>OY292313.1:35576882-36209786 GCA_958496155.1 Sisyra nigra | reverse complement strand
ATCCACAATCCAATCCACCCAAACCCTAAGAAGCGAACAATCTATTGCTATTTTGAAACAAAAAATTAAGAAATAAGAGAGAGAGACATTTAAAAACTTTAAATTCCAAGTTTTAAATTTTTAATAATATGATATTATTAAAATACTTATTATTCGTTAATGTGTATTTGTAATAAGTTACAAACAGTTTTGAGACATATAAAATTCATAAGATATATAAAAGTAATAAACATTATATATTTTAAAAATTACTTTTTATCAGTATGTTGATTAATTCTCAATTAATTGTGTTTTTTTATGTCAGTACCGTGGTATATCTAATTCTCATTTTTCAAACTGAATGTAAAAATTTCAATCAAGATTTGTTTTGCAATTTAAAGCTAAAGCTTATATTTTATAACTAAATTCTAATGTATACTCCACAAAATTATATTGCAACTATACCTACATATTGATTGCGAAATAGAAATAATCATCAATTGAATAAAATTCTTGGGCATAAATCAATGATAATTATTTCTCTTTGCCGATCATTTGCTAGGTATTATTGCAATATAATTTTGTGGAGTATTCATTAAACTTGAGTTATAAAAGATAAGCTTTAGCTTTAAATTGCAAAACAAATCTTAATAGAAATGTATAAACTCAGCTTGAAAAATGAGAATTAGACATGCCACGGTACTGACATTTTGAGTGTATTTCCGTAAGTAATATTTAATCCGTGATCATTTATGTTTTAATTCCGTATGCAGATTCTAGAGTATAATTAAATTTATTAAATTACTTAATAGTTTAGGGGAAAAAATAATACAGAATAATAAACAAAGTACAGGACATAAAAAATCATAATTATTTGAGAATCATCCATATGTACGTCATATTATATAAAATATATGTACCGTATGTATGATATGAGTACCTACTATATGTATGTAGGTAATACGAGTCATGTACTTCATTTAATAAGTTCAAACTGTTCTAACTTCTCTTTTCACCAATGTTTAATTATTTTTACTCTTGTTTTCTCTCTGTATTGAAATTGATGCAATTTCTTTATTTTGCATAACTTTTGGCAAATGTTTTAAACTAAAGAAGATGATCAAATAGCAGTAGATAAAATGTACAAGTAGACGCCGATTTTAAAACGTATAGATGAATCATCAAAACCATTAAAAGATAGAAATGGTTAAAATGGATCGGTATGAAACATAGCACCTCAACAAACAAAAAAACATAAATACTTAATGCGGTTTAAAATAAAGTACTGGAAAAAAAGTGAACAAAATAATAATGAAATCAACAATGTTAAAGAATGGAAAAATTACTGGAGCAGGTTAACGAAGAGCGATGGTTCATAGGATTTTAAACAGAGATGCTTAGTTTCTGGATGATACTTTGATAGACAACTGCGACAACTGGTTAGTCTTGAAACATCCAAAAAGAAAGAAGAAATTATTAGAATACTAAACTTGTTGGAAAAATTAACAGTTCCGTCTTAAAAGGGTTATATTATAATGGCGTGTAATCCTGGAGAGAGAAATTAATATACACGGAATTCAGAGGAAACTGAAGCTGCTTTGAACTAGATAGCAATCAAATAATTTAATAATGTGCATACTTGTGCAATATATTGTTAACTTTTATATTTTTGAATGTTAAACTTTAAAATATTATGTATTGAAGTATTCCAAGTATTCTTAAGCACTTATTTAATAACTTATTTCCGTATGACACATGTCTGTATTAGTAGAAAATTTTTGTTATCAATAAATAATTCTTATAAATTTATTTCGTATTTCCTGTATTTATTTTAAATTTCAGAAGTAAACTAAAAAGATCAATGAAATTAATGATATATTTTTTACTTCTTTTATTTATCGAAGATTAAAACCAATGACCATAGAGTTACTGTAAATTGTTGAATTAGTAGAATGAAAACGATGAAATCTATAAAAAAAGTCACTAGGAGTATACTAGAAATTGCGGCCGTGGTCCCTAATTCAACCGTACATTTTACATTGAGTGAAACCCCCCTGCCATGGGGCATGGGAGGGACACTCAGTGTTAAACTGCGGTAGCTTCTAGGGTTTTAGTATGGTCGCTTGTTCATAGAGGCGCTAGTGTTGTTTGTTTTAACTAGGCGCGCGTAGTTTTAAATATTTGTTTTATTTATTCTTTTTTATATTTAAAGTAAAAATAATAAACTCAGTAATTATTTTTAAAATGTTGTATTTAGAAAAAAATAATACATTACATAAAAAATTCTTACAAAAAAAAAAACAATTACCATAAGAAAATATAATTATTAAATAAATTATTACATTTCTCAAATATTGTAGTAGTTGTTATTTGGAGTTTGGTGATGAAAATGACGTCTGCATTCCATGCGTATTCTTGGTTGCCCCGAAATCTGGGATTAGAAATTATTCAACCATCTTAGAATAGTAATTAAATTAAACAAAATAATTTTAACTTAACTTCAAAGAAGTTTGTCTGTCATCCATTTAATTTACCCGAGTTATCCATGAATTATTTGACAGACAAATGATCCCTACATATTTTAAACGTATTGCGGCTTTATTGGATGTTATTTTCATTGCAACCCATAGTTTTTCAGCCATTAATTATTCATAAAAAACTAATTCAGGAGGGCATGTCGACTCTAATGTTAAATGATTGAGCTGTCAAACGTCCCAAACGACCACATTTGTCGTTTTTCTAATGATGTTTACTAGAATATTCCCCTAGTTTATTTAATTTACCCACCTAGTACACAATTCGAAGAGAACTGATATATAAGTTTATGGACAGTAAAGTTAACAACCGCCATCAACATTCACGAAATGGTTTGTATCAATGAAGAATTTTGAAATAAAAGAAATCATTCGATTTACCCTTCTAAATGTTTTTTTTTTATTAAAAATACCTTACATACATTTTTTATATAAATTTTTAAGCAATCACAATAAATGATTTACAATCTTTTTATTAATTATAAGTTTACAATTGGCATGAAAAAATCCACAAAAACCAATTCCCTAAATCTGAAAATTATAACTAATATACAAAATGTGATTAAATGATTTAAAATCAGTGAACATGGTGAACATATTCACATTCAGATCAGTTCAATAGCAATCAAATAATTTTCTGATTTTACAATGACACTTGACATTTATCACTAGGTTGGTTTTTGTACTTAGACATATAATTTACAAAAATGGAAATAATGCTCAAAGAAACTGTCGTTTTTGCCGCTAGTTTTGTTCAGGGCTCTGTTGATTTCGTCTCATCACAATTGTTTGTAGATCCATTCCTTATATTTTCTCGTTGAAAATTCGCCATTGTACTAAAACAAATAAATAAAGTTTAGAATATGTTTATTTTAGGTTATTGTACAGTTGCAGTGTAAAGAACTATATTATTATATTTTCAAAGTCAGTACCAATATTTTAATATGCGTATCTACATATTATGTTTGTAAATAATGTAACATGATTACTAGCTCCTAGGAAGTTAAATTTTGAAACTTTCTAGAGGTAATAGAAAAGACGATTATTTAAATTTATTTATTGTTCAGAGCAACTTAAAAGACTGTGAATAGCATTTATTTTTAATTTTATCTATATTGTGTTCAAAAATAGATTTGCTACGTAGTTTTTAAGTAAAAACTTAATTTAGTTTTCTAAAAACATAACCAGAAATTGACATAATGTCAACGTTACAATTAATGTTAAGTCTATAATAATATAGTTCTCTTTTACTTTATACCCAAATAAACAAAAGGAAATGTATGTTAATACCTCAAGAAATTTAGAAACCAGGATTTAAAATATCTGCAGCCATTGTATAATAAACAACAACCGATTGAAGTTATAATAATTGCAAATGCCGTTTGACGTTTGTACTTTATAAAATTTCATAATATCATATTTTTTACAAGTTATACTTCGTAAAAGATCGTCGTCAATCGTTGAAATGAATCGTCGCTGAAATAGCTAGCCTAGCTCGCCTAGCTAGTGTGCATGGTCTTATCCCATTTCTACAACAAGAAAAGAAAATGTTGAACAAGGATGCTCGATTACACATACATATTTTTTGTATATATACCTAAAGTATTTACATGTATTGGTAGGTATTTCATCGAAGTGTTCAGTGGGAAACATTTTCGACCAATAGAATTTGCCAGCGACTCTCCGGGATTTTGATACATTTTTGAAGTTTTAAGCAATAAGTCTATCGCATAATATCCCATTGTATATATAGTTTGTCTCTTTTCTTTTGGGACAGTGACCCCTCGGGGGTTGTTGAATGCTTAACTGGTGAAAAATACATGTCTTGTCTAGATTGCGGACCATGCAAGACAACTGAAGCCACTGAAGCCGTCTAATATTCGTCAACCTTGTCTGTTGGGTGTTGCACAGTATATTAAACAGGGTTCGCGAGGTTGTCAAGATATATTTGACGTGCCTAGTTCGAACATGCAGCTGCCTGTAACAAAATAATACTAATTGTTGTCTTCTTTTAACAAATTACGGCTTATAGTAATTGGGTATTTCTCACCAAATAATGACATTTCTTTTGAAATAAGTAGCTTTTACGTGCGGAAAGAAGTTAGCGTAAAACATTTATAATAATTATTGTTATTAAACTAAACTAACTATTAAAAATGTTTCTCAAATGCTTCTTCAGAACCCACAATTGCTCCAAATGTATAGTTATTAATTAAATAATAATTAACTTTTTTTAAATTTGTATGACTGAAAAATTAAAATTGCTATAAAATGCAAAATTAACATTTTCAATTGAATTTTTTCGATTGAGTTTCTTACCATTTTAGTTACACAAATAATTTATTGATTTTTTTTAATATTTATAATAGTTAATTTTTTTAACATTTTGTACATTATTAAAAATATTGAAAAAAATCAATAAATTATTTGTGTAAGTAAAATGGTAAATTGAGAGCAATTAAAAAAAATACAATAAAAAGTGGTAATTGTTATTTTATAGCATTTTAATTTTTGAATACTTACATGCACATTTTTTAATGATTAATTAACTAAAAACTTATTTACTGATAATTATACGCGTGGAATAATTGCGGATTCTGAAAGAGCATTTAAGTATAAAGTTTAATAAAAATTGGTTGTCTGTAAAGTCGGTTTACGGACGATAGTTTTACGTGATAACGTCATAAAGGACACCTAATTGATGAAAAATTGCGTACCTTTATGAATTGAATTATTATCACTGAATTATCATTACTTTGAATAACACAAAGGAGGTAATTGAAAATTAACAATTTTTCAAAATGAAATCAGACTGAAAATGATGATATAAATATCCTGGGACCCGCAAAATGGAAAAAAAAGATACATATCGGTTATAGTGAATATCGCTTATAACGAACAAAATTTGACGGTCCCCTGAAGTTCGTTATAAACGATTTCTACTGTATTTAATACTTCTATCAGTAATCCAAGTAGTTCAGTTATCTACATGTTTTTAAGCCCAAACATTATGTGTATCAATAGCTAGCTTTGCTAGTGAAGAAGTTGAGTTTAAAAAAGTGCTTAAATTATATTAAACCTATGTATATGTACCTAATACGGCTATATATGTACATGAAATGGTTAGAGGAAAATCAGTATAACTCCATTTTTACAGTTTTGGCGATTTTGGTGTCAATTTGTAGTGTATAAAAAGCTGAATGGAATAGCAGGCTAAACACCAAACACATCTTTTTACAAAAGAATAAATTGTCATTTTTAAAGGGTTTATGATGGAGAGTAAATTAATATATTTTAGTTTAATTTAGGGCTTAATTAGAAACGCTGAGAAATTGTCTAGAGACATATTCCCGCAGCTATAAAATTGATATCAACAGTAATATGTTATAACCAATCCTAAACCATAATGATTCCTCAAATTTTATCATTCCGTCTGTAGATCAAAAGTGTTCACATTATTGTCTTCCGATTCTTGTAAAAACGACATATTGATAATACTTTTCTTTTCGAGTCGACCAAATTTTCCGCCATAAGTTGTTTTTTCATTCATTCTTTAAAAATGTTCAATTCTATCTTTATTTATAAATCATTTGGTTACATTCGTGCGTGTCTGGTCAGGTGATAACGTTTTTGTTTCTGAATAAAATCAGTCCGAACATCGTTTTCTACAATAATAAAAATAGAAGCTGAAGGGAAAAACATGGCAAATTAAGAAAATGCTTGAGGTAACCATATATTTCCACATAACTTGAACATAATCAAACCCTTTTTAGCTAGCTGTCTACTTTTAATAGACATGTAATGCAAAAGTTAAGTGGTTTTTGCGAAATTATATTTATTAAAAATAAAAGAATAATGTGTTTTATTTATTCCCTTAGAAATATTTGAATAAAGGAGTTATACTGCTTTTCCTCTAAACTTTTCTCTTAAGTATTACCGGTATTACCAATGGCATTATATTGCTGTATGTCACGCTTCACTTTCACTGACAATAAATTGAAAAAATCACACCGGAACTTTTAACTAGATTATAATTCGTTGTGCGGTATATTGCTATTGTTACTAATAACACCTACATTGAATATGTGCGTTCTTCGTTTTGAAATAAACGAACTGAAGATGAAGCTGGAGCGTTCTGCGTCACGACTCACGAGTGGCTTGCTTAATTAAGTGGCTGTTGTTCACTTGTACGGGCTGTACGTATGGATGTTGTAAAAATGAGTACGGCAGCTATTACCTTGTAGTTTGTACGGCATACGCCTACTTATGCATTTTGTTTTTGCATATAATATGCACGACTGTGCTTAACGTAATATATCCGCTAGTGTGGTTACAAGTTACAACAAGACGATCAAGCGCAGATTATCAAACTAACAATAAAACAATCATTGTTGTCATTCCACCATTATCAATTGACCAATCAAATCAATCTATCTATATTATGGAAAGAAATCTTTTTGTAGCTATAATTAATTATTTGCTCCTTAACTAAACATTTGCCACTATTTCTTTTTTAAAAAAAAAAAATACGAAATGTGTATAGTTGTACCTGTTTAATATTATCCTAGTACAGGCAACAATTTAATTAGCAATAAAGAATACGTCTAATCTAATAAAATACATTTAAAACAGTTAGTTGAATATATTTCGCCATTTAATAAAGAAAGATAGATTATTTTTATAAAAAATTATTTTTGTTTTTATAATAAAATATAATACATAAAATTTAGGTAAATAAAATTTGTTAAAATGATTTTTCTTCTTTTAATGCATGTAATTATGCTTAAAAATAAGCGCAATAAATGAAAACGCCGTCTTCAACGGATAGTCTTCAAGAAATATAATTCTTGAACGATCTCAGCTGGAAGCCTGAAAGTCAAAGAATCCAGAGAATAACATTTTTACCATTTTTACATTTACACGTTCCACTTGTTCCATCTATTACTGAAAAGTAGATTTAAAAACGTAGTAAAGAACTGATAAGAGACAAGAATTCTACATAATCCCGGACAGTAACGAACGTAAAATACAGTAAAATAGTTCTTTTCCAATAACACCAATTATATTATAGTTAAAAATAAAGTTACTAGTCGAAAATTCCATCTCTTTTTTCCCATGTTGAATTTATATAGCGCTATATCTATTTGAACTTGGAGCGAGTAGTCCCTCGGCCTATAGAGTCGACAGGCCCTGAACTAATTTATTACACAAATTGACACAAACGGTGATTAGAAGAAAACATGTTAAGTAAGGTTAGCTTGGGGTCTAGTACAGGTCGCTCGTTTATAGAGGCGCTAGGATCGCGTTATTTATATCATCACAGCGCAACTCCGTAATGCAAAGATGCATTTTGGACATTGCCCCGCCATCTCTGTTCAACCGACCATACTAAAATTCAGGAGAACCGCATGTGCCATAAAAGTGTCCGCCCCATGCCATGGGGCGGACACTTTTATGGCACATGCGGTTCTCCTGAATTTTAGTATGGTCGGTTGAACAGAGATGGCGGGGCAATGTCCAAAATGCATCTTTGCATTACGGACTTGCGCTGTGACGATATAAATAGCGCGACCCCAGCGCCTCTATAAACGAGCGACCTATACTAGACCCCAGCCAAGGGGTGCTCACTTTCAAGGTTATTACTTTTCTCTGACGTCATTGGATTAAGATTTCTGACAGAACCATTAGATATCTGCTATAATTGGTTCTTATCACTGCTATTGTTCTTATTGCGCAAGGTTCTTATCGTTCTTATTACGCTCTATAGTTTGAAATTTCTTTCGTTTCATTTTGCTCAGTTAAAGTTCAAAATAAAACTTTTTTTATACACTTTATTTTATTTTAAACTTTTTTAGCAATATTGTTTATATTTCTTTTTATTTGTAATCTTTCTAGGTTTATCTAGTTAAAAAAGGTGGGCTTCTTTTCACAAAAAAAAAATAAGTTTCACTATGTTAATAGTTAATTTTTATGAACATAATAAATATTAATTTGATTTTTCTTTATTACTTTATTTAAATTGGATAATGATGATATATCATATCAAAACACTGGTTTGTTGACTAACGCGGGAATTCAAAATTTATAGCTCAGTAAAATATAGATTCTAGAAGAATTAATATGTCTTCATTATTCAATTAAAATAAAATAACAGAGAAAAATCAAATTAACATTTATTATGTTCATAAAAATTAATTATTGACATATTGAAATTTAAATTTGTTGTTCAAAGGATTTAATATAACCTAAATAAAAAGCATATTTTATTAAATATAGTAGTGCCAACCAAATGCAGTCACCAGGTAAAATCCCCCACAAATCAACGATAGCTAATGGCCTTTAACGCCTCTACTGGCTTCTATCAGAAACATTAATCCGGTGACGTCATTTTCAGAGATCAAAGAAACGCCGCCTAGTCAAGTGAGCATACCTTATGTATCTAATAACCTTGGACCCCAGCGCCCCAAGCTAACCTTACTTAACATGTTTTCTTCTAATCACCGTTTGTGTCAATTTGCTGAAAAAATACGGGTTGCAATAAAAATAACATCCAAAGAAAGCCGCAAGACGTTTAAAATTTGTCGGAATCATTTTTCTGGCAAACAGTTCATGGATAACTCGGGTAAACGAAATGGATGACACAAACTTCTTTGAAGTTAAGTTAAAATTATTTTGTTTAATTTAATTATTATTCTAAGATGGTTGAATAATTTCTAATCCCAGATTTCGTGGCAACCAAGAATACGCATGGAATGCAGACTTCATTTTCATCACCAAACTCCAAATAACAACTACTGCAATATTCGAGAAAAGTAATAATTTATTTAATAATTATATTTTGTTATAGTAATTGTTATTTTGTTTGTGAGAATTTCTTATGTAATATATTTATTTTTTTCTAAATACAACATTTTAAAAATAATTACTGAGTTTATTATTTTTACTTTAAATATAAAAATTAATAAAAAAACAAATATTTAAAACTACGCGCGCCTAGTTAAAAGAAACAACACTAGCGCCTCTATGAACAAGCGACCATACTAATCCCCCACGAGCTACCGCAGTTTAACACTGAGTGTCCCTCCCATGGGAGGGACACTCTTACGAGACGTGAGGTGCCCCTGAATTTTAGTAAGGCGGGTCAAACACAGATGGCGAAACAATATTCAGTCGGTTAGGTAGATAAAATTTCTTCAAAGGAATCGTTCCGAACTTCCCGATTGATACCGAGGATTGGCGATGATCAAAAAAATTCGTTTTTATTTTACACTTCTGTTGACTTCTGTCAAGTCCTTCCATAAAGTGCACGCGTTGGTATGTCATTTTAAGAAAAAAATGTTGATTGTGTGAATTAAAGTCATCGGAAACAAATTATGTATTTGTTTAAATTTATTTCAAGGAGCATAATCACGAAAAAAAGGATGATTGACTCATCATAAGTTAAGTAAAAAATATTTTATCTTACTAAATTATTTTTCTAAGTTGGTTAAGTAATTTCATATTCCCAGATTTCGTGATAACCAAGATTATGAATGGAATACAGAAGTCATTTTCATCACCAAACTCAATACTCGATAACAACGAATAACAACTGCTGCAAAACTGGAGAAAAGTAGTAATCATTTTTTTTAATAATATTTACATTCATGCATTCATTGTAAAATCCCGATCCATTGCCCCTCTAACTAAATTAATCAGTTTTTAATATTAACTTTGTTGTAGCAATTTAATTGTTATTATTTCTTATGTATTAGGTGTATTTATTTTTTTTAAATAAAATATTTAACATGTAATAAAAGAATTAATTATTTTAAATTTAAATATAGGTAATAAAAATGAATAAATAAAAAAAATTCAAATTACGTGCGCGTGGTTAAAAATTGCCGACACTAGCGCCCCTATGAATGAACCGCCTTACTAATAGCAAAAAAAAGCACCGCAGTTTAACACGGAGTGTCCCTCCCGTGCCTCACGTCTCGTAAGAGTGTCCCTCCCATGTCTTAGCCATTTATATAAAGCATTTTATATAACCAACAACTAATTCTTTACTCAAAGGTAAGACGCTTTAATATTTCTTTCAATATAATAGCTTCTTTTTAAAATAAATTTTAGTACTACTATTGTATCAGACCGTAAGGCGTAAATATTCAATTGACCACATAAAAACGTGTATGGTCACATAATGGTTTTATTTATTTTTCATTTATACATTAATTAAATGATAATAGGAAAAAAATCTGCTGATACTTCATAACGTAGTGTTAATATAAACGATTGTGTCTAATTATTTTTGTGATAAATTTGTTCTTCATCAAGATGAATTCCGATAACATTTTTCACGAAGAACGTGTTCTATCAGAAGAAGAAATTAAAAGTCTCGAATATCAAAATACGCGATTGGTTTCCTCATTCAAAGCTCAAACTTTAGAAATTGATGCCCAAAAAAATTGGGATTTATTTTATAAACGGAATGAAACACGTTTTTTTAAAGATCGGCATTGGACGGTACGCGAGTTTAATGAGCTTTTAAATACAGAATCGGATGAAAAACAAGTGTTGTTAGAAGTTGGTTGTGGTGTTGGTAATTTAATTTATCCGTTGATTGAGGAGAAATCGAATTTTTTCATATATGCCTGTGATTTATCACCACGTGCTGTTGAGTTTGTTAAGTCCAACGCATTGTACGATGAGAGGAAAGTGCACGCATTCCAGACTGATATTACTACTAATTGTATATTTAAAACAATTAAAGAGGGATCTGTTGATGTTGTGACGTTAATATTTGTTTTATCAGCGATTCATCCCGAAAAATTTGCCTTATGTATAGAAAATATCTATCGGCTATTGAAACCGGGAGGTGTAGTTTTGTTTCGTGATTACGCTTTGTATGATATGGCTCAAATTCGATTTAAGCCAGGGCATAAAATAGCAGACAATTTTTATATGCGTCAGGACGGCACTAGGTTTATAAGCACATGTTAAATTAATCTTTTTTTCTAAAGTATTTTCTATTTTTAGGAGTTATTATTTTTCACGAGATGAACTTGGACAATTATTTTTATCAAATCAATTTGAGACACTTGTTAACAACTATGTTCAAAGACGCACCGTTAATAAGAAGGAAGGGGTAGATAAACTAAGGACTTTCGTACAAGGAAAATTTCGTAAGCCTATTAAAGTAAGTATTTGTTGGAAAAGACATATATGTATATTGATTTAGATTGTTCCCTCATCAGCTGTTGAGACATACGCTCATACCCTTCTTATTTCCATGTTGCTTATGTTAATTGTTACCAGATCAGAGTCCGCGCTTTTTCTCTCCCATTTGTTTTTTCGTCTCTTCTCTCGTATAGTATGTAAAATTTATAGTATTGGAAGAATATTTTATTTATTAAGTATACACCGTAATATGCTCGGGCAAATAAGTCATTACTATATTCTTCAATGATTTTGTCATTTTCCTACACAGCTCCGTCGATTATTGTAGTTTTTTGAGTAGGATATTTCCATTTTTTCATAATAATAAAATTAACTTTTGGGGAATCAAAAGTCAAAAATCATCATTAAATTTTTTTAAATTACACCTCGGTTCAGAAATATTTTCAACATCGAAAACTTAAGGGTAATGTTTTTAACTACATTATTTACTTCTCTGTTGATTTTCATTATAATTTGCAAATAGGTTTAGCTATTTTGGGAACAATCTTAAGTTAAACAAAGGATGAAATTTTTAATATTATTTTGATTTTTTAAAATGATTTGCATTAGCTCTAGCTGATAACATTAAATTACTTCCAAGATTGCTTTTTTCTTTGATAAAATGAAATTAATAACTTTGTTTTTTACAGTAATTTCTTTGCTGGAGATAATTTTCAAAGTTGCTATTCTTGCAAACTACTGCTGATATGAAGACCATTAAGGTAGTTATATTTAGTAATAAGTTTTACAGATGCCACAGATTTTTTTAAGCTGAATATCTGCGACGAAGAGTGACTAATCAGAATCGAGCTCGGTGAAATATCGAATGAAATTTAAAATATTTTTCTGATTGGTACTCTTGTCATAGCTAGTCGGTACAGAAAGTCTCCGCATTTTAAGTGATTCATTTTTTCACTTTTAATGATGATATTATAGTTCAATTGAACACTGTGATATTACCCAAGTATGTCTTTCGCTCCTAACTGATGTTAATACATTTTTAAATGAAAATTAATTTTTTGTCTTTAATAATAGCTAATACCTCATTTCTTTTGTTTTTAGAAAATTCAATGAAGCTGTAAAATGGGAGAGAAAATCGAAGAGTAAGTCAAAGTTGTTTTCATTCCTTTTATTAATTAAAAAAAAAACTTCAATTTTAAATAAGTTTTATATGATGATATTATAGTTCAATTGATTACTATGATATATACTACGTATGTCTTTCGCTCCTAACTGATCAACTTTAAATTTAATTCTATTAAATTTTAGACTATACCTACAAATTAATAATTCAATGATTTTGTCGTTGTTATAGGTATTTTTAATTTCCAATGATCATCGTGGGGAAACCTTTAAAGATCTGACAGAGTGCAGTTTATAACAACGAGCAGCGATCTAAATATGTTTTCATATGGAAAGGAAAAATAATATTGTTAGAAAAAATTGAATATGTTAAAAATTTGTTGAAATTAAAAATATTTTATTTTTTAAGTCTTAAAATGTACAATTTAAATAAAATCTTATTTATGAATTCAAATATTTGTATCTTATTTGTTTTACACTTGCAAACCTTCATAAGCTATTAAAGAATCTTAACACTAATGACTAAAACAAGTTTTTAAACTTGCGATTCAATAAAATTAATTATTTACAAAATTTTTGTTTGTTAAAAATGTAGTTAGTACGTGTTAAAGTTTGCATTAACAATTAATTGTACTTAAAACAAATCGTGTTTTAAAATTCAGTCAAAATGAATTAATTTAAAAATGGTGTTAATATCCTTACTATTTCAAAATATTTGTTCAATAAATATTAAATTTTTATTATACTTGAAAATAAATATATTCACTTGAATTAAGCAAACTAAATATTTAGGTAGAGAACATTCGAGCTTATTTTAAAAATTGAAATAATCTTTCAAGATAAAATACTGTTACTTATTAGTACAATGTGCAAAGCTATCCGTTTTTGTAATTGTTTAACATAACTAGAATACTTTTGAAGCTTTTTTTGCAATTTAAAATAATGTTTAAATGATTAGATATTAAATTACTTATCGAATATTTAGTATATTTTTTATTGAAGAATAATGTGAGAAATTTATGAATGGTTTTGCTTAATTTCAATGAAAAATTTTGATGGAAACAAATGATCAAAACAATAATTTGAACTTTGCCTGCAAAGTTATTTCTTAATAACAAAATTTCGATTTTTAATTTAATGAAAAAGGTTTTTTTACACGTAATATACGCATTTGATCTTGATGTGTCTTACACATTGTTACAGTAAGGCTACGTTCCATAACGCGTTTTCAACAATGCTCATTGTCATTCCACTAACTTGGAAGCGTTAGGGCGACGTTCATCGCCCTGACCTATCTTAGGAAAGGCTTACGTGAACGTTAACGAAAGTAACGGTGTCATTGATGACGTTTTCGACAAATACTACGACCGGACTGGAAGAATGTTTCTAAACTGGTATTTTAACGTTCTCTAGCGAATCAATTGCCATGGTGTGGATTCAGTATAAATGCAGATTACACCAAGTATACATTGAAATCACACTCGAATAATACGATAAATTTGTAAAAATTATAATATAGGCTACACTTGTTTTGCATCGATAAATCAACTTTCGATTTACTCTGTATGAACACCGAATTTTCAGTGAATGGATGATAAATACTGATAAATTCGGTGTAATTTAACACAAATAAATGATAAATACTAGGTAATACAAATTTTATAAAACATACAGTGTGATTTCAGTGTTATATGGAGAAACACATGGTTATTCATACTGCACTAATATTACTTTTTTTAACTCCAGTGTAAATTTTTCATATTTACACGGTGGGATTTTAGTGCGTACAGCAGGGATGACCGTGCGGGCCACTTTTGAAATGCATGGTTACGCACAGAAAATTATACGCGGGCCCCACAGAAAATTATACATGCCATTAATAGATTTAGAACGGTGTCCATTGTCGTCAAATTTGAGGAAATTCTCAAGTGTGGTGATCAGTATCTGTATTATAATTTTTCTTTTCAAAAAACTCTTGCATTACAAAATAAAGACAAGAAATGAAAATTAAAATGGACGACACTGACTGTTTATCACACTTGAGTCTTTCCTCAAATTTGTGTGATGACTATGAATACCGCTCTTAAGCCTATCACTAGACATTTTTTTTGGAGTGAAAAATTGAAATACAATGAGTTATTTTTGTGTTTAGTGTTAAAATGTAAACATAGATAATATGAAGCGATTAGTTTCAAAGTCAGCTCAAACCGTTTAAAAATTTTTTAGGAGACATAAAAAAAGTTTTGTAGCCATGCATTATGCTTAGGTATGCTATGAATTTTAATATTAATGATTTTATAGGTGAATTGAGTCGGTTTTTTAAAATTTTTTTTTCCAAAAATATGGATCGAGCCGGTTTTGAAACTAATCGCCTCATATGTAATAGGTTTGTTTCAGATAAAAATAAAAACGTACCTTGTGTACAAGTCATTCGTAATATAAAAACTACGATATTTTTATATTCCACATGACTTTATACGTACAATGTACAGTTTTATTTTCATCTGAAACAAACATAGTATAATAATAATACTTTACTACTTTTGCTAGTATAAAATTAATATATCTTGTCGAGATATTTAAGGCGAGCCGTGGGTTAGCCACCCCTGGTGTGCACTGTATTCGGATCCGCCAATAAATTATAGCCCATTATCGAAGCATAGCCTAAATGTAAAATCACCATTTCGACCATCAACTAATTGAATTACATAGTAATGATAAGATAAGAAGAGTCACATCAAAATTTGTAAAAGAAAAAACGATTTCAATGTAAATTTACTGTAACCATGAATATTAACTTATATTATATGAATGATATTTAATTTAGTTGTTTAATAATAGATCGTTTAGTTAATTACTACTAAAAATATACTTTGATTAAACAACGAAAATCAGTATATGTATATTTTTACTGTTACATATTGTGCTTATTTACAAAACCAAACAATTCATTGTTTCTTGATATAAATACAAAATTAATATAATTTTCCAATAACACAAAAGATGAATTACTTTATATTTTAATGTAATGAGAACGTTCAATAATAAATTAATATACAATTTTGTACTGAGACATGTGATATATAGTTAACTATAGAAAAAAAAAATGAACCTAAGAAAATAAGGAGTTGAAAGTGTATACAAAGTTATCAATAAGAATAACTTACAACATCAAATATAGATTATCTAACAAATATACTTTTAAATATAAAAAAATCTTAATGAGAAGAAAAAATAGATTTAAGCTATTTAGAAAACAGTCAGAATAGGAAACACACCTTTTAAAATAAAAAAAGCTCGTTAAATATTTTGAGTATATAAAGATAAATTATCTCAACTTATAGGTAATTTTGTAAAAAAAAGATTCTAAAACCTTTACAATTTTACCGGATACCGGTATAAAGACTGAGTACTGAACGAGTCTCTTTTTGAGATCGAACTTTTGAAAATACGTTCCAAAATCGTAATGTCTCATCACCGGCCCCCGTCACAATCGCCTCTCCGTCCGGCGACAAAGCTAAATAGAGTACACGATACGAATGTCCTGTCAATTTTGCGACCTGCGCTAAACTTGGATATTTCCACACTAAAATCTGATTTTGTGAGTAACCATGCGTTGAAACCAGTTCTGAACTATGTTTGGACCAGGCCAGATTACACACTTGAGATCCTGGAAAGATATTATTTTAGCAGAGTGTAATATTTTTTTTTTTATTTTTACATACCAGTATCAACACATTGCATTGGTTGTCCTGTTAAAGTATTCCAAAATCGTATACAGCGATCGGCTGTTCCACCACCTGATGCTAGAAGTCCGTGATGATGCGGTGACCAAGCGATTGCTTTCACAGCCGCTAAATGATCTGTGTAAGTCTGTACAGGTGACACTGATTGCATGTTCCATACATAAAGTCTATTATCATTTCCTCCCGACGCCAAATATTGGTTATCCGGAGACCACTTAAGTCCGCATACTTCTTGTCGATGTCCAACTAATCGACGTTCAGGAATTGTTGTAGGAGTTCGAGTGTCTCTTTGTAAAATTAAACGATCTCGACTCCCCGATGAAAGTACGTCGCCATTCCAGGCAAGAGCTCCAACACGTGCTGAGTGTCCTTGCAATTTATTCACTTGTTTGTTAACCCCTACATCCCAAACAGTCACATATCCATGGTGCGTTCCAACAGCAACTAAGTTCCCTCGTTCACTCCAGGCTACCGACGTGACCGTATTACTATCACCAGATAGATCACATAAACGTGTTACTTGACTTGTACATGCAGACCACAAGTAAACACAACTCCCCAATCCAACACTTAACACATTTTGCATAGACCAGTCAACTAAATTTAAATAAAAATCGTCTTGTAATTCGGGAGCATCAAGCACCTTAAAAGGAATCCGAGAAATTTTTCTGGTTGCTTTATGAGGAGATCGTAGCAGTCTTTGACTTGACATACTAAGCGGAGACAGTGAATATGGTGTTCCCGACTCCTTAATTGGTGTATCCTAAAAATATCATAAAAGTATTATATTCGAGAACATATGACTAGGGATGCTAGGGAGTCACTACTTGACTTGATTTTAAAGGTACTTGATCTAAATATGATTTAAAATCGAATCAAACTCGACTAAAACATTAATATTTAAACATCAATTATCAAAACAAGCATTTAGTCGAATCAATAAGGCGTCAAAATCCTCATAACTACTTAGCCCTAAGAGGCTGCTCCGAATTTGGTGATTATTTTAAAATGTTTGTTTTTGTAAAGTTTATATTGTTTAAACAATTTTTTCATGGTAATTATTAACTTTTAAATAGTAAAAGCTCTATAACTAAAAGGCTAAACAGGTTAATCATTTTGTTTTTTTTTAATGTTACAATTATTAAAGCTTTAAATCGTATGAAAATTAAAAGAAGTGATAAACAACAAATAGTAATCCAGTAAATCCGTCGAAAAAAGGGTTTGCTGTGTAAAAGGTCGGGTAGTTTTTATTTTTTGGTAACTATGTTGTTAATATTATACCTTAATTTTTAAATCTTTAGAACATATTACGCAGCCTGCATAAAAGAACTTTTTCCATGAATAGGGTACATGACAATGTTTTTTAACCTTGTTATTATTGTTCGTATGCACTCACAACAGCCCAAAAGTGCAATATTTTTTTAAAAATGAAGTTAATTTCCTAAAATTTTCCATTTTCCTATATACAATTTTATATTCGCGCCAAAACGCCGATAAATGACATGGCGGCTTCTGTGACGTCAGGGCGCGGTAAATATAGCCACACGCTCTGTCATATGTCACAACAAAGCGACAAGTTTGATAAGTTGGGTAGCCAACAAATCTTACTGAACACAAAATAGAGACGCGAATAACTGATGGTTTGTAGCTGTCAGTGGGTTCGGTCGTTTCAATTGACAGAGCCGACTGGAGCCGACAGAGCACCGACGTCACGAGCTCTGATTTGCGTTTAGTATCACGTGACAAATGTTTGAATTTTAAGACTTTTATTTTATTAATTTAAATAATAAAACTTTCAATATTACTTCAATAAGCGTGATTTTCTTAATCCTTACACGTAAATCTACCATCTAAATAACAAATTTTGTTAATTCTTTCTTACTGTCATGTACCCTATTAGTTGAATATCTCCTAATCGGTTGGTTTTATAGAAAAATTTAATTTTAATTATTTAATTTAAATTAGAATCAATTTCCTACAATTTAAGGCTAAAATAAGCATTGTATATTATGTATATAATGACAAAGATTATGTTTTTTCAATTTCAGCATTTTTTTTTTAAAGTTGCACAATAGACAATTTTATTTAAGTTTTTGTGCAATATCTCCTAAACTAACTTATCTTTAAAATTGATTGTTGTAAAAATTGTTCTTAGCACGGTTGCTTAGGAGATATTGCCCAGAAACTCAAAAAAATAATGTAAATGAAAAT
The DNA here is from genome assembly GCA_958496155.1 of Sisyra nigra. Taxonomy (NCBI): domain Eukaryota; kingdom Metazoa; phylum Arthropoda; class Insecta; order Neuroptera; family Sisyridae; genus Sisyra; species Sisyra nigra. The sequence continues at coordinate 36,191,035 of OY292313.1, read as the reverse complement.
ACAGGATTTGAGGTCCCCTCAATCCCGAAAGAGTGGTTTTTAGAGAAATGTTTATGTGCGTGATAGCGATTTAGTATCGAAAGCTTTACCCAAAATTATCAGAACTTGAAATTTCGTGTTCATATTTCATCTAGGGGTGCTGCGAAGACCCATTTTATTCTATAGGTTTTTGAGTTTTTGTCTTTATTTTTCGAAGACAAATCCAACGATTTACTTTAAACTTGCTATAGTTATTAGACTCATCAAAACCTATAACTTTTATTTGAAACTTTTTCTTGAGAAAATTCCAATAAAGGAGTTCTGGAGAAGAGGGTGAGAGTTCGTATTAATTGGTATATATACATATATAGAAGCTGTTTACCTATAGTTCTGTTTATACATATAGGTGGGCTTAATTTATGTTATTTTGTCTCTGAGAACTAACAATAAGAAGTAAAAACCTTCGTTCACTCGACTCACTATTGACTTGGCAAATTATTTCATTAATTAATTAAAATATCAAGCACAATTCATTTCAAAAAATGTTCAACTATACTTAACTTGATAAATCCATACACATGATCTAATATTTTGTTAATGACCGTTAAAAATAAAAGGTCGATAATTAAAATTAGTCGTAAAACACACGTGTTTATTTAATTTAAGAATTTGATAATAATAACATTAATTTTATTTCGGTTTTATCGTAATTCTTTCAACTGCATTGTTCATGCATTTCCTGTATTGTGTTGCAAGAATGATTAGCCCGTAAACCTATATATAGTCATGAGTGCATTATGCAAACAAAGCCAAGAGATTAATCAAAATGTTTTTCTCGTCATAATGGTTTGAAATTCAATGCGTTATAGAAAAATTACCATAGATAGATAAGGAATTGAACTCAGGAAATGAAAATATTGGCAACGTTATCAAACGGTTCATCGATAGGATAATATACCGTAAAACATCGTACACAATGCACATTGAGATAAGGAAGTAGGTGCATTGCATAGCTGAATGTAAGTTCACTATTAGATGCATTTGGTATTCAAAGTTGGTTTATTTAATCTTTCTTGTATACTTTTTATAATAATACTCATGATTTAATAGAGAAAATGCCATTACAGACAAGTTAATTTTGTGAAATATTATACATTTTTTAAATTATATGAGAAACTTAAATTTTTCGTCATTAAAATGACATTATATTTTCAACCATTTAACAAAGTTGATTTTTTTTCAAGTTTTCGTCTCTTAAAGTTAAACCTGCCTTGTAATTAGTTTTAGTTTAAAAGTTATCAGCTATTATCTTCTTGAAATTGTTTCATAATTAGTCAAGTTGTTATCATATATAATTACTAACGTTTTCAATAATCGTTTACTGGAATAATTAGATTTTGTAAATATTAACATAAAGTCTCTTATTTCTTAAGTAAAGTTATATATTGGAACTCAAATATTTGAATTATTTAAAAATATTTTACTTTGACTGTATTGAACTGTTAATACCTTTCGGAAATAATTGAAATGGAAATTTTGGATAATTATTTTTTGAACTGATTTCTCCAGTATAAAATAGTGTGTCCTTCCGTTTTTATTTAGTCATTTTACGTAGAACTTTAACATATAGTTACTAAGAATATAGATAAACTTATGTTTTTTTAGTCGCAAATAGATACAATTTTGGTCTACTGACCAAATTAGAACAAATTGATTTATCAATTATTGAAAAAAATAAGATCGTTTAATTAATTTTTTTTAGATAAATGTATGTAAACTTTATGACCTCATGAAAATTTATGCAAATAAAATAGTGAACTAACGAGTTTTATCTAAATATTATCAATTACAAAAATAGATAAGCTATTATTACATCGTGGAGAAAAAAATATTTAGTGATGCATTACATATATTTATATAAGATTGCATAAAGGCGATTAGTTTTCAAAATCATAAATTATTTTATATGCCTATATCAATTGCAAATAAGGTCAGGGCGTAAAATACGAATATTTTAGATAATTGTATTTCCTAGATAGTCTTTTTTTCATCAAGGTTTTTTTTTACAGCTTTCACATAGTAACAGTTTTGTGTAATTATAAAATGTGAAGCGAAAGTTTTTTTAGATTAAAGTAATGCTGCAAGAATAACGTTATTCTACGAGTCGTATTCAGATATGCTAATACTTACAGATGAAGAGAATCCTTCAGTTTGTATATTCGAAAAATATTACGATTTCTTTCACATTTTATTGATACAAACTCAAGAACTACCTTTGTATGTTTCTTATTCTGCAATTAATATAAAACCTTTTTTTCTCATTGTTTCATTTATTGTATGTCTAATGTATTTGTACTAACGGGGTACCGAGTAAAATTGTCATAGAGAGACATAGATGCATAAGACTGACATGCAAATAATAATATTTTAATGTGCAATATCGCTGTTTTATTCATATAGTTTTAATTCTGGTTTTTAATTTAGAAATTGATTTTTTTCATTTTAATTTGAATCTTAATAAACTTTGTACCACTAAATTTTGAATATTATCCAGGCCCGGACTGGAACCAAATAGCAGCCAGGACATTTTAGTGGTGTCGGCTCAATTACTACTTTTTTTAGAACCAGAATGATGCTTTTTATAATAAAACTGTAATACCCTTTATTAAATGTTAATCTGCCTTTGCTTCACTTGTTATAACAAAGGAGTGGTCAATCTTTTTAGAAACAAGGGCGCAACTAAAATTTTCATAAACGTTTTGTCCACAATAATATACAACGATAACATCTAAACATGTGTTGATGTTAATTTAAATAAATTGTAACTGAAAAAGACAGAGACAACCAATAGCATGAAAAATACTGGAACATTCGAGAGAATTCGATTGTCAATAATGGGAAATCAAATTTCCCTTTTTTACGACTATTAATGGTCTTTGAAATATTCGGTAAAGTTTCGGTAATCGAAGTTCAAGAATAAATTGGTTCAATTAGTTAAATATGAATTCAAGTGATTCAAGTAATATTGATACGAGCGATTTGAAAAGTGATTGAAATAAAGTGATTTTTGTGATAAATTGCTTATCTATGAATTTAGATAAATAAAATAGTTTAGTTTATTAAATTTTGTAAAATTTCTATCGAATAAAAAACCCTGATGAAAGACTCAATATCCCGTTAGAATATTTTGAAATTTTTAATTGTATTGATTTGGAATTGGGTATGGATGCGGGGTTATCCACCACCAGACTACACAAATCTATCTATGGCTAAAAGTCGTCCTTACTGAACGCTGAAATTATTGATTTAATTGTTAAAGTTGGGCAAATAATTTTAAAAAAAGACTCCCGTAAGAACTATAAAGTTTTCCATTATAAAAAGCGCATACGGGTCATTAATTACCTTGATTTTTAAGCTACTTGACATTTGGCTTTTATTTTGTGATAAGAGTCACAAGAGGTTTCAATTCTTTTTTTTTTTAAGTTTTACAGTTTACTTTCTGCATATAATCAAAACTACTAAAAAGTATAGATACAGATGAATCAATACTCAATATGATATATACTGAACAAGGGCGCATATAGCCCAGTAGCTGAGCGCTTTAAATTAAAAAAAAAATACTCAATGAATTGTAATACTTCAGTTCATTTCTTAAATAGTGAATCAGTATTTTTTTTTCCATATATGTAAGGTCGCAAACATTTAAGGTATTTTTAAGTTTGATTTATTTTCAGAATTGGGAAAATTTAAATGTTGGATTAAATCTAGTTAACGAGTTAATATTTCAAGTGGATTGAAGTGAACTTATAATCAAACCAACCCTGATAATATCTACTCAATGCATTAGAGTTTTCTTGTCGTTAAGATTAGACAGAGAAATTAACTTTCATTTTATTAGAGAATGAAGTGAAAAAAGAAACTATTACTTATATGGTTATATGCATAAAATACGTGTACTTAAATTGATATAATGAATAACAAAGATTTTTCTTAATGGACCTTGAGCTAAGGTTAAATTTAATTAATATTTTACATAGAAATTAATAATATTATTTTCATGTACGTGTCTTTATTCCATTAGAAATTATATTTCATATTTTAAATCATGTGTATAATGTAAAGTATTAGCATAAATTGTGCAAGAAATTTCACTTAAGATCATGAAAGGTTTAAGAAAAAGTTTTTTTTTTTTTAGAAGTAATACAATGGGAGTTGACACAAATAATTTTTATAAGTTAATGTCTGTTTTCGTATAAGTTGCAGGAAGTTTTACTAGTAAATAAGACAATGTGTAATGGGATCAATTGATTTAGATGCCATTCTAACAATTATTGTAATACGTACTCTAGTTTGTATAAGCCTGCAACATTTATTTGATCTTATTCAAATATTTAATTTAAAATGTATAATATTTTATTTATACTAACAACACACGCCTACATTGTTCAATTATTAAATCAATATATTTTATGAAAAAAATACCGAGTCAAAAAAAGGGTATGACAGCTGCACGATTGGAGTTTAATCCTTAAGAAGACTTTTATTGAAATATTGATAATTAATTAATATAGATTTAATTTTAAATAAAAAACAAATATAATAGACAAAGGAGATAAATAAACGCAGCTTTTAGGCAAGGTGAGGATATACAACTTTTAATTGCAGTTAGGCGCGTTGCATAAAGGAAAACAAAAAAATTAAAGTTAAGTCCATCAAGTCTGTCAACTTTTTAGTTTGAATTTTACTTGAACTAATTGCATTCGCCTGACTACACAGTCGTTTTGTAAACCACCAAATTAATTTCTGACTTCATTGAGGATACATGACAAATGCACAATATCAAATATAAAGTGAAACATTTCTTCCAATATCCAATGAAAATAAAAAGTTATTTGAAATGAAAAGGGTTGCTTTTGGAATGAAAAAGGTTGTATTTGAAGTAAAAAAAAAAAACGGCAGTAATATTTAGATTTTCCTCGATGTTATTCAATTCTAAATGATTTATCTTAGTTTTCTTTATTTTATTTTGAGTTTACTCCTGAAGAATTCATTTTCATAAACATTGAAAAATTTTATATTAGCCAGTACTATGCTCGTATCTATGTTCTATTTATTGGGTTATTTTTTTATTCAATTTGTAGTTGTAGAGTTCGTGTTGATTTTTTATGAAACTTTTAAAATCGAAGCTTGTTCTGTTTTTTTTTTGTTCTGTCTTTCACTAATCATTAGTACTACATCCGCCTCTATTCTACTCGTAGGATTTTTATATTATTAGTTTGTAGTAAGTGTTATTTAAAATGAATAAGGTTGTATTTGAAGTAAAAAAAAACAAACTTTATAAGTCCTTATGAACAAAGGTACTGCAATATATTTTAATAATATTCATTGGTTTTTGCAATTCTAAAAACGACAAAATAAAGTTCCAATTATTTATATTTACAGTTTATACCCGAAATGCATTGACTAAATGAAATTCTTTGTGAAAATACTAATTACTGAACTCATTATTTACGATAAGTTATTATTAATTTTAACATTTTCAAATAGTTAAACTTATGAATACCTATTTCTACTACACAAATGCTGATATTGTAAATAGATAAATTCTTTGGACAAAAATAATTTATGGGCACAGCAAAACGACAATGTTAATACACACTCAATTATCGACAATTATCTATGAGAATGTATAACGCGTGATTAATGTGTTAATTTTACTTCAACGTAACGTTGTTGTTAATTTTAAAATAAATATTATTTGCTCAATAGGGTAAATAATTAGAAATGTAAACATTTTACTTCACCTAGTTCGTTAAACTTTTTTCACAGATAGCAAACCGAATATCATTATTCATTAGTCTAACAAGCTCTGAAGAAATAATCGTAAAAAGTATTTTTGCTCAAATCATTTCCCAAGACATTAATTGATTTTTATGATAAAATAAAATAGTAAATTCACACATTGTAAATCTTTGTTTGAGATCCTTAATAGTAATAAATCACTTAGGTGGGTATAATTAGACCGTGGGTCTGAAGAATAGTACAGTCAACGTACAATATTTTTAATTAGTAAGCTTTTGTTCTTAATTTTGCAAGCGTAACGTTAAGTCTAGATAAAACTAATTGTAACCTATTGTTTATTAATAAGAAAAATAAGAAATTACCTTTTTTGAGGGCGTTCCATATTTAAAAAGGTTTCGTTTGATTGGCGTTAAAGCTTGTCGATCTTCACACTGGGTTTTAACGTCTTCAATTTCGTCTCCCAACAGTTCGTTTTTCAGTAGACAGCCATAGACAGAAGAATCTCGACCTGCATCTCCGGTATCCCGTGCTTTTTTCGTTCCCGATATGTTTTTGCTGTTATCAGAAATCGAAGCGAAACTCGTCTCCCAGTTGTTATTGGCTCTGCATGGTATGAAGCGATCATATGTTCCAGATTCATTGTAAGCACCAACAGCAAATAAATTTCGGGCCACTCGTGATTTTGTTTGTCGTAAGATTCTATGCTCAATGTCTTGGTTATACATTTTACGTTAAAACTATAGCCAATTTTTAAGTTAAATATATACACACTATTAATATAGTAGTATTTTTTATGGGTTGGTGAAACAGTTCAATTTAATTTAAATACGTGTAACACATCTTTATTATATTCTCACTGTAAAATTTTATTGCACAAATATTAAAGTTTCCACGAAAAAAAGATTAAATACACGATGTAAAGGCTTCGTAAAAAATGCTCTGGCCTTTTAAATATGAAAAAGTGACAGTTGGTAGGAGCTTTAACCTCGATGTGAAAGACTGAGTTATTCCTCTTTTCGTTCTGCGTTTGTAGGTGAAATCTATAATTGTAAATAAATAAATAAATAGTACGAGTGTAAAAGCTCAGTTAAATATGTTTAAAACTGTTATAACACGAAATAAAATAGTTTTTTTATATTTTATTATTCAAATGAAAATGGCGTATCCAAACAAACACAAACGCCGCCCGCGTGGATAAAACAGAAACCGTCACTCGGTTACTTTTAAACTTTTGGTTCAAATAAGTATTGAACTATTTTCTTATGGTTTTACATATAGAAGAGTCAAGTGTTTGTTTGGATCGCTACATTTAAAAGGCTTTAGAATGGAAAGATTCGTTCGTGAATCATCGGATTCCGATTGATAACATTTTGTACATAACATTTTATTATAATATTATACTAGATTGCTTGTAGACTCGCAGTTAGGAACAGTTCGGAACTACCAAAGTTGACCAAAGTGAACTTTACCAATTTTGCACGCTGCGGTCAGCTGCGTTTTATTGGCTAATTATAACGTGTTTTGATAAGGATAACAATTTAAAATTGGTTCAACGTTAGCTTTTCCATCAGTCCAAATAAGTTTCCAATTGATATATGTTTCTGTTAAGTAAAATTATGAAAGTAGCAAAAAGTGTCAACCAGAATTGTCGTGTTCAACGAATATTCAGTACCAATGCCAAACAGAATTACGAAGTAAGCGAAATATTATCAATTAATAAAGTAACTTAAAATCATTCTGTTTACTTAATTATTGCTTTGTAACTTTTGTCGCTATACTTACTAACCAATAAAAGTTGCATGTTTTTTATTTTTCAAATAATCGACCAATCAAAAAAGTTAGCGCTATTATTTAAAAATACAATGACGTGTTTTGGATTCTTAATTCTTATCTATATTTTTCAGTTAATAACATTATTTTATCTCTTAAAATATAAATTAAGTAATGCATTCAACATTGAACATCTCAGTATTATTCATTTTATAAAAAAAATTATATTGATAACAAAATATGAACATTATACAGATTATACAACCATTCCTAGAAATTTTAAATTTTTATCCCCTTGCGACTTGCGTAATAACAAAAATATATTTATTCTTATTAAACTTGTTCGTACTATTAAACAAATAATTGCCAATAAATGCCAGTTTATTAAATAATTTTTGTATTTTCGTAAAAGTGAATATAATTCCTTTTTAATTATTTTGTAGTTTTTAATTAGCATAATCTCAATTTGTCTTATTGAACCGCCTGTATTCCTTAGGACGGGTGTATGTTTTAGTTCGCTTATTATGAGACTGATTAATCTCTTATTAAGTTGGATGCAACATTATTGAAATTAGTTAAATAAGGTTTAAGTTAATTTAGAAACTTTGGCGTTTAGCGTTGGTTATTCTTTGCTGACATGAAATGGTCTGAAATTGTCTACGGCTTTGTCTATTTTACTCTGTATTGTTATATGATCATTCACACTAACCGCGACGCTGTTATAGAACTTTTTATAATAGTTACTTTTATTTTTAGATATTTTCTCAGTAGCGACCCTCACGTAGTTTTCCTACCATTTTTCAAAACAGACCCCCAGTGTAATTTTCCGTTTTTTTATATAATGACCACCCCATTGTTTTCTGATTATTTTTCAATAGTGACTTCTATGTAGTTTTTCAATACGGACCCCCACATCCCCCACATGGTGTTTCGATAGTAAACACCACGATGTCTTGACTATTTCCAATAGTTGTCTTCACATTTTAAAACTTTTCTCAATAGTGACCCCATCGCGGTTTCCAACTTTTCCGAGAGAAATCAATACGTAGTATTTTTATTATTTTTTTAAAAGTGGCTTTTGAAAGCTAAATGGACTGTTTATAATTACCAACACTACACGCTAATATTACCGTTAATTTAATGGTAGTTAGATCTATTCTGATTTTTATTTTAAATTTAATTTTTATATCAGCTATTAGTAATACTTAAACGTATGACTATTTTCCATAAAACAGTTCTAATCATTAAAATATATCTGGTAACTATCCAATATCCAGAAACTCATATATTACCCAATCTCATGGTTTTAAAGTTTTAATCACCAAAAAAAAAAAAACGAGTATATAGGCAGATGTCATTTATGTACACAATTTTCCAAAATTATCTATAGGTTCATTACTTCATTAGCTTTTTGATAACTTATAAATCACGTTAAAAATGATTAGAAAACTGCAAATTTTATAATAATAAATAATGAAATCAGTTATTTCAAGATAACATTGATTAAATAAAACCCACTAATTTTTATGAACATTATAAATCTAGTTTTATTGGTAACCCTAGTAGATGGTAGTACTATGATTAAAAAGAGTTTCTTGAGATAATTTTTTATTGCTTTTATAATAAAATATTAACAAAGTATTTAAGGAAAGTATGCTCGATTTTCATAAATATTGTGTATACGAGTAAATAACTTCTGTACACAAGAATTGAAGCCTTGAGTGTCTAATTCTTGTTTTGGCTAAGTTTTGGTCACTATGGCTCGTAATTAACTTAGTAATGAATACAAGAATAAGTCAAAACTTAAAAGGACTTAGATTTAGAAAAAAGCGTTCAACAAGTGTTTAATGTTGTAACATGTATATTTATATTGAATGTTGATTAGAGAGTGAAAGTCAGAGCTAAACAAAACCATAGATTACGAAAACTAAAAGCAAGGAGCTTGAGAATTGTAAAAGATTATCTTATTTTTGCTTTTAGACAGCTGTTGGTTTTATTTTCTTTCTAGATGGATCGTAAAATGACTCAAAATGTATTCACACAGAATAAAGAAATCAAAGTAAAAGTTGATCAAAGTAAAAAAAACAACTAAAATCACTTTCGATTGAAAAGCAGAAACATCTCAAAAGCTATCTTTCTTATTTTTATTAAAAAATATTCTACTTATAGTTTACATAGCATTTCTCCGGAATTCTTTGTTTTGGATTTTCTTTAGATTCCCCTGAATACGAAGAAGGGGTGAAATCTAAAATGATGATATACTTTCTGTTTTTCTATCTCTTGCTTAAGATTAATTTGATACGACTATTTAAAATTTGTTGAATATCAAAAAGTTGCATGAATCTATTTATTGTCCCATGAACTTCGAAAAGTATTTAGAAACTTATGAAACTTTAAGTTTACAATGTATTTTTCACAATTAACTAGACCAATTTACGTGAAAAAAGAAGTTTTGAATATCATGTAAAACTTTGCGTTTTAATGGCAATTCAAAGTTGACAGGGTCCCTTCCCTATATAGCAGTGGTCGGGGAACTTTTTTTACCATTACCCCAAAATAATTCTGCATAAGTCGATATTACCCCCGCATTTTGAAAAGGAGACAATCAATGTATTTTTTATTTTTACAAATTTTGCTTTTTCCTAAAACCAATTACGGTACGGATCTGACATTTCCAGGATTTTATTATTTCATTAATACCTACAAACCCTCCAAGTATTGTTTAAATATCTTCCGGGGGCAAATTGAATTAATTGACACGAAAAAGAAGTTGTATGAAAGCAGTAAGTATGAAGTACAAAAAATAAAATTCTCATATTGGAACAAACAAAAATTAAGTAGGTACATAATTGAAAGCTTTCCCTCCTTAGGTTTTGGAGAGTTAAAAAATTGGGGCTTTTTAATGTAAGAACAATTTGAATAAAGTCTTCGGGCATACTAAAATGCTTATAAAATAGGCATGGCAAGAAATTTCCTTATTACCCCCAAAAATTTCATTTTTACCCCATTTGGGGTAATTTACCCCGGTTCTCCTACCGCTGCTATATAGAGTCTTAATTTAATTGTCTCCAATTGTTGATTTTGGATTCAGAATCTTAAAAATAATAAAATAACAGAGGACCTTTTATCGAGATGTTATAAATTATTTATGATTTAAGTTATAAACAACTCAATAGAAGTTTTATTTTGTAATTTGGTAAGAAAATCTTTTAATTTTCATGATCACTAAATCTTTTAAAACATATAATCATCTACTTTTTTAAAAATTATATCAAATCTTTATTATAAATTTTTATAAAATGTATTTTTAATGCTTGTAACTTAATATTGAACGCTTTTGTATTCTTGAGAAATACTTTTTCATTATTGTGCATTTTTAATAAAATTTATGTCAATTTTGATAAAAAAAGTAATAAACTCATACCGACCTTGTTCTTATGACTTCGCTTAAACCACCAACCTGAAAATAGATAAAACAAAACCTTGATTAAAAATAACATTCCCAAATGGCTTTAGATATTAATTTAAAAATATAATTGAATAACAATTTTTTCAGAATGCAATTGAAGGGTTGAACAGTCTACAAACGAACGCAGCAGCTCTGCAAAGCTCAATTACCGCATCTCAAAGTCACAATTTAACACATGCAAAAGAAAGGTTTCAATTAACTTACGAATATTTACGCAGGTTTGTGTAAATTTTATATCCCACCGCTAGTTTATTGTTATCTTTCAATTGATTCACAATGCCAGAAAAATCAATTTAATTTCTTTTACAATGTAAGTTTTTGTTACACGTTTTAAAGTTATATGAAATTGTTTCATTTAATATCACAGTCTGAATTTATTTATTTAACACCTGTATTGGTGTACTTACTGATTGTAAAAATATCACCGATAACGAATTGTCAAGGTAATGACCTACGATTTACCAGCATTTAATTCAATTTTTCACCGTTGATTTTAAGTTAGTTACTCGGTTTTCGAAGTCACGGAAATTTTTTTTTGCTCAATTGCACTTTTTATGTCACATTTTTTTTACTTTTGAAATGTAAATTATGCTTTTGTGATGTCGTTCTGTTGATTAATGTGAGTAACAATTAACGTAATGTTGCGAGGTTTTCAACGTGTTTCGTATGTATTGTGCTACCTCGACTGTGTTCGGCATAAAACTAACTTGAGATATGTTGCGATTCTATTGAGAGTCTCAGAATGGATACGTTTTCTAGTCGTTTCTTGATTTCCATTTTTGTTATCTTAGGCATTTTGTATTTATGCAATAATTTAATCAATGATTATTATTTATATTACAGTATGCATAGATAAGTATGTCTCCGAATTATTTGATAACGATTCAACTATAGTATTGAAAAAATGGTTACTCAAATTTGTTTTACATATTTGTATATTTTGATATCAGCAGATATCTGGTTTCACGTTTAATATTTACCAAAAAGTAATTGATAAGCGAACGTTGTGTGTTTTTTATGAGTCAAGTGTTTCATTTTCAATGATTACAAATAATAAAAAATGATTAGATTTACCAATATGTGTAAGTTTCACACAACGAAAGTGACAGTATTAAATTATTTTATAAAATTCCTTCCAAAAAAAAAAAAAAAAAAAAAAAAAAAGATTTGGAAAAATTTAAGGAAGTGGCTGTTTTTGCTATTTTGTAATAAATGAATATTTGCTTATACAACATAGATTTTTATCTTACAGAGAATTATAAAACTATATAAGAAATCGTCTTATTTAAACAAACAAATACTGTAACAATCGAAAGAAATTCTTTTAAGTAATGAATCATATCCGGCTATCTGAACAAAGTCTGCTAGCTATTAGCAATTTTTCATTTTTCTTCAATACAGAAATAGCTTCTTACATGTCTGCGTGCACTATTTTTAAATTTAGTTCTTGCAGAAGTCTCTTGAAAAGAAGGCACTTTCGATGAAAGAATCGAAAATAAACTCCACCTTGATTTAAATGTAAAAAAATTCACATTCAAAAGGATTAACTCATTGACAATTTAATAACCGTATTTCATAACTAAGATTAATCCATGTAAACATTTGTTTGTCGATTTGCAGTATTTTCAAATTTTCCTTATGAAAGTAATTTTAATGTTGAAAATTAGGTCAATAAATCTATTAATAACTCAGTCAGCATATTGTATCTTTTATTAAATATTGCAAATTTTTGAATAATTAATGTTATTTTTATCGATTTGCCGATATTCTAAGAGTAAATCCTTAATCTCACTTGGATGTAGAAAAAATTAAACATATTTTATTCTAATTTGTTTTCAAAAGGTTATAAGTTTACACTGTGCCGATTTTAAAAGAGTAATCAACATCAATTTAACATATTACAAATAGTGCAGCAATATCTTGAACTTGAATTAAATAGAGTAATGTATTTCTTAGAAAGTCATTCAGTTTTTAAAGAATGAATTTTTATAGTACCAACTTTTATGGTACATACTTATGAAGGCACATACATTAATCGAATGCAAAATTCAGGATAATCTTTTGTCTATAAATTTTTATTTCTATATTTCATATGTTTTATTTTTGGGTTCTTTTTTCGAATATCGCAGAATATTGTTAGAAAACAACAATAGAAAAATGAATTGGTAATATTATTTTTCAGGTCTTTTCTTTTTTTATCAGACTTATGGAGTCCATAATTAATATAACATGATATTATATAGATATCAGTTAAGGAACATCAAAGGATTTTGTTGCATTTGAAATAAACTCTTATTTGTCCCAGGTTTACTTGGAACATATCGTCATAACCCAAATTTTTTTCGACTGCAAACTCAACTCTTTTGACCAAACATTCATCTGAACTTCAACTTGACAAACTCATTTTAATTCAATATAAACTCTTTTGAAGCATACAACTGATCCATATTAAAGGAAAGTTGGGTTTGTATTCAGCATTCGCATATATATCGGACTAGGCATTTACATCATATAATTTAATCATGTAGTTTGTGTTGAATTTGTGCTAACATGATTAAATACCAATAATCCTTGTAACAATGAAAAAAGCATGCTAAGTCGCACTTAAGAATATTTATTTAAAAATGTTATTGTTAACGCCCAGATGACGGTTGAATCTACTTGTCATGTTTAATTTTCGTTTACTACTACATAGCAAAAGAAGTATTGTAATACGGGACGAATTTTCGATTTCAAGTTTTTACCGGAAATAGACATTTCTAGGTCCCCTAAGTCCGAAAAAGTTTTTAGAAAAATGTATCGAGAGCGTTAAAAGCTTTTGGTTTAAATCGGTTAGCCGGAAGCCTCATTTTATTCTATGCATTTTTGGTTTTTTTTTTCATTTTTTTTCGAAAAAGCCTCCAATAATTTTTTTTAAACTTGCTATGGTTATTAGACTCATCAAAACTTGCAATTTTATTGGCATTTTTTTCTTGGGAAAATTCAAATAAAATGGGTTCTGGGAGAGAAGGTGGAAGTTAGTATAAAATAAAATCATTAGATACTCAATTTATGTTTACTATAGCGAAGCTTATCAGTGAAAGTTATGGAACATTTTACTTACCTAAGTAAGTACCTAAGTACTTACCGAAAATTCTGTGACTCATCGTAGCAAATATTTTTTTAAAGAAAATCAGTTACTCCTTATGGATATTATGAAATATGGATTGCTTATCTAAAGTAAATTATTCATATGCTAGATATAATTCTTACTGGCAAAACTTTCGCCACAACTCGAGAAGGATCAGGGTGTGAATTTTTGTGGTCGATAGCGTTACAGACGTGGAATGATTTTAATTTAAATCAAGATGTTGATTTCTGGACAATTAAGAAACATATAGTGCATATGAAAATAAAATAATTCGTTTCCTACTAGCTGACCTGCCCCTGTTTCTATTGAGAAATACAAATACAGTATGCTATATCGCCCTCTTTCTAGGTAAACTATATCACTTCCAAATCGTAATTTTTGTAAAACCAATAAAACTATTTGATGATTTTGATAATTAATATTAATTATCATTAACAATTGATATCTACGAGGTTTTCGAATCAGAGAGTAATCAGAATATACGGGGAAAATAAAATCTCTGAAGAAAATCACTCTCTCATTCTGAATATTTAAAGTTATTTTACACTTAATTGAAGTACTCGGCAATGTTTTCTGCTAAAAATCTCAATTTTGCGAAAAATGTAGTTACAAGGTTTTCCCAGAAAAGTAACGATATCCAATTCCAAACCTTAAAATACATTTAAGAAATAGATTCAACCGTATTGTTGTTAGTTTGTTTTATTGGTGCTTTACTAATATAGTAACCTTATAACGCTTTCCATTATAATAAGAAGTTTATGAAGCTTCAACAGTTAAGTTTTTTAATTTTTTTTTATTTGGAATTAATGAAATGAACGTCAATATGCATTAAATTTCATTCAATTAAGCTAGTCTTACAACCCTTCTTAATAGACTAAATATAGTTACTTTCTAAAGTTATCTATAATAATAAACTTCTTTCATTATTGAAAGTATAAATAAATAATTGACAATAATGAATATAGTTGATCTTTAACATTTCACTGCTAGGTATATGTAAAATGTATGACAAAACATTGAGTTCAAATTACATCCTGTGTTTCACAGACCGGTGTTCATTTACTTTGCTGAATAAGGTGACCGGAAATAATAGAATTTATATACCACGTATAAGTAAAGAAATGTTTAATACAATTTGATAGATTATTGAATAAGGCGATTTAATACGTACTGTATAAATTTGTATAAGTTGATTTCTGTAAGGATCAAAAGAAAGATTAATGAGTTATGGTAATGCTTTCAAGAAAATAGTTTACTATTTTGTTTACTTGTCTAGTAAATAATGCATTTAAGTACATCATGAAAAATAATAAATATTTATAGGTCTGGGCTTTCGATAGATGAACTAGATTCCTTATCAGTTATTCATATATCGGGAACAAAGGGTAAAGGGTCGACGTGTGCATTCGTCGAAAGTATTTTACGCAGCCATGGTTATCGAACTGGATTTTATTCTTCACCGCATTTAGTCTCAGTACGGGAACGAATTCGTTTGAATGGAGAACCTATAACTGAAAAAATTTTCACTGATAATTTTTGGACAATTTATGATCGGTTATGTTCAACAAAAGTATATTTTTATTAACATTATGAGTAATCTAACGATGATTTGATAATTTTTTAATGTTCTGTAGAATAATGACAATGATCTACCACCGTATTTTAAATTTCTTACGTTACTGGCTTTTAACATTTTCGTAAAAGAAAAAGTCGATGTAGCCATAATTGAAGTAGGAATTGGGGGAGAGTATGATTGTACTAATATCTTAAGGTGAGATAAAAGAAATTTTATATAGTTCATAATATTTTGTTGGGAATTTCTTCCTTACAACTTGGTCTAAAAGATCATAATTTATAAACCAAACGGAAATTAATATTACGGAAATGCTTCGTTATAGACTATTGTCTTCCCATGAAAACTAGTTCAATTCTGATTTAATGAGATATTTTTTGAGATCAAACAAATAAATAAACTTATAAAATATTTGACAAATGCACAATTATTTTATTAACTTTCTCACATAAACTCCCACTTGCAATTAAATTAAAATTAATATTGCAAGTATCCACGTATTTTAATGTTTTCAATTTTAATTGCATCTCCATGATGCTCAATATAAAATTAATTGCAAAAACTTTGCAGTTGGCTCGTTGTATGGATGCCAGTAAAGTCAAATAATCTACTGCAAAACACTTAATTTATTTCCATTTTACATTAATTTCAAATTTACATTTGACGAATAATGCAATTTATGAAAGATCACTCAACTTTTAAGGAAGTGTCTTCAGCAAGCATATCCGAAAACCGTGGTGGATCATGAATATTAATGCATATCAAAGGAAATGATACGATTGTAATTTTTAGGAGAGTGCCAGTTGTTGGTATCGCATCATTAGGTCTCGACCATACATCTATATTAGGAAATACAATTGAAGAGATAGCATGGCAAAAAGGTGGAATAATGAAGAAAAACTCACAAGCATTCACTGTAAAACAAAAGTATCCCAAAGCTTACAATGTGTTACGAAACCGTAGTATTGAGAAAGAAGTATGCAATCATAAATAATATCGAAGAAGTATAAATATTTAGCATAACTAATTACGAAAAGTTTTGGTTTAGTGTTATTTACAAATAGCTCCATGCTATAACCGTTATATTTGGACCGGAGGAAAAGCTCCCAACTTCCCTGGAAATAGAGAAATTCAAGAAATCAATGCGTCTTTAGCCATTCAATTAGCTCATTCTTGGATGTATTTAAAAAGTATTATAAATTAATGATCTTTTTTTAGCTATTAACTTAATTATTTTAATTCTAGAACATGAGAATTTCAGCGATGCAGAGATACCAATAATTTTAAAGATTCCTCCTGAAACTGTCGAGGGACTGAATAAATGTCGTTGGCCTGGACGTTTTCAAACAGTAGATGTAAAATCTATTAGGTTTGTATAGCCGTTAAATTAAAATATTTAACCCCAAATTTCATTACAAAAAAGTACTCCTAATAGTTTATTTCGATTTCAAGAACCAGGCATATACAATAGGGTTGTTGGTAGTAAGTAATACTAAAGTACTTTTATTTAAAATCATTTTTTAGGGTAGTTAAAGATGTATTGGAGATAAAATAGAGTACTGAATACTAGAAATTTGTGAATATCTACCGGTTGTAGCATGTTACGAAGTGAATTAGTTTCAATATTTAAATAGAGAGATATTAAAAAAGAAAAAAATACATTTTAGAAAAAATCATCTTGTTTTTGGCGGTAAATGTACCTCAACTTGCACTATTTATTAACGAGTCAAGTCAGGTTTTCAGGTAGTTTTTAATTTTTTTTTCTCAACAGTCATTTAGTAAACGTTGATAAAATTTTGCAAAGTTTTTTTTAAAATAAGTAGTTCAAATGATATCATTTGAAAATTTTGAAACGTTTGACAGCTTTTTTATGGCAATGAAAATAAATGTAATCTTTTAAGTAAAGAAATCTCCATAAATGTTAAAATACTGTTTTATAAGTTTAATCCATTATTTCAAAATGTTAACAGTAGATTTAGAATTACCTAGAAAACATCTTACGAAATGTACATTCGTTTTCATATTCAAAATATAAAATAATGTTTTCAAAGTAGGTACCTACCCTCATTTTTACTGTACCGCGCTGGTATTTAAGCTTAGACAATGATGATTTTAGCCGATCTTAGGTATCTTAATGCTTTCAGTGAAATGCTTTCTATTAGCACCTTGGCGAAAATGATCTTCAATTTTATCTGCCGTTATATTCATATATAGGTTTTAAAAGTTTGGTCGTCACGATTCCTACGTTTTATTATATTTCAGTAGTTGTTGATCCTTATCAAGAAACTTCATCACACTGATATTCGGAACCGGGTCAACTCAAGATATTCAGAGGATTCATCAACAGCGGCATATCTGCATGTTATAAAGTTCATCATGGCTGTTCAGATCTATACAACAAAAACAAAAAAACTAAATGGAACAAACATATGCGAATATATAACTTCAAACTACGTCAGTTTACCGCTGGTTTAATTTTAATGAATATTATTCTTGCTACTTCGATTCTCACGAAAATGTCTTTGTCTGGATCGGCATTGTTGGTCAATTAAGCTCTCAGATACTTAATGAAGTCTACTTGTCGTAGGACAGAGATCAGTAAAGTGCGGCTCTGGAGCCGCATATGGCTCTTTGGTCTCATAAGCGCGGTCCTGTCACAAATTTCCATCGACAAAGAAAATAATTTTTCTATAATCGTTAGTTCAAAACAACTATTTTAAATACGAGAGAAGCATTTTTCAGCCAGTTTCAGATACCCTTAGGAAACAGCAAAACGACCATTGGTTAAGAATAATTCTCTTAAGGCTACAATATCAGATTAAAAATGTTTTTCTTTTGACCTTTACATTGTTAACTTTGAAATAATATTGTTGGATTTAAAAAGCAAGGAAAAATGGATCTCTTACTATGAGATCTAATGTAAACTTAGTTCACAACAAAAGTATTCTGCTTCATTGGTGGTCTACTTAATACATGTTTCATCTATAGCTGCAATCAAGTTCTGTAAATCTCCATTCTTTTCAGCCAGGAGCACCTTACCCTAGCAACTCGCAATTGATCAAATACTGCATTTAAAATTAAAAAAAAATTTATTTATCGCTTTATTGGGTACATTATTGTTAAATGAGTACAACAATAGCAAACACATTACTAAAAATATAGGGACAAATATTTCGCTGAAAAAGGATGAAAAGCTTTATACCGAAATAAATATTTTTATTTTATAATATGATATTTCTATAAAATGGAATCCTTCTAATCTTTTTAAATAATCAGTTAAAAAAATCATTTGACACGGAGATGTTTAACTTTTCAGGTTTTTCTTTGATGGAGCACACACTGAAGAAAGTATAATTTACTGTCGAGATTGGTTTCTAAAAAAGTAATTTGGTATATTCTAGTTGAAATAAACAATTGACTTTACTTTTATATTTGTATTGTTGTAGTTGTGAGCCTTCAGATAATAAAGTGTTGGTATTCAACACTACTGGTGTTCGAGAATCTTCACATTTCTTAAATTTACTTTCGTTGTGCCAATTCCAACACGTATATTTCACTCCAAATTTGGCATATGCTAGCAATGAAATAACACAAGGTTCAGATATTTCATTTATATTTTAATCAAATACTTAATTTCTCTGGATTGATATTGCAGATCAGAAAAATTTGAATGTTACGGAACAACAGCAACTGAAACGCTGCAATGAGCACAAAAACATCTGGATAAAATTAATGCAAAATGATTCACTATCTGATCGTCAAAGTTATAATAATAAAAACATAGATGTTCGTGTTTTTCAATGTGCATCGAATGTTATTGAACATTTAATCAAATCTAATGAACCATATCGGATACTTGTAACAGGCTCATTGCATTTAGTTGGAGCGTTTCTTCGAGTTTTAGAATCACAAGAAAAAACAGTTTAATTTTATTCTTGAATATTTTCTAATTTCTTATTCCAGATTTAAGAACTATGCGTTCTTAGCACTTTACACTATGAAGTATAAGTTAATTTCACAGCAAAGCGCAATTTTTTTATTTCTTTATGTTTTTGTTTTATTTAAGGCTCTTTTTGAATTAAGATAATGTGTAAGTATAAACAATTGGATAACTACAGTGAATTTTTAAGTATTGAATCTTTGAATAGCATTGAGATAATGAGAATAAAGGTTTTACCACTGGAAGGATTTAAAGCAGCAAATTACGTATTTTAGCAATGAACCTCTAGTTTTCTGCAATAATGTTATAGCTATAATTTTAAGTTAATACCATTTACCACACAATTGCAACGATGGTTAATTGGGTAGGCTGTATAGTATTAAAAAAAACTTAAAAAACATTTTTTTTTTTAAATTTACTGTCAACTGTTAAAATTTGATAAAAATGTTTAGTTTTCAAATAGACCGTTTTTAATAAGGCCAAGATATTTTTTTTGTTTTGTTGCATCGTTAAAAACGACCAAAAATGGATAATTACCAATTTTCAAACGTGAGAACTTCAAGCAATAGTAAACAGATATCTTGAAAGCGTGATACAGGATAACTAAATTATATGACACTTGGGGGTTGCATTTCATCAAAACCTGTAACTTTTACACACAGTTATTTGATCCCTTAAAAACGTTCATCTAGAACAGCGGTCGGGGAACTTTTTTTATCATTACCCCAAAATAATTTTGCTTAAGTCGATATTACCCCCTCATTTTGAAAAAGGGACAATTAATGCAAAAAACTAAAAAATTATTTATTGACTTTTACACGAAAAAAAAAGTTGCATGAAAGTAGTAAGTATGTAATATATAAAATAAAATTTTCATATTGGAACAAACAATTTTTTTTTCAATAAAATTTTTGTCGCTTTCAACAACATTGGTCATATCGCGACTGTATATATTGGGTGATTATATTTTAATGTAAATCCCCGTCATCCGCATGAGTGTGGCCAAGCTGCTCCTCCCAAAAAGATCATTTCTCCATGTTTCAAAAATATGGAGAAATGATCTTTCTTCATATTTAATACAATAACTTCAAAATTAGGGCTTTTGGGAACAATTTGAATAAAGTCTTCGGCCATAATTACACGCTTATAAAATAGCCATTGTAAAAACTTTCCTTATTACCTCCCAAAATTTCAGTTTTACCCCATTTGGGGTAATTTACCCCGGTTCCCCGACCGCTGATCTAGAAAGTCAGAGGTTGAGGGTATATTTTTAAATAAAGGTTTTTTCTAGCTCAGGGAATTATTTCAAAGCTTTAAATGTAGAGTTTAGTTTTAAGAAAAAATATTTCTTTAAACCGTTATAGCCCTACAGTTACTAAACGTGAAAAACGATTAACTCGAAAATGGAGTTCTGAATATATCGTCTTAAGTTTATTTTGTATTAATTCGTGATAAAAGTCTTCCACCTTCACATTGTACTTCTGAAAAAAAATTTTTTTATTACTATTATACATACTTATCACTTATCTATTTTTATTAAATAAAAAATTTAAAATTATACTTATAATATTCATCCTTTTAAAAGGACTGTACATCTATAAAGTTTATATAAATAGAATACACACAGCAGTATAAGGCTTTCTAAAAGCATTTTAAGGTAGTTAAACTCCAATGCTTAAATCATTTATTTTAAATTATCACCTTACGTTAACATATTTCTAAGTAGTAGTCTATACATTGTTATATTTAAATGTAAAATTGTTGATTGTATATAATATATGCCAATATCATTATTGGTTTAATGCTTTGAAATGTATTTCTATTTTAATAAAATTTATTAAAACCAGATGAACACTAAAATTCAAATTTTTGATTTGCTTTGGTTGAGATGATAATGTAGGAATCTGTTAACCGCGTGGCATGTGTGATATGTAATGTTGACAGATTGTTAAAAAATTGTTTTTGGTTAAGTATATTGTAGAGTAAAAATACGATAAAATCTTATTTTAAGTAAGATTAAATCTGAAAAAAAAACAATAAAAATACAGTCTTGTAAATATGGTTTTACTAGAAAATGAAGCAGTAAGACATCTCATCAATTTATATGCATTTTAACCAAAAAATAAATTTTAATTTATTCCAGTTTTTATCGGAGCTGACTAAATTATTTCAAAAATCAAAGACATCTGGTTCAGTTTTATTAACATTAAAAAGATGTAAGCTTTTCAATTCATACTTTTTTGCGAAAAATATTTTTATATGATATGGTTTTTAGACGATGGACGGACGAAGCCCAAGCCCAGAGAAGGACGACCCCCATTGCCAGAACCTCACGAATACATGTGTTTAGTTAGAGCTTCGTGTCGAACTAGCAAAATTAGTACTGTAGTTCATCAGAGAGATGTGAATAAATTTCAATTAGCTTATAGTAATCTACTTAAGGGAAACATAGACGGTCTTAAAAAATTGAAGAAAGCAAAAAAGACGAATAAAGCCACGCAATAAATTCTGATGTCTAAATGATTCGAAAGCTCTTTTTTGCCAGCTATGGAAATATTTGTCAACATTTAATTAAGTAAAACAAACCCGTCTAAACACCTATCAGGTTGGCATTGATTGGCAATTATTATTTTTTTTTTTTATATTATTGGATAAGGAATTTTTTTATTTTAATGAATCATCTTGTTATTTTTGTTTTGGAAATTGATACGTTAATAATGCTTCAATCTGTAAATTCAAATGTAATTAATTAATTATATTTAAGAACAATCGATACAATTTTGATATTAAAAATCAGTAATTGATTCAACAAGATTTATTCATTTCAAATACAGACAAGAATTCAACTAATACTATGTCATTGTACTTCTTAACGCTATAGTTCACAAAACGTTTTTAAGCGTGTTTTACTTTCACTATTGTAAATAACAGTTCGTAACAAAGTATGAATTCTCTTCCCCTTACTAAATAGTACCTAATTTAAAAAAATTAACAAATACTAATTTATATAGTATATGATTATAAACACATATGTACTGCATGTACTTGCTCAACTCAACACCGGTTTTCTAAAGTCTAAACCATTACTGTAAGTTGAATGATCTAATACCAAGCACAAGTACTTTCGGAGTACTACTAACGGATATTGTTTTGGCTGGATATACATAAATCTAGTGTGCCAATTTTAGTTATTATTTTATTAATCACTAGCTTTTTGTTGATTTTGATAAATTACGTACAAGCATCTAATGAGCTCCTCTCCCGTACGATTATAAACAGTAACAGTTTTATTTGACAACTCTTCGGTCCCCTTAAATTTGTTACGTACGTAAATACGGTCCCTAACAAAAACTTTACTATACAAAAAAAAAATAACAAAAAATTAAACCAAATTAACCACTTATCCCTTACATTACATCATTTTTGAGCCGATACCAAATAAACAGTAATGTGATATTTTACTAAGGTATCTATGTATATATGTATAAAATTTGGAGATAAGGCCTTTAACTTGTTTAAAAGCCAAACCGAATAACAACGTGGTACTGATGAATGTCAAACGCTCCTGAAGTTGATATGTTCTAGACAGGACTTCGAACGAGCATACTTGCGTATAAACATTATTGTGAAAGTATTTAGAAACGTGAAAATCTTCGGAAAAATTTCGGGAGTTGTAATTTCCGAGTAATTTGCCGAATTGTTTAGTTGAATATTTCGCGGTGCCCTTATAACGACACCGGGTAGGCCGCGGCTCACATTTTGGAAATCACTGCTCTACTTCATAGAAAAAAAATCATAAAAATCCGATAAACTAGTTAAAATTTAGTATTTCATCCCCAATTTACATCCTTAAAAGGTTAAAACAAATTTCAAAGTATAAAGAAGGTAACTTAAAGGTATACTGTATACAACAGAAAAAATATCAACATAGAATCGGGCAGTTAAAAGTTCCTTTTTTATCCCTTATTTTTTACTCTCAATGAATGAATAGAAGTTTTGTTTTAAATTGAAATAAAATCAACCAAAATTTGCTCCACTTAATGGAAAAAAAATCATCAAAATCGGATGCTTCAATGAAAAGTTAATATTTCATACTCTATTTTTCAGCCTCCTAAAAGTGAATTTTTTTCTGCAAATTAAAATGGGGCCAATTATGAGATATTTCTTATCGAATAAAACAAAAGTCATTAAAATAGGCTCATTAAAAAAAAGTTATGCGTTAGAAGGTTCTCTCTGTGCGTGGTCTGATATAAAAAAATATTTATGTGGAAAATAGAACCTCTTCTTTTTGCGTTGGTTAAAAAGTAATAGCATTTTAAATTTGTAATATTATAGCTACTCCACCTAGTGTCCATTTTGCGGACGTTTCTTTAGTTTTTAAGTTGAATGTCCAAACATATGTAGGACCACGTTGTCTAGTTTTATAAACGGGACATTGGTATATATTTTTTAAATCTTCTTTGTCTTGAGTAATTGCTTTTATATAAATAACGGGCATTATAGGAAACAGTTCCTTTATTTGTGCATCCACTATGCTTCCTGCTCGAATATCCCAACGTGCACCTTCCATAAACAATCCGCTTATGTACGCTCCCTCAACTGGAGGAAGACTACGAATAAAACATAGTAAGTCAATTAAACATCCAAGTAATTATATTATCCCTTGTACTTTATTTCTTGTCTTCTATGAGTTGTTACGTCACAATGTAGACACATTTTATCAAGAGGCCATTCATTTTTCCTAGCTGTTTGTTGCATAATGGCCGTCAAAAATGATTGTGGATTAAAAAAACCACCCAACCAAACAGTAGCTGGCAGCTACAATTTTCAAATGGCTCAAAATATGATTTACCAAATTTAAATTATATATTTTATACCACAAAATCGCTAGCCCACGCTTCAAGTTCTCGAATTCGTAAAATTAAATCAGCAAACCAACTACCGAGACCCAATAAACTTGGATAAGCTCGAACCGTCCAATTTGATGGTACAACATCCAAAAATAAGCATTCCTCTAAATCTTCCATTGATTTTGTTATGGTTAGGACTCCTTTAAGTCCTTGTTCTAATTCCTTCAACGAATCTTTCATTTCTTTAACCAAAATGTTCATACGTTCACATTCTTGTAATGCAACTATTAAATACGGTGTTAACTCTTCAACTTTGCTGGTTAGTTCTTGTAAGTTGTACAATTCCGGTAATTTATCATAAATGTCTTCAAGAGTTGCTTTTACCTAAAATTAGTATTTCAATAGGTATATTAACATATTATAATAAGATTGATTTATAAAACTTTTTCTTCTCGGGAAACTGATTGTAGCATACATGCTCCAGCATCTCGTGGTTGTAACTCCAAAATTGTTCTAAAGAGTGTGTCTGATAAAGTTGTTAAAAATCCGATTTCTGCATTTGGATGTAGCCCGTAAAGATGTGGGCTTTCAGCTGGTAAATAGTTATCAATATATTTGTGATAGGCTGTATAATCAAGATTTGGAGGAGCTGGAAAATTGGGAGCAAATTCTAAGTCTCCATCAATCTAAAAAAGAAAATTAGTTTTAATCTCTGTCCGTTAGATGTTGAACTTCACTGGCAAGGATCAGTGTTGTTAGGGGGTCTTTTTGGTCGCCCAATTAAGTTTAGTGTATGACTTAAGTATGAGTAAGGTTTCGGATAGCATTTTATAAATATTACTGTTGATGTCCCTTTAGTTTTTGGGTCCCATATCATTTGGCGCTTGCCACACCCCTAGCAAAGGTATTTGTGTAATTTTTAAAATGTATATGCGTTCCCGTTGTTTCGTACTTCTAACAAATATATTGACTTTTTTACTTAATTTTAATCTAAAATAACTCAATTAGCTTGAAAATCAAATCGAATAGTTTCAAATTAAGTCAAGTAGTGAATCCCTAGTTACATTATTACTGAATAACGTAGGCTACACTGAAAATAGGATTTCTATTTTTTTTTAAGATGGCCAACCGAATTTCTTTTAAAGTTGTGAAAAAAGCTTAAATTATCATAAAAACTTACACGGTACTCTATTCTGGAAAAAATCATGGTTCCTGTAAAGTAATAATAGAAAAGTATGGTGACTGGGCTCTGATTTCAAGGAACTTATTGGCATAGCTTTTGCATAGTTTATGGATTGGGTAGTCTAGAGAGCATCTTTTACCCTGGAAAAATGCATGCTTTCTGTGGGATAGCTAGAAATGTAAATATGTTTATTGAATTCACATAGGAGCGTTGAAAAGAATCGTTTGATTCTATCTATAGATATAATTTATGGATCTAATAACGTTTTTTTTTTCTTATGAAGGAAGAAAATCTTTCAAAGACACTGCTCTGCGGTAGTATGGTGGTCGATAGTGTGGGATTTGCACCCCTGAAAACCTCCTTTCCTCTTTTCCAGCACGTAAGTGCAAGAGATAACTCGCTCGCAACCGCGTTAGCATTACTTCAACCCAGCTCGTGTTACGTCGTTCGGGGTCTGTTCAAATTTACTGGTTCTGGATCAAACAAGACAAAGAGTACTTTATCTCGGAAAAATTCAGTGATCTTCTAGTTTCTAGGTCATTCCGAATAAATCACTTTTTATTTTAACAAATGTTTTTTTACTCATTGTTTTTTATGCTTTAACGATTAGACTGAATATTAATGAAACTTGGTACTAAAATATCTAGATCTTGAATTATCATAGAAAATGCTTTTTATTTTCTCCCGAAGATCGTTTCTTTTCTCTACTAAAATGCCTTAATAAATTTTGATAAGCCGAGTTCAGTGGTAGATTGGTAGATTTAAGAAACAAAAACCAGGCGAATCCTCATGGAAACTTATTTTCGAGGTACAAATGAAGTTGAATAAATATTTTGTGCTAAAAAATATAGCAGCATTAGATTTTATAGCTGACAAAATTCTAAGACGAATTTAAAAATGTCATTTACATAAAAGCAAAAACTTGTATCGTTTTAGCTGTAATTTTTTTTATCAAGGAGGTGAGATGCTCTTGCTACTTGTCAAATTTATCATTAAAATTCGCAGTAAATACTGATGTTATAGATTTTTGAATAACATCATTGGTATTTTTTTATTCTTAACCCCAAGGAAATCTAGAGTGTGACAACTATATAGGTGATCATAATCTGGGTTTTGAATATAAAAATAACACTGCCACATAAAAAATAAAAAGTATCTGACCTACAGATGCGATATATGGTTTCCGGTGTATTTTTTCACGCTAAAGATGAATCGGGTGGTCAGTTTTTCTCCACCACCCTTTAGTTTTCAGAAAATGCTTCAAAACTATACAAAAAATGTATCTGATCCAGAGATGTTCTGAAAACTGAAAGGTTTTGTTGTCTGGGTTAAATTAATTTTTTTGTATAGCCAAGAAGTTTTTCAGCGATTTTCTGAAAACTGAGCGATGATGGAGAAAAACTGATCATGGCTTTGTGCTTAACGTGAAAAAATACACTGGAAAACACATATTGCATCTCTCGGTCAGATACTTGCTATTTTTTTTTTGTGCGGGGGTATAATCAATGAAGTTTAGGTTTGATGTTTTTTTTTCCTTTAAAACTATTTGTTTCACTTTTGCTATACCTATTAAAAATCGTTATGTACTGATGAAGTAAGACTTCCAAATTTAAAAAATTTAAAACATGTTTTTTTAGTTCCTTACCAAATCAGGTTGCATGTATTCTTGTAGATAGGTTCTACACAACCGACGATCCCAATCATCAGTGATATGACCTCCGTACATAATTTCACCAAATAAATATCGCAAATCTTCCCATGGTACCTTATTATTATTTTCCAAATAATTATAAAGTACATAAACACTTATTGTCAAATCTCCTGTATTAAAAGGGTACGATCGGTTCCATCCTTGAGGCCCAAATTTTCTACGTTCTGCAACAACAGCGTGGAAATAACATAGCGAAAATAAAATACTTTTGAATTCATATTCCTTGGTCGACATTTCCAGTGTATCTTGGTTGAAATTATCCAAAGACTTATGTAAATTAGCACGCATTCCTGTTGGTGGCTCATTTGTAATTTTGATGGAAGATTCCAAAATTCCTTGGGGAAGAATATGATATTCTGCGCTTGGTGCCGGTTCGGCACTTATGAACAAACGATAATTTGGGTGAGCAATCTCCTGGCATTGTTCCATTTTTTTGTCCAACGTCAAAAGCCAACTAGCCACCAAATGAACGTTTTGTAAAATAACCCAATGACCGGCTTTTGCAGCTACTTCCATTGCATTTTCGGCCACTTCCTCTTGTCCTTGTCCTAAAGAAATGTTATGCAAGTTATTCTTATCCATGGAATAGCCGAGTATTCTCCCTAGATCTTCGACATCCTAAAATAATACGAATTGTACGTTTTATTAGGTAAATTCTCATTTTTGGTTTTACTTTGGTAGGATCAACTCCCGGGGATAAAATAAAAAAAATTGATGTTGTCGAACTGGCTTCTTCAAAGGATTTTTTGAATTCAATACGATGAGCTTCCACATATCTTTTTCCTAATTTTTCCTCAATAAATTCTCTGTAAAAATACACACATACATTTTTAGTTCAACTAATTTTTAATTAAAGTTATCAATTTACTTTACTGCATATGACATTCGATCAGGTCGTAAAGCTCTCATAATACACAACCGTTGGAGACTAGTTTTATTTTTCCAATCTTGTGGAAATCTTTCTTTCTCAGGGCACTCAGATTCAACAAATTTTCGCCATCGTTTAGGAGAGCTTTCTATGTCACGATCAATATTTGAAAATTCTTCATAAGAAGCTAAAGTCTTGATTCCAGACCAACAAGTCAGAGTTAGAAAATCAACAGGTGATTTCGGTATTGGTTGAATTGGATATCGTAGTAGAAAATCTAATTCAATCATTGGTAGTTGATTTTGACTTGATAATATCTAAATGAAATTTGTTTAAATATTGCACTCGCATAACTTTAATATTGAATTGGGATCTTACTTGTAAAGCCATTTGAGCCATGAATATTAGTTTGTCTTTTTCAAATAAACCACGATTTGTATACATAAATGTAGAAAAAGTTATGTTATCAATTAAATTTGAGACTCGTTCTGGAACTAATGATGCAGGTTTTGATGTTAAAATTGCATTATTGAAAACTGTCGTGAAAGCTTTCAACGAAAATTGATAAATCGGATTTATTTTGTATAAATCGTTCAAAATAAAATATAATAAGGACGCTCTTGTAGCCGCTGGTCTAAAAAAAAAGTCTGGGTAGTATCTTCAGCTTTATATACTTAACATATGGTTCAATATTTTTGTGTGGGTGAAGACTGAATAGGTATATAATAGGATTTCAATCATTTTCTCTCCTAAAAACTTGTGAAACTCTAATAGAAACATTAACAATTATTATGTATTTACTAGTAGTTACCCTTGAAATTTTTACGACCGCACACTTTAATAAAGCTAACAAAATTTCAGTAACATCGCTAGATACTTGCAAAGTACAATTAAAATTTAAAAAAAATCAATGATTGCGAGATTCGTACCGTTACGTTTTTAATTAATTATTATTAATATAAACCCTCTCTACGTTGTCATTTGCCAATTATTATTATTACGATGGTTAAAAATAAATACATATTATTATATGTATGTATTATTTTGTTAGGAGTATTAAAAAGCAATTACCTATATATCAGTAGAGGTTATTTTTACGCTTGTGGGGAGGTAACCGCGAAATCATCATAAATAACACTATACATAAATATCTTACAAAAGTATAATTGAGCTTACCTGTATTGTTCTCGAGCTTCATCAATTCTAATAGATGTTATCTTAGATTCAGCGACTTTAATACTAATTCCAGCAGCAGTTCTTTTAGTTGTTTCTAAATTCTCAATTAGTTCAACATCACCTAAAATATTTCCAGTCGCCGATGATAGTTTGGTCAATAAACTATCTTCGCAAGTTTTTAATGTGATCTTAAAGTAATTTTGCTGTGTTGTTAACGCAGCTTTTTGAGCTTCTAAATCAGGCCGCTCAGCTTTAACAACTTCAGCGAGTAATTGATCTTCAAGGCTACAAAAAAAAAAAACCTTACATAGTAAAAATCTATACATTTTTTGAAATAAATTTACCCATCTCGAGTAACCGTAAAATTAATCAAAGTGCACTGAGCTTGCATTTCAGGTTTATAATGAGGATTCGCTAACTTGGTGTGTAGAATCAAACGAAAGTTGCTATTGTAATCCATTTCTTTATCTCCGATTTTAATGATTCGTCCTTTTTTAATTAAAATACGCCCCAGTAAAGGATCTAATACAGCGTCTATGGTTTCGCCAATATTTTCTATTAAAACTATAGACCCATCACTCAGAGCTTTTTCCAGTGAATCAAGATAATATTTTGCGGATAAACGAATGATGCTTAACGAATTTCCGTATTTAGTTTTGATCCATCTAAGTCCTTGTAATTGGGGGTCAATTATCAAAGGCCATCGTTTCGAGTGTGTTAAAATTGTCGCATTTTCAGTCGACATGCGATCGTTGGGCAAACCTTCATTATTCCATACAGCTATTTGTGCATCATCAGTAAGTAGATTTAAGGGATCCAAGCCCTTTGTTTTAGGGACAGCAGGTGATAAATTTTCTAAAAACGGTTTCCAATAGTTGTTAACTAGATCCAAGCGATATGGCCTAGTAAAACATCCCGCATAGGATATAAACGCCGAAACTTGTAAAATATCTCCTGGCAAAGTATGAACTGCTTGTTCCAATCTATAATTTTAAAAACAATAGAAGAAAATATTTTGAGGTATATAATAAAAAGTAAAATACTCAATCACAGCTTTTTTCCATCGGATATTTTCTGATGCCAAACCATTTACTAATCTATTAGCTAAAGTAATAGTTGTTGCAGTTGTATCAGCTTCATGTTGACATTTTAATTTTGCATCTACTGCAGCCTCAAACTCTGATTTTAGTTTAGCTAGTTGTTGCTCTAGTTGTCTTAGTTGGTTGTTTAGTTCTTCCAGTTTATTACGAGCATCGTTTAGTTCTTCATTGGCTTTATTGAGAGCTTTACGTTTTGGTTCAACAACTACGTAGACGTCATAAAATTTCATTATGTTGATGACCCAAGCACAAAGCCCAGCAGCTGCACTTGATTTTGCCATGATAAAGTCAGGATCGAATTCTTTGTCTGTTATATATGGTTGTATAGCTTTGATGACATCAGGATGAATGTTTTCCTTGTCGTAATTAATTAGGTCGTATAAGAACTGATCGACTTTTACCATTAAGCCCTACAATGAAAAGTGAACATGGTTTTAAGTTGAAAAATGAATTATAAACGCTGAAATTATCAAATATTCTGTTAAAATCAGCCTTGCTTTTGTTTTGACCATAGGTTTCACATTTATTGCAAATATAAGAGAAAATTATTATTGTGAAAGCACTACAAAATCCAAACCTAGACAAGAGCAACAGCGAGAAAGTTTTAGTTTACAACACATTTCAAATCATTTACTTCACATAATTCATAATAAAGATAAAATAATTTTACAAACTTTTGAAATTTTCCAACTTCGATCTCTTGGGATTTTTCCATTAGGCGATAAAAGCACAAGGACTGCAGAGCAGACATTGACTACTGCTTGTGGTGGAGATCCAAACGATTTAAGTTCAGTCAAATTATTTTTATTTAACGTGTTTAAAGCCTCTTGTGCTGCTATCAATGCTGGCTCTGCTTTTTGTAAATCTTCTGCACATATCTCAGCTTTTTTTGTCACATCCTCTTCTATCAACCTAACGTTAGCTTCCTCAGCGGCCGCTGTTTGCAAAAACATTGATTGAGGCAAAAAACAAAACTATAGTTTATTTTTTTGGTTTTGAAGCTATTTTTTTTACCGATATCTTTTTCTTTGGTAACTTTTTCGTTTTCTGCACTGACAGCTTTGATGAGTTGTTCAGCAGCTCGATTTTTTTGTTCCAATTCAATTTGTTGCGAAGCCAAAGTTTTCTTTAAACGTTCAACTTCATTTGCTGTCGTTGTAAGTTTTGTTAATCCACTACTTAAACGTTCGATACGACCCTTTACATGTCCCACGTGTTCGGTTAATAATTTGGAATATAATTCAATTTGTTCCAAAAATGATTTAGGAGTTGTGTAGTTGTACCGTTTTTCGTTCTGTAAGTAGGTTTCGGACATTTCATTCACGACCATGTGAACGTATGACATGTATAGGGAAATGGAGGGAATAAGCTCTTTTGGTAAAACTTCAAGTTCTGATAAAAAGCGTTGGGACACCGATTCTAATGCTGTTTTAGGCCATTCATGAAACCAATTGATTGATGTGCAGTTCACAACTGCAGGAAATTTTCGAGCTCGAATTCGTAAGGTGGAACCAACGGGGGAGAAACATAAAATAATTTTTAGCAATCGTCGCACTCGTTCGATGAAAAATTTCCAACAGTTTTCCTTTGAATCAGTGACACCTGACCCTTTCACCTACGACGTAAACATTAATCGTACAAGTAAATCATAAAAAAAAATTGTCTTAATTTTGTTTTTCACCTCATTTCGAAGTGAATTTATTATAGTATCAATTTCGTCGTCTGTAAATAGTTCAGGTATCTCACCAGAAGCCAATATATCATTTATTACAACTAAAAATTGTTCTTCGGCTACTTGTGCATCGGACATCAAAAATACAGTTCCTAATACAAAAAAATATTTTCAAGCGATTTCAGGATATCTTGTTTATTACTTACCAGCTGATTTAAGTCCTGCTTTTGTATACAAAGAAGTAAACTCAAATTTTAAATCCGCCATTGAATATCCCTTTCGTAACTGCACTTGGAAAACATCTAAAGCCGCAATACTAGCGGCTAAACGAGCCAAAGATTGTTTTCCAGAACCTCCAACACCAACTAATAACGCGTTTCCACGCGGAGATTCCAAAATCCTGTTTATACGACAAACATGGAGCATAGCATCCTCAAATAAAACGAGATTCATGCTCCCAATCAGGTCATTGTATGTCAACAATGCTGTCTCTAACAATTTATTTAACTGTTCCCAACTGGCTATCGGCATATATTTGGAATCCCCAATTCCTTCAGCAAAATGTGCAAAGATCAATGGTGATTGAAATACTCCGACTTCGTCAAACTCTTCAATTCCTTTACGGAAACATTCTATAATCAATTTTTCAAAGAGTTTCTCGTCGTCGGTAGTAACGAGTTTGTCTCCGTAAACTCGTCTTATTTCATGCAAATACAGGCGGTATAAATCAGTAGGACATTTCATGTATTCACCTGTTGTAAACAGCATTCCCTAAAAGAAATTGTTTTATAAAAATATTCAAAACTTTTTTTAAAATTTGTTATACTTGAAAAATATTGGATAGGTCTCGTAAGTTAAACATGTAATGAAACTTAGCCGCTGTAGGTAAAAAGCATTGAGCCATTTTTGAATGTAGTAACAGAGCGACGTTGATTAAAGTATCGATGATGTTTATTATTAACACAGGGAATTTCATCAAAGGATTGCTTAAATGTTGAGTTATGATAGTTTTATATATTCGATGTAGAGACTCGATTGCGGGAAAGCTAAAATTTTATTAGTATTATTTTTGAAGGTGTTGGTAATGAAAATGGTACCTAACGGCAAAGACTGAGAAATGTCGCTGAAGTCGTGGGTCTATTGTAAAAGAGCCAACAGTGGGATTCATACAAGATATATATTGGACATTATGGATATCTTTCAAGGAAATTTTCACTCTATCATACCAATGCCCATAGTCCATATGTTGCCGAATTAGCGTATGTGGTTGAACAGTTCCATATTTATCAACTTCAGGCATATTCATGTCATCAATGAAATAAATCAACTGCTTGTTCCCTGGAGGCCCATAATTCCTACCCGCTTTTTTCTCTAAGGGTTTCTCTAAGATTCGCTGTAACATTTCTGATGTTGTATAAAAATTGAACGGTACATTGGTAATCATGAATTGCTCAGATAAACTTTCCAGTGTTGAATTTACTATTACACTTTTCCCACTTCCAGAATTGCCTATTAGCATTAATGGCACCTTTTTGGGCATTAGCAAACCCATAAAGTATCGATAACGAGCAGTTTCTGAAGTATCTACTAACGTAGCTGACAGGGGTATATCCATATCTAGTTCAAAATCCCGAATTTTTTCACTCCAGCTTAAAAATGTTTTTGTCTCAGTGTCAATGAAATAATTGAAGATATCATTTGATGGAAATTGTATAGTTTTGAATTCGGTTATCCACCACTTACTAAATTCGCTGCGCCAATCGATTATTTGATCTTGAAACATAACGGATCCAAAAGCCCAAATGCAAGCAAAAACAAAGTACATTTCATACCTAAAATTGATTTTCAAATTTATCGAAAAATATCTTAACTTGCAAACACGTTGATATCAATCTATGTTTAGCCGGAATTAGCATTACCATTCTTTTGGACAATCAATTGGAGTGTTTACAGGAGTCAAAAGGCAATCAAGTAAATGGCATAGCATTTCAATGTGAGTTATATCAGCAGTTGGGGTAATTTTTTTGAATTTGGTCTTTGCTACATCCAAACAGGCATTCACATATTTATCAAATAAAATATTTAATGATGATTTTTCGGCTTGAACATTACGATTTTCAATCCAACTGGTAGCATATCTAAGAAGAGCATAAATTATTTTTTGAAAATTCAAAATAATCTGGAAAAAATACGGTTTCCATCCTAAGTCTTGAGGATTTATGTATAAAATTCCTGCTCGAGAAACTGTGGCTGGTGTCGCAGATTTTAACGAGCAAATTTCAAACAGTAAACGCATTTGTGGTGTTAGTGCTATTCTTTCATTACTAGCTAACGTCAAAACCTAAAATTTGAATCAAAGAAGTTTCAAAATTATTTTTAATCAAAGTAAACATTACCTTGTTGTCATCCATAACAGTATTAAGTGATTCAATCCAAGTTGGATCAATGTCTCCATCCAGAACTAACCACTTAGGCCCCGTACCTCCCATTTGGGCTTGTTCTCGCATCAATACAGATATTAAGCCATCTCGCCATTCTCTCGTTGCTGGATTAACAAAGCCAAATAGTTCATCATTAGTAACAGCCTTTGGGTTCAAATCGTTAAAAAACGGCTTTCGCTTTAAATTATGATAACACTTATACAGTGTTCGCCAAACTTCACTTTTTCCCGTTCCCGTATACCCTACAATAAAAACGGAGTGCCGAACTTCAAATAACTCTTGCAACTGAATAATCTGAAAACATAAAAGGAATAATCAAAAATCATTTTTAAGATAACAATGAACTAACTTTTAATATAAATGCTTCTTCTGGCTGCAGTCTTAAATCGATTGCAGCAGTTCGACATTCTTGCTCAAACTCAATGTCGCGTTTTCGAGGAACGTCCAAAGCTGGGAATAAATCTCCTATCAATCCCATGAAAACTGTTATGTCATCAGTAATAATTTTTGGAATATTAAAATCCCGAAGAGCTCTCATTAAGACTTGATCTTCCGGTCTTTGTCGGTCTCCCCGCTAAAATTAACAAATCAACTATAAAAACAAAAATAAGCCTGCTTTTGTAATACCTACCTTCAATGCTCCTGCTACTACGAGAACTGATTTGATAGCTCTCAATCCCCAATCGTAATGATCTTGCTTTGAAAGCAATTCTCTACACAAGGTATACAACGTAATAAATTTACGAGCTAAAATTCGAGCATCTTGAAACCCCTCGGCGACTAACATTATTTCACATATCAAGGCAAAATCAGGAACCACCATTGCACACGGCCTTAAACATTAATTTAATAATTGTTTAAACCCAATTGGTTCAAACACTTATACCGAAATAAGGCTTTTAGATTTTCTGGAAGTTCAGCTCGTCCTGCATATCCTGGATTCATAGTTATAAACATTCCAACTTTAGGCATCAAAACAATCTCTTCTCCCATGAAATTAAATCGTTTCTTCTTAAATTTAATAGCGTCCAGTACAGTTTTTACTTGAACAGCGACAACTGATAACACTTCCACTGAAATTCTATTAAACTCATCAAAACACCCCCAAGCTCCGGTTTGAGCGAGACCCTTATAAATGTTTCCACAAGATCGATAGTCCATTTGTTCGGAACAGTTAAACACATAAACCATAACACCGAGAGCTTTTCCTAAATCCTTAGTGGTTTCCGTCTTACCGGTTCCAGCTGGTCCAGCTGGTGCTCCCCCCATTACTAAGTGTAATGATTGGGTTAATGTAATATAACAACGATCAGTCAATGGTGTAATAACTAGACGAGGTGTATTGCCTAAATATTCATAATCGTAACGAAACTGAGCGTCACAAATATTAGCAAAACAATCGTCTTCTTTCTCATCCCAACGATGACGAAGTTGACTTTGCCATTGAAACGAGAAAGCACTGTCGATTTTTTCAACGATCATTTTATTAACTACATCTCTTGAATGAACATCAATCGTACATATGGTCATTATTTTTTGTCGATCGCCGACTGATAAATCACTTAGTAATAAGTTGATCAAATTATTCAATTGATTTATTTGTTTTCGTAAATAATCTTTAAGTGCATACTCGAAACCTAGAAGGGATTGTATTAAATGAAAGGTACTAAATTTGAAATGATATCACCTTCTTCCAATTTACTAAACGCAGCATTTACTTCAATATTCCACCAAATTTGGGTGCAGCAAAGAGCTGCTTGAGACGGCCAATCAAAAACCCAGATTTCACGAACTTTTTCAATATATGCGGAAAAGCATTCTTTGAACGATGCATGCAAGGTGGTTCGCATCATGTTTGTTAAACGATTTAACCAGATTTCTACTTTTCCCGTGCAATCACATTGTGTTAAAAACTTAACATATTCATCATCTTTTGAATACATTCCAATCGCAGTTTTCGTTATTCCAGAAACATTTTCTTCAAATCGTAGTTTAGCTAGGGAATCATAAAGTTTTGTTAAATGTTTCGCAACTAATTCGGGATTGTTTCCATTTGATAAAATGTCTAAGAGATCTGAAGAAGAAACAAAATAAAATCTAGGATAAATTAACCGTTTTGTTTCCAGGTAGTCGTTCAAAGCCTTTTCACAGATAACTAGGTATTTTAGAAGAAGTTCTAGTTTTTCATATAACCCAGAAACATTGGTTGCTTCAACTACGTTTGGAATTTGTTGTAAGCCTTCCAGCAGGTCTAAACGAAATATTTTATCAGCCTCGTCAAAAAGTTGTGATTCTTTAGGTAGTTGATTGCGAATATCTTCAGAACCAATAAAGATTGACTCTAAATACATCCATTTCCTTTGCACTTCTATCCACAAACCAATAACTTGGTCTGTATTGGAAAGCTTTTTCTGCCATTCTGATACTTCTGAATAGAAGAAATCGATAAATTTTGAGCTCATCATATTTTGAAGTTGAACCTAAATAGTTTTGGCTAAGTGTTTTAACTAAGAAGATATCTTAATTCGATACCTGGTTATCTTCAAGAATTTCAACAAGGTCTTCAGTAACCTTTAAGATTTTAGCTCCAGTTTGTTTGTGAGTTTCGTACTCTAATTCCATTGTACTCCAAGTTAAGTTCATTTCGTTCAGACCTTTTTCCATTCCCATTTCTTTAATTGATTTATCAACAATATGTTTGACCTCGTCTTCAAATTTATGTAGGTTTAAATCTAATAAATCTGCCAATGTGGTTGATTCATTCATAGCAAATTTAACCTTTAGAGAAACAGTTCGAATTTTGTTTTAAGAAAATGGATTAAATGGTACTGACAATGAAAAATGTTGTGCTGTGAATGTGATTTATTTGTAGAAAATTATAAAAATATAGATTTGTGATAATTATTTTGTATTGTAGTGTGTAGGTGATGTGTTTGTCGAAATGGAAATTGTGACTGACGATTTGCGAACCTTAGTAGCTGTCATTAATTCAGCCCAATGCCGATCACGAATAGAAGGGTTTTGGAGTTCAGTGACTGCTCTTAGAGATGTTAACATGTTTTTTACAGCAGCTTCCAGTTGTATGTAAGGATTCCAGGATCGCATTTCTTTATCCAGTAGTCGAATTTCTTTACTAAACTTCTTACATTCGATTTCCATTAGTTCCACGTCAATTTTTTGCCATAAAGTCTTCTTCCATTCGTTCACACATGATTGAATTGAAAGAATATAATCCCAAAGTTGCTATTAAACAAAAATGGCATCCTGAATCTTTTAACAGTATAGTAGATTAGTAAAACACACCTTTAATAAACGAATATCTCGTCGGCATTGTTGAATTTGTTTGAAATCCGGACAAGGAATTTCAAATAACTGGCAAGTCTTACAAAGTTTCTGCTTTGCTATTTCAATTTCCATCAATTTACGATTAGCTTCATCAAGTATACCATAAGGGTCTGAACAGTCATAGCTGAACACTTCCAATTCTTTGAAGTTTTCTCGAAACACAGTTTGTCGCAATTCAAACAGGGCAATATCTTTTTTGATCAACGCTACTTGAGATTGTTGTAACGGAGCTACTGTTTGTTTAACAACAATAGCCATAGTTTTTACGGAATTCCACCGTTCAGGAAGTTCTTGCAACTAAAAAAAAACAATAATCACTATATAATAAATATCTTTTATAGTATTTTCAAAACATTACCTGCAAGTAGATATCTTCTTCAAATTCAACTTGGTAACATTTTAAGAGGTCAATAATTTCTTTTAGGGGTTCAAACATGTTATCTGTACTTGCGGTTCTTTCTTTTACTTTATTCAAAAAGCTCATTACATTAATTAATGTCCCGTAGTCGTCTTCATTAACTGGTTTGTTCATTTTTTGTAAGGCTTCATTAGTGAAGGTATCTAGTTCTCGTAGGCTACTCTCGACATGCTGAACTAAGTAGTTCTTGAACATATAACCCCAGTCTTCAGCATGCTGTAAAACTGCCTCATTTAAAGGCTTGAGATTTAATTGTAACCAAGAATCAAATATTTCTGTTGAGGGTAACTGTTTTATTTCCACGTAAAGGTCTTCATAAGTGTTAATTTGTTCTCGAAATGAGTCATTTGTAGGCGTTTCTATAGGAATTGTTAATGTTGGATCAATGTGCATATGTACAATTTCATCAGCTGTTAAAAATCGGCTATAGGTAAGAAATTGATTGAGACATTCGGTTTTATCATTAGTCCACAAATGAAAGTAAATATCATAGCGATGAAGAAATTTTTCGATTTTAGATATTACATTAGTTACGGCGGTTTTTATTATTTTTGTTAGATTTATGACAGTTTCGTTGGTTTCTATATACTCTGAAACACATATGAATTGAGATTGGTAATGAAGAAAGTTGGGGAGAAAAATATTTTTTACTTACTTTGATAGTTTTGATTTGAGGAGTCAGATATTACACAAGGTATCAACTCTGCCATATGAATGATATCATTGATCAAATTAATAGTTAAAGACATAATGTTATTTTCTGCGGAAAGATCAATGTTTGGGTCACAAGCTATATTGAAATCATTTAAATGTGCCACCATTTCAAAGAGAGGCTTATGTATTGAATATTGATCCATTTCAGATGATAAAATTTTAATACTAAAAATATTGGTTGACAAATAAAAACAAAAAATAATAAAAATAATTTAAAATATTTTTATTATTATACTATTCATATTTGAGCACTTAAGAAAAGGTAAAAAATTTTCCTGAAATTTGTAAACTTTTGAGAACTCAAAAATGTTCTTTAAACTGTATAAAGGTACGGTAATAATTCATGGAACACATAAAAATAAAAATTATTTTTTTAATTTATGCTTTTTATTGATTTATGTACGACTTTTCGTCCAACAATCTCCGGGACTTTTTTAAGTGCCTACTTAATCGCAAATTATTAATTGTCGACGATATTAAACTAAACAATGAGATATGAAAATAATAACAAACTATTAATTATGAACTGTCATCTCTTAATTATTGACATGAAAAATAAAAATGAAGATATGGATCTTATAAACTTTAAATTATAAAATTTATAAAAAAAATTAAATCAACATAATATTTGCAAATATATGTAATATAGGTATTAGTAAACTATGCTTAAGTACTCAAATGTGAACTCAGCTTATGTAAGGTGCATAAATTTTACCTTGTCAAACAAGAACTCAGTATGCTTTTTTTAATTTCAACATCTACATATTTTTGATAATTCAACCAAATACTTTCCTTCTGAATCTCATCCTTTGCCAAATAATTTTGTTTATAATTAATAATTTCTTTCATTGAAACATTTGCTTCTAAAGATTTACTTTTCTTAATATCAACTTTATCAAAAATATTTTCAGCAGACAAACTCGATGCTTTGACTAACAACTACAATTGCAATAAATAATATCCAATGTTATTATAATTAAATGAATTTGTTTCCTTACTGGTTCATTGGTCGCATAATTTATTTCAAATTCAATGTTATAGTAAAGCAAATAATTAGCATTCATTGTTGTTAATAATTCCGAAACAGATTTTTCTACTTCCTTATACCG
Source organism: Sisyra nigra (assembly GCA_958496155.1). NCBI lineage: Eukaryota > Metazoa > Arthropoda > Insecta > Neuroptera > Sisyridae > Sisyra > Sisyra nigra. Next base: position 36,150,785 of record OY292313.1, on the reverse strand, counting down.
AACGTTAATAAGATTTTCCCGATTCTTAATGTTCAAAAATTCTCCATCTTTTTGTCTATTGAATAGGGGCTTGCTACCCCAATCATTGAAACTTTGTATGACAGACTCAAGGTTCTTTTGAGCTTTGGATACACGTTCATTCAATTTAAACACAGACTGATTAAGTTCGGTGATTTTTTTCCATACTAAAATCAATAGAAGTTAAAATCCACGTTAGTAACATATAAGTATCAGAAATACTTATTTGAGAGTCTGAATTCCAATTCAGAGTTGAAATAATGTTGTCGATCATATTATCGATTTCTAATAAATTTTTTCGTATCATTTCCATTTCCACGGGGATTACTTTTGTTCGAATCAAGTTATACCACTCAACTGTTGATTGTAAATTTAATTTATACTTATAAAAATTGTCTTTTTGGGAATAAAAGTCGAATATTTCTCGAGGAATATCTTTATGTAGTAGATTTAGAAAATAGACTTCGCGTAATAGTTCTTCAAGCTATTAAAAAAAAATCTTGTAAATACACAAAGATTTAAAAAAATATATATATTCTGATTACTTTTTGATCAAAATTTAATGAAATAGTGAGATCTTCTTCATTACGAATCAAAATTGGTTGAACCATGTATTGATGAATTATCTTTGGCGAACGATCAATCCAATCATTGAAAATTGAATTTCCAGTCTCCAAAATAGAATTTATCATGAAGTCAAATTTCTTTAAAATTTGGTTCGCCTCAAAAGACTTTGCAATTCTGTAAGATGTAGGTAAAATAAAGGTAATAAAGTGGTTAATTAAAGAAATACTTTGTGCAATGAAATCTGGAACATCTTATAGTTTATTAAAAAAAAAGCTGAACTTCCTTAATATTATCTACATTTACATCTATAGCGAATCTAAATTTGATAAAAATTAAATAATTATTAAAAAATTAAAAATTCTGTTTTCTCGAGATTTAATTTCTCCAGATTTCATTGTAGTTTTGTACTTACTCATATTCAAATGATTTAAAATATAAAATTGGATGTTCAAGTCGTTTTTGTAGTTTAAAAAGCCAAAATAAAGATCCTGCTATTGACGGAAAATATTCATCTTTGGGCATTTGGGATGATTTCAATCCTTCTTGAAACATATCTTTCACTGTTTCCAATTCTATTTCTAACAATTCAAATATGTTATGAAACTTTTCACAAACTTCCTCGCGAATGATAGACCTTTCCATTAAACATCCAATAACAATAAGAAGCTAAAACAATGTTTGATTCCTTTAAAAAAATTTTGATTACCAATAACCCGACATGCTTTTTGAATAGAATTTTCTTCATTTAAGTAAAGGTATTGAACACTAGACATGCGTGGATATGTTATTTTAAGTGCAAGTATAGTTTCTTCTAGAGATTTTTACTACTTAGCTTGGTTTTTAAGATACTTGACTTGATTTTCAAGTTACTTAACTTAAATTTGACTTGAAATCAAATAAAAATTAAATAGTCAAATGTTTGTTTTTAAAAATTAAGCTAAAACAATCACTGGTTACGCCAATTATTTCATTTTAATGATAATATCAATTAAGCTTAATATTATAAGAGTACATTTCATAGCATAGCCAGTTACTTGATTTGATGAATCCATATAGCTTTTGCAGCCGTTGGAAGTAAAAGGCGTGAGTTATAATACTTTTTAAAACAATATAATTATAAGAATTTAAACGCTGTTTAAATTTTGGTAAAATCAAAATAATAGAAAAAAAAATTATATTTGTAAAATAACGCATTTTCGATTTTTTTTCACAAATTTTTTAGCGTCTTCGAAGCACTAAAAGGAATAAGTTCAAAATTTGAACTCTTTCATAGAGTTTAAGAGTTACAAACCTTGAAAATGTTATCTAAATTTGAACAGTTGTCATAAGCCTGTGAAAATAACGCAGCTAATTTCCTGTCAAAGTCTGTTATTTTTTCGCAAAACATTCTATAGTCCTTCACAAATCCCTTATCTTCAGGCAGTAACGCGTTATAGGTTGTATCAGAAAAGTGACTCTTTAGCTTTATAAAATCTTCGAAAATTAAAGCTATATTTTGGCTGAGACGACGACCATTAACACCACCAATTTCGATTTTTTCCAATCGATTAAATTCCATCACTATTTCAAAAAATGTTATTATCGTCTCAAGACGCTTGATAAAAATGAATAAACGATTAAATACATTCCGGGTTTGAAAGGTCCACAGTACAGGTTGTTTGTTATTTGTGAAAAATTTCTTCAATCTGTTTCGTGCCTGGTCGAAAATTTTTCTAAAAATTAGCATACAATATGATTACACGTAAAAATCTATAAGTCTATAGAGTTAAATATTTACAGGAAATGTTTGAAAATATTTAAAGACTCTTTGAACAGTTTGTGAATATCTTCTATTTCAACCCTAAATATAGTCATTGGATTTAAAAACTTGCAGCATTTTTCAATTAATAAGTTGGCAATTTCTTGAAATAATATGGTAATTTTCGAATCGGTACAATAATAATTAGAATTAGCCCACAATAAACACACACAATGCATCATTGGACTCAACAAAGGTATGATTTCTCCAAACTCGGTTTCTTCGATAGCACCAAAATGTTTAGCCAGTGGTTTTATGTAAATGTAAATATCTCTAGCTTCAGTAAAACCTAAAAGCATAAAAAGCAATAATTTTTTAAATCAACGAGCTTTTCAAGTGTTGACAAACCTGCAACAACATTTCGAAACATTTCCTTAAAATAATTTAGATATGCGCTGCCTGTTAATTCTAAGATTGTCGCCATTGATCTCACTCGATCATTTTTCAATTGTTCTAACAAAGACTCTAAATTTTGTAACCTAGAATGCCAAAATTCAATTTCTTTCATCGGTGTCGGATGACTACCGTCCACGAAAACATTAGAAGATTGTTCTTTTAATAAAACATTTACTATATTGAACCATTGAATGATGGAACTTTCAATGGACGTTTTTAAATTAATATCAACAAATTTATCGTCTCTGAAATAGATGTTTTACCACAATGAATTCGTTGAAATTTGGAAAATTACTAAGCATATACGTTTCTTTTAACTGCCGTTCAATTTCTTGTACATTTTCTGAGCCTGATGGCATCGTGAGGACCATTTCATTTTTCATAGCACTCCGAATTTGACTAATCACATTACTGAAACTATTTAAATTTTTTTGTACATCATTTACAACTATTTTCGGCCATTTCTTGGTATTTTCTGGATTTGATATCAAAGGTGAATAGATCTAAAAATCATTTTAATGAAATATCAAATTGAAACGATCCGTTTTTAAAGTGACTAAAGTGGCTACCATTAAAAATGTTACAATATACTTGAATACTTATATGTATGTGTATATGAGCGAATTTTTTTTGGTAGCCTTTAAATCACTTTAATCCATAAAATAGATAAATTCATTTACTTCGTCAACCAATACAGCTAATTCATCAACTGGTGTCGGTGATAGCTCGCCCCAAATAAGAATTTCATTGATATTTGAATTGGTGAGAGGTTGTTTTTGAATTCTTGAAAAGTAACAACATTTAGAGCGATTGTTACCGGGAAAATTATACTGCGGAATCAACAAGCCAGAAGACGACATCCGCAGAACCAATGTTTTAATTTCAGGATCAGAGAAAAAGTTAAATATTGTATTCTAAAATGGAAAATTTTGAGTAATCAACCGTAATTGTATTGAAATCTTTTATTCAATTATATTAGGTAGGTATATATCTTTTGAATTTAGATCATGAAATTAGGTATTAAAATGTTAAATTAAGTGTTAATTCGGATAAAAAAAAAATGCGGGTCATTGACAAGTCAATTCAAAGTTTTTAAAATAATTATTACGTTTTGTCGTTATCTTTATGTTCGTGTTGTTGACTTAATTTTGTACTTAATTGGTAAATACATTTGAGATTTAGAAATATGATTCACGAATGCTAGTCATGCAATCGATAAGTTTTATCATGTAATATAAAACTTGTATTTTAAACGTATTCTTCAAAACTGATATTCTGAAAACGAAAGTTTCCTTTCTTTTTTTACAAAGGACTAATATATGGTTTAAAATTGAAAATAAACGTCTGTGATAGTTTATAGTATTAGTTTCCAAAATATTTTCAGTTTACTCGTTATTAAAGAAGAAGCTGTTTTCTGAATTATTGCAGCAAAAAATTTACAAACGAACCCTTGAAATAAGATATTTATGTTTAATAAAAGCTGTTTTTATTGTAATTATTAACGTTAAAAATTAACTTTTAAGTTTATTTAAAACTATATCTTGCAAAGTTTTTATATATTGAAGCTAAATACTAATCTTATATGTTATAAATAGTACAACAATAAGAATAAGACTGACTGTGAAAAACGTCTGTGTGAAACGTCGTGGGAAAAGAAAATAAATTATTAAAAGAAAAAACTGGTCTTTAATAACCTGATAATTACTTAAAAAATAAAAAGAAACAAAATAGTAGAACATTTTTTTTTTTTTTGACAAAAGGAATTGAAAATTTTTTACGTACTTTATAATCTTCCGTTGCCATCATCTTAAACCATTTATCAGTCTTTAATCGTAATGATTTAAGAAGGTAATTGAATATAAATTCGGTTCTTCGTTCAGTTGGAGCTGAAGCAGACGAAGCAGAAGCTTCCCGAGAGTTACTTTGAAAATTTTCGTTAGGGTCTTCCATTTTTAGTGAAGATACGTTCGTGCGTTATAAACTTTATTAAAACTATTTTGTTTGGTGAAGGACTATACAAATATATGTTCAATGCTATTATTGACTTCGATATATTACCTTAACAACATTTGTATAATCAATACTTTCACGCTTGCTAAAGTGTAATAAACACGTTAACAAAACGTTGTAAATTGGCCTTAAACTATTTTGGATCGGAAAATGTAATTTAAAAGCTATTATACAGCTGTTTAGGAAGTTTGTTTACCTATAGTTTGTTTAAAAGATCAAATACAAGTAGGAAGGTAGGTTGTTATGTTTCAATAGAAAATAATTTTAATTATTTTGTGAAACTAATATTTTGTCTTTAACAACAATTCATATATTGATATCCTAAATAAAATTTTATAAACTAAAAAAAATATTAACCTTTTTAATCTATCTATACATTAGGTAGCTTTATATTTTTGTGTTTTATGAAGGTAATGAGTTTGATTATTATTTATTCCACAATTGCTCAAAACTGTTTTGAAAATTGCATAAAACATTTTTAATTAAATCGCTAACATTAAAACGTATTTTGGTATACATTAGCATAGCACACAACTGTAAAAGAATCAAAGTTAGTTTTACTTTCTTTTACTACTAGAATAAGGTCGGGTTATTTATTACTTTTATATTGAGAATAACATAAACTCAGGTTCTCAAAAAATGACTCTTTCGCTCAAAAACTCAGAGCCGAAGAACGGCAAAACAGTATTCACCGATGGCAAGTGTTGTGGGATGCCGCAACAAAAGTCAGGTGGACATACCGTCTTATTCCACAAGAGGATACATGGCTAAACCGGAGACATAGCGACGTCAACTACTATCTAACGCAAATACTGTCGGGACATGGTGGTTTCCGGGCATACCTACATAGGTTTAACCATGAAGAGTCTCCGGAGTGCTTGCCCTGCCCCGGAATTTTAGAAGATGCAGAACACGTGTGTTTTGCGTACCCTTGTTTCAACTCGCAGAGGAATACTGTGGAAACTGTCCTACTGCCAACCTATAGTAGGGATGATGCTCTCATCGAGGGCAGCGTGGGATGTAACATGTATATTTGCTACGGAGGTCCTCCAAGATTTCCGCCGGCCAGAAAGGCAGCGAAGTAATCGCAACTAGAAGGAAGAAAGCATTTGCTTCGAATACAAGAGAGAAGAGAATCATCTAAAGCATCTCTCGCAAAGTAATGCCTAACGGTGTTTCCGCGGGGGAAATAGAAAGTTAGAACACAAAGGAGGTTTTTAGTAGGTATGGGATTATCCGAATCTAACATACCAGTCACAACATCTAACCCTTATAATACGTAAAAAGTATTTTCCCAAGGTCTGACCAAAAAACACGCACACACACACACACGCAAAGGGTGGAATTCGTATCTAACATATATACATAGAGGCTCTGTTTGTATTGTGGGTTTTATTTATGTTCTCTTAACCAGCGAGCTTCATGTAAAAGAAATTATATTAATTATATAATAAATAATATATAAATAATATAATATAATATAATATATAATAACAAATTATATTTTACATATAAAAATAAAGATAAATATGTAATATGTAACATAAGGGTTTTCAAGTTATCGTTTAAAATAAGAAAATTCAACGTTACATCCGTAATTTATAGCTGATTTTTATGCTGTTTGGCCAACAGTAGTTGGCCATGTTTTCAGGTAGGTTATTAATTATTTAATTACACTGCGTTTTATTATGTTTTGTTTTTATTATCTATTTTAATTTACCTATTTAAAGCAATTCTACCTGAAAACATGTCAACTAATGTTGGCCATACAGCATAAAACCCAGTTATAAATTACGGATGTAACGTTGAATTTTCTTATTTTTTTGTCGTTTGTTTTTGATAATCTCGAGTTTAACTGCATCTTTGAGCATCTTGAGCTTCCTACACAATTTAATGTGAGAGTTACGGACCTTTTACAAGACGTCCGTTTGCTGTGAAATTTCCAATAAAAGTATTTTTTCTTGAAAACCTTAAGGATTAAATGAGGTCTTGTTATTATGAAAGATGCTCAGAATTATTAATTCAATCGAGATATGTGAAAACAAACAGGGCATGCCGTTTGAAATAACGATTTTATTGTCGATTTCCAGTATAACCGGAAGTGCCAGAAAAATAAAAATATTTTAGGAAGGTAGGTCCAATACAGTTAGGCTTTAATCCCAATTTTTAGATTTCTATTATGTAAGGTTCTCCGGAAACTTCTAATGGGTGGTCTAGCTGGTACACTCTGTATTATACCGAGTCACACCTACGAATAAGTAAAATGATAGCGGTTTCCTTTGTTGCTAATAACTCAAAAATTACTGAATAAATTTCGATCATTTTTTTTTGTTTTATTTCTTATATACATGTTCCTTATCTAAAAAAGAATTTTCATGATATCTTCATCAAAAAAAGGTAATTGAAGTTTTAAAATATCCGATTTTTACAAGCAAAACGCGTTAAGCGGGCATTTTTCGTCGCTTTGATCGAGTGGGGCAAACGGTTTAATGCGCATGGGCGGAGAGACAATGTTCCTTTTTCCACCGCGTAGAGATTATTTCATATTTAAGTGTACGACTTCATGCAGCCCAGCGAGAATAGAATAAATAAAATATTTTTTGTAGTTTTTTTTTATAATTTTCTATTAGCTTTTTTATATTTTACTGTAAATACAAATTCAAAATGCATTTTAAGTTACAACCGTTACAATAATCAAATTACATGTCAACATTCCCTTTTATATTGTAAATATTTTTTAAATATATTTTTGCTTTAAATTTTTTAAATGTCCTTTGTAACGTAAATATGTTCTTAACATAATAAAATACGCAGACGAAGTCGCGGGTATCAGCTAGTTACTAAATTACAAGTTTACATTATTTTTACATATCGTAAAATTGATAAAAAAATTTTAGTGGAAATACACGTTTGGAGATTTCTTGATACTAAAAAAGTTTTTCAACGTGATTACATCAGATTTTCTGTTCATAATTTTGTAAGAAATGTATAATCGTAATCGACCATGCTCAAGTAATCAATTATTACAATTTCTTACTAATTCCAAGAAACATTTCAATAATTTGAGACACCTTAAGATTTGAAATTAAACATTTCATAATTTTATTAAATCAATTTATTTTGAGGCCACGTAAAAAATAATTCTTAGAAACTTTCAAAATGCTGTGGTTTATAATTGTCATTATGGAAGGACATTTGTTTGAGGGATCAGGGTATGCTGTGTCCCATATTTTTAGCAGTTTGCCTGATCCAACTATTTAATGTTATGAGATTGGCAAATACTCCCGGAACACCTTTAAGTACGCAATCATCACCCCATGAAACGACCCCGTACTGCATCTCATTATAAGTCACTGGACCACCAGAATCACCGTTACATGTAGCTCGACCCAGAATCGTCAAATTCCCTAAGCAAAACTGCGACGAAAACTCAGTGTAATTTTGGGTTATCAAATAATTAGAACAGTCTTTTTCACTGATCATTGGTAAAAAAATTTCTTGTAAATGACCACTCAGTGGAGGATTAGGACTCTTCACGAGAAAAAGAATCAATTAAAAAGTCTTTTATTTTAGTATGTAACGTTTACCGTCTGTCCAAAACCAACTGTAAGTAACTGTGTTCCTGTTACAAGGGACTGGGTCATGTCATTTGGAATGAAAATTGGTTGAATTTGAGGCGAATAATTTAACTGTTTATCCAACTAAAAACATAATGAAATCAATAAAAACTCTTTGCAATTGGTAGAATTCATGACTAAATTTACCAAAAGTAATGCTACATCATTGTGAGTTGGATTACAGTAGTTGGGATGTTTGACACGTTTTTGAATCACAAATCGTGCACCTTTCATTAGTCGGTCTGAACCAGCTAAGATATGACTAGGACCCGAAAAACGAATACAATGTGCCGCTGTTAGGATTACTTGTCGCGTCAAGATGCTGCCTCCACATTTAAAATCTATAGTGTATATAAGCTGCACGTAATATGGTGCTCTCTCGATACTTATATCGTTTCCACCCCAAATTCGATTTGGATAAAATTTGCATTCAACTACAAAAAGTACAAGTTTCAATCAATAAACAGAATATTTTTCCTTATCCCTCAACTACTTTTCCACGTTAGCACCAATAAAATAAATAGTACAATATGCATCTTTTCTTAGACTAATATTTCAGTTAATTTTGATAAAATAAAAGATTCTCGCTTAATAATGCGTTTTAAAGTCCGCATTTAAATGAAATATTTCGAAATTTTTTTAAAAATTGATTATGTTTTTTGATTTAATAACTAAACAAAAATAAAATAAAAACAGCGTCACTAACGAAAATTGGTTGTCTATAAAGTCGGTTAACGAACGATTATAGTTTTACGTGATAACGTCATAAAGAATACCTAATTGATGAAAAATTGCGTAGGGGAGACCGGGGATGGTTGACTAACTTTTGACTTAACCTCGTATATCTCTGATGTTTAACTTAATATAACAAAAACAACAATTGATTCAGATAGAAGAACCATTCAGGTACCTAAAATACTAATCTTTAACCTTATCATAATAATACTTATTTAGCCGATTTTCTAAACCCCTGACGCTTAGGCAACCTACCCCATATCCGGGCAGTAATTAGTGTAAATAAAGAGGTTTAGTATAAAATAAAACATTAAAATTTAATAAACGATAGAAACTTTTTATTTAATTATATAAACAAAATTAAATTTGAGATCCATTTCTGGTTATTAAAGAACTTTTATAAAGGTAAAAGTCTCTTTAAATTATAAAAAAAAAATTAAACTAACAATAAGTAATATTAAAGTTTGTACTTTATTTTGGTGTTTAAGGTCGCTTTAAGATCTTAGATCATATCACGACTGTCTAAATACAGAGAATTTCTGTTGGTCAATTATATCTTAGTTCTAGGATCTTAAGTGTAGGATTCAACGGGGATCGAACCAAGAACCACTTGACGCATGAAGCGGAGAGAGCAATTGCTCTAGCCACTGCGCCAATAGGTGGTCTTTGTACTTTTTGTTTCAACCTTAATTGTAATTTGAATTATTCTAATCTAATAAATCGCTAATCAAAGATCACATTGCTTTTACGAAAGTATTATTAGATACATTAACATACATAGGTATGCCTTTCTAGGATATCTTTTGGTACATCACCCTTTTCAGATTTTATTTTGTACGTCCTCATTTTCTGTAAAAATACAACTGTATTTTAAAAAGTGAAAGAGGACTATAATAGTGTTTACATTGATGATGCACATTAACCATTAGCCCACACAATTTTTCAAAATAAGTATAAAACGTTATACTAATTTTAAAGGGGTTGGTTGACTAATTAGTCTACTTACCCCGAACAAAATTTGTCAACTAACCCCTGACGCCATTTTGAATTTTAGCTGCGTATCATATGCAAACTCTGGCATTAACATGGAAACAATACTGTGTAATATAGAATAAAGCTATCATATTTACATTTGGCATAACAGCGACATTGTTTCCAACAGATCCATAGGCAGAATAACAAAAAAAAAGAAGTACAAACGAAAAAAATTACTTAAGCGGGTCACGGGGAGGCATTGTCGCTCCTAATTTGTTGATGAAAAACAATTAATGATGGCGAGTTATTGTCGTTTATTCTACCTGCCCCTATAGCCAACCATCCCCGGTCTCCCCTACTTTTATGAAATGAAATTACATATTATCAAAAGTAGAAGATCCGAACCTACCTCGACCTTCATCGAGTTGATAATAGAATGAAACATATGTTATCATGAATTTAGTATATAAGAAAATATATTAAAAACGGGTTGGCTAAAAAAATCCAAGGCAGACTATTTTTAATTATTTTTTAAAAACTGATTTTTAATAAAATATTACAACAAATAAAAAAATTTTGCACATCACAGGCGACTGCGATGTTGTGTCCTTTATACACAGTATACTTACTTCGGATTTCTCTGTCACACATTTTCACGCGCATTAAAATTTAAATCTTTAAAATTCGCTAGCCCCTAATAGGGCCGATTTTTTTGTAGACAAACCTATATCAACGTGTTCGCATTAAAACAGCGCTTATGGTCATATACATTTTTTTCTATTATCTTGATGTTGCAATATTTTATTTTATTAAATTGAAGAAACAAAAACCAAAACATGTTTTCTCGGGTTCAACAATAATATCGTGCCTGTCTATAAATTATATCGCGTTCTCGCTTGCCCGCACAGGCTCAAACGGAACGTGACACTTTTTCATGCAGGCTACCCAGTTTTGATTCAAAACGTACCTACTAATGGACGTAAATCAGACAAAAGAAACTTTAAAAGCTAAAAATGGATATTTGATTGTCTTTCGATGTTTGGAATCAGAATTCAAACATTATAACAGAAACCGAGAAAATAAAAATTTTGGTAAACCTGCGTAATTTGAGGATCTGTCGACGATCTAAATATATCTAATCTAAAAATATTTAAATATATATAGTTAAGGTAAACACGCGTTAATCTTGCACATGGAGTCAGAATTACATCAAGTTGAATAACATGCCCAAATTCAGTGCTTGACTTGACTGGATTTAAATACTAACGTTTCATTTGAATACATTTTAGGTCAGTTCAAGTAGCTTGAAAATCAAGTCAAGTAATGAATTCTTCATCAGGCATTTGTAAGGATTTCAATTTTTTTCAATCATTTATTCAAATACATTTTCGTGACATTTAGCTCATTTTTATTTATGTTTTCTTTTTTACAAAAAAAAACACATCTGCGGTTGGTTTAAAGTAGTTTTGGCATACTCGTAAGCTGCTCTTTATTGGTAGTTTTAAATAACAATGAGTTTTGATTAGTTAAAATTTTTCAATTTCCAAATTACTCAAAAGCAGAATATTATATTTTCATCAAAATGTAATATTGCATTACAAAATGTAGAGATGTCCTGAATCAAAAAAGTGGTTCTCAAAATTACTTTTTTTTTGCGTCTTTATATATATTCTTTTGGGTCATTTTGAGAAAGCATAACTTTTTATAAAAATAAAGATTTTTTCCAAAAAATAAAATAAAAAATAAATATTAATAAATATATTGAATCAACCATAACTACTTATAAAATTATCTATAAACTACTCTACTTATATTTTCTGCCTAGGGAAGTATTTGTTCTTCAAGATATTTTAGGAGAACGTGATTTCGTAAATATTTAAGAAAATAAATTAACAAACTCAAAAAAATCAATGTGAATTGCAATTAAAGCATAAAATTATCTAGAGCTATAATATAATATGATTATAGAAGCAAGAATTTAATTGATTTAGTTGTATTAATGGTTGCAGCTTTATGTATAGCATTGATTGTATTGGTAGACAATGAGAGCTTTACTCCCCTTATTCGCATTATTCTTGTTCTTCTTGTTGGTCTTTTATTCTTTATATTTGAGTTCGAGATAATGCGAGTAGATGTCGCTAGCTATTTCATAAATGGATATTAGCTGGACGTGAAACTGCGTAAATCTTTTTTGTACGTTTAAACTTTCATTTACTGTAAAGCTGTAATAAATATTTTTTTACAGTTACACTATCAAAATTACTAACCTACTTATGCATTGAAAGTGTTTATTTTATTTTATTCCGTATAATGTACCTATATTGTATGTAATTATATTGTATTACGTACCTATATATTACTTGATGAAGTTTTCAAGTTATGTTAGATTGTTTAGACAGAATCTTTAATTAGTGAGCTTTTAAATTAGACAAGCTTAGTAAAAAATATATGCTCTATATACTTTTTCGAAGTGAAAATTAAAAACTCTTACTACAATCGCTATATTAATTAATCTTGCAAACATGGTTATTTTAATGTAATGTTGATACGCACATATAATCTGTTAAAAACTGGAATACTCGAAATAAAATTCTTTTCTAAACAGGAAAATTTTATTTTTCGTAATTTTGTAACGAAAACTAACAGTTTTACATTTGTTTAGACTTTTGAGTCTAGTACCTATTTACTACTTATTCTATAGCAAAAATAGCTTGCAGCTGTTAGAACCTTTTTCAAATAGGAACAATTACTTACTTTAGATAGGTATCTAATAACGACAAAAAATATTTTTATTGTTTTTGTGTGATTAGACGGCGTAGAAACAGTACTTTAATTCCCAAAAAACCTCTTCCGAATTTGTCTTAGAGACTCAAAAGATATTCCACGTTCTTTACATATAAATTTGATTGTACTTTTCTCATCCACAAATTTTAAATTTTATCTCATATTGGACCTTGGTTTATAATACCATCTTAACTATTTACCATCGTCTGATTTTGCAGACAGTAAACTTAACGGCTTCTTGCCGCCCTCACATTTGTTCCATCATGACCCACGTTGCAGTTGCCCCCCAAATGCTATGCCATTGCTCCGAATTATATCGTGGTACAATGACAGATTAAGTTTTTTTTTTTTTTTTAATTGGATGAGATAATCATTTGTCCCAAAAATTAATTTAACATCATGCATATAGGTTTTCAAATATTGTGGGTTACTTTGATGATCACATAATTTTAAGAAATTATTTATAATTTTATAACTGGCCATCATAGGCTTAAACTATGATTCCTTTTAGATTATTAGATTAGACCATTGGAGTTTCTTAAAAAAAAATTTTATACCAAAGCCGTTTAAAGAATCATTATCTTAAAGAATACATTTTAAAGAATTTAAAAGATATTTAAGATATGATTGAAAAGATATTTGTAGACCATTTTACCATATTTATTGTTTTCTTGAAAAAAAAAAATTCTTCGGAAATGTTGACATTTGAATGTAGATCAGTAATAATCGTAATGAACATATGAGCTATCTAAGTTGTTCACTCAACAATGGCATAAAGTTTGATTTCATATTAACTCGTTTGAAGTTTTACTTATAAAAAGTTCTACCCAATTTAAAAACTCGGTAATAGATGGACCATCTTATACATATCTATTATCATTGCTATTATGATATTATATTATATTAGTATAAGGTATATATTAAGGTATATATTATATAAGTTTATATGTACCTTACGTGTTTTAAATAAACAACGTAGCACCAAAGATTTTTTTTGATGGAAATTGAATATCCTTGTATTTTTCATTTAACGTGTTATTTTACTTATATGACTGTAATCGATGCTTATCTTAAACATAGTGAAAAGCGGCATGTAAAAGTAGTGCAATAGTGTGTAAAAGCTTGCCTGTAACAAAATGCTTAAAACAACATTTAGTTACTTAATAGTTAATACGAATACATATACTGTGAACAATTAATTACGTACTATAAAGTTATTTTATAGATTTTCGTTTCTCTTAAGACAAATTTGTTCGTTTAATTTTTTTATAGTCGTTTTCACCGTAAACTAAAGTTTAAGTATTATTAAAATCCATGTCTTCTTTTTAATTTAAAAAAACTTTAAGTCGGTACCTATACCTCTATTGAAACAAGTTTTATTAAAAGAAAAATATATAAGTAGGTAATAGATTTGTATAACTTTAAAAAAAAATAAGTTCTTATAAAAATAATGATAAAACATATTGTACTTAATGTGAATCTTCAATTAATTATTGCCGTTCTAGACATTTTTAGTGCAATGTGTATTTTTATACAGTACGCGCTAAAATAGCACAAGAAAAGCAGAACTTAAGCGTCACAATCATTCATTTACAGCCACTATATTATATTATATGAAACGATAGCTCGTAATATTTTGCGCTGTGATCCCGTTTCTATCCGATATCCTAAGGGAATGAGCACTTAACAGCACGTTAAGCAGCTTATCTCACCAACAAAATATAAATGTGTGCTGACGGCAAACAAGATGGGTGGACGTTTTATGAAGGGATAAATCTGAACGTAAAGCCATACAAGCCCAGCAAATCAACTGCGACAATATTATATAAGTTAAAAATCTGTTCATCTCAGTTAAATAAAGAGAGTACCAACAACAGCCACTAAGTGCCCTTTTGACACGTTCACAATGAAGAGATTTCATGTATCTGATATAAAGATTATGGACCTAACCATATTTTTTATTTGATGTTTTGATTTTAATCGAGAATAAAAGAATCGAAATCAGATTTTGATTGAATATTATCCCAATATGTATCTACTGTGTTTTTATTTGGGGTGGATTTTAATGAAATTGTTGTTTGAATCGTTTTTAAATATCTACCTACTAATACCTACCTAAATAGAAAAAAAAATTGTACCTATTTCATTTCAACAATTGACAAACTTTTATAATATCTCAGGGAACGTTATTAATATTTTCATAAACTATCAACTATTTATAACAGAGTGTAATATTACACCATTTACAATTTTATCAAATAATATTATCCCATTTAGCTATTTTAACAAAAAACGTTTAATGATGTAGATTTATATTTATGGTATAAAATATCATTGAGACAAAATTAACATTTGTATGAACTTAGGTATAACGAGTATTGTAAAATAGAAGTGTGAAGTTGTACTGTTTCCCTGCAATTGTATAGTATTCTATAGAGATATATTTGTATCCCTTTTACTTATTTGTAATCCCCAATGTATAAACCAGTTTGATAAGAATCAACATATTAGCTGCTAATCTTCAATCAAATTGGTAGGACTTGATGAACAGGACTAGACATTTTTAAAATGCCATTTGAATAAATTATTGAAATCTTCTTTTTATATTCGGTAATTGAATAACTTTAACAACTGTTGTTATTTTTTTAAAATGGAATTGAGTTACAAAAGTATTTAAATGATCAATCGCGGAGAGAATTTCAATATTCACAACTGTGTTATACTAGTAGATAAAAATTTACATTACTAAAATTAAATAGGTATTATATGAACTCATATATGGGAAATTTATGGATCAAATAATTAATTTATAATTAATAAAAAATGATTAAAAATGAACCTCAAATTTCGTTCAACTTGAGATCTTTTTTAATTCAAATAAAATACTAAAAACAACAAATGAGCAGTATTATGTAGTTGATATGAAAAAGCATTATTTGTACTTTACATTTCAATCGTAAAACAAATTAATTATTCCTTTACTTCGATATATTATGATACTTACTTAGTTTACAAAAAATACGCATATCATGTATTTATTTGCGTGTGAAATAAATTCTTTATGAGTGCAAAGTGGAAAGTGATGGTGGTAAATAATATCTCGTCAAAATACGTTAGAGAAGTGTGATAATATAAAGGGCTTAAATTAGTTGGAGGGTTGCAAAATAAGTGACTGAATGAAGAGATGAAACAAAATAATAACAAACAGAATATTTTGTAATAATGGCAATAATTATAACGCCATTTAGACCGTCCCATTGGGCCAATTGTGCTCAGGCTATATGTGTTTTCCACCCCTGACAACATTTTTATTACTGTGAGCTTATTAAAACAATTTGAAATTTAAATAAACACACTTTAGACTCTAAATAATAAATTAAGAGGCGCACGTTTCCATCTAGAATATTCCTCTCTTTTTATCAGCACACCCTCATCGTTATCGCAATCGCCTTGTCTTTTTCTTCCTGCGACCATTCGCCTAAAGTTTCTCTTTCATTCTCTTCTATACTATTTATCTCACGACATTGAATTCTGCAAATTAGGTGCTATATTTTACCCCTCTTATTCTTCTATTTTCATTCTATTACGGTTGAACGACATTCTTTAAAAGCTAATTTTGTATACAGGATGAATATTTTAAAAACACTCATGGAAAAGTTAATGCATTTTCTATTAAGATTGAACTTAGGCTTGTTCTCTTTTTGGGAGATCTATTTTACCGATAGTTCAAAAAAACTTTTATGTTTTAGGCTTCTTTTAGGTCTCTAAAATAGCTCCTTTTGGACGCCTCCTAGCTAGAAAGGAACTACACTGAGACATATTCCTAACTTTTCGAATAGTCTTGCTGATATAGGTGTCTTTTTATGTTAACGATAATTGGTACTTGATATTTTTTTAAAATTATAGAAGCTCTATTACCATTTTTACTCAAAATGGTCATTTTTACCCAACTGCCAAATTTTATTCTGGAAAGCTTGAATTTTATTATCGCTACTAGTGGAGCTACAACTGCCTACATTATGTCCCTAATTAATAACCAACAATAAATGCTCAATCAGCATTCTAAATATTAGATATAAAACTGGAATTTCGTTTTATTATTGAATAAAGGTTGGTTAACCTGGAATTTTTGCTTCAAACTGCCTGCATACAATATCAGTTTAGTCTGTTGTTCAAGCTTATTTCTTCAGGTTCGATGTTAGTTGTCATTGTTTTATTCGATTGCATAAGAAATTTATGATTTTTTTTGTATAGAGTTATATTACTGCGGTAAGAACATAAAAATTAGTAATAAGAATTAATAAAGAACCTCTGCTTTGATATACCTTTCTGCTGGCTTAAATACACCAAAACCTACATGGAAGCTTCTTTAGAAAAAATTTCAAATATTTTACATAAAATGTACACTCAATTTTAATTAAAGGGAAGGGATTTTATTGCTTTTCTAAAACATAATAAGTAATTAGTTAATATTTTCCTATAGTAATTGATAATATACCTACATATGAAACTAAAAAATCAATCTCAAAGTGTGGCATCACTTGCTTATACAATAGATGGAAAGAGATCCGCGGCAAATAATGCAATAGGGGGTCCGTGAACTACACAAGCTTAGGAACCCCTGATCTAGTTTATGAGATTTTTAGCGATTATATGCAAATTGATCATATTGTAGAACTATTTATGAACCATTTATTTTAAGCTCAATCTATTGAGCTATATATATTCTTAGATTTTACATCTACATAATTTTAACGATATTTTGATTAAGTAAGTAACATTTTTTTTGTGTCTTAAGTCGCTTTAACATCTAAGGTCATATCACGATTGTCTGCATACAGAAAATTTCTGTAGGTTGGCCATATAAATCTTAGATCTTATGTCTAGGAATTCGACAGGGAGCAAACCCAGCAACAATGGCGCATGTAGCAGAGAGAGCAAACTGCTCTTACCACTGCACCACTAAGTGTACTTAAAAGTAACATTTGATTTTTTGCTTAACGAAACTTTTCTATTCCAGAATATGTCAAGTTTTTACGACATACCTCGATAATTACTATACTCTAAGAAAAATTAAACGAATTATTGTTAAATAAAATGTAAGAATTAGTGCCTTTGTTAGCTAAGGTTCTTATTTGTTTGATTGGAAATGTAATTAAACTTAAAATTTTCAGACGTTCACATTTTTTCAAGTACGAAAATAAAAATGCATTTATGACTGCGGTATATAATTGTTCGTTAATTGAAGTTCGAATAAAAGAAAAATAAACATCCTATAAATTGCTGAATTTATGTACCTACATGTGTTTTAAAAGTATTTATATTATATATAAAATATAAAAAGCAATGAGAGACAATTTACATAAATATTGTATATAATATAGTAGAAAGCTTATGTAAATTAGTGTGATAATTACATAACTACATATATAGAACGCTGAAAAGCTGTAAGCTCATGTTCATAACCCCCCTATTGCCAGTTTTCCATCCACATCAACCCTAAAAGCTTCAAAGCTCATTCAAAAAAAATTAAATCTACCTTCCACTCGTTCCCAGTGGGTTCCCAGTATTTCGAGTTTGTACGTCTACACGTAGTAGGTGTGGTTGGCGTATGTATGTATTTATCAACCCACAAGTAAATAGAAAAGAGATACGAATCAAATTTCATACGCGCACGATGAAGAAGGAACGATTTCAAGTGGTTTTACATAAATGTATAAAACACGTAGTTGAGAGTTAAACCATAACGACAAGGGGTGTTAAAATTAGTTTTGGTCTGTCGCGCAAATATAAATGTCCCTCTTTATTTTACCACTGTTGCCGTCATCGTCATCATCATTGGCAGCCACAGCGGTCGTGCTAGCACTGATAGTGATACCAATTGCGATAATGACATTGCTTTTGCTTTTTCCAACTTTGCACTAATATTCAAACATACACCTACATAGATTCGTATACGAGCTTGATCTAATTGTATAAGCTTACATTTACATAATTCATCGCAATAAAAAAAAACTATCTTACATCGATCTGATTTGAGAGCAGGAATTTCAATATAGGTCATATAATAATATAGCATAAGGTACGTACCTATGATTAAATCTTACAGAAAAAAATCCTTCTAAATTAAATACCTACCGTACTATATATGCAACGAGATGCATTTTATTTTCAAACGTGTCTCGTAATTACGAACACAAAGTAATTAACGGGTCTTATTAAATTAAAACATAGCATTTTTATTCACATAAACTTTAATTGTGAATAAGTTTTTTTTTTTTCATTTTTATTTGGCGTAGGTAGATGTTAAAGCAAATGAATGTAATATTTTAGTGTCTATGATACATAATATTTGCATTATAAAGAGATCTCTAGTGGAGCGCTTTTAGCACTAAATAAATATGCTAAATATTCATAAATACACTTGAAGTCAACACTTTACCATCATCAGCTAGCGACTACCGAGTACATCCCGACACCCAACGTCCTCGTGCCATTCAACGCCATTCTGTGTCGCCTCGTTTTATATTTTATATCACCCTTTATGGGAGTAAAATATTTTAGAGACTTTATGAAATTTTATGTGACAGAAATTTATGAAATATAGCTTTTATTTAATGTGTAAAAAGGAATATTAGAATTTAATAACGTTTTAAAGTACTATGGCAGGATGCTAATCGAAGAGTATAGGTATGCTCTAAATAGATAGCTACCGTATTTTAAAAGTGATGCGTTCAATGCATCACATTGTTAAGTTTTGCAACCTAAAAAGTAAACTTCAAGCAACTTCAATCAGTTAAAAAAGTCATATCAGTTAAATTTTTTTTTACTTAATGCTTACAAACAGTAGTAACAGAGCAATACATAACACCATTTAATTAACTTTAAGCTCTTTTCTTTCTCTTTTCCCTTTTAATCATTCAAAAAAAAAGTGTAATACTTGTGCATATATATAAGTATACTTTATAGGCTTCATATATTTATTACCTTTATAACAACTATATAATGAAGGAAGTAGGTAGGTATTGTA
The DNA here is from genome assembly GCA_958496155.1 of Sisyra nigra. Classification (NCBI taxonomy): domain Eukaryota; kingdom Metazoa; phylum Arthropoda; class Insecta; order Neuroptera; family Sisyridae; genus Sisyra; species Sisyra nigra. Next base: position 36,130,855 of record OY292313.1, on the reverse strand, counting down.
AACGGGTCGAGTTTTCGATTTCGAGTTTTCACCGCAAATACACGTTTCGAGGTCCACTTAGTCCGAAAAAGTAGTTTTAAAAAAAATGTCGGCGAAATTCATCAAACTTGGAAATTTTCATTCATATTTCATCTAGTTGTGCTACGAAGCTCTTGATTGAAACAGGCCCATCTTTCTCATTGAGCACTATAAGCACTTGCCCAGGGCCCCACGATCGAAAGGGGCTCCCTAGTTTCTGCCAGATCACCAAACGATAGCTGATTTTGTTTATATATTTATTTCGAATGATTAACAAGTATAAGATACATACAATGAGCCAAGAGAGATTAAAAGATTGTCGCTGATGGCCTTAGGGTGCGACATGCTGAAAAACATAGGTTTTCAAGAAATAATTAACAATTTTGTCCATCTCAAATCTAGAAAGATACCTTTTCAATCAACGTTGATTTTTCCTCCTTTTACTGTTTAAATAAAAGTAAATGGTAAAAAAATTACTTTTGTGTATTATATTATTGGTATCTATTCACATATATTATGCCTGTAAAGAATAATAATAAAGAGATAAAAACAAATCTATGTTTACATCATACATACTGTAGCAAACAAAAACAGAGACAACAAACACCGATGGAAAAGAGTGGAATATCCGAGAAAGTTGGATTGTAAATAATGGGAATTCAAATTTCCATAATCGACAATTCAACGGCCGTGGAATATTTTAGAAAGTTTGGCAGTCTAAGTTTCTGAACTGTTCAAGAACACATGGTTTTACCTATATAAAGACACACAGTCATTCTAGGGAATTCATTTTATAAATACAAGTACCTAATTCAAGCAATAGGGATACGAGCAATTTGAAAAGTGATTAAAGTGATTTTTTTGATAAGTTTTTTTTTTTTAATAAAATTTCTATCGAATTAAAGAACTCTTAACGAGAAGCTCAATGCAGGTTTGAAAGTATCCCATTACAACAATTTCTTTGCCTATCATAACAAAATAGTCGTAGATTTATAAAAGTCGTAGATAGTCGTAGATTATATAAAAAACATAGGGGTCCCCCACAATCCTAATGTGCCCAGGGCCTCCAAAAAGCTAAAGACGGCCCTGGATTGAAATCAGTTGACAGGAAGCCCCATATTTTATCCTATACGTTCTAAGAGTTTTTTCTATTTTTTCCGAAAACAGCTTCAAAGATTTTTTTTAAACTTACAATGGTTATTAGACTTATTAAAACCTACAACTTTTGATTAAAATTTTTTTTCTTGGAAAATTATTTGAATTAAGGGGGGTTCTAGGGTAGAGAACTAGAGTTTGTATATATATATGGAGGATGTATACATAAAGTTCTGTTTATAGAGATATTTAAGTATTCTAGTTATTCTATTTATAATTTTTAGACAAATCGTGGACCTGATTTATATTCTTTTAACCAACAGCGAGTTTCATGTAAAAGAAAGTAAACTGTGGTGCGTCTCAGCAAATATTTTTATTTTTAAAATTACTTCAACCCATAATCTAATGTTTGTATCTAATTTGAAAGATGGCTTATATAGGTGAATATAACTGAGAAAATTACTTATTTAAGTAACAGTTTTAGTAACATATACCTATTTAATATTTATATATAAAATATTTTATAAATTCATATTTGAAATTTCTTCGTTTGTTTCAATATTTTAGTTTATGCCAATTAAACATTTATAACCTAGATGGTGACATATATTAAGTACGTATGAAAACATAAAATATGAAGAATTTATCACCAAATGTGAGAGTGAATTTCAAATGAAACGCGAGCTTAGCATCTCTAAGTTATAGAAAACATTCATGTATCAAAGAACGTAAACATTTAGTGTTGTATACTTATATGTTGTAGGTAGGTATAGGGAAGGTGAGTTATTTATATGTACCTATCTACCTACATGTAATATATGTGTAGATATTTGAAGCTCACAAATTGAGAGCTTTTATATATATATTACTTAAAACACAAACGAAAGCTGGAACTAAAAGCTCTCAAAGCTCCACCGAGATATAAATATAAATGGGTGTCGACTATGATGTGAATGTGTCACTTTACATAATATAAAATATTGCCTGCCTACCTTCATATAAAAGCACACATCTTTCACAGTTAGAAAGTGTGGGCTCAATATTATCATCCTTTCAAAATTCCACAGGTCTATCTACCTATATTATTTGCGGTGGGTGACTTTTCATCTTTTAGATTAGATGGAAAGCTGCATTAATATTAATAATTTGAATAGGATTAGATTCACTGATATACCTCTCTAAAATTTCAATGTTTTCCTAGAAAATATTTTTAGGGCTTAACAAATTAAAAGAATGCCTTGAATAGTTTATATAAACAGAAAACCATGAAATGATACATTAAATAAATATTCAAATGCAAAAAACATACTCCTGTATTTACATACGGTTTAAGGTTTAAACCTATCTACTGTATTGAATTTTAAGTTTCATCGACATTTAGGCAAATTCACATGTACATAAGTACATTGACATATAAATTATTACATTGAGGGCGGTATTCATAGTCGCCACTCAAGTTTGAGGAAAGACTCAATTATGCTGATAAGTGTCTGTCATAAAAGTTTTCATTTCATTGAGTTCACTTATTACAAAATTAAGCATACACTCAAGTAATATTCATGATCTTAAATATTTTGAAAGTTTTCGTAGAACAAAAACACGTGCAAGTATTATCTAGATGAGTTGAGTGTAGGTTAACTCAACTTTTAACCAAAAAAAAAAAAAAAAACTCAAATGAAAGCTGGAGGTCTCTTAAGTAAATATGTTAAATAGATATTTATCAATTTTGATTTTTATTTATCGATTTTGTGATAAAGGGCAGATCGAAAATAATTTTAATACTACTCCAGCGGATTGAAATGAATATGGTAACAAATAAGACTTAATTAATATCCCCACAAAAATTACCAAAAAAATATTTCAGACACACAAGTAATCTTTACAAAGTTTTAATGAATAAACAATTCACAATTAGGATTTTTAAGTTAAGTGAGGACAGCGCATACTCAGTAAGAGCCTACTTTTAATTCAGCATATCGTAGGTATATGTAATGTAACTCCGTTTCAAGGAGTTACTTGAGCCGAGCCTCAACAGCTACAAAATCGTATGACAATATTTAGAGTTTTTCAATAATGCAGAGATAGGCCAACGAAAAAGGAACTTAACTTGCCTTTTTTGTAACATGCAAAGTTTGTTTTTTTGCTCTGTCTTCGTTCAAAATTATTTAACAACTGTCGGGCGAATGCATGTGGTTAGGGTAGCGAAGAAGTTACATTACAACGTAAAGAGGACGACGCACTATTTAAAATGATAAAGTTGTCGAGGATAGCCGCTTTGCTTCCTATGGTTGCTTTAAGCTGACCTCCCCTACTTCATTAAAGATCTAAATTAAAAAGAAAACAAGAGATTTTTAATAGTTAGTAATGTTAGTAGGTACTTAATTAAAAATCCTGTGATATTTAGGTACTACCTAATCAAATCGTTTTAATCGGTAAACTTTTCCAAAAAAAATACAATATTTGGATGACATTACAGCTTACAATTTCTTTTTATGTGGTAATAATATATTAGGTAAATTGTGTAATTTAGGGGAAGTGAGCCCAAAACGGGTAAGCTAAGCGCGAAGGTAAAAAAAACTGTAACATTCGTATAATATGGTCGGTTGATTTACTTTATAATATAGTATAATAATTAATTACGATTTTACCACATTATATGTCAAGTATTTGTTTATTTTAAAAAATAACAAAGTTATCGGAAAACCCGTTTTGCCCTATAAATAAGTCAAAAATGGGTAACTACTTTGGGCAAAACGGATTAACGTCTTTTTATTTGTTGTAATGAGTCATGAATCAATTTTTTTCGTTTTATATACAAATAACGTACTGTAACGTTTTTTACGGGTTCGAGGATTTGTGTTTAATGACGACAAATTTATTTTAAACAATCGTTTATTGATTTATTTTACACTATTGTCACTTATAAACTACACATTAACAATTAGTTAGTTTTCACAGTCACTTATTTACTAATTATCACTCACTATTGCACTGTTCACTTTATTTACAATTTTCACTATTTATTTCACACTGTCCACTTTCACTGTTTACACATTAACACTGATCACTTCCACTATTTATTTTCACACTGATCAGTTTCCAAGAGACTGTTGACTTTGACGATTTATATTCAGACTGTCGAAGATTTATATCACACTGTTGAAGATTTATTTCAATACTGACTCGCCTTATGCTTGTCCGGGGCTTATAAAGGATTTCAAAATCCTTCTAGAAAATTCGGCTCTATTGTCCCTGGACTTTCTATTTTTCTCGGAATATTTCATTGCTGAAATTTTCTATGGATCCAAGAAAGATAGATCATTCTAGATGCTTCACTCCTTCTTAATTCACCGAGTAATCCTTTTCGTCAAACCCTCTTGGTAGGGGGTCGCTCGCTCACCCCCATATCATAACCAGGCCGCTTGCTCATTGGCTGGCTGATGAGGTGGGTGACACTACCAGTCTCTGAAAATGGTGACGCTTCTCCATCTTGATATTGACAGTATTAATATTACTCATTTACGTAGTATTTAATTAATGTGTCTCAATATTTATTGGCTATTTAGTCGATAGAGATTAATATTAATTTATATCACTAATTTTATACTCCTTTCATCAGACTTTTAGAGTTACCTATTATTATTGAAATCAAATATTATGTTAATATTGTAATATAGAACAATAATTATTACAATTAGATATCAAATAGAAAATACAAACTGATAGTAAATTGAAGCTAAATTCTTTAGAACTCCATTCTTGGCACAAATCACAATAATATGTCCTATGCCAGAATAAGAAGTACAGGTTTCATGAGCTCATTCTCTACAATCTTTACATTCGATCCAGTTTTCTTAAGGTGGATCTTCATACCGATCACCACAAATGAGGCATATATAAATGTTCGGTTTTTTCTGCGTATTTTTCATGTTACATTGTTTATATCTGTCTACCCGTTTTGCTCGAGACACTAATTTCTTTTTAAAGTAAAATAAACTCAAAATGGCAGACAAAGCAGGCAAAGTGTTCATGTAATTTCAAACTTATATAAAACTAAAATAAAACGATTATACGAACAACACGAAAATTATAACAATTTTTGACTTGACGATTTCAAAGTTTAATTATTATACTTTATTATAAAGTAAATCAACCTGCCGTATAATACGAATTTTACAGTTTTTTTACCTTCCCGCTTAGCTTACCCATTTTGGGTTCACTTCCCCTATATGATATAGAAGGAGAAGAAGATTGGATGAATTATATGTAACTGTTTTAGTTCCCTCAATTTGTGCTCTGGATGCAAATAATCATAATAATGTTTGCATGGGTACCTATAACATATATTCAATCAAAACAAGTACAAATTTTATAAAATGGATAAAAAAATTGCGACAAAAAATTTGACCTATATTTAAATTTAACGTTTTTAACACTTGGTTAAAATAATAAAGTTAATAGCTTTACCTAGCATCTATAATTACATATCAATAGGTTAGCACAGAGAGATTTTAATAACCAGGTCTTGATAATTAGTCTCGCCTTTCTTTTTCTAATCTACGTCTGTCTGTTGAATTTATCGCAACGATAAAAATAGACAAGGCTGTGATCGTATCAATGATTCTAGTCATCAACATTTAATATTTTATCACGGGCACCTCTATGTAATGATAAAATAACGAGTAAAATACATAAATCGCTATTAAACTGAAGCATTGATACAGCGGATAGGATCGCGACGTAAGACAGAAACGATCCATTCCATTGAAACTCCGTCTCGGTTTTATATAAAAGAGTTCGGGCGTCGTCTTCAGCACATAATATTTTATAAGAAGATGTATTTACGTCATCTTCACATCTCGCCGTTTAGGATGCTGTGTGGAGCCGAAGCCACCAATCACGGCACATGAAGGAGGGGCATCTTCTCCAATCAATGTTATTTTCTTTCTATCCCCGTCGCACATCTCCTTTGATCACGTCAAACTATTTTACACCCGCTTTCATTATATATGTGTATGGTATGTCTTTATTTCATATTGTACTCTCTCGTTTCAGCGCACATACAATATCTTTACGCTGTTTGTTACTTTTTTTTTTGCGAAAAGCGTTTTATTTGATTTATTTTCATACTTTTTGTTTGATAAAATGTGATGGCAAATAGCGATTCATACGATTTTATTATTCGTTTTCTCATTTTAATGCCGAAGTATTGATGTTTTCTTTTCTTCGGTGAATCGTCTCGTTTTCATGCTCGCTTCTTTGTTTCATTAGAGCAGAAAATTTTTCGGTTCGATTATATTTTATGGATATGTATCAAAACTGTTTTGTGTTCATCATACTAATTAAAAACACAATATATGTTCCTACCTACGAAAATATTTTTAGAAATTGTAATGAAATAAAGAAAGTTTTGATGATATAAAGACTTCTTTAATGACATATGTGAACCATTGCAAGCATTGCCACTTTGATTTGATATTGCGGTTAATTAAACACCGCAAGCCCTATTTGCACTAATCAATTGTAAGCATCTTCACTACCGAGACGAATAATGTTGTAGGTATATACAAGCGGGTGCTTCTATCGTTAGTTAGATAATCAGATTACATTTTGTATTCATGAAGATATTTATCACAACCATCGATAGAGATACATACAAATATTTACTACCATCCAGATGTATGGTACATAGTTTCCTAGTCGATCCCATCGCCATGCTTTCTAATAAAATGAACGAACGAACAACGATCTAATGTAATCTAATCAAGAATTCGAGATATATTATTATCATTGTTATATACGTACAGGATGGAATCAATACCCTTAACAAGCAGAGTTCGAAATTTCCAATCTTTTCCAGTAGCACAAATACTGCCTACTTAGCAAATCAAACTTCAGATAATCATATTTTTATCATTAAAACATTTTGAAAAACGTTAATTCAATAATTCGTTTTCCAACTTTTTGTTTTTTTGGAGCTATTGATTTATGCACTAAATGGTTCAGTTGTGTGTATTTTTTCAAAAGCTTTAATTACTGGTTGCTTTCCATTTATTAACACAGAGCGACTCTGCGTTACATTGCGAAACACGGCGAAACACTGCCAAATGAAACAGAGTTATCTCAAAATAATACTAGAGCGGCTAGAGCAAATACTAGACTGCATTTTTGGGTTTTTTAATACCAACCTGAAGAACCTGAATAATTAATAAGCATAGGGAATCATAGGCAGAGAAGAGATTTCTTCTCTTTGTGTTGGTAATCCTGGGCAAAACACGGTGAAACACGGCTTTTTCGAGTGTCGCGCAGTGTTCAGCCGTGTTCGACATTCTAATAAATGGAACGCTGTGAGTCGAACACTGCGTTACACAGAGGTCGTTTTTGTGTAAATGGAAAGCAACCACTAGTTGGTGCAAGGTTTGAAGTTAGTTAGTATAAGATACTTACCTATATTTATTGAAACTAAAAACCTCACCTTCCTCAACACTATAAGTACTTCACATAATTACTAAATTTAAAAGAACTAGTTAACCGATGCCATAGGTTTGTTCCAAGCGACTCAAAACACTACCATTTTCAAACATTTACGTGTACGAACGTTTAAATCCCGTTTCTGGCTTGTGGTGCTTCTGCACGTGCCTTGAGCGGATGAGTGTGATATTTTATCTTGTTCAAATGTTTATTGCTGGATTGATATTTTAATATTAAAATAATAAATATTTAAAAATATCAATATTTATTATATATATATATAGGTTAGATATTTTTAATCAAAATGAGCTCTAACAGGAGGGTAGCTTTCGTGATGTAATATGTTTGAGGGAGGGGTCGCAAGAAGTGTGACGCAGCGTGACGAAGGAGGAGGAAGGAGGTAACAAATAGGACAAATAATAATAAACAGATAATATTTAAAGTATAAATACACCTATATATTAGTATTACATCATTAAACTGTTTGTTTGTCAGACATCGATTCAAAAATCGTCAAGTTCAGTAAATAGATAGATAAGTAAATCAAGTTTGTAAATCTTAAATAATGCTCCTACATAATATTTCATTTTCACCCGTATTAGGATTTTTCTATTTCGCAATTTTGTTTCAGGTGAAAATTTTTGGCGGCCGCGGCGGTTTAATAATCGATAAGTGGACGAAAATTGAGAGTGAAATTTCAGGGATGCTTTATTTTGTCCTTTCGTTACACAAGAGAGAAGAAAATTCCGATGTTTAGAGAAAGAGAAATCTTTAGTCTGATTCTCGGAAGTAGGAACGAAAAGAGTGACGTAAAACATAACAATGATAAATTAAGATGGCAATATAAGTAATGAATAAAGTATAAGCAAAATATTACTATTACAAATGTTATTGCTACCTCTCTCTCTCTCTCTCTCTCTCCCTGACTCTCGGACTATATCTTCCATACACTACAACCTCAAGTGTTTTATTTTTAAGCACTTAAAGTAATTACATGTTGTGGTCGATTTTTAGGCACTTTATGTTTTTTTTTGTGCGTACGCAGACAAAACACTTGAGTTTGTAGTGTATGTTTAGTTTTTTCAAGGAGTTTCACTTCTATCACTTGTACAAAGCTATACGCCATTTTCTTTTGAGAAGTTTTACTTTCTTTTACTACTATATAGATAGTAAAGGAAGTATTGTAATCGGGTCGAATTTTCGAATTCGAGCTTTCACCGGAAATACATGTTTTGAGGTCCCCTGAGTCCAAAAAAGTGGTTTTTAGAAACATGTCTGTGTGTGTGTCTGTGTGTGACAGCCATATCGTATCGAAAGCTTTATCCGAATTTCACCAAACTTGGAATCTAGCCTCCATATTATACCTAGTTGTGCCGCGAAGCTTTTGGTTGAAATCGGTTAACCAAAAGCTCTACTTTACTCTTGGCGTTTTTGAGCTTTTTCAATTTTTTTCGAAAACGGCTCCAACGATTTTCTTTAAACTTTCTATAGTTCGTAGACTCATTAGTGGCTACAACTTTTATTTGAAACTTTTTCCTGGGAAAATTCGAATAAGGGCGGTTCTGGGATGAAGGTCGGGAATTCGTGTATATACATATAGCGCTATAGGTTGTATGCATATAGTACTGTTTATATGTATTGTTACAAAGTGCTTATATTTCTTTTAACTAACAGCGAGTATTTTCATAAATGAAAGTAAAAGAAAGTAGTGTGACGCCTCGCACCAGATATTTTGATTCGAATTTTTCTGTCAAGCGATTTGTCTTAAGTTTAGATTACACCGATAGCCTACGAAATTCTTCGTAGTCGGGAATTCGTGTAGTCGTGTTAGATACCTTTTATATATAAGATATATATAGATGAAAATTTGTTTAACATGAAGGCAATTAGGAATTAAAATAAAATAACTACTTACATACTCTATATATTAAAAATAAGAAATCCTTAGTTAGCTTTCTTCGAGTGTTAAAACTTCATTTCTACACTAAACTTCTCACTAGTAACTAATGTTGCGGTTTATTAAGTAACGGTTTAGAATACTATTCATTAATAATACATTTACTATCAATTCATTTTCTTGATTATATTTACTCGTTCCTTGCGATTTAATTTTAAGATACCCACACAAACATAATGTAAATTTAAACTGATATTTTACAAAGACAATACATAAAGCAATTGGAGAAGGAAAATTCATTGTTAATAGAATATATTAAGGGTTGTTTCAAACTAAAGGGATGGGGTTAGCGATATTGTTAATGTAGTAGAACGTGTGGTGTATATAAGGACGATAGTTCAAGGGTTTATTGTTGGTAATATGTAGATAAGAGTTGAGCGACGAACATTTTGCTAAGAGGGATGGTAAACTTATAGAGCTTTAATTTGGAGGACGGATGTCTATATACTATGCTTGTTAAGTAATTACAAACGACTAAAGTTTCACATTGGTTTGCTTTATGAATTAAGTAGTATTATTAGAGGGTATATTATTATATTACTAACCATATGAGAATTAGGTATAGAAAACGTTCGTTACTTTGTATAAATTTTGTAATTAAATAATTTGTTTATGTTTTCAGTTAGATATGTGTATCCCCTAGATATCTATACAGATACTTTTTCTTTAGTTTATTTTGGTTTATTTTCTACTTTGATATGAGAACAATAAGAAAAGAAATTCGAAGAAAATGCATTTATTATTATTTGTTTTGTGTAATTTAAGTAAAATGATCGTTAAAATGACATCAATTTACCAAATAGTTTCAAATGAAATCAAATTAAAATTCCTTTTTTCAATGAAAGCCATAATTCAATTATGTACGACAAATACATGTAATTAGTAAACCTAATTCATTTTTCAGAATCTCTTTCAGTTCTAAATATTTTATGACATTTAACTATTTAAATTATTTGAAAAATGTCATCTGAACAAAAAACCAACATAGCGATTTGAAAATGTGCTTACATCCTTTTATACATACATACAATAGTCATTATTGTCAAATATTATTATTAAATTTTATTGTTTAATTTGTCAGCTAGTAATGGGTCTACTCAACGAACCATTCGCCTAGGTTTTGTGTTGGTTATACTATAGTTAAAAATATAAATATATATTTTACTTTCATTCTAGTTCGTTTATTCTCTTTACAATTTTTTGAATGAATTTGTTTGCGTGCCTATGACTCAATGTTTTTATAGCTGTGTGCCAGTTCAACCAAAATAAAACGATTCGTTTTATGATTTGCGTAATTATTATAATCATCATTAAAACTAGCATTTTAGAGAAATGGTTTTCGAAGACTAGGTCTTAATACTTCGGTTTTACTTTGTGTAGGTTGTTATATTTAGTACCAAAAACGAACTTATAACAATTAAAAATTATCGGTTTTTAACGCTTTGAATTATTAAAAAAATGTTACATGAATCAGAGATTAGGTGTTTTTAATTCTTGTGGAATACTACAAAATTGAAGCGTATAGGGTGTTCCAGAATATTTTTGAAAATAAGTCTTGAAGCGATTCTCTTCCCTCTTTGAATCGCTTTATCCATTCTAAACATTGGTTTCTTACGGATTCTCCCCGTAAACTTTCTTAATTTTGAATAATGTCCGTTGCTTTCCATTATAGTTTAGTTAAGAATTTCACAACCGCGCGAATTTAAAATTTAAAATCAGCCATACTCAGAAATCGTATAACAGTAATACATTTCTAATCTGAATCGAAAGCGGCCAAACGATGAGCAATTATGACAAAAACTTAGAGGTTATTCTTCGTATCTATCGTATACCCAGCGGCGTATTAAAAATCTTTTCAGGAATTATTTGATGCATATTCGTATCTTCAACTAATTACTAATTGAATAATTCGCTATCTTTTTAATAAGTACGTGTACCAATTAATGAAGAGTCTCGTTTGAGTCTGTTCCCACTTATATTTTGAGCCAAAAAATTATTTGTATAAGCCAATAAAAGAGCCACAGGACGTTCTTTAATATACGTTCTATTTAGCTGAATATGATGATATTTTTAAGTAGGTACCTAGTACATACCAACCTTGGTACATACCTACCTATAGTTATTGACAAAAAAATTGAATTCATATAAAAAATAAACAAACATTTAATAGACTTTAAATAGCTAAAAATAACCAAAAATTTGTTAAAAATTAACCCTGCGGAAGATAAGGCTATGAAAACCAATAATTAATGGATGAATTATTAATTGAATATTTCAAGGATCAATTCTTGGCAACCTTATCAAGCTTATGAATCTTAGTTAAGTGATATTGACATTTCTTTCATAATGTATTGACTCAAATTTTACTTTACAAATACTAATACAAATACCAAATACTGAACTAGCAATACCCCAAACTTTCAAATGAGTTTTCTACACAACTGAACTTTTTGTTTTGGCAAATTGATCAACGTTGATACTATAAACTATACCCCAAAACTCTCAGATTTTCAGTTTAGATCACCCAGATAATTAAGAAGCACAGTTAATTATTTTACATATATTTTTGTAACCAGGAAACTTATTTGGCTACCAGTCATTTGCTAGTGACTTGTGTTGCTTGGTCAAGTTTATCACATTTCGAAACAGAAAGCTGAAATAATAAAAAAAATAATTCAACAGTATATTTTCACCTAGCAAAATACTTCTGAATTTTAACAATTTTATTATTACAGTTTAGTCTAACTATAACGAGAAACATGAAAATGGGAAAATAAAAATATTTTTGGCCACTTATTGGCGCAGTGATTAAAGCAGTTGATCATCACTCCATATGGCAGTGGTACTGGGTTCGATCCCCGTTGTATCTTGGATATAAGACGTAGTTATGACCTACAGAAATAGTCTGTCTGTAAGACAGTCGTGATAAATGATTTTAGATGTTAAAGCGACCTAAAACACAAAAAAAAGTTTGTTATTATAACATTAATAACATAAAATGTACTTAGTAACAGCTTCCATTATGTATGTATATTTGATTTTTCTGCCGAACATATTGATCAAAGTATGAGTTAAGAGGGTTACTGAAAAATCAGAGAAATTCAGCATTCCGATCAAGAACAAAACAGGAATCACTTGATCCCTAAAAACTAGGACACCTGTTAACACCATTAGTGACACTTTAATGTGGTCTTAGTTCAACAGTTTTCCGGGACACTGTGTAGTTCATAAAAATTTTAGACCCATAAATAGATACATATTTAATTGTCAATAATTATTATCAACATTTAAAATTGCCAGGCATAAAAAGAAGAATAAAATATTTATGATTACAAAAAAGGAAATAATAAAAGATTTATTTTGCAAGTTAAAACACCTACATTTGAATTGTTCTTTTATAATTGACGTTAAAATATTTCTTAAACATATAAATTTGTTACACATTAAAAACATTTTCTTTTATGGTCATTTAATTACTAAGGAAAATGTGAAGTCATTCCCATAAAAGATTCCAGTAAACAACAAAAAACTGTTTGTCCAACGACATAATATCATAATGTCTTTATTTATTCCGTTAAAAATCACGATCTTTCATTTAATTTTCAATAACGTTTCAGGAAGAAATTATCACGAAAACAATTAAAAGTTTTGTTTTTACCATCTGTTCGTTTCCACGAATTTATTTCATTATGGAAATAGTTTGCACCTGTTTTATTGAATGGGACATTGCTATTGTATGTTGTGGTCAGTTATTATGGCGTGTCACGTACAAACACTCAAATATTACAGGACAGTCATCTGCTTTTCATAAAACGATATTTTGATAACGATACCTACAATAATTATACAGGCTTATCATTCGGTATCGATGCCAAGAATGTTATTAGCTGACCAGTCAGTGGCCAAATTTGATGAGCAACATTTTATTTTTTAATTTACTTTTCATGTAATTTATCTTCATCAAATTAATGCAAAAAGAGATTTTTCAATTTTTGACTGTCTTGAAAGTTGGAGGTTCTCTAAATAAGAATTAAATTAATTACACTGTCAAATTAATTTTAAATTGAAGCCACAATAAAATTATAACTGGAGATTAAAATAATTATATCATTAGCTTTGAAATAAATACGAGTTTACCTACAGTGAATTTGAGGGGAAATGAACTTTTTGACAAAAGATTTTATTCTCATTCAGTGAACATAATAAAGCTAGGAACTAGAAAAAATTTAGATGTGACACATATCATTACTCTATTGTAATAAAAATAAATTAACTATTTCGTTTTTGTATTTTTTAAACGTTTTGCATTTGAAGTAAATTAATATGATAGTTATATTGTTAAGTGTATCTAATATTAAATTTAACTCTTTTCAATGCACGGCGCTAATTTCATAATAATTTTGTGTTAATTAGGTAACTCAACTGCACTCACATGTATGGTGCTTAGTTGAAAATGATTATTATAAAAATAAAAATTTAATTGTGAAAATTTTTATTTTACCTATCTGTTATAATAAATCTACATGCGTTGTTATAGTATAACAGCTGATATATTATACGTATAACAATCGTTTTAATGTTATGACTATTTGGGAAATATTTAAACTATTAAAGATCGACTATTTTGAAAATAAAATTATTTCGATATATTATTTAAGTTTTGTATGGAAAAAAAGTTATAATTATCATTAAAATTGTTTTTCTTTGTTTAGTAAGACTTATTAAAATTAAAGAAGTGTAGCGACAATTTTATAGACATTTACATATGAACACATTTTTACTTTCTTTTACTACTATATAGATAGTAAAGGAAGTATTGTAATCGGGTCGAATTTTCGAATTCGAGATTTCATCGGAAATACATGTTTTGAGGTCCCCTGAGTCCAAAAAAGTGGTTTTTAGAAACATGTCTGTGTGTGTGTCTGTGTGTGTGTCTGTGTGTGTGTCTGTGTGTGACAGCCATATCGTATCGAAAGCTTTATCCGAATTTCACCAAACTTGAAATCTGGCCTCCATATTATACCTAGTTGTGCCGCGAAGCTTTTGGTTGAAATCGGTTAACCGAAAGCTCTACTTTACTCTTAGCGTTTTTGAGCTTTTTCAATTTTTTTTGAAAACGGCTCCAACGATTTTCTTTAAACTTTCTATAGTTCTTAGACTCATTAGTGGCTACAACTTTTATTTGAAACTTTTTCCTGGGAAAATTCGAATAAGGGCGGTTCTGGGATGAAGGTTGGGAATTCGTATACTTACATATATGTACATATATATAAGCTGTATAGTGTATACATATTACTTTCTTTTACTACTTAATAGTAAAGGAAGTATTGTAATCGGATCGAATTTTTGAATTCGAACCTTCAACAGAAATACATGTTTTGAGGTCCCCTGAGTCCATGAAAGTGGTTTTTAAAAACATGTCTGTGTGTGACAGCCATATCGTATCAAAAGCTTTATCCTAATTTCACCAAACTTGGAATCTAGCCTCCATATTATACCTAGTTGTGCCGCGAAGCTTTTGGTTGAAATCGGTTAACCGAAAGCTCTACTTTACTCTTGACGTTTTTGAGCTTTTTCAATTTTTTTCGAAAACGGCTCCAACGATTTTCTTTAAACTTTCTATAGTTCTTAGACTCATTAGTGGCTACAACTTTTATTTGAAACTTTTTCCTGGGAAAATTCGAATAAGGGCGGTTCTGGGATGAAGGTTGGGAATTCGTGTATATACATATAGTCCTGTAGGTTCTATGCATATAGTACTGTTTATATGTATTGTTACAAAGTGCTTATATTTCTTTTGACTAACAGCGAGTATTTTCATAAATGTAAAAGAAAGTAGTGTGACGCCTCGCACCAGATATTTGAATATTGATTTTGCCATTAGAAAAATCGTTTAAGACTGTGTTTCGCAAAGTTTTCAGTTTGCAATTTTCTGTCACACTGAAAAATTTCAAAGGACCTTTTGAGTCCTTCCGAAATTGTACCTATAGAAAAATATATGGAAGATCAGGAGTGGGATGATTTAAATTCAGATGGCTTATTCAACGACTCTCATGTTGAATTTCACTTGTCTATCAAACCCTAATCGCTGAATTTTTGGCTGCATTTTTTTGTTTATGTGGTAAGACCCTTTTTGTCAAAACCATATATAAATGCAGTAGGTACCTATGGTCTAAGTTCCTATTACATGGACTTACAACAAAAACTAACTTATTTTAAAATTGCTGAAGAGGAAAATGTTAATTTCAATTAATTCACAGTTAATTTTTTCACAATAATGCAACACTTTTCATATGAGATGAAACCATGTCCAAAACCAATGCGATTCCTTCTGAGTCAATCGGGATCTACTTTATTTTGAATATAACCGTTTCCATTTCCAACTCTTAAAATGATTTAAACAATTTTATACTTATACAGGATTAATGAATAAATTAGGGAAATTAAGGGACTTTACAACTTACCACAAGAAATACTTCGAATATTTTTATGTTCTATGTTTTATTTTTGTAAGCGTGTCATTTTCTTTATATTGACATGTAATATATACCTAATCATAATTACTAAATCTGAACTTAATAAAGTTGATAGTTAGGAGTAGGGTAAGGCTTAAAAATAGCATAACATTAAAGATCTCTTCAAGCTATCTCTCAGAAATATTACACAATAATAAATAGTAGACTACTATTTTATATGTATATTTTTATATATACTGACAGACACACTGGAAACTTAACTATTGAGGATAAAAGCATGAATTCTCAAAGTATTATTGGTGGGTAAACTGTGGTCCACACTAAGGAAGGGTTTTTTGAAATTCTACCTCAAAGTAATTCAAAGAGGAAGTTGAAAGTATTGCATGTTTTAACTCTCTCCTAAATTATCAATTTTCTTAAATTCTATTCTTGCAATTTTCAATTTACGTGTTAATGTAAAGAACCTCCACTTTTGTTGTATCTTAATGACTAATTAATTATTTACCAATATTTTTTTTCAAAAACTAATTTTTTTAGTTGTTATAACGTATTATTAATAACACTGTATCAAAAGTTTATACTCATGTTGAGTAGGTGAGGGGGTTGTTAAAAGTAAAAAATTTTCATTTTTACGCAATTCTCGCGAAAGTTCAAATTTTTATTTTGAAAATAAGTAATGACGCTACAATTGCATTAAGTTGAAAATGCTAAAATTTTTTTGATATAAGTATTTTTTATCTTAAATATATCTACCTATACTATTTAGTATTTCCAAATTCATTATAGTAATTTTGATTTTGCGAAGTTTCGTAATGCTTGTTAACATAAATCTAGTACATACAAAATAGAGACTTGATTGACTGACAGAAATGCTGGAGGCTAACCAGTTGAGGAGGCTAACTAAACCAGTTAATGGCTAGTTAGACCAACTCAACTAGCGACTTCAAAAACTTGACATTTACAAATGTTATAACTAGTTAGGTATATATTATCATGGCTTAGATTTCCACAAAGAGAGCAGGTTGTCAAAATAGTTGTGGAATACGTATATCTCAACATTTTCAATTGTTTACTGAAAGCACCACAAATTCATAATACTTGAATAATTTTCAAAATATATCCACAGTTTTATTATTGTTTATTAAGTAGTATATAGCTATATACCTACTCATTTGATATTCAGTCCTTTTTTGATGACGTACCTACATACATATGTATGTAATTCTAGAAAATTCTCTGGATGTCGACAGACTTGAAATATTTTCAAGTTTTAGATAATTTATAGTTTGTTTTAGTTTTTTTTCAATTATTATTTGTTTATTCATTTTCTTATTCATGGTAAATTTTTTGAAGTAAGGCGATTTTTGTAGAGTTTCAACATTTACTTCAGGAGTGGTTCTGGTTTTTGCAGTTAGGGGGTTTAAAGGGTCTTCTCTTCATAGAGCAGATATTATTTATTCACACAGAGTTGTTACTTCTTTGGTTAAATTTTACGTAAACGGATAGTAGCTTCTGTGTATGTACAAAGATTAGCAAATTATAACATGCACCTAATCTCTTTTATTTATTGCATTCGAGTTGTGGAAAAATTGTTTAAAATATTTCTATTACCTACTCATATAACTAATAGGTATACCTATACTTAATTTAGTAAAAGTATTACAAATTTCAGTTAAACCAGATTGTAATGAGTCAAGTATGGCTTAAATAGTTGGGGAAATACGGGTAATGATGCAGGAAAAAAATTATTTTAACTAGAACGAACAAAGCTTTTGAATTGTTGATTTATTATTCTTCAATTTAAGTACACATGTCATCACCTGCTTGTAAAATTTCCTATATATTTTCACCATATATTTACCCTCTAAATAAACTATAAAAAAATCAAAGTTTATTTTTTTATATATTAAATATCCGTTAAAGTTATAGAAAAACATTACCACTAATGACCGGAAACGCAGATATTTATTTTTATTTAGTTCAAAAACGGACAAAACAGAAATGGTGCTTAGCGACCATTTTAACTCCCATGCAAGCATAATAATTCTGACTTGCACACATCAACCACAAATATGGTGATTATTATTATTATTATTCTAACAAATATATAAAAATATATTATAAAAATATAAACGTTGTTTAACAGAAAAGTGTAGCGGAAATGTTTATCTCCTATTATTATCGTTCGGCCCATGCAACTCTTTGAACAAGAACTTACTCAAATGTGTATGTAATTTAATAAATTTTTAAAAAGGGGGGCACTTAAATATAAATTTGTTATTGTCATATTATTATGACATATTGACTATGACCAAGATTTTTTCTTCCAATGTCCGTAAAACCAATTATTTTCAAATATGCGCGTTTATTGCGTGGGAATATATAACGCTTTAATGGAAAATAATCACTAGGCTTGTATTAAATTGAACGCTTAACTGCACATTTTATCAAATGAGCTTTGTGAAATAAGTGATCAATCTTAAACGGTATAGGCACACATATTAAACGAAGAACGCTATTTTAAAACCTTTTCCATTTCGTTATAAATAATGAAAGAAATGGGTTATATATTTTTATTGTGAGATCAAAATTGCATTCCTTGATAAGTCTAAACACTGCACTTAAAAGGGTGATTTCTAACACTAGAAAATCTAGAACAAGCCGACTGTCGCCTTTAAACAAACCAGTTAATTGGTGCCTGCATTCAAGCTGCAATAATTTATTCCCGTCCTCCTATTAACAGTAATGTACGGGTAAATTTGTAGTTAATTATAAGCCTTAGGGGGAAAATTCGTAGAAATAATTAATAAACTCGTAGAAACTTAGAAAAATCAGTTATCAATTATATTTGTTACATAGTTTTTATTAAAAAAATGCTCTTATCTGTTCTCTTGTATCTAATGTAACTCATGTTGAATAATAAAAGAAATAAATACAATATATATATCCTTTATCGTACAAATATAGGTAAACTCATAAGAATCTTCAGAATGAATCTAAAGAAAATTAAGCAAATTTCTCCGAGTTTCTTACATTAACATTCCATTTAAAATAAATTTCTGTTATATCTTTTTGCGATTTTCATTCTTCATGAAGTATTATAAAATTGTCGAGATTTGTTGAATATAATTTAAATTAAGCTTTCTACTTTAAAAGTTGAAAAAAGTCATTATTTCACAAACAACTTACTGCCTCCACGAACCCCCAGATCTTGTAATATGTTGTGTTCGTTGAGTGGCCTTTTAAAAAGAAATGAAAAGAAACGAAAGTGTAATTTGTTAAAACGTCACTCAACTTCACTCAAGACCAAGCATTGCCTCATCCCCAACGATCATCAGCATCCCTTTTTATGGACCGAACAACAATCACCCATCCACCATCACCAACGTATATACCCACGTCCTACGTAAGTTTGCTCTTTTAAACTTTTTAAAACACTAGTTAGGAAGCTTTTTTAAATTTGTCAAACAAGATTTTCTTATCGTTCAATTCACTTTATTCCTCCCCAATTTTTTTTCTTTCCTTTTATTCTGTTTATATTCGTCTGCTCATTCGTAATAAAACGGATGAACTCAAACATTTTTATTTTCTTTCGTCTGTATTTTATTTTTTTATATTATTGTGCTTAAATTGATATTTTGGTCGACTTTGTTTGAGAATCACTGAGAGATTAAATTTTTCCTTCACCATTCCCTTGTTAGATAGATGAAAGATGTTGGATGTTCCCAATGGACGGTTTGCAAAACCACTTACAAAAGTCCACGCAATTTATATAATCTAATTGAACTTTCTTTTAAGAGATAAAAGCTAGTAAATTTCGTACGAACGATTTTGATTTAGAAAAAAAAGTACAAAAGTGTTTTATGAACTTATGATCAAGATATTTAAATTTTATATAGGTACCTACTATAACTTGTGAATAAAATAAAAAAAATTATTAAGTATTTTGAATTTATGTGAAAAAATGTTTTTAGTAGTTGAATCATGTAATCGTTCATAAAATTAATGAAGAAGTATCATTCTCATTCTTCAAGTTTCCGATTTAGAAACAAATTTTCGTGTTCCTGTTGAAATAATTTTTCATAATTATGAGTAATATGAATTGTGATTCAGGAAGTTTTTGATAAAACACTAAATTTGAATTGAGTGTGTCGATAATTTATGAAAAGTAGTTGGAAAATGCTACAGTTTGGTTAGTACATTAGCGCGAGGGCCACCCTCAACAGTCTTACATATATACACAAAACCACCCCACGGTCGAACAGTCGGTCGATCGGTCGGTTGCCGGAAACTTTTATCCACGCCCCATAAAATCAAATTCATGCTATATAATAACATTATCTATTCCCTGATACTTCCTTTAGGTTGATATAAAGCTTTGCATTATCCTCCATCGACCGGACTCGAACTTATAGAAGAGATTTTATACATATAGTATATTCCCTCAAGTCTATCACAACTGCGCCGCATCCCTCATGGTACAATAACGACAGCAGCCCTAACCCATCTTTAACCAACCGAACAAAAATCCCTCTAATCCCTCCACCATTCTACATATTCCGTTATCTTAAATATTATTTCAATAAAATTTATTCGTTTTATAAATTGCTCAAATAACAAATAGCCCGTGCTTTGTTTCATTAGTAATGCAATTCTCATTTTTACTTATAATTTCAAATTCTTTGAGTAATTTATCAATATGTTCACATAAAAATTTGTTCAATATTTTTTTTTACCAAACCCAAGATTTTTTCAGTCTGCGTAGATTTAAGAAAGTTAGAAATTTAACAATCTTCTAAATAAAAAAGTTGGTTTTGATTGAAACTATGAAAGTTCGAAGAGATTCAATTAAACAATATAACCCCTTGACATGAACGTATGGTTTATAGCAATGTGCATGCATGTATCTATGTTTGAGTCTCTCCTTTTATGTGCTAATTAGCTGACGATGGCAGTGGTGACGCTAATTTAATTACACTTTACTCTGGCAATCCTCATTCCGTGCAAATTAGACTCAACAAACTCGACAAACAGTTATCTCTCTAACAGATAGGTATATCCATTTCCACCTCGAATTCACTGACGAAATATCTATATCTGCCAATTAAACTACACCAACTTTTCAATATAATCATCAGCATCATTGTGCAGTAACCAACGGCAAACTCATCTCACTTTACACTGAAACAAAGTTTATTTTTGTTTGCGCATTGTCTCTTATTCATTTTGCTCTCCATTGTTCTTTTATTATCGTTATGTAATAAAAGTGCATCGGAAAATTCTCATTACATTTTCAATTTAAACTTGGTCTTAGTTTGTTTAAGTTGTAGGTACCATAAGAATTTGATAGTTTGGTGACCAAAGTAAAAGATAATTTTTGAATTCAATTACCTACTTCATGTTTAACTTATTTGAAAATATAAGCATAGACAGCTGCATGTAAGTAGAGTACTGCAGGGAATATGTCATTAAATAAAATGAAGTTATCTTTAACTTATAAATAATCATCATATACATGTACGTACCAGTGGCGTGCGGTAACTTTTGAAACAGGGCATGCGGCAGAAGGAGGGAGGTAATACAAACCAAAATTTTTATTTTTTTTTAATTTGATAAACATGGTATTATATTATGTATTTATTTTTAAAAATTACTCTTATTCAATGCTCCTTCTTACAAAAATCATCAATAACCGCATCATATTATGCATTTAAAAACCACGAAAATAGTTCTTCTCCTAAAGAATAGAACTGTTGTATGGCCTCTGGGTAAATAAATCA
Organism: Sisyra nigra; assembly: GCA_958496155.1. Lineage (NCBI taxonomy): Eukaryota > Metazoa > Arthropoda > Insecta > Neuroptera > Sisyridae > Sisyra > Sisyra nigra. The sequence continues at coordinate 36,109,058 of OY292313.1, read as the reverse complement.
AAATAAGTCACGAACAGTATCAGTAACAATGAGTAGCAATTAGTAAATTCATTGTGTAGATTCAAAACGTCATACGCATCTATAAACGTCAATGTGAAACGCCGAGAGAGATAGTACTCGACCGTACTAGTGCGCATGCGCGACCAATTCTAGCCAAGCAAACGCATGCACGGGTCGTTGCGCATTAATTCGGCTTTTGACGTTCATTTGATGTGGTATTCTATGCCAATTTTTTTAGCAATACGTTTCATAATTTTGTTAATTAAAAAATGTATAAATGATAAAAATATTTAGTACATATTTGGTATTTTTAGAATCATTTTACAATACAATACATGGACCGCACGCCACTGGTACGTACCTATACAAATCTAGCGTTTCTTCTAAGACGCTTATCCATAAAATTTATGGAATTTATTATAAATATTTGATCGGATTTCCAGTTGTAGGTTATCGCAAATTGTTTTGAACCAAAATTGCCAAATTAATAAAATATTTGAAATAGTTTAAAATTAAAAAAATCGTTCTTAATCGAAAAAACCATGTGGTTACGTTAATGCCTTATCAACATTTAAGAATTAAAAAAAAATATTTAAACTCAATATACGATTTTTTTTCAAATCAAATATGCGACGATTATCAATAGCAAACAAGCATGCAAAATATACCTACTCTGTTTTTATAACAAGCAACAGCTAACAGAAAATATACTTCTTATTCTTACGTGGGTACCTACTAAACTTTAATTTTTGCTATTACAGTTCCAAAGTCAAAATATTTTCCCATAGCAAAATGTAAATTTGTTTCATAAAAAGCTTACTGAATCGATGACAAATAAAGGGTTCATATTGTACATTCAATATGTATAATAATATTTGAATACAAAATTCAAACTCGCTATGAACGTTACTATAACAATAAGAGGCGAACAGAAATTGCAAGGAAATAACAACCCCGAAAAAAAAGGGAAGCAAACTTCAATTAATTTGTTGGTGGTATTTCACAAAAGCCAATTATTGACAGTGAAATGACCAAAGATAGAATTGACAACAATATTTACTTTTAAAAATTGACTAATCATACTTTTTGCGATGCGTAAGTTGTTTTCAAAATAGCTATTTACTTTTTTTATCTAAAACATTATCTTATGGTTACATAAATGAAACTGCTTAGTGCTTGATAAGTTTTTAAGAAGAAACTAACAATGGTAAAATGTACTTAGTTAAAATACCTTGTAATATTTTTACAAAGAGTATATATACAACATTTTTACTTAAATATAATAAAATACTTACCTAATTTAATTTTTAGGGTTATAGAAGAATTTTTCCTACAAGGTTCAAGGTACACTATTGAACATTTCTAAATTTGGCGACCCACTACCTAACAGAAAGTTTATAAAAAAAAAATACTTATACCTATTTATAATATACTGTGTAATAGTTAATGCTTGTGGCGGCTGGAAATTGGAAAATGCAGTGTTTATCTCTCGCAGCTGACTTGGGAAAAATATATGATAAAACCTATATGATATGATCTGCTCTCGGCCAGCGCTGGCCTATGTTATTGTATCTATATTAATGTAAATAAATGTGGGTATTCACGCCCACCATTACATTCTGGTGACCCCGGCGTGATCTAAACACGCAACAACAGCGAGGACCAGTCATTCTGCGTGGACCTGCCGGTTCGTCTCATCTATGGACACCTCCAGTACGCCACATACATCCGGCCCCTCACCAGGGAACTCGGCGGTGGAGTAGCTGCATCCTGATCTTCGGTTGGGCTACTCCATACTCGTCCCGCGTCGTCTTACGGACTCGAGCCCAGCAGCTCGTCCAAGCGGTCTCTGCTCCACGACGGCCCCAGCAGCCTAGAGTCTCACGGCCCGACGACAATCGTGACCATCGTCACTAGGAGGGGAGTGATGTGGCGGCTGGAAATTGGAAAATGCAGTGTTTATCTCTCGCAGCTGACTTGGGAAAAATATATGATAAAACCTATATGATATGATCTGCTCTCGGCCAGCGCTGGCCTATGTTATTGTATCTATATTAATGTAAATAAATGTGGGTATTCACGCCCACCATTACATGCTAATATACAATTTTTAGTGTAAAAAAAATGATAATATCCCCACCTAGTGGTATAGCGGGTAGATCTCTAATTGTAAGATCTCCGTTCCTTGAGTCAGTGGTGTTTCCCATTAAATCCAAAAATTTTCTTAGAACTAGTAAATTGTTGACGTTCTCTGAACGTTTGGACAGCCGTGATATAAATAAGCTTTACCCTAAATTAAAATAAAAACGTTTATTACACGGTGCAATGCAATATTATAATTTTATATTGCATATATTATTTGTAACGTACAATGTACGGTTTAATTTTCATCTGAAATCAATCTATACCAGTAAATGTTAATAAAAGGATCTTAAACATTAAAAAAATATAATATGTAATTTGTACTACAAAGACAAAACAGAAAGCAAGTCTGCTGTATAAAAATACCTAAATACTTATAAAATAAGTTTACTGCCTGCGTTTCTAAATGTTGGCGATACACTTCAATAATTTCATGTTACCCATAAAAGTGACGCGGCACAATGGTTGAGAATCACTGCTTTATCATTTTCTTACTCTGAAATCATACGATGATATGTCATTATTTTAACTACTGAATAAAAGCTTTTATAATTGTTCTAATGTTCAAAACCTTAACTCCGTAACTTATCTTAGTTTTGTTACTATATGGATATATATTATTAGCATCAGTAAGATTTTTAAACTGAAATTTTATTGTACTTTCGAACATCTTTATTATTGGATAAGTTCATCCGTGTGAAATATTTCTTTATTTGAGAGTTTTTGAAAAATAAAATTGCCCCGTCATGATTTACCTTTCCCAAAATGAACTCGAATGGAACATATCGTAATTTAAACTAACTTCATAAACGTGAAATAGCACGAGACTAACGTTCATTTTCTCTCAAACAATAGCCAAACGATTTGATAGGGATGAAACAGGCACAATAGGGATGGTAACAACAATGTTAAATGTTTTGTATTGTTGATAAATAATTTGGAAAATGGGCTTTTCAATGACAGTCATTAAAATTCATATTTACATTGTAAACTGGAAATATGATATATTAACATTTGTCGTACTAAAGACGAATGGGGGGGATGTGAGTGTGGCAACGTGTACATTTACTCTTTTGCTGCACAATTTTTCAACATTTTGATTAATTGTTAAATGCGAGTTTGGTCGGGGGTAGATTTTTTTTAAACTGCGGGTCACACAATATTCATTTCATATACTTACTTGTGAACATTATTATTATTTTTTTTTATATTCATAATATGAACTGACTGCATTGTCGGGACTCATTGACTTTGATGACTTTGCAAAATGTTTTACTTTTTCGTTTCTTCTGTTCGGTAGTTATTATAAATTCATATTAAAAAATATACTAACGTTACTAACGGTGGCTGTATGAGCCTTCGGCTTCTTTTACCTACTGGCTTTAAAATCTTAATATTTCGCCATAGAATCTTTAAAAGTTGGTAGGTAGGTATATAAATTTCATTTTTAACAAAACAAAATAAAAGTATGATAAATAAAATATTACAAATAATAATAAAAATAGTAAAGATTGGTTCTTCTTTTTTGGAATAAACTAATTTTCTTCGTACCTTAAACGCTGTCTGGAATAAAACTAAAATTGTTTCCATCTACGAATATAATCAATTAGATTGTAATAAAGAGACTGAAGTAGACTTAATTTTAAGGGTAGGTAAGGTGATATAGTAAAGAGTGTTAATTTTAAATTCAATGCAATTGAATGCTTCAATTAAAATGAGACCAAAGAATGACTGTTCATAATTTATAGGAATTGTGTTGCATAAAAATATTTTCTCAAATTCATTAACCCTTTTATTATATTGTAATAGTTATATATGAAAACCTATCTTCAAACATTAGCTTATAACTTAACATTGAAAAATGATAAGAACAATTAATCATTTTCTACAAAGAAAATTCTACGGCTGAGCTATTTCAAAAGAGGGTTAAAGTGTTATTTTAATTATTCGACTAACCAACAGCTACGTTTAATATATGCATGTATAAGTGTGAAATTGTAATCTTTAATATTTTCGGAAGCAAATATTTTTTAAAAGATAGATATTAGGAGAAATTTAAAAAATAAATCAGAAGCTCACAACTGATTTTGGTTTTTTAATTTGAAAAACCACTTAAGTATTAGAAAAAATGATTTATTTGGTTTACTAACATATCTATATATTTTATGATAAAAACTAAAAACATATAACAATTTGGGTACAGAAAATATCTACACATTAGTAATATATTAGATACACTTAATATTTATTTGTATGTGATTGCTTATAAAAGGCTTATAAATTTTCCAAATGATTTTTAAACATCAAAGTTGTATTAATAAAACATTATACATATGTAATGTATTGAGAAAAGCACATGCAAAACTTTTTTAAAAGTCAAAAGATCCACGCCAAACCATTTGATAAATCATCTTTTATTGGTGGTTGTCATAACAACAACAAGCCCCAACTCTTAAATTTTAACTTCGATATTTTCTATACGATGTATTTTTCATTTCCTAATATGGAATGGGAAAAAGTCAACTGTCCGTTGTAGCTTCAAGGCGCTTTTAAACATTTAATATACTTAAGTGCCATTTTTTAGTACAAAAATATTTTGATTAAAACTATTAATAAGTTACTTAAAATTTGAAAATAAAAATCCATTAATTGCTATTTTTGAACATTTTGCTTTTTAGTATACCAATTGAATGGCGCCACAAAATCCCCCAACGAAGCAACACCCTCAACCAAATTTGCCTCATCCCTTCTGATATTCGACGATGATCGTTCTGATTGTAACAAATGGAACACACGAGCGATGCTCAACGTTCTTTTTATTATTGTAAAAGTTTATTGAGACCTTTTTACCCCCATTTCAAACATTTTATTTTTCAATAAGTTTAACTTTTCAAGTTGTGCCTTTAATATTTATATCCAATATCGTTATTTGTCTATGACGAGAAAGAGAGTCGATCTATTAGAAGCGAAACGGAGAGAAAATAACTTTAGTTAAAAAAAAATTTTATATGGAAATGATGGTCACCCTCTTGTATAACAGTTCGATTTGACTCTATGACAATAAGAAGTTCATGTTTACATGTTTGATAACTAAATTTATTTGCTATTTATAAAACCCATAAAGAAAAAAAATTCAATTGAAATTGTTTTTCAACTTTATCCTCTCACTTATTTTTTTATAGTTTACTACAGTTATAATTTTCAGTTGTGTTTTTAATGTTAATAGTAGATACTATATAAACTATCTAATTCAAGTGTCACTTGTGTTCGGCAATTATCCAATAAAAATCCCGCACCAGATATTATTTAATTATTTCACTAAATCATATATATTTTTAAAAAACTATGCCCTAACACCATTTGATTAAAATTAAAACTATCTTGTAGTCTTTCCCTTTTGAGTCTTCTTGATGAATTATTTAATAAAGGTATTTTAACAGGCAATCAAAATCTAAAAGCTAATAGAAACATTATTCGCTTTAACGACCAGGCGTTTAGTTTTTATTAATGCATTTCTTAAGAACCGTTAATACTTGAAAAATTCACAACAACTACCTATATTAATTTTTCCTTAAACATGCATGTTTAAGAATTAAGAGCTGGATGATCATTTATATCGTGGAAAACAAAACTTAAGAAGCCCTAAGGTTTAGGTGCCTAATGCCTATATATTCATATTAAAAAAATCTGCTGCGACGCGTCTATAACATTCTCTTACATGAAACCCGCTGTTGGTTAAAAGAACAGAAATAAAACTCTATAATTTCCACCGAAATAGTCTTCACTAGTACACATAAATTGAGTTATAATTTTATTATATTTTTCCACCCTCTTCCTCAGGATCCGTTTTATTTGAATTTTGAAAGTAAATTGTTCTAGCCGTTTTAAAAAAAAATGATAAAAGCCAGAAACCCATGGAATAAAGAGGAGCTTTCTGCTAGCCGATTTTAACCAAAAGCTTCGCGTTATATGTTACTGCAACTAGGTATATGAAATATGAAGAATATGATGACAAAGTTTCACATTTGATGAATTTTGGATAGTTTTCGATAAGATATCGCTGTCACACTCAGACAATTTTCTAAAAACCGCCTTTTCGGACTATAGGGACCTATAGAAACATGTATTTACGATGAAAACTCGAAATCAAAATATCGTTCCGATTACAGTAGGTACTTCCTTACGCATGTGGTAGTAAAAGAAAGTAAAAAGTCAAAGTTAAACTTAAAGTTAACCCTCGAATACTGGCTTATTTTTATTTGTTTAATGAGTAGAATTATAGGTTTTCTTGTATTGTGCATAACTATGTTCACTGTTCAGTGAATTTTTTGAATTTGAATTTGTTAATACCTACTTCATTGAATAGATGCTAAAATATGAAAAAAATTGTGTTGCTTTCGCTTACACAAATTTTTGGTTATAAAATATACATCAGAAAAGTTCACTAATAGACAAACTTGAAATTGATATAAGAATCAGTAGATATCTGTTTAACAATTAATACTTTATCGCCACAACAATATTTATACACGTCGTTAAAGTTAAAAATAATTTAATTCATACAATAAGAAAAAGCTTAATGGTTGAAAATTTATCGATAAAACTGTAAAGTTTTACTATGGTATTTTTCTGTTTTATCTGAATATAAAATGTAAATATATAAAGCACTATGTATAAAAACATATTACATACAACTTATACGGCAAGCTCTGACATTGTAGTAGAAAATGCGATTTAAATTTAGTCGATGTTCAAATTTCATATTTTCCATTTGGAAGAAATCCAATTTTTCTTCAATTTTCTGACAAATGATTTTATAACAGAGTTTTTCTTTACAAAAAAAAATCTTTTTAAATTTACTTATAACATAACTAACCCATTTAAAGTAAAGACAGAAAAAAATGGTAATTGAAAATTTCTTTTGATAATTAATTCTTTCAGTAAATGAAGTTTAAAGCTTAATTTTATTGAACAGTAACATTTCTTTTTTCATGATTTTCCAAGTTAAACCGTAAGAAAAAAAAGTAGAAATATAAAGTATTTCTAAAATAATTGAGCTAGGTAATATAATATCGGTATATCATTTTATGTAACTATTTAACTATTTATTTATTTTCATAAAATGACAACAAATTTTAAAATTATTCAGAATTACAAACAAAAATTAAGTAATAAAAATTTAAAAAATGAATATAATAAAAAATACAATTTAAATCTTCCACCTATATTACATTATAATTTACATTCATACGATATGCTTGTGGAGAATCCCAAACAGATATATTAGCGACATTCATCTCATAATTGATCGCTGTGTTATTATTAAGTTCTAACGAGACATTCAATGAATATCCCCATTTTCTCTGTGCCAGAAACACAATAATCCAACAGTAAGTGGAAATCACTGAAATTAAAAAGATAAGCTACCTTATTTATATAAATAAAATTTAAAGAAAAGTTATTATTTGGAGAGGAATCCTTGAAATATTAACGCTAATTGGATTTTAATTGATAACAACAATAATGTGATTGCCTGATATATTCAAGGTAAATTTTCATGTGGATGCATATAATGTGCTTATGAGTACCTAATTGATGCATTAATAATAATTACCGATATAAAATGATGTGCTGACAATTAAATGAGTCCTATAAAGGCTATATTCATGTAAAGTGTGAATAACTAAAGCGCATATTTGACTTGATAAACTAGCTGTTTCACAAATGAACCATGGAATTGTCAAATATCTCTTATACTAAAAACAATTGAAAAAAATAGAGATCGACTTTAATTATTTAAAATCAAATACTTACAAATAACGATGAAAATATAAGTAATAAACAGGATACCATATAAAAAAATGAATAAAAAAATAAAATAGTGGGTAAAAGTTGACCTGAAATATTTTAATTATAGTTATACAGTAGGTAATTAATAACAATTCATTTAAGTACCTTGTTGTTGATTTCGATCCTCAAAAGGCACAAAATCACGCCATTCTAAACCCAGTATGGCTTCAATAACTGTTGTTGAACTGTCTTGGTTTAACAAATCTTGAGTTAACAAATTAATCATTATAGCTGAAATTATCTGTAAATCAAAGAAGAAATCTTACAATTTGCAAAAATAATACTTTTACGAAACAATTATTTATTGCATACTAATCCAATGACTCCAACATATCGAACAGAAATTGTTAAATCAACACAAGAAAAATGATATGCCATTTCAAAAGAACGTTTTTGGGTAAACTCACGAAACTAACGTTAACACGAAATTGTATTTAAGTCTAACGATAAAAATAGTAATTTCTTTACATATCCATCGATAATGTATAAGGTTTTTTCCTTTTTGTTATTATTGTAGAAGCAAATGATCTGACAAACAGAATTCACATAAATGTAGAAAATCAATCGAGATAGATCTTGTTCACTGCTTCTTAATAATGACATTAAACAGCATTATTTTTATGTTAAATCTATTATCGGGGTTGAATTTTTTGTTAAAATCTAATAGAGTGGAACTTCATATCAATACTTAACGCTAGGAGTAACCCTCTGATCATTTGCTGTTATTACCTATTAAAGCATTATAAAAACTCAGAGGGTGGATTGCATTAAAATCCAATAATATGTGACGTATTAAATAAACATGTACAGTGCTTATATTTTATTTACTTGCAATTGCAGAAAAGTAAAAATCTATCTTAACAAATTGATTTTTATCCGAAAATAAATTCGTTTTTGTCGAATATAAAATAATGAAATGAAGCCACTATTTAAACTAATTCACATTAATCTGTACCCTCAAATAAAATTCCCCATTAATGGCAAGGAAGCAATGGGGTTTCTGATTTGTGACAAATTTATTACAGTTAATTGAATCAAAAGCTTTTCTATTGAACGACAATAAAAGCATTATTTACCAAGCGAATTATCTTCTAGTCGACTCGAAAATATTAGTCATATAAATACTAAGCTTTACAAGAATAATTTTTTTCCTTAGATATTGAATTGCTTGATTTAAATATTTTGAAATGATTTTTGTTATTGATACGCTTATTTAAATAAAATTTTAGATCTAGGCCTTGATTGATAATGTTTATTGTTGGTTGTAGGAATAAAAGAGGGTGGCTGTTATTTCAATCGGGATCACGGATGATTTTGGGTGTGTAAAGGAAGCAGATTCAAGGGATGCATATTGTAGCCGGCGTGACTAATTTCGAACAAAGTTAAGTGTTTTTCGGCGCGTTAATGGAGTTTTGTGGGATTTCCTCTACACAATTCCAGATATTTTATCGGCCTAATGCATTAACAGTCGCGTTTCTCGTAAATTATGTCATTAAAATGCATTAAACTATTGCTCACTCTTAATCTATTATTTTATATGAGATATAATTTCCACAAAATATTATTATTTTTCAAGAAATACCTACTTATAATTGTTATTTTTATTGTTAGAAAAAATAACAGGTAGGTATACAAAATACATTGTAATTTGTATGAATTTGTATACGTGATAGTAACTTCCATGCTCAAGAGATGGCTCTGGTTTAAGTTCAATGCAATCGTATGATGAACATGTGTTTAAGTTTTTGCTGTCAGTTGGTGAAATAAAAACCCGTAATTGTGTAATTTAAATAATTAAATTGAAACAAAATAAATAATTTCATTAAAAATAATATGTGTTATGTGTGCATTTAATAAAGATTCGTAAAACGTAGCTATTTCTAATTTCTATCAAAATAATACCTAAATCATAAGTGTTTTTCGTCTTGCTGAGAAAATACTAAATCAATTTGCAAAATGACCCCTGAAAACATAGATATTTCATTGAACATTTTTTCTACACCAAGATCGTTTTCTAAAGTAGAGAAACAAGTACGTAAAAGTATTTTTTTATTTACAAACGTAGAGGTTATGTGTTGATTGTATAGTAGGTATAGAAACGTGGTTTTCAAGTTGTTAGAGTGAGTGAATTACATATTTAGTACAATACGTGCGAAAGAAATACGAACTCATTGGTAGAGTTCGTATGCAATCATCTCTTAATATAAAATGGAATCAGCTGACGACTATCTTTATCGTGGCCGCTTATTCGATAATAAGCTATTTCTGTTGTTCCATTCATTTCGTTGAATATTATAAATACACAACACATACATATATAAAAGACCGGAAAAAAATAGCGTAGAAATTTTTCAAAAAATTGCTCCTGAAATGCTCCTCCAGAATACGCAATTGCTCCAAGTGTATAGTATTAGTTAATTGATAATTCATTTTTAAAAAATTTGCAAATTTAAAAAATTAAATTGCAATAAAATCCAAAACCTAATCATTTTTTTAGTTTCTTTTTTTTAATTGCTTCCTAATACAAGCTCCCTAATTGCTCTACGCATATTGTTATTAGTTAATTACTTATTTAAAAAATTGTACATGTATAGGTACTCAAAAATTAAAATTGCTATAAAATAAAAGAAACACTTCTCACTGAGGTTTTTTTAAATTGCTCTTATTTGCTCTAATATCAAAACACTAATATATTTATTGGATTTTTGCAATACATATTTTACATAGTATAAAACAAAGTCGCTCTCACTGTCTGTTCCCTTAGATCTATTAAACTACACAATGTATTTTAATGCAGTTTTCAGCTATTGATAGAGTGATTCAAGAGGAAGGTTTGCAGGTATAATGCATGTATATTATAGTAGAGAAAAGTCGGGAAATTAAAATATTTGTAATGTGGTGTCATAACAAACTAATTTTTGTGCACTTTCATTGCAAACACTGGCTAAATCTTACGAGTTAGATCAAACATATATACGGCGAAATTGTGTATCTTAAAAAGATTGATAAAAAAGTCCGTGACGGTATATCCCTATCTCCTAAGGATAACCAACAGGAACCATTTTTATCTTTTACACATAACAAAAAAAATTAATGTTTATTTACCAAGCTATTTTGAACAATACAATATTATTCCTTATCCAATTAAATACATTAGATACGTTGTGCATTTTATGTAGATCACAGTGATATCACAGAGCGACTGGATATTGTACGTCGTACGTAGTGGCTGTTTAATTGCTATATTTTTCTTATAAATATAAAAATGTTATGTTGGTCCTAATTTTGAATAAAAACTCGAAAAATTCTACTCCAATTAGGTATGTAACGTACATGTACTCTTAAAAGTGTACGGTTGGTCTTGCATAACAATTGAATCCTACAGGAACCGTTCATTTTCGTATAGTATTTTCGGTAAGTTTTGTTAAAGTTCGTGAAATAGCATTTTAACGCATTTTTCTCAAGAAGGCCTGACCAATTTTACACAGTAACAAAAGAAATTTCTACAAAGTGTAAATTAAAAAAATTGACAAAGTTTAATTTTATCTAACACCCGATTAAATTTGAATTTCTTTATTGTTCATTGTTGAAAATATTAATTAAAAATAAACGTAATAAATTAATATACTAAATTTTAAAATAATTAACAATTACTTAACGGAACTAATTTTAATGAATTTTTGTTAAAGATACCTCAGTTCTTAACGTATTGAATACCATTTATCCTAAAAAAAAGCCCGATTTCTGCAGGATAGCTACGAATTTATTCTACTACAATAGCTGAACGGTTATAAATGGCATTTGAAATGATAAATTTTCAAGTCTAAAGGAACATTTTATATTTAAAATTGTATATAATAATGAACCTGTAAGATAGCTTTAATATCTCTTCCTAGAAATGTAGTTTTAAGGTTTTTGAAGCAATTGCGAATCCTGAAAAAGCATTTTAAGAGCATTTTTTGGCATAGTTTAGTTTAAAAAAAATTCTAAGCTAACTTCTTTCCAGTTTATAAAACTAATAGGCTTTTCTGCGAAAATTTCTAGCATCTTGATTAATTCACGCATATTTGTGTTTATACACGGACGCTTTTACGTATGAAATTATTTTGGTAAATTCTAATTATTCACTGTTGTATACTTACCTATACAGTTCGTGATATTATTATAGATTTAAAATTAAGCCTAGACTTATATGTATTAAACTTGTATGAAATTCACGCGTGTATGATTATTTCAAGAAAGTTCTCAAAATGAGCTTTTACCTTTATTTCTCAAACAAACTTAATTTTATATTTTAATTTTAAAGAATTTTTTTAAATTATATTTAGCAAAATTTGCTTTAAATACCATCTTATAATGCCAATACGCTACAAGACGGACGTTATACAAACATTTTAGAAAATAACATTAAAAAAATCCTAGTCCTGTTCGGTGTGACTTTAATAGAGAGAAACCTATGTACGAGTATCTATTAAAAAATAAAATAAAAATGAATCGGCCTAAAACATTCAATTCCTTGAATCACAGAACAATTTAAGTTAAGGAGAGCAAAACGTGAAGCAAAAATATTTCGAAGCTTCTTCCGTTTCAAAATTTTTGATTAAACGATTACTTAATCTAGTTCTTGTTTTTGAAAATCATTGATATTGTCGAATGGTAAACTTCAAACTCCTTCGAGAAAGATGAGTTCAGTGGCGGATTCAGGGGAGGGGTCACAGGGGTCATGACCCCCCTGCAAGCTTTTTAAATTTTAGTTTGAAAACTTAATCCCATAGTAAGTCAAGCGTTTATTGTTGTAACGTCATATTTCAATTATTAAGGGCTTCTGATTTATAGTTACTGAAAATGAATTTACTGAAAAATGAAGCTGTAAAAATCTCTAACCACAACTCGACCTATCAGATAAATATTATATGGTATCTTGTATTCAAAAGTATTCACGTAAGAATATGCTTCATTCATAATTAACTGAGCACTTACAATCTACATGATCTCTTTTTTTAAAATTATTTTTTAAAAATTAGCAGCAACATTTAGCTTTATATTTAAAAGAATAAAATTTTGACTGACTGTTATTTATTTCTTAATGTTTTATATAGTATAGTAGGCTTTAAAAAAATTTGAGCTTTTTCTACATAACAATGTTTTTACAAATCGTAGTTCATTAATAATGTATACTTTGTATTATTTATAACTTATAGAAAAAGAAAAACAAAAAAAGAATAATAAGAAAACCTAAAAGGGTTAAAAGTAGTTTTGATGAGGAAGACTTCAATTTTACATGGGAGAAAAAAACGGACCCCATGCCTGTTTCTGGCAAGGTTTTAAATACTAAACAAAAAACTGAAACAAGCGATGATTTGTCCGGTCCGACTGATAGAGATTTACGACGCTATATGTGCCAAACAGCCGCTGGTGTAAAATCAACAAAAATTTTTCAAGGAAAACGGGTAAAAAAAGGAAATTCTGAAAAAATAGCTGACAAAAACCTAAAACGTCCAGCCTCACCTTTATGCGAAAAAGATACAGCTGTGAAACCTAAAAGATCAAGAGATGATTCTAAGAAAGACGTCACTCACGGTAATAAAAAACATTCCAAGTCTTCTGAAAAGGTAGCGTCATTATTTGGAAGTAATCCAACTGTACCAACTATGGGTCAACGGCTAGTAAAGCCAATCAAAGAAGAGGTGTTTTCTGGAAGTAAATTTTCCGAGTTGGACATACATAGCTTTTCAGTCAAAAATTTATTAGATAATTTGAAAATGACTGAATTAACGACTGTACAGAAAAAGGCAATACCCGTTTTATTAAATGGCCACGACGCATTGGTATAAATTGCATATCGCGTACACATATTTGGACTAAAAAAACTGATGGAATATTATTTTGTCTTTTTAGATTCGATCACAAACCGGTTCAGGTAAAACATTAGCATATGCATTACCAATTATTGAATCTTTACAATCAATTCGTCCAAAATTAAATCGTACGAATGGTTTGCGGGCGTTAATTATTGTTCCAACACATGAGTTGGCATTACAAACCTACGAGTTGCTTGTTAAATTGGTTAAAGTAAGTTTCTTTTATTGCTCGAAATGGCGATTATAATGCTAAGTTTATATCTTTCATTGGCATAATTATATGACAATAAAAATGTCTATATACAAATGCAATTCTTTTTAGCCGTTCACGTGGCTTGTGCCCGGTTATTTGTGTGGCGGTGAGAAACGTAAGGCCGAGAAAGCGCGCCTACGACGTGGTATAACGATATTGGTGGGAACTCCAGGTCGGTTATTAGATCACATTCAAAACACAAACTCCCTTAAATTGGACAAAGTTAAATTTTTAATACTTGATGAAGCCGACAGAATGCTTGATATGGGATATGAACAACACGTTAAAAGGTTTAATATTTTAACAGAAAAAGTAGTCGGTGGAGTTGATATTTGATACTCTTTGAAATCTAGTTTAAATTAATAATTATTCACTCATTAAAACAATCATCTCAGTGATGTAAAACACTTTTCAATCACACCTGAGCATAACATTTTTTTTATTCGTTTATTTTACGTTTAAGAAATACTTTTCCTTTTTTATGTATTTTGCATTACTATTTAGGTAGATACATTGAAAAACGGTTAACAAGAAACTGGAGAGATCGGAATTAGCTTCGAGTTCAAACACACTTTTTAAAGATGTCCAACTTTATTAAATTTCATAGGAGTATTTCGTTGTCTTATCACATCATAGACTCTGTTTACTATTGTATTGTGCTATACTTTTAGTATAAATACAAACAAACTATGAATTTAATAACAGTAAAAAAAATTAAACTACGTTTACAATATGTGTTTTTTGATTTTTTTGTAATAAAATAAAAAAATTGTATGAACTTATCAATAGGGTACCTAATATTTTATTGGGGGTAGAGTATTATTTTGGGTAACCCGAGTTTCAAGTTAACTTTTTCTTTTTAAACGTTCTAGTGCAGCGGTCGGGGAACCGGGGTAAATTACCCCAAATGGGGTAAAAATTAAATTTTTTGGGGGGTAACAAGGAAATTTTTCATTTTATATTTTATAAACGTGTTAGTATTTTTACAAACTATTCTTTAAGCTTAAATCAAAAATCCCTAATTTTTAAGTTATTGTGTCAAACATGAAGCAAGTAGCAGCATACTTTTTCCGAAACCTCAAGGTGAAAGATTTCAATTAATTTTTATTTTGTTTGTTCCATTATGATAATTTTATTTTATTTTTTTATTACATACTTACTATTTTAATACAACTTTTTTATTTTATTAATTCGATAAATAATAGAGATGCAACGAATAATCGGTATTCGGTCGAATACTAAATCATACACGGAAAAAAAATTTGTTGTAGATTTAACAAAATTCCTTATTAATTTTACAACATTAACTAGTATTATATTGGATGACACCACGTGTGAAAACGTTTACCAGTTAAGTGTAATTAAAAAACTGTAGTATTATTTACAACACGAACTAGTAAAAATGACTCCAAGACTCCATATAATATAGTTGAATTTTTGACACTTGCAATTATTTGTCAAAATTATTGGTTATGTTATACGCGCACCATTAAAAATCTTAAAAATATAATTATAGAAAAAGGTAAAGATGGCTCTGATCTTTTTTTTCTCAGCTTTTTTGCAGTTGTAAAAGCTACATATATTTACTACACTATGGTAGTAAACAATACTATACGTTATAGCTGAATACAACACAGTGTGTTATCTGCTGTTACATTTGTAGTTATAGTGAACACAAAGTGCAGTAAAAATATTATTAGTTTAGTGTTGTAAATTTTACACCAGAGAGTGTACAACGACACTTGTTAGACGAGAATGGTGAATGCTAGCTGTACGAGGTTTAAACCCATGGCGTGCCTCAATAATTAGTAATCTTTTTGATTTATTGCTAGTTTAACAAAAGCTTATAACTGATAAGTAGCTATCTATGATTTTGATCGCGTAAAATTCGGCATAAAAAGTAAGAATTTTAACTGAAGAAAATAAACTCCTCTCTATGCAAAAAGAATAAGTAGAAAATCACCTTACTGTAAGTAGCAGATAAACTTTTGAAATTTTCTTCACCAAAAAAAGTTATAAGCAGTAATTAAATTAACAATACACTTTGAATTCGAGAACGTTAATAGCTTAAGATAAAGGCTTAAAACACGTAAAACCTTCATCTTCCTCTTTGCACCACTTACAATTATAGAGATGGAATTACGAAAAATCTTTCGTTATCACAGCCTTATAAGAAAAAGTGCTTTTACATTTCTTCAAATACCTTCAAGTACTTTTATGTCTAGATATCATATTGGGCTTTTAATTACAATATTGCATCGAAGTATCTGCAAAGGAGTTATATAATAGTTTAAGATCCCGTATTAGGTCTATATACCCCGAATTGAAAATATACTAAATGAAAAATTTTATACAAAAAATAAATAAAGCGTATTTTATTTTTGAAAATCTTAGCGTAAAACCAACTGCGATATCGTAAATTATATCTTGTAGCATGAAGTACAGCTCCATAAATCCTATAAAAGTAGCAGTTATAATTTCCTCATAGTTTTATTTAAATAAACATTGCTGAGCAGAAGCGATATCTTTTGATAAACAAATTTGAATAACTATGTGAAAATTGTAAAGTTATTTAACTATTCATTTCCTCTTTATTATTGTGAACAATAGACAAATTAAATTTATTTTAGCAACGTTTTTTGGTTCATATATTTGATTTTTATACTAATTGTTTTATTATTTCATCACTCATCAGGGGTTTTTCAAATAAGTGTGGAAAATCCATTTACAATTTAAGCATTTTAACTAGAAAATACAATTGAATTTTATAAATTAGTAACGTTTAATTTTATAACAAAGATTTGAAGATTTCCATAAAAAGTTTTTGTGTTTTTTCTTAAATATGAATTTATTAAATGTGTTTAATTTAGTGAGAATAATTTAGTATGTTTAAACAAATCTATATAGATGACTATTTTCAACAAAATTAAATCCGGTTTTATTAATATCTTAATTATTGAGTCAAATATCAACTCTACTGTGTATATTTGTTCAAAATATATTTGAAAAGTTTTAAATTAGATATGAATTAATATTTTAGCTTATTAGACGCGCTACAATCTCAACAAAATGGATCAACATACGATCCATTAGCGTTGTTGAAAAATTCGATTAAAAAATTTCCTGAGAGTAGCGAAGATACTCAAAAAAATGAGGAACATGATGCGCTTAGTGATAATCATGATGAGAAGGAAGTTATATCAAATTCTAAAGAAAAAGTGATGACTGTCGAAGAATTTGATAAAAGACAACTACAAACCGTTTTATTATCAGCGACATTAACATCCGGTGTTCAAAAATTAGCTGGTTTAACATTAAAACAACCACAACAAATCGATGTCAGTAACGCAAACGATCAAAACGAAAAAGGGAAAAGCAATAAAATTCCAATCAATGTCGGAGATTTGACAAATAACGAGGTCGATCAACAGCAATTGGTCATTCCCGATAGTATTGTACAAAAATATGTTGTCACACCACCGAAATTACGCTTAGCCGCCCTTTCAAGTTATATAATCGGAAAAGCAAATTCAGAAAATAATTGCAAAATGCTAATTTTCATGGCGACGCAAGATATGGTTGATTATCACATTGAATTATTTAGTTCTGTATTAATTCGTGGGGATAACGATAAAATAATTCCCGACAGTGATGATGAAATTGATGAAGATGAGATTGTACCAGCTAAAAGTAAACGTAAATCAGTTGCGAATAAAAACGATGACGAAGAAAGTACCGATGATGATGACGATGAAGACGAGGGAAATCCATTGGTTAATGTTGAATTTTTTAAGCTGCACGGTTCGATGACTCAAAAAGAACGAACTGAAGTTTTTAAAACATTTCGAGCTGCCAAAACGGGAGTACTTATTTGCACGGTAAGATACTAAATTTAGATAATTCTTTTTAGCTATGCTTTAATTTAATAATCACATTTACTAATACCTTTATATAAATGGTGTAATGGTTGGAATTGAAAAAGTCATTGTAACATTTGTTTAAAAAAAAAATATGTTCGTAATTATTATGAAGCTTGTTAAATTAGCAGCTCTGAAGAAACACATCATGTAATAATTCGTTTTATTATTTTACTATCTGATCTTGCTGTTTGATTTAAAAGAGAATCCAAACAATTATTGTCAGTAATATATTGTCATTTTTTTTTTTCGTAAATCTTTAAATTTTTTATTATTTATTTTCGTTGTCGGTCATGGTTAGGTAAATTACATACAAATATTTTAGTGTTTTATGCGACTAACACTCATTGTGAAATTATATGATTTTTTCCTAGCTGTGTATTATTGTTGAAATTATGAATTTTTGATGTGTTAAATTTAAACTAAAACTATGCAAAATCATTTCGTTTCAATTGAAACATTGATTTAATTTGCTAAAAAATAACCTAGGACAATAATAAGTAGAGGTAGGTATAAGTATCTTTGAAACAAGTTTTTATTTAATAAAAATAGAAATCAAAATTCAAAAATAGATTTTTCCAGATAAGAATAGTTTCTTCTTTCTTTGTCTTTTTAATCTAAGAGTCAAATTAATTTTTTGTCAATACATTATAATTATATAGATTAATAATACAATATAGGTTGTGGTATATAGACTACAGAGTATCGATTGTAGAGTATTGAGTGATCAAATGCTCTCAAACGCTCTCACAATGCGTACTAATATTTTAAATTATAGTGAATCAGTGGCGGTTTGTCCATAAGCAATGCGGCACTGCAGCACCCCCAAATAGATTATGTAAAAATACTGTTTACATTCATATTAATAAATGACAATAATATTGATGGAATCATAATAATAATACAGTAAAATTGTTAAATATTAACAATTCAATTGTTATTTAAACGAACTATTTAAATCTTGCTTAGAATACGTTGAAGGTATGAAGTTTGGCACTGGATTTTTCACAGTTTCATTTTAGTCGGCTTCGTTCAGTTTCGTCTATCTACGCTTAAGTTCGTGTACAACAAGCATAAGTTTATCTATGCATGTTAAAATTGAAGCTGACACTGTGCTATATGCAGTGCTGGTATTAGATTTCAATATAACAGGTAGCATGGTTTTTAAGTAAATCAGTATTTCATTGTTAGATTTTTCAATCTGTATATTTAAAGAAATATTTCACAAGCTATTAACGGTAATCAATTAAGAATTATCCTTTTTTTTATTTTAAAAATTTATTTTATTTTATTACAGAAAAAAAATAATTTCGGTTTTATTATTTTAAATAGATTACCTAGGTAAATTATCACTATGGGGGTCAGTGTAGAATATCTTAAATCATTACATTTTTGCAATTGTCACTAGAAGAAAAACTTGAAATTAAAGATAAAGGTTGATCAACACCAAATATCATTATAACTCAAACAGCAGAACCAGAGAGGTGTTTTTCAAAATTAAAACAAATAAAGTCATTGCTAAGAAATAATATGAAGCATGAGTCATGACCTATTAACTGCTATATTCATGATTTTTAATATAAATAATTTTAATGAGAAAGTTATAGAAAAATTTTATAAAGCAAAAAACCGTAGAATAGATTTTATATACAAAAAATAAATTGAATAGGTCTGTTATGTTTTTCATTTATCTATTAATACAGCACCCCCATGTAAAAATGTCACGAGCCGCCACTGTAGTGAATGGTGAACAATTTTTTTAGAATTTCAAACTACTGATATAAAATACCAAAGCTTTTTTCACATAATTTTAAAAATGGTTGTCGACTTTTTTGATTACAAAATTTCAAGTCGCAAAACGTTATATTTCCAAAAAAATATATATAAATGGTAATGAAGTACCGAAAATACTTTGGCAATTTCGTTTGCAGTTATTAAATCTTAAAATAGTTTTTTTCAAAATAAGTAAATTATAGAAAGTATTTTAAATACCCAATACAAATGAAACGAAAGAAAATTGCTTATTGTCGTTTTATTTACAACTAAGTCTGAAGGAAAATGTAAATCAATTACATTTTCAATTTATCAATATTAAGAGTGAGTTTCAAATAGATAACCGGATTTTTAAAAATTTTTACTAATATATGAAGAAAAAATGTTCATTTTTTTAGGGTAAAGTAAAGGATTAAATATTAGCTTTTAACTAGATGATCTTAAAAACCGTTTAATTCAATCTTAACATGTCTTTCAACTATAAATTTAAAAACTAAATTTTACAAAAATAAAATTTAATAAATAATACGAAGTTAAAGGATGGAACTTAAAGTTTTCATAGTTTTTACCTTTAAGAGTTGGTAAGCCTCTAAGAGAATTTTTGGAAATTCTAATTATTTTCGGAGTTATAGTTATTGTTGTGACGCGCCAACTTAACGACCGAAATGAGACTAAAGCTTAAACACGTTTTTCTCAAAACTACTATTTCAAGTTCTAATACATCGACTTACTTGAAATTTGGTACAAACCTTTTTAATCTTATCAAAATTGACCTGATTTAAGGGTTTTTGATTTTTTTTTTAAATATTTCTTAAAGTTGAAAAACGGAGGCAAAAAAATTATTTTTTTTCAGTTGAATGCTATTTCGTGGAAATTTTTTTTTTTCAATTTGCCTACGTCCGATAATTCCACATCGTCGTTTTTATTGTTTTTGAAGAATTAACCAAAATGTTATGTTTCCAATCACTGGAAGGTTGAAATCGCGTTAATCAGGAGACACCTTTTTTAAGTCCCCACTTCGCCGGCCTGTATGAATTCAATTTTGATTTTGATTTTTTAATTTATTTTGCCATTATAATATAGTCAAATTCAAGACAAAAATTAGTATTAAAATATCAAGGTTATTTCATTTCCAAGTCAAAACACTAAGCATAAATTAGTTCATAGAATATCCAGCTATTGATTTGATGGCACAGACTCAAAAATTGCATTGATATAGCTTTCTTACTTTAAACGTTGCATATTTCAATTTTTAGTTCTTTTATTTTAATTTAGCCTCAGTATAATTTTTTGTTAATATAAATGTTTTTATATTTAGGGCAACGGTTCAAATATTGTTACATTGTCTTATTTGGCGACTGGAGTTATGACACTGTTATGCATATAGTTAGTGTAATGTCTTCGTATTTAAATTTTATTTTAAATAAATGCAATGAGAAAAGAAAAAAAATTTAATTGTTTGTATAAAGAGATGTTAATAATAGACGTAGAAAAATCGTAGTACAATATTTTTTTTTTTAAAACGTTATAACATTTAAATTTCATTTTTTAAAATAGTCTTCAAAAGTTTCTACTTCTTTATTCTAAACGTATATTTAAATTATAGGAGTATTCATTTTTCGCTGTTCTATTAAAAGTATATACCTACTTAATTTATTTTATAATTTATTCTTTCGGAAATGTTTTATTTTAATTGTTTGATATGTTCTTAGAATTATATATGAAACGTTAACAAACAAAAGCAAGTATTTTTTAATCTAAAATAGGCTAAATATTATTATCATTCGTTACTATTATTTCATAACTGATTAAATTGCTTCTGATTTGTTACAATTATCTCTCTTGCCTTCTGTATTCTATGTACACTAAATTAAAAATAATGAGATATCAATGATATTTTTCCCATGCGGCTAATCAAGTTTAAATATAATTGAAATGGAGAAGATTAAAAGCTTCTGGTTAGATTAAATCTTCAGTGGTATGGTCTTTGAGAGAACAAAAGTCGGCATCTTGAAATGATATAGTTTTATATAGTTAATAATGGCTCCTAATAATGATCCATCACTCTATTCGTAGCATTTGAAGAGAATAAGAGGAAAAAAATTGTCGGGAACAAATTTATATTAATTTAAAATTGGGTTCAAATTATCACTGTTGAACATAATACTGCACAGTAGATTGGTATTGAGAAGCTGCACCAGTTCAGAATGTGTTATACTTTTGTATGCATATAAACCTTTTTTTTTTCTTAATCAAAATTAGAATGCTTTTGGGTAGAGAAAATGTATTATATTGTGTTTTTGAACTGTTCATTTTACTTGCACTGGGCTTTGTTTATGGTAGTTCGGTTCGCTCCCCCGGTGCGTCAAGAATGCACATCATTTGTGATCAGAAAATAAACGTTATTTCAAACATGAAAAAGAACTTTTCTACTTTCAATATTAATAAAAATAATAAAAAAAAAATCTATATAATGGTAATAATATGAAATGATACATGTTTTAGTTTAAATTGCTTTTAATAGCCGAATGAAATTTTATTTTTGTATGTAATGTAACAATAGGGCAGACAGATATTAATTTGACTGTAGTAGCAATGTTGATAGATATACAAATGGAAGTAAAAAGGTAGCGATATAATGACGAAAGACGAGGTGAGATACATTCGTATTACAAGTGTGTTAATTTGAATAATGTTAATATTAGGACGTGGCTGCCCGCGGTCTCGATTTGTCCCATGTTGATTGTGTAGCACAGTATACAGGTCCAATTTCAGCGGCCGATTATGTACATAGGGTGGGCAGAACGGCTCGCGCGGGATCTAAGGGTGAAGCCATTCTCTTCTTAACTCCTCCGGAATTACAATTCGTTCGAGAACTGGAAAATCGACGCATTCGGTATATTTTTATTTGAAGTCTTCTTCATTTATCAAACTTTTATATATTTTTTTCCTTTTTTTACAAAAGAATTCAACAAGAAAAAATGAATCTTTCTTCCATCACAAACGTTTTAGAGGATGCCAACACTGCTGAAGTGGCTGCCAGTCAACTTCAACAACGGTACGAAACAGCTATATTAGAAGATAAACGTTTGAAAAATTTAGCCCATAAAGGTAAGTTATTCAATAGTCATCATTTAATTTTATCATGATGCATATATTACTTTAATATGTTTGTGTCGATGGAATATTACAATCAATGTTTTACTATCTTCCCGATATTCAATTTAACTGAAATATTGCTTACACATAAGGGAGAGTGGCCCAAAGCGAGTAGATTAACGTTGATGGTTCAACAATTGAAATATTTGTTTGATTATGATAACAGATTTCGTTTAATTTGTCCTAATAACTTTGTCCCGCTTTTCCCTAAGAATAATAATAATAATATATTTTTTTTGCCAAAGTAGAAAAACACCACAAACCATACAAATGATTAGAATAATATACGCATCAGTAGGTACATAATCAGTTTTTAGTAATAATTATAGTTATAAAAGTCTCATCATAAAAATTAGCAAAATTTAGTTAGATATTATATTTTTACTAATAAAATCAAAACCGACGTTTTGAATTTTTCCATTACAATTTGCATTGTCACCTTACTACAAAATGCTTCTTTGGTTTTCTTATGATATTTATTCACCATTTGAAGAGTTGAAAAAAGGCAAATAAATCAAAATAAAGAAAAATAAAATTTCGGTTGATAATTGCTTGAGTTATTGTTGCGACATGTTTGCAAAAAACTCTTTTGAGGAAACATATTTAAAGTTTAGTCGTTTTTCTTATTATAAAGTTATGCATCTTCTCAAATATTTATACTTACCTATATTAAACTATCGTTTGAGTCCTAGACCATATCACGACTCTTCTTCTTTATTTCAATGGTGTCCTTGATTTTTTTAAAATTGAATCACATTTTTCACAATATGATTACGTTTAGTAATTATGTGGCCACCATATTTTTACACTACACGATAAACAGCCACTTAGAAGAATAAACAATTTAAAATTCTAAAGCTAGTTACTTAATATATTATTTAAATTAACATCGCATTCATTGTCATGTAGGTAATATTTTTTATACGAAGCACTCATTCGCCGTTCGTTTAAGACCTGTATTTTCACCATTATCAATTTCAAATCTAGTACGTGGTCGAATAAATTATCTGCTGTCTCGTGAGAGTTTACTTCTACGGTTCTACTGCTTCTAAGATCCATTTTTCTACAAAATCCAATTTTTTTAAAAATAATTTAGTAACAGAGTACCTAGAGCTATTTTTTTAAAATTCATCTCTATTGCTAAGACTTAGCAAGGGACTAAAAGACGTATCATTCTAATTGGGACATCAAGCAGAAATAGTCGGTCTCCCTGCTCTCATAAAATGACTGATTCTCAGTTGATTTTTGAAATTTTACCTAAAATGTCATACACAACTTTTCAAAAGCGTAATATTCATATTAAACAATAAAAAAATGTTGATCCATCACAGGGGCCACCTCTTTTAATGAGCTCATCAATAATAATTCCCCTATAATTCCTTATCGAGTGTGGTGAATAATCACATATAATATTTTTCAATAAATCACAAGAAATAATTCTACAGAAAACCATATATTTTACAGGCGTTCACAGATTTATTAAGATAAAAAACTAAAATATATTAAAGACGAAAAATACAAATTTTGGGCCAAAAAGTTATTTTCTTCAATTGAAAATAAGAGCGTAGATTCAAATAGTATAGATATGTAGATTACAAAATTTTGTTTTTGATAGAGAAAAAGTGTCCACATTCATATTTTCAGTACATTAAAATTTAATCACGGGTTTTGAAATGTTCATGTATGTAAATATTATATTCCTAATTTCTACCCATTTAAGGAAAATAAATCAATTTTTTTCTTGTTAACTTTCAAAAAAAAAAAAATATATCGATAGTAAATTTGCAAAACCATGTAAGTCTTTTTTCCTAAATTTTTCAGGGGACAAGAAAAACAACAAAACTCACAAAATAGAAATAGCACTCCAATTCCTGCTGCAATATTTTTTATATTTCTGCTACCTATATAATAATGGTATTCCAACTCATTATTTATGGAATTATTAAAATTTATCATATGTTTGGAACTTACGAGGTTTCGATCAGGGACTATCGATATATTAAAGATGTAGGTACGAAATAAGTCGGAGACATTAACTATAGTTAGACAAATGCTAGTTTTATGTTGAACAGAATTATTAGTGAAGTATATTATTATTTGGAGTTAGTGATGGACGTGTTTCAACCCTTAAATAATCTTGGTCGTTCACACTTTTTCATTATTAACTTCTCTCCTGGATGTAGTTATTAATAATATTGTGTGGACATAGATGAGGCGGTTTAGTAACATAGAAAACCACTTCAACGGCGTTGTCGTTTTTGGGGGTAGTGTGGTACCGCCTGGACTCTGCACACGTCAGACACGGATCGTTGATCACAACGATTAACCACTCACACAAATAAAATGATCGATGAAAATGAAACGTTAAACTTGAGCAATTTTCACAAGCTCCTTTCCTCCATTGAGACGCTTTTATGTGTTGTTACGAATAAAAAAAAATACATGAGGCGTATAAAATACAATTTTCATTGTGAAACATCACAAAATTGTTTCTTATTAATGGGGGTGATTTTGTTGCAGCGTATACGTCTTGGGTTCGATTTTACGCGTGTTATCCTAGAGATATGCGTTCCTGTTTCAACATTAAAGAAGTTCATCTCGGTCACTACGCAAAAAGTTTCGCCCTTCGAGATCCTCCATCAACTATAGGTGGCACAAGAGCTAACAGTTCTAACAAACATAAAAAACCAAACGATAACATCAGTAATATTAGCCGGTAAGTTTTTTTTTTTCTAGTCTGACTAAATTTGATTTGTTATCTACAATAATATTTGTTAAATTTATTTTAACTTTACTTCAAATTAACTTAATTTTGAAAAGTGAATTAAAATTAGCGACAAGAGTAAAGAGAAGTTTGTAAAGTTGAAAACTTTCTAGACATATTAGATTAACTTT
Organism: Sisyra nigra; assembly: GCA_958496155.1. Taxonomy (NCBI): domain Eukaryota; kingdom Metazoa; phylum Arthropoda; class Insecta; order Neuroptera; family Sisyridae; genus Sisyra; species Sisyra nigra. Next base: position 36,083,208 of record OY292313.1, on the reverse strand, counting down.
ACAAATTATGATAATTATATTTGCCGAGCGCGTCATTTGATTCTTTTTGTAATTCAAACAAGTTGAGCAAATAAAATTAAATTTTGACCAGCTTGATACGTTCTCTATATTGTCAGTTTTGTTTATTTATTAATTTCACTAGGTATTTTACTTGAGTTGAAGATAATTGACAATTTTGTATTCTTTTGAATTTTCGTGTTACAATTTAGGGACAGATAGAGCACGTAAGAAGTGGAAACGTGAAGTATTTAACATAGGTAAAATACAAGCTAGTTTTACGTTTGGTAAAGGTGATTTTTCACGGACAATTTTTAAGTAAACACTTTATAAATTTCTATCATTATCTAAAAATATTTTATTATGTTAGTATAGTGGACATCAGACAAAAGCTATGACTGTAATTTAACATTTGTTACGCTCACACGGTATCCAATTCATTTCGATTATGGCTTTCGTTGTATGTTTTCGAATATCCACCGTATCTATAAGGTTGATATTTTCCTTTTAAATAATAGCCAAATATTTTTTGTCACGTTAAAAGACATATTACTATTTTACTTCTATTGTGATTATTTATCTCGATGATAAAGTCAAAAATGTTCGTTTTATTTATTCTTTGATTATATTTTTTTCAACAACCGTGAAATTTCAATTATTAAAAAAATACTTTTGAGATTATAAATTATTGTGGTTTTTATGTTCTTAAAAATTAGTCGAAATAAAATTTAACATATTTCTACGAAAGTATTTGGTTGGCATTGCAGAAGAAAATTCAAACTTGGCATTCGCAATATTTTCTCTTTAAACATCATAACAAAGGTGGTACATATAAAATTACAGTAAAAAATAATTTTGCATTTAGGTGCAAATTTAGTAGGTACCTACTACCTATAGTTAGTTTTTATACATTTATCTTACTTAATTTATGATTCTTGACAGTAAGCTTTAAAAATTATAATTTTGTATTTGATGCTAATTTTACTGTGCGTAAAACTTTGAGTTTCTTACTTCTTAAACTTAGGTTACAAAAATAGTATGTGGGCTTAACAGTGTAAGTTATTAAGATTAAAAAAATTGTTCATATCTATATACATATTTTGTGTATTAAACCATTCTGAACAAAGTTCATTAAGTCATGAAAAAAATAAATGTTAATTGCTTAAAGTTCGTTCAATATTTGAAAATTCATAAGACTTTTGCATAACGAGAATATTTTTAGTAAGGTAGTTATTTTCAGTTAACATCTCTTGGAAGGACGCACATTAAATTTCAGAAAGATAAGTCAATTTTTCTGCGCTTGGCGTTAGTTTGAATTAAGAAAATCGAGCGATTTTCAAAATATGGATGAATGAGAATTTCGTGTGTTAATCAAATATTTTGTATAAAAGGCAATTTCCTTCAGAAGACAGCATAAGTTTGATAAACATTATGGAAAATTTGTATCTTCGAATAGAACAGTTTATATGTGATTTCAAAATTTTTGAAATGGCCATTTGAGCACAAGTGATGCTGACTGTCCTAGACACCTAATCGAGATCACAACTTGTAGATCAAATCCATGATTTGGTGTTAGACGATAGACTAGTAAAGATGTGTAAGATTACTAGTGTTGCAGGTATCTATAGTGAATGAGTGGATAACATTTTACACCAAAACTTGGACATGAAAAAGCTATCCATAAAATGGGTTCCGCGATTGCTCACAGTTTAAAAATGAAATGTGAGATGTGCGAAGAACTGTTAACAGCTTATATTAACAAAATCCTTAGGATTTTATGCATTTTTTCACTAGGGTGAACAAAAAATGGATACACCGTTATATACACCTGAAACCAAACATTTTTACGTCTATTAAAAATTCTTCAATTAATGATTGAAAAAAAAAATCCAAAAACCAAGAATTTTTTCATTAAATTTTTCCTAAAGCTCAATTTTAGTACCTACTGTATATTTAGTAACTGAGGTTTTCTTTTTTATGACTTGTTTTTATATAAACTGAAATAAATGAAAATTGAGGGGAAGGGTTAATATGAACATTCCTTCTCATCTATCTATTACTTACACCTACGTTTTTTTTTAACTAAAAGTGTAATAGTGATATATTCTAAAACTATATTACTGGAACTTGGAAGTATCAAAAATATCCTATAATTTATTCTCTTCTCAACTACACCTATCGCTACTTAACATGAAGTATTGATTAATGTGTGTAAATTGAACATATATTATTTCTGTGGACAGTTTTAAACTGAATGCCAAGCTGAAAATTTGTGATCAGTTTACAGACAATTTTCTAGTCGTAATCCATCTAGAATTAAAACTAATAAACTCGTATTTGCAATTTAATTAAAAACGAACACCTTGCAAAAACCTCACGTTAATTAATTGTGTTTTTGAAAATCTTGATGTCGTGCAGTTTAAAAAGCCATAGTATAATAATTTATTTTTTCCGAATGAACATATTTTTTACAATTACATTTCATTATATTAAGTTAGTGCGGAACAAAGATCGTGATTGTAAAGCTACTGCTTTATACATAGGTATATACTGGCCGGTAGTAGATTGATTAATGTTGACTCTTGGTCATTATCACATTTAACCATGACAAACTGTACATAGGTGGGTTCATATATTATAATAAACAATATAAGTCCTTTATAAGTCCTCGTCTTCACAAATCAACTTTACCGATCGTATTATAACATTAATAATAAAAATATATAAATCACTTTTTCTATATTAAGTATATACGTATATTTTATAATGCATGTATATAAACGTGCAATCCAATCAAGCTATTCAGAACAGGATATGGGGTGATTGAAGTTATTCCGTTTAATTCTATATACACGTAACCGACGCTTTTGTTAAACTAAAACGCTGATGAAAGACAATTAAAATATTGTAAAAAAATGAAGCATACATCTTCGTTCTAGGTAATAATATAAGTAGTCGTTTTATTATGAGCTTTTTTACTTCTAAATATTTATTTTTATTTTAAATAATTAATTTTATATGCCATAAAATATTAACGAGTTTTCGGTAAAAACTAAAGCATTAACAATACATTAAGCTACATACAATCATATGCATTCATACCTCTCTTAAGTTATATGGATCTTCAAGTTTTGATTTACCTCTATCTCGAGGGTTTATACACGTCCTTCAATTACTTCTAGTATTACTGTATACAATATACGTAGGTACATGCATTAATCATAAAAAAATTGTAACAACACTTAATTCGAATGGAATTTTAAATATGCATTAACCATTTTGTTGCATTCAAATAAACAAAGAAATAATAGAAGTATATTATAGATAAAATTTCGTTTGTCCATACATAACAAATTATATTTAGGTATCTATTTTATGATTACATCTAACTCAGCCTTTTAAAATGAGAGCAATTTTTTCATTAATTTCGGGATTAGTATAATCCATAGAATAGAATTAAAAGTACAATAAAACGGAAATAATGCTTTTAAAAAATCGTCACGGGTTAGTTATTTAAGGAGAAACAATACTGTTTTTGTGTATACATTTTATAATTACTATCAATTAATCGTTAAATAAGCACATTTAATTTTAAATGTTTGTCGGTTAAAACTTAATCCATCAATATCTATAGTTATGTTAACAGTGATTTGTTACTGTTTTTTTTTAACTTTTGGCATGACTTATTAAACACTTACAATGTTTATTAAAGATATAAAAAGCACGAATAATTGTTCAAATCACAATCACAATTAATATTTGATAAATTGATGTAAGTGTACATTATCACTCAAAGGTTGCTTTTTTTAAGCTCTCTTAGTTTTGATAAGTACAAGATTTTTCCATAATTGTAATAAAGGTATTTGAAGTAGACTTGGTTTTTGAAAACAAATAGTTCAATACTACTAAGTTAGCAAGTTCTAATTAAATAGTTATTATATTTAACTTCAAAAAATCTTAGTTCTTGATAAACCTGATTAATTTAATATTTTCGTTTTTGGTCTTTAATAAGAAATGGCACGCTTTTTTCTTCTTCCTAAAACTTAGGAACTTTTATTTAATTTGATACTCAAATATCATTTCATCTATGATCTTAGGAACTTGTTCATACAATAGATTAAATACCTAGGTAATTACTTAACAGAAACTAAATAAGTACCTACTTAGTAAACTCAAATGAGCATGCTGAATTTTGACACTATTAAGAACAAATTACCGAAAAAAAGCTTTCGGTATTGATAAAATTTTCTACAGTATTAAAAAAGTCTGTCAAGGCACTGATTTATAATAGCAAAGCGATGGTACGTTTAAAAAGATGGGACTCAATTGATCTACCTGATAGATTCCAATAGAGAAATGAGCCGTTCAGTGCACACATCGATTAACTCCGTAAATGCAAAAAGTTGAGTAAATTGATAAAATAGACTTCTGAAATACATTGTCTCTTATGGAAAAACTAAAAAGCAAATTGTCATTTAGAGCTCTAATTACTTATTATTAGAATTTTTTTCGGATATATAAAATTAGGAGACGACCAAGTGTTTTGACATGAAAATTTGTAAAAGTTGAAAAAGTGGAGTTAATCGATGTGTGCATTTACCGGCTCAAATCATCAATATGGATCATAGAGACTACTCCTTTTACGAACTAATCACGACCAGAAGCACTAATTGCACCGCTGTATAGATCGTGTATTATTTAGGAAAAAAAAGTCACCGATTTTAATTAAAAGATTCGCGACCCAGCTAGAAATACAAAAGAAAAATTCCAAGTTTGGCGAATTTTGGTGAGGCTTTCGATACGATGTCGCTGTCACAGATAGGCATTTTTCTAAAAACCAATTTTCGGACTCAGAAGATGTTAAATAAGGGCAAAATTATTGTTGTTTTATATAAAGATTCTAGAAATAAGTATTATACAGTCAGTTAAGTAAGAAAGTAAGTATACGGCGTAATTATAATAAATTTATTTAAAACTATTTTTTTTTTACATAAATGTTACAATTAGATCATCAAGCAATACGCTTTTGTCTTAATAATGTGTCCAACCCCCCCCCCCCCCCACCCCGCGTCAATAATCGCTTGGCATCTGCGAGGCTACTTTCCACTAGATTTTAGGCGTATTCTAGGAGAAGAGACATCCAGATGCCTCGAATTGCGCGGGAAAGTTGTTTTACATTAGCGTCCGGGGATTGTGATGGCGATTCTAAAGTCTGAATAACATTGGCTTGTTTCTAGTCCGTGCAAATCCGACTGCGATGTTTTGGATCGTTGTCCTCCTTTTTATTTATGAATTGCCGATGATATGTCAAGTCTTTGACGATGTAGTTTTGCTTGCCCTTGACGCAAGGATAAGGATGGGTTCTTTGAAAACAAGCCACGATATGCTTTTCGTCCTTTTTGGATATTTTGCCTTTTGAACCACGATTTGAAAGCTCATCAACATTTTTAAACTCCTTAAACCGGTGCACCCACTTCTTGACAAAGGGTTTTGACTTGTTAATATACTTTGCCGCCGCTGCATATGACATTTTAGGTCCTTTTGGGTGCGTGCAAAGGAACACTGCCTCAAATCTTTTAGCGTACGCTACGCTTTGCTTGCAATTTACGTGCTTATATCTAATTGAAGATCAGCATTGACTGAATTTTGCTTAGTAAAGCACTTAAGCTTAAGATTCCCTCTATTTATTTTAAAATAATGTAGGTTGGTATCACTGACCAACTGTAAATAATGCTGTATACGCTCTTACTCAGCCCCCTACAACTCCATGTTACAAAAATGTGACCATTTTTACTGGATTTGCAGTCACTAGTTGCGATTTAGTTGCTAACGAGTTGAACGAAGAAGACCACAAAGACTGACGAAGACCGAAGAATTTATGGACGTCGGAGGTTAGAAATAATTTTTTTTAAACGTCAGTTATTAAATTGAAACTTTTTTAAATGTTTTCATTATTATTGTTATTATATGAGAATAATTATGATAAGTATTTTTATATAATAATTATAATAACTCTGATAAGTTTAAGTGGTAGGGGTCTGTTTGAGACGTATGACTCTTATAACAACACCGATTTCCGTAGAAATCGGTCACGTTTTTTTAGCCTTTCTCGTATCTAAGTGACAGGGGGCTGCTCTTACTTAACTGAATGTATAATGTAAAGTATAAAAGCAGCACAAATCTTCAAAAATAGAGAGAGTTCAAAAACAAATTTAAAAGAGAAGTGTTGTTTTGTTTGATTGATGTTATTTTTTATTTAACAATTAAAATTTATTTTAATTTCTTCAAAACCTTCTTGCGTTTAAATATACAACCCTCAACAGAAGACCAATACTTTTTTTACTATTACATATAATAGTAAAAGAAAGTAATGTAATTAAAAAAAACGATTGGAGTTTATTTTCAAGACAGTTGGTAGTATACGAAGTGATACACGACTTGCCACTTTACATCCTACAAAAGCAACATCAACATTTATAATGAGAAAAGTTTATTTATTGGTTTCAATTATTTTAACTATTTATTTTTTGTCACTTTTATTATGTTAAAAAAGAATGATTTTAATATAAAAAAATTATTGATTCATTTGATTCATTCAAGAAAACGGATTTAATTTCCAATAAACTTAACATGAATGTTCTTTACATGGAGTATGGAAAGATTACATAATACATTACATTATATTTTATTTATTTTATAATCATGGTTACATCATAGAACTAATATGTTAGAAAAAGAATCGCGAATATCAAAGCTTTGTGAAAAAAAGAAAATGAATCATAAAGAAATTTGCGTAATTATTGAGTCATTATTTTTTTAATTTTGTTAAGATTCCTTTAGGAAGTAGTTGCTTTAAAAGTACTTAGAGGAAAGTTCCTTTAAAAAAACGTATAAAGTAATATATTTCTTCAGAGGAAAGGTTTCTACGTATTTTTTTATCAAAACATATTAATAAGAATTAATGAAGCTTAGTACGTTTACAAGCTTACGACTTATTTATTCGAACTAAACATATCATTAATGTTTTAAGTTTTAATACTTTAGAGTAAAATTTACTTAAATAATATAATTATTAGGTTTATCAATTCTGTAAAACAATTATTATCTAGCTTTTATCTTTTTGTTAGTACTAATTAATTTCAAGCTTATACTGTTACACATGTTATGATTGAAATTCTATGTTTATGTTTCTTTTCTTCATTCATATATAAGTAAAAGAATAAAATAGCTATGGCTATATGAACATTATTTTTTTAATGTACAGGCATTTGCCTTTAAAAACCTAGACATAGTTTATACTACCTAATACCTACCTATTGACTATGCCCCATTAATTTTTTCTAGGTATTTTCATTTACGATGAAAATAGGTTAATGACCAATAAATTACAATTATTTTCATTTTAAATTTCAAGTGAATATTTTACATAGGTTTATTTAATGTGTAAATCATTCATGGAAATATGAACTTTAATATACCATAGATATATGCCAATTCACTCAATAAAGTTGAATTAAATAATGACAAATTATTTAAGGATCCATCCTTCCATTTGACGCTACTATCGTTTTTGTTCTCGTTTTAAATAAAATTAGTGCCGCTAAATATTTAAAAAATACTTAACAATACTACCAGAAAATTCCAATTCATGTTAATAGTGAAGTTAGTGAATGACACAAACGCGTGTTTTCCACCGTCTTCCGCTTTTCATCCCTTACAACAAACCCGGCTCTATCGAGCAAACAACAAAATAACGAAACAATGAAATGAAACAACAGTTTACCGTTTGTTGAATGTGTTGTATAGATTCGCTCATCTGGCACTAATTACATTTGAAAATAGTTAATTAATTGCATAGAAAATGGCGTATTCATCGTCCAAATAGGATATTATCAAATGTAATAGAATGAATTTGAAAAAAAAGAAAATAATTTTTTAACATGAAAAAGAACAAAACTGGATGGCTTGTAGAGGAAGTAATCATTGCTGTTTAAATAGTTATACATTACGGTGATCGCTCTTTTATTATTGGACAAAATGTCATCAAGCAGCTCTTTCAATTTACATTTAATTAGTGGACATGACATTTTAAACAATTAGCATACATATTTGTGTGTTCAAATGGGTAATTTTAATTAAAATACGCGGATTTAAAAATTTATAACTCAAATGCCGCTTTTATACCAATGTAAGTTGAGTTAATAGCTATGCATTTATCATTTAACTAACGATAATAGTTCAAAGGATTAGTTAGCATATACTTTTTTAATTTAAAACTGCAATTATAGATTTATTTGATATTTTTTGAATAATGTTCATTTTTATTGCACTAATTGTTCTTCTATTCAGTAAAATGAATGCATTTCTCGGTCATTGAAAATGAAAAACACTTAAGTATGACTTATTTATGTGAATGCTAATTTAATGTTATTTTATTTACGAGCGCTTATATTTTTAACTTTAAAATTTACAACTAATAAATTACAAATCTTATGTGTAGATTACAACTGTGAAATATGAATTAAATAAGCCGCTGTAAATTTCTCAATATGTACTTACCTATAGCAAACAGTAACTGGAAATAAAACTGACCGAAATTAAATGCTTTTAAATGAATGATTATAATTTCTATTAACGATTTAAACGCTGATTTAAAAAATCCAACTCATTTTATAAATTGGAAAAAATTATTGACGTAAATTTTTAAAATTTAAATTTTATATCAGTAGTTAATATTCGTTACTTTCTTATGTTAAAAGAAACATAAAATCATTATATCCATATAAAATTCTTACAATTTTTTCCCTGACCGGAAAAAACTCATTCATTGACTTACTTTATGCAATGTCGCGACAAAATAAATATTGTAAGTTTGTCTCGAATTTTGCTGAAATGATTAATATGATATCTTACATTTATAACAATAAAACAAATCATTAACATTTCTGGATAATTCTATGCTTCCTTTCAATTTGTAATGTCTGTGGATATTTTAAATTTGCATATTTGATTTTCTTAGTAATAATATAGAGACGGTAAGTGTTTAAATTACATTAAATTGATAGGTTTCGTGTGCGCTAAACAAAATATCAAGTCGAGTTTCTCATTGAAGTGGAAGCGATTATGGGATTTTGTTATTGTTTTAGTACGTTTTGCTAGCTTCATTTTTCTTTTTTTCCTCATTATTATTTTTGTTTTGCATTAACTTGAAGAGTAAAATTATTTGAAACTTAATAAAATATAGCCACTGACCACGTGTTGTGTCTACCCGATACCATTTGCCACGTGTCTGATTTTATTATTGATACAAATTCAACTTTATTCTTTTTTGAGCGATTGTAATTTTACATAAAAGACTGCTACAGTTTCTAATTAAGTAAATCAGCTTTGATAAAACTTTAACTCTTAGGTACAGTTCCGTAACCATGTGAAGATTAGACGTGAAGTTTTTGAATTTAAAAATTTTAATTTAACAAAAATCAAGCGCAAAGTTTATGTAAATCTCGAATAATACCAATATATAATTATCGATACGTATTGAGTCAGTCTACGACTCTTAATGTTCATGGCTTATTTTTAAATTAAAATAATATATTTGTAAAGATTATGACTACTACAATCACAACTAGCATCTTTAGCATATAATATTTCAGCGACCTATTGAAATATATTTGCCCGATTAACAAAAAGTTTCGCTACCATATAAAACGATAATTTTTCAAAAACTTAGGAAATTTTTTCTTATTTTGTATATTTTTAATACAAACATCGACTATTTTTGTGATAATAACTTTTAACTACAATATTTTATTAATATGTAAAAGAGTAAAATTATTGACTGACTGGCACGCTGGAGGTTAAACCTTTGATGATAAAAACATTAATTGTTAAAGTGCAATTCCTGAGTGAACTGTAGCCCCCCAAAAAGAAAGGATTTTAGGAAATTTCACTTTCAAATATTTCAAAAAGGTGATTGAAGGTTTCGCATTTTTTAAGTCTTTCTCTTAAAATATCAAATTTGTCAAATTCTATTCTTATAATTAACATATGTTTTATAACTTGTAAGCCATTATCAAAAGTACTAAGCCACTTCGATTTCGTCAAGTGCGATGCAGTTATATATTAGGTATGTCGTAGCCGATACTTATAGTTACCCTCTACTAGCAGAACCGGGGCTAAATAATCTTTCATCATTACTCCGAGTGTTTACGAAACCATGGAGTTCATGATATACGAGTATAATGTCCAAATTTTTATCACATTTATGATTATTATAAGACAACATTTTTTATGGAATTTAATATCTAATTAAATTCAAAATCGCACTAAACAAGATTTAGTTACAATTAAGAGTGAAATGTCTTACCTTCCGACGTATTTTTTGTTTTTTATTATTTTTTTATTTAAAAAATTTTTTTCTTTGGACTTCTTCAAATTTTCTTCTGTTTTTGTTTGAAATAGAATTTTATAGGCACCTCAGTGACGTATTTTGAGCTGGTTTTTTTTAAATTGAAAAAATTCACTTAAAAATATAATCATAGGCATATCTTTTCTTTCTTTAAAATTGTGTCTAAAAATTTTATGACTTCGAAGTAAATTATTGTAAAAATTACATTACCACCATTTTATAGCTTTCAACGAACATCTAAAAACATTTTTGATTTTAAAGTTACATATTTAAGTCATAATCATTTGATTCAAAAACATCTTTTGTAAATAATTAATTATACTAAATGAAGGGTTTAATGTACTAGTTATAAGTAATTTTTTTACAGAAGTTCACTTAGTTGCATATTTAGTGATTTTAATAAGTACAACGGCTTAGATTAAATATTATTATAGTACAAATGCATTTTACTTATATAAAAAAAATATATAAAAACTTTAAATCACCCAATATGCATCTAAATCAACTTATTTCAAAAAGTGACTTACATCAGAATTACTCTGAGTCTTTCGTATGTAAAAGAATGTAATGCGATATGAACTTTTTTTCAAATATGTTTAAAGATATACAAATATTTTTGGTATTTATTATTATAATTGAAATATAATTCCTGTATTACTTTTTCCATTAGAAATGTTCTTTTTTTGTTTTCAGAATTGATACTGGAGGATGGAGTGGAAAATCTGGTTTTCCTCAGTCACACAAACTAGGACGAACTAAACGTCTCATTGTTTCAGAATTTGAGAGTGGTTTAATACCATCAAAAAAGCAGAAGAGACAATCAAAAAAGCATTAATTTTGTAAAATTTCATAACATGAAAATAAAATCAACATTAAATTATGTTATATATATTTTTTTTATTTAAATATATATTTAATTGTCTTTTAGATTTTGTAATAATACGAGACGAATAAAAAGTTTGTTGATGAATGAACATTAATTTTCCATTGAAATAGTATCCTTAAAACCGTAATAAAAGTAGCCGTGCATAGTTTATGTATAATAATTATTATTATTTTATTATTTGTGCTTGGTCATCAGATATTTGATCGCCAGACATCATTCATCGTCACAACCACTATTACATTTACCTTAGATTGTTACCTTAACTTCTACTGACTATTCATAAAATGCTGCCTTTTTTCAAATTATTTTGTACGTCCATCGACAGAAAAATTATATTTTTGTTCATAAACACGAGCGTTTTTTTCGCAGAATCTCATTATAATTGGAGGAGTGTTTCCTGTCGTATCACTCATTCTTTTATGTTGAATAAATTTACCGCAAATGTTATGAAACCCTGAAGCCAAATTGGAATCACCATCAACATGTTCTCTGAACGAATTGAAATTATATCAATTTGAAATTTTCACGCGTGTATTATGGTGAGTGTCGCTTATTGAATTTAGATTGCCCTAAATTAGTAACTTTTACAAATTAATCATATGATACACACTTTTGACAAAAAAATGATTCAAACTTAATAATCTACCTCATTTTTTCAATTTTAAAACTTTCATCGTAATAACACTACGCGTTCTTTTTTTCCACATTTTATTTTTCAGGAATCTATTTCAATGTATTAACACCATTATACTATGTTAAATTTTACCTCTTACTATCGATTTACTCAATCAACTTGATTTACATTCTCAAATAGAACCAAATTTGGATGAAACAAATTATCATATGAATTATTGAACAACATTTTCCACTAAACTTGTGCTCTTAATGACGTTCATCATTCACCACACGTGGTGTCGAGTAATTAAACAGTAGATTTTTAATTTTATTCCGAATTTACATAGATGATTAGTTATTGAGAATTTAGCAGTTTAAATGACTATTTAAAATGTTACCATAATTATTGAGTCAGGACTGTAATAGTAAATTTAATTTAACAGCAAAAAGAATGCTAGTAGGTACATACTTATAAACAATAACAAAGCAGTGTCTATAAAGTCAATAGTATATTTTCCTTAGTCATCAACTGAAATACAGGTCAGTTAGTAGTGAAGTAGTTGACTAGAGTGGCCCTCTACGGCAAATGAAAGCTCAAGATTTTTTCATGGATTTTCGGATTCGACAGACGCTAATGACCACAGCTGATGTGACCTTAAAGAAACAACAAAAAAAAAAACAAAAAAAAAACTGAAAGACGTTGCCAGGTCGTAATTTTTTTTTATCAACGGTTTGCAATGAACCTGGCATGATCTTTTGAACTAGATGAATCTACGGTCTAGCTCTAGACTTTGGGAATAGTTTGGTATTATGACAGTTCCGTGTTTTATCCTTACATTTTTGGTTTAATTCTTTTTGAAGGTCTTCAAAATTAATTAAGGCAAGTCTTAATTCTACCTCTAATAAAATAAATGACTATTATTATCAAGTTTTTGTTCTAAAATTAAACAGGTACTTACTATTAAATATTTATTATTGTATTTTTGGAAGACAGATTGTAATGTAAAGTTTTATATTGTTTAGACTTTTGATTATTAAATTTTGACTCACTTCTTGTAAAACTACGACAATGAAAAATAATAGGTCTGTTCCAGAACTATTAAAATAAGATCGTACAGTTACAATATAAGTTCTGCGCAGTATAGTATACAATTATGGCAACTTTTCGTGTATTGTGTATTAATTGTACCGTAGTTTACGGTTTTATTTTCATCTAAAACATAAATATTTGCAACATTCTTACTATTCATATACCCCAAATTGAGTTTACATTATGAAAAAAAGTATTCACAATCATTTTATCTATACTCTCTTAAAACGAAATAGTGACTTTCGACTATCAAAAAGTGACTATTCACTATTTAGTAGTGAAAAGTATACCACTATTTGAATTTAGTGGTATACTCTGCACTGCAAAAATAGTGAATAGTCACTATTTCTATTTAAGAGAGTACCCTCATCTTTGTAAAAATTAAAAAAAAAATGCAGTGTCATTATTTATGTTACATAAGAGTCGTAAAAACGAATTCTAGGATGAGATCCTCACTTCGATTACTTTAGATCATCAATTTCCTAGAGATTTAAGAATGCATTTATTTTGCTTGCATTGTATATCGTACGTAGGTAAGTATATTGTGCATTGGAAATTGTCCCGTTTCAACTTCAACTCAATTCCTTAACTATTGACGCTGTGTACAGATCCTTGCATAGTACACGACATGAAGAAGCAACGTATTATTGAAGTTTGAACAAGTATTAAACCTATCCTTATAGTTATGTTTTACTTGTAAGATGAACAAACAATGAAACATTTGCACATTATTTGCTGTATACACAATAAGAAATAACCAGCAACAGCAAAAGAACTTAAATGGTCTTAATTTTTAATGCAACGGAAATAGGTATGACTTCATGGAACAGGCGAAAAATCAACTCACTAACACGAAAGTTAGTTTCTTACCAGTAGCCAGTGATAAGGTTGTATACTCAAAGAACTTAACCGAGTATCTGAATTCGAAACTGAATATAAAACCAACCAGGAATATTATAGAATATCGGAAATATTAACAACCCAATTTTAACTATTAATAAAATTTTATCACATTTACGACAACTAAATTAATCTATTGATCTAAACGCATATCAAAATATGTTGACTCAACAATTCAATAAGGCTGAAAATTTTGAAGAATAACATTAACAGCTTTAAGAAAAGAACAACAAATAAAAAAAATGTTATTTAAGATTGGTAAAACGTTATCTTCGACATAAACGCACTTCTATGTTTCTGGAATCGCAACCCAACCAAATGAGAAACACAACTAAAGTCCACAAGCACGTACATAGGTAAGTACTAGAAAATATATGGCCACTCTTGTGGTCACTCAGTGGATTTATTTTAAAAGTAATTAATATAGATAAGAAAACAAAAAGAAATCATTTGTATCATGAATACTAAATAGTGTTTCGAGATAATAGGTATAAATAAAAATTGAACTAAAAGCAACTTAAAATAATTAAAACAGATAATTTATGCTGCTGGTATCTGTAAGTTTCTATCCATAACCAAAGGAAGTTTTGTAAAAATTAAAACTTTGCTCAATTTTCGAAACGTTCAAATGCGTACAACCTGTAAGGCATTTTAAATAATGTATAATGGATGAGTATCAAATAACTTCAACTTATTACTAATTCGAATAACAAATTATAAGCAATTAAATTCACATAAATAATTCACGAAATCAAATTCAGTTAATAAATTTGCCAAAGATCCGTTAACTGCATAAATTATTCAAATCAAGCAGATGCAGTTTTGACAATATTGCCAAATTGGGATATTTATCGTAATGTATAGTTACCTATGTCCTTATTCACTTTTAATTTAGATTAGTGGAATTATACATTTTCTTATTGTTTGAAACGAGAAAAAACCTTACAGGGACTCTTTGCTTATTATCTTTAAAAATCTATATTTTCAACACTTGAATGTGTAAGAAAAATATTGTCCCATAACGAATTATGTTAAATAAAACTAATTGGCATGTTAGTATTTCCGTTCATGATGCACTCTTCATCATTAGCATCAACGCAAACAATTATTTTCATTATCTTATTTATGTACAAGCACATATAATACATACATCGACAATTTTCTTCTCTCTTTTTCCATTATTTTCTACGTACTTGCACTATCATTGTACAGCATTAAAACTCTATCTTCCATAAAAAAGCGTTTTCGATTTGAAATATGTTTAAATTATATTATTGTTACGTATAATCAAATAATCCATCTGCATATTACACTCAATTCAGTTAGTAACAGTAAAATTCTAATTAACAGATTTAATCGTATGAATAAATGGGTGGTTATTACATATTACAATATATATTGATATGAACTAATGGTGGTGGAAGGAGTGATTATTATGCATGCATGTTCATCCATCAGTGTGTGCAACAATTAATTAATATTCTTCATATTTTACATTTTTTTTTTATATTTATGAACTGTTTTAAATACATAGAATGACCATGTAGTTCTATTGGTTTGCATTGTCTTGAGATCATCTTGCTAAAAATGTAATTATTTTAAATATCACTTTGATGCAATACGGAAAAATCAGACTAATTATATAAGCGCATTTAATTAATAATTATATTGTATAAGATAGATACTGTAATTAATACGACTAAAGATATATTATACTTGCGGAAAAAGATAGGGAAACGAAGGAATTGAATTACTATCAGCGTGCATTATGAATGTGGAAGTTTTTATATTGTGAACATTGTTATTAATGTAATAAGCGATTCATTGGTAAATTGTTCTTAGTTATTATCTATTAGTTGGGATATTAACCACTTGTGGATTGCTATATTACGTATTTGTAAATAGAAATTAATCTACATATTTCTACTTACAATTAAAATCGTTTTTTCATTTTACCTATAGTTTAAAACTCAAATTATCTCGATTCTATCTAATTTAGAATGTCAAGATTTTACGGAATTCATAGCATATAAAGTATTCATTCAATCTTTTAAACGGACTTAGACTATTTTCAAAACAAACGAAAAGCCAATTTTTGTGTTTGTGCTAATTACGCATATTCGTTTAAAAATTAAATTTATTAACTTTACTATTTTGTAGGTTTGATTTCTAAAATAAAAAGAAATACAATATCGTTGTGAATTTAACTTAAAGAATGTGTGTTGATAAGATGTATTTTATAAGATGTATTTTCCCTTGAAAAATTTTGTATGTATATAATAAAAGTGGGAGAGATGCCATACTTTTCGTAGAAAGGAGTTATATAATAATTAAAAAAGAATATAATCAAACCATTTATTTTTTATTTTAAAGATACATTAGTACTTCATATAATAATCACAATGTTTTGTCTTTAGAAAAAAAAATAATAGAAAATAAAAAATAAAAGTTGGCAAAGGGCCATCTCTCACAAATAGTATGGGAGAGATGCCATACACTGTATGGTATACAGTGTGTACCATTTCATGATGGATTTTTTTGGTATTTTTTTTTTTTTGTAATATTTCTTCTCCACATTTATTGCGATGGGAAGAGTACATTGTACATGACTCGTGAAGCTATTTGAGGCACGTAGAACATTTAATCCATTCAATGTTGAATCCTACAGGAATATTTTCAGTAAGTTTTGTTAAAGTTCGTGAAATGGCATTTTAACGCATTTTCCTCAAGAAGGCCTGACAATTTTACACAGTAACGAAAAAAGTCTCTACAAAGTTTAAATTAAAAAAATTGACAAGTTTAATTTTAATTAACACTCGATTAAATTAATAATTAAATTTTTTTAATATATTTGAATTTCTTTATTGTTCATTGTCGAAAATACTAATTAAAAATAAACGTATTAAAATAATATACTAAATTTTAAAATAATTAACAATTGCTTAACGGGACTAATTCAAATGAATTTTTGTTAAAGATACCTCAGACCTTAACTATTGAATACCATTTATCCTAAAGAAGGCACGGTTCCTGTAGGATAGCTACGAATCTATTCTACTAAAATAGCTGAACGGTTATAAATGACAATTGAAATGAAAAATTTTCAAGTCCTAAGTAACATTTTGTATTTAAAATTGTAATGAATCTGTAAGATAGCTTTAATATCTCTTCCTAGAAAAGTAGTTTTAAGGATTTTGATGAACTTACTTTAGATTTATAGTCTGAAAGTATCTATCATCTTTTTCTGTCAAAATAGATTAATTTTTATACCTATTTCGCTATGGTAGGGTATCTATTAATCAATCAATTGAATTTAGATACTCTCAGCAAAGCGAGCAGGTATCAGCTAGTATGATATATTTTTATTTGGAAAATTTTACCAAAATACCTCACTTGGGTTACTGACACCCATCATATGATATATATTATACATATATATGTTATAAGTATATACATTATATATAATTATATATAATTATATGATCATATGACACATAGATATAAATAAATTCTTTTAAATTAAATTTCTATAGTAGGTATTTACATTCGATTTTCAGAAATCAATTAATTTTAATACACAATTGCTTACAATGAGACATATAGGTAAGTAGTAGGTACCCATTTCAATATACAATTTCAATTTTTCTTGTTCTAAAAAATTAAATTGAAATAAATATGTTCTTACTTTTATTTGTTTTCACAAATAATACGTCATTAGAAAGTGAAAAAATAAATAATTTGTTGGAACATATAGTTTGGCAACATCTTTTTATGGAACAAATAAAAATTTGTTTAAAATAAAGATTTAGATTTAATATATTATATTTGTTCTAAATTTCGAATAAAATATTTTTTTTTTGCTACAAAACTATTTTAAATGTTTGTAAAAAATTGAAAAAAAACTATTATATTCTTGTGTATCTATCTTGTGTATTCAATTAAATAATCCATGAAAAATACAAAATAATTTGATAGCTTTGCAATCCAATTTAGTTTTATGGTGTTAAGCATAATTGAAATTACTTTCGAAAGGAATAATTTTTAAAAAAATTCTTATTAATGGTTCATTACATTATTGTAAATTAAAAGTTATAAGATTTTTGTTAATCCATTTTAATGTTTGTAGTGAATTATACAATCTTCTGTAATAATATACATTTATTTTACCCTTAGTTTTATTTTCGCAACTTCATGGCTTCTAAGTGCCTGGTTTATTAAGCACCCATAGATACTAACAATGAATATTAAAATCCAATCAATGTTTCATCCAATTCGTTAATCGACAAAAATTATTATCAATCAAAGTTAGATTAATAATAAGATCAGGAAAATATTTAGCAAACTTTTCGCAACTTTTATATATTTTATTTATTTAATATTTTATATGTACAAGTCATGAAAATATTAATACAGCAAAAGGACGTGATGCCTATGGCATAGTATAAACGTTGCAAGTTTCTTTGCATAAACCCCTAATAGGAATAGGAGAGATTGACTCCTATGAAGTTTAGGATAGCGTAACCTTGGTAGATTACTGGTAGCAAAGGTGTATAAAATCACAACCTCAGGTCCAGCCTGGGACCTTAAAGTCATTAAGCCACCTTGGAGACCCAGCATGAATTTGTTTCATGATTTAATCAACTAGCGTTGCGGGCTAAACGGTCCTTTGAGCAGACCGGCCCATTGGGCATTTTCCCGGTCTGCCCTATGACCAATCCGAGCCTGACTCAATGCAATCAAAGTATAGTTACTATCATATAATAGTAGATGCTTTCCGTCAAGAATGATAAGTTTCTAAAATTATTTTATATTCAATATAAATAACTATACAACCCAGTAAAAGTCTCTACCGATCAGGTGTGAGTTTTGGGTGAGAAAGAAGTTGAAAGGCATTCTATATTACTATTTTTTGAATACCTTAAAAAAAGTGTCTTCTAGTGAAAAATATACACTAAACGAGTATATAATATATGTTCTATAAGATTATACAAAATTACAGTTAAGTGATTTTCCCTTACGGTAGGTAAGGTTTTTGTCATTTATTCTCTGGGATTAATATACTTAACGAATTGTAGAGGATAAAAATCTCAACGAAGTATTGTCACAATTTATTACAAATTAAGCTTAATGCTAAGTAGTAAGTCGCCTTGATGCTAAGCCAATGGATGATGTGATTTCCTGTATTTCTTAAACCAAAGTATAATACAAAATGTTTTATACTTTGGCGCTATATTTACAATTTAATGCTAATACCTTATACTTTATCTCTCTATACTTTTACAATTTTGATAGTAATTTTATACACCTTAGCTATCAGTTACCTGCCAAGGTCACCATGATTCAAACTTCAAAGTAGTTAATCGTTTCTATTCCTGTTAAGGACATTACGCAGAGAAATTTTCAGCTTTTAAACAATGACTTATATCTGCGCCATTTACCGACTTTTAATCTATAATCGTCGTTAGTCTAGAATCTATTGTAGATATTATGGTATAAGCACGTGTATTGGGTATTTAGTTAAAGCACAAAGTACTTATAAAATAAGTACTTAATAAAAAATTAAAATAGCATTGAGATTCATTTTCTTAATAATAATTTACGCTTGATTAAAATATTTTAAAGTGAAAAGGACAATTTGAAAAAATATAATTATAATTTTAAATTCACTAATTTGCATAGTACAATTGTTTACTGATAAGCATCTTCATTATTTTTTTATCAAACTCTACTTTTACTTTATGATCATAAAATCTTTTCATCATAGAAATAATTGTGATACAGCCTACCTTAAACAAGTCAAATTTGATTAAAATTTGACTTAATGGAAACTGTGAAAAACAATTATTTTTGCCTGATATTTAATAACAAATGTAAAAAAAAACGATTTTTAATAGTTAAATCTTAATACAAACTGTGGATTAAATATTAATATTCAGTTACGAACTAACTAATAAAATGGTCATTTGATAAAAGGAACTGTGTGGTGTACACTACCTAATTAAAACGTAATTATTATGAGAATTAGCAACATCCAGATCTAATAAAATAATTAATTACCATTCAATCAAGTTAATTAACATATAATACTCATAAATAATAATGTCAAGTAATAAATTTAAATATTTTTTAATACTTATCATTTATTTAATAATAAAGAAACGTTTCACTTCAACACGCTTATATATTATACAAACTAATTGTAAATTATCGTAAAATTATATCAGTGGTAAACATTTTTTTGTGACAAGAATAAAACCTCTTAAGTAATTACACTTATATAGGAAAAATTATCATCGTTTGCAATGCAATCGCATTTAGCAAAATGAATATAATAATGGAAAATTTTTTTGATTGAAGATATTACGCAGGAATGCACATCAATTACGGAAATTAATTATTTGCTTACATCTAACTTGAACTGTTGTCAGTATAAAGTGTAATCAATCATTCTAGCTAAGACAAATAAAAAAGTAATTCGTAATACATACTTTCATTTGACATTTAAGTAATTGATTTTTGAATACCCACACTTTCTTTAATAATGTGAAAATACATTTTTTTGGAAGTTCTTCTAAGTGAAAATTATAGTAGCTACTTGAGCAATGAGAGACAAACATTCATAATAGGAGAGGGATAAAGAATTTTAATCTTATTCTTTGGCAAGAAGTACTGTGTGCAAATAACTCTTAAGAAAGCAGTTTTTAAAAGATATCCAAATAACTATTATTATCAGTATTACATATCGAAGTTGATGGCTTTATTATAACATCACGTAGAGCTTTAAAAGATCAAAATCTATTTATCTAAATTTTTATATCTGATTTCCACTTTTAATTTCTACATGTTCTAAAACATTTCAAACTTTAAAAAAATCTTAAAATAATAATTAAACTTTTTTTTTTTAATTTCCTTAACGAGCTTTCATCATTCTTTTTGATGTTTTTCCTTTTATGTAAGAATTGGATCCGTATATATAGTCCTTAGCCTAAAATATTCCAACTACTACACAAAATAAAATAAAGTAAAGCATTGATGTTCCTCTGAACATAGTCGCGAGGGAACAATTGGACGTACCTACATTAATATTAAATTTAAAAAATTGTTTAAATTATTATTTCTTTTTACTCTTTTGAACGGGTTCCCTATTACTTTTGAAGCGAGCTCGTTTGGATGCATTTCCATACGTATCTTAATGTGCCACATGACATCTTCAGCAAGAGCCTTCATATATAATAGAAATCTTTCTTTGGAATTTTCCAACCCCTTTCTTTTCATATATCTGCACATTGATGATGTACATGATTTTACACCCTTCTTTAATCAATTAAATTTTATACATTATGAATTAGCAAATATTGAAGAAAGCGTAAACATTTTTTTAAAATTCGTCCGTTTACATTAATTATAAATTATTTAATTTAGCAAGTAGTTTACGCTCTACATAGTTGTAGAGCTTTATTCTTAAATGGTATAAAATATCCTTGAATTAGCTACTAAACAATGTATCCTCAGCAAGAAACGTGTAAGTTTGTAAGCTTAGAGGTGCTAACAAATAGTAATTGAAAAGAAACCAGCTTATCCAAAGGTCCTTACGAACGTACACATTTTGCTCAATAAAGTTACAATAAAACTAGTGAAATAATGAAACGTTGACAAAGTTATAAAAGATGCATAAAGTGTATATTAATTTGCGTCAAACTTAGAAAATGCATGTAGGGCTGTCTAGTCCATAAAGGTAACCTAAGTGGTCGCCTAGAGCGCAAAAATTTTATTGATGGCAAAGTAAGGATTTTTCTTAAAATGTAGGGACTTATAAAGTAAACTTCATAAATATTTAATCGTTTTGCATACTTCTAGCTTAGGTAGATAAATGATTAGGTAATGACAGATAAATAAAGGATATTTTATTTTATTAAAGTGTTGTGTCTAAAACTGGCATTAGGTATATTAGTTTCATTTACATATCCCAGTCGACAGCCATGAATCAGATGTCATAAAATCAAATTTTTATTTTATTTTATGATATTTTATTTATTTTATTTTTATAGCAATTCTTAGGAAAAACGTTTTGCCGAAGTTACATAAGGGCGCAGAATTTGTTTCCATTTAGGGCGCCACAAACCCTAGAATTGGACCTAAATGTCCGACTTCAGAAAAGATTCAGGATCCAAATTTTTCAACATTTAGAACAAAAAAAAAGGGGGTTGTCCAAAGTTTTGACCTTTGATCTTAAATAACTTTTACTATTTTATTTATATAATTGCAATCTTATTTTAATGTACCTTATTGATTGATTCGTTTGGTTTACTATTAAATGAAATAACATGGGATTTATGGATTTGAAATTGCTTTAAACAGATTTTTTTTAAGTTAGACTTGATTCACTTTGGTTTAAGGCACGTAATTAATGAAAATTCAAATATAAATATGCAGATATATTTCAGATACAATCTATTGTTTTTACTCGAAGGTATTAGTAATTAGTATAAAGTGATTAATTTAAGATAATTAATGAAAGAAACTGAAGATCCTAAAAAACAGCCTCGAAAAAATTTCTAGTTTGCTGCATATTTTAATTCATGCATACACTTTTATTATTTGAATACTTTTTTTCAAAAGATGAAAGACAAGGTTGAACTTCAATAATAACAGTCTTAAAAAACATAAAATAGGTAAAACTATAATTTTCACAATCATAAATTATTTAAACATTGTCTTTGTTAAAGTAAAAAATGCACAAACCCCAACTGATCCTTAATTAAAATCGAACAAAACATCTCCATTTTAATTCGATATTAACTTTTGAATTGTCAAAATAAAAGAATCAAAATTTGATTTATTCGTTTCACGATAAACTTCTTTTTTTGAATATATGACGTCAAATTAAATACGTGTGATGTGTGTGGTGAATGATAATTAATTACATAGTTTTATAATAAATAGTGGCTACATTTTCTGCTACAGTCAATTAAAACTTTCATTCATTGCTTAACGAAAAAAATCAGAAGACCAGAACTTGAATAAAAAATAAATCGAAAAGCAATCAGGGAGTGTGATAGAGAGATTAATATGAACAGACGATGCATTTGTTATCCTTTATTCGATGAACGAGAAATGTTCATTTATTAAGAAAAATTATAATTTAATATTTTCATAATAGCTATATAATGAGTGTTGGAGGCTCCTTGATGTAATGAGATGAAGTGAGATATGAATAGTGGTTGGATTTACGTGGACTGTGGAGTTTAGGAGAGAACTTTGAAAGGTTTTTATATGTGTTATATCTTTGCTGTATGGCGTGGCAGACATTTCAAGTGGGTTATCAGCCCCCTATTGGGAGCTTAATAGCTGACAGCTTCTGCGCGGCTTTTTCAAAGGCGGCTGCATCAGTCGACGAAGATGGAAATATTAATAAGCCATAGCTGATAGGTTTGTCGGTGAGGTTGCTTGAGTGAGAGCTATAATATAGGGTAGCCTACCACTGCACTATGATCTCCTGCAGCCTTCTATGGGTGATCCAAAAGCAGATTTGGCTGCCGGACTTCTACAGAGTGTACATGGTGCTGCCGTTACTACCGATAATAATGATGAAGCGTAAGTAACTTGTTCAAAACGAAACATATTGTTCGTTATGTTCATCGTAATTAAAAGTTAATTTTAATAGATTATTAACTAATTACTTTTTCATTAATATCAAAATTTATTTTTTACAACGTACCTATATGAAGAAAATATAAAGTTTAAAATTTCATTAGTAAGTATTTCTTAAATTAATTAAGGGGGAAAAATATTTTTTATCTATCTAATTACTTTTAGACTCATTTCTTATTTGCTGTTACATTTAGTGCTATTAGGATATGAAAATACATTATATAGGTATAGGTATATAAAATTAAGTTTCGTATGTTTAGTACGTAGTATGTTAATAAAGTATGTTACAAATCTCACGAAGTAATTGATAGGTTTGAATAATTATTTTTTTGTTTTATTTATATTAATTCACAGGAAAAAAAACTTCGGGACAAACGCATAAGAACAGCTGAAAAATTCCATATTACTTACTTCGAACCACTCCGGACATCTTCGCATAATTAACAATATAGCACTTTTAAGTATGAAACAAAAAAACTGTTATTTATTTCGTTCGATTGTAGGAAACGTTATTAAGTAGCCAATTATCGTCACAACTTTTAACATTTTAATAAATGTACGAGTACCTATAATATGAGTAACAATTAATTATTAATTTTTGTTTGTTCGTTTTATAACACTAAAAAGTAAAAAAACCATTTATCCTTAAAAAATTAACGATTTTTTGTAGAATGTTCCTCATAGCCTATTCAATTGCACAATTTGTTACCTATTTAAAAATTTATAAACACGGATATTACAACTTAAAATTTAACGAATTTCATATTAAAATATAACAATGAAAACAACACATTATACAACTACGAAAATTGAAATACAATTCAACAATGAAATTTCGTAAACTAAAAATTTTGAAAATTCAATATTTATACACCCAATTCTGTTTTACGCGTTTTTTTTTACACGGTTATAAAAAAAATTGTATACATTTTTATAAGATTTCATTCGATTTAGCACGATTACAAAAGATATTTGATTGAAATTTTAAAGAAAATATTTTTATTATATTTTTATTACCTAACCGTAATCTTTTAGGTGAATCATTTATTTTAACTATTTTTATAGGGTTGAAGAATGTAGAATTAATCCCCTTTTTTATACATGTATTTCATCTCTTTTGTCCGGTTTTGTAGGTACCTATATTAAAGGATGTGGAAGGTTTTCCAAAAATACAGTTTTGACTTTTTATCTCGGAAAAATGTACGATTCCTGAAGGATACTTTTGAATGTAAACTTTTGTTCATTGATTTTTATGCTTCTTCCATGAAAGAAAAGAGCAATAAATAAACTTAGTTTTTCATGCAAAGAGATAGTTTATGAGATAATGAACTAAAAAAAAATGCTATTACCTACCAAGGAATGGTGAACGGTTTTGTAGGGTTAATAAATTTTTCTAGGATAAACTACGGAACCAATTTGAAATGAAATTTTGTTTAATATATTTCAGATCTTAAGATAACACAACAAATATTATTTTAAAAAGTTAAGGTTCCTCTAGGATAACTACTAATCCATTCTACTAAAATAGCTGAACCGTTTTTAATGACAATTGGTATGAAAGATTCTCAAATCTTAAAGAAGTATATACAAGTGCTTTTTATTCTAAAAAAACTTATAGAACCTATGGGATAGCTTATATTTCGTCCTGAAAAAGTTATTCAATGAACTTTGATGAACTAACGGATCTAAAGTTATTTCGGTCAAAATAGCTGAATTTTTATATTTTGATATGAAAGTTTCTATTTTTCAGTCAATTTAATTTAGATACGCTCCGTGAGGCGGGTGAGTATCAGCTAGTAAAATATAGAAATTGGGGTATAATTAAAAAATAAGTTTATATAGGTAGTATAGCTAAACTGTAACTGTTTATTTACAAACAGATTTGAAGTTGTATTATTTTTTTATAATTTATAGAAATCTATTTATCAACAGTTTCTTAACACAATAAAGCACTTAAACACGAAATGTTAATGAAAATATTTTTATGAATTATGCAATTTACAAAATAAGACATTATCCCTTCAAAGGGTAATATCGATAAATAATTTACGTCAAAAAACAAGAGATTCAAGTTACTTGAAGTATGAGAAATGATTGAGAATTTAAATTTCACAATGACCGCATAACATCTTTTTCTTTTTTCAGCTAATATAATAAATCTACCGGCTTTTAATGGCCCTTTTATTATTTCTTTTCATGGAAAAATGTATTAGGAATTTTAATAATGACGGCAATAATGAAACCGAAGTTTGCGCCCCGTCTTACGAGACATTAACTTGAAGCACATACGAATATGAGTAATGTGGTACACAAAAAGGAGGTGGGCACTATTAATTTGTTTTAGTCTGTCTGTACCGCACCCTCTTGACCATATTATGAGAATATAAGCTACCGACAAGATGTCCAATTCGATATGAAATTTTATAATTAATGATGTTGCACAGATATTATAAATAATATTAAAATACTTATGATAGAAGAATGCACACCTCTGTCTACATTATACTTGTAGATATATAAAAGAAAATTAAATTGACCCTTCAGACACGATAATTTTGGATGTTTGTATCGAGAACGAACGATTTTAAGAGTTCATTCATCTAATAGCGAAGTTTTTAGGGTTTATTTTTCTTGGGAAATTTGAATGGAGCAACATGTTTACAAAGAGTTATTTGAAAAATAACCAACAAAATTTTAATTAAGGTATAAGAATGAATTACTTAAGAGAAACTTCCAAAAAAACTATTCTTATAAAAGGTTACTAAGTAGATATTTCAAATTTGGATACTTAATAAGAAAAGTTTCATTTTACACATGAAAAAGTTAACATTGTTATAAGCAGTTATGGAAACAAGAGAGAAAAACTTACAGAAAAAAGTTAAGTTAAGCAAAACCTATTGTGGGTAATACTGTTACATAATATGTACCTACCTCCATAATGTGTTGACAGGAATAATATTTTGACTAACTGTAAGTTTAAGTATTAGTTCTTGGTAATTTAATAATAGAATACATTATATAAGTAGAAAAAAATGTAAGCTCAACAAAATAAAATAAAGGTAGATGAAAAAATTACTTAAATAAAACATTTCCTACTATAAAGCTGTAGGCAAATTTTATTCTGTGCATTGCGATAGTTAGGTAATTACGATCTTAACGTGATATTCGTAACATTTATAAATATTATACTATATGTAGCTACTTATTTTGTCCTTACCTCACCTAAAGGATTATACCTCAAAAAGTGTTGTTTCCGTTTCTTAAAAATTATGTGTTAGAATTTGAATTTGAAATTGTAAAAAAAATTAATCTAATGTAGGTACATTTTATTGAAACCCTTTCATAATTAGTGAAAATGGATATAGGCTGGTTGAGATCTTAGGTTAGCACGCTCCCTCTTATAATTCTGGCATTTATGTTTTCATTTTTATCGTGACGGTCTGATGGTGTAAATATTATACTTTTTTCCGCTGTACGGCTCTTAGATTTTCCTTCCTTTTATCACCACGACCAACGAGGTCTATTGTGATATGACCCTTTGTATTAACTAAGTTTTTAAAAAAGTAAGCACTTGCCTAGAAGCTACCATTAAATTACCAGCTATCTCGCCAGGCGTCATTTCCGAGATGCTCCAGTTTTCTTTTGCATAAGCTACCTCGCATGAGCACAGTATATGCCCCACCGTTTCTGCCGCTTTCCAGCAGAGACGACATATGTAGGTGTCGGCCTTACCAATCTTGTGAAGATGTTAACATAGGGTACAATGGCTCATAAATAGGCTTGTTAAGAGCTTTACGTCCCGTTTGCCGAGTGACAATATATCATGAGTTCTCTTCTTGGAGTACCTACCTTAAGAATTTCTTAGCTTGTCTTTGCTCTGGAGTATTTCTCCAGTACGAAGCCCTGATTTTGGCCTCCTAAGCTAGAAAAGCGTTTTTGATTTTGCTTTTTGTGATTCCACAAAAAGGTTCAAGTCTCATGAGGTCTGTTGAGGCGCCATTTTTGGCCAGTTGATCAGCCTTTTCGTTACCATCTATGCCCTCGTGTCCTGGAGTCCACCATAAGTAAACCTTATTGAAAGCTGTCTACTCCCTGAGAGCTTGTTGACATTGCCAAACAAGTTTAGACCTAACCGTCTTAAATGAAAGTGCCTTTAGCGCTGCTAGACTGTCACTTACAATATTGATTTGTGCCCCATTTAAACCCCTCACAAGGTTTAGTCTGGCACATTCATCTATTGCAAGCACTTCAGTTTGTCACTCCATTTTACCATGTGGTCAATAAACGCCCATCCCTGCTCTACCATCCATAAGTGAGCCGTAGGTGAACCATACTGGTCCGCTTTGGAAGACCGGCCCTCCTGACGTCCACAGTGGTCTGTCTGGTATGCATACTTGTATGGTTGGTCAAAGTTGTAAGTCATTGGAATTTCGTCCGATGGCATTTGAAGCACCGGATCCCTTAATATTTCATTTAGGACCCGTAAGGGCCCTCGACTTCAACTTTGCTTCTGCATTTAATCTTAGAGTAGAGATAAGCTTCCTTCCTTACAAAATAAAAAAAAAATCATCTCAACTTAATTTTCAAGAGAAAATAACAAGTTAGTTGTGACCATCGCGTTGTTTTTTATTCCAATTAACGTTTCCAATGCAACTTTTAAAATATTGATTTACCGAAACTAATCGAAAACTCAAAAAATTGTATTTTTCATTTTCGATTTATTTTAGCGAGATCTATAAGAATCCGTCGTCAAATCTTGGCTTCCGGTAAACAGCTGAGTTGTGGAAACATTTTATTAGCCAACATCTGTAGTACCTACATGCAGCTTGCATACAGCTAGGTACCTGTGATTTTTCACGGGTCAAGCCACTAGTTATAGAATAAGTAAAACACACTAATAAAAATTAAAAAAAAGGTCACTTAGTGGCGTGGTAGACTAGATAGTTGCCTTATACGCCAGTGGTCCTGGGTTCGAATCCCAATAAAAACCTAAGACGTTTGTAAGTAGTTGATGCGACCTTAAATAAACCAAAAAAATAAATAAAAATTTAAAAAAAACAATTGGGTATACTCTAAAGAATTTTAAGTATATTAATCCTAGTATTTTTTTTATTTACATTAAGTATATTAATTTAATTACGAAACTGTTTTGAGATTTATTCCTAATGTAATTAATGTCTCATAAGCCTAATAGTGACATTAAATTTAAATGGAACTAACAAAAGTGACCCATTTTTACACGAAACGTACAATTTATTTAAACTCATTATCTAGCACGTTGAAATAAGGCATATTAAATCTCTCGTTTCCTATTTTAAAAGTTTCGTAATCTTAACTCAAACGCTATTATACAAATCAATTTACAGCTGAACGAAAGAGTGTTATTATAAACATTCGAGTGGACATCACCCAAACAACAATAACAATAATAACGTAAAGTCACATTTTTATCAGAAATGAATTAATTTAAATGTAAAAATGACATGTTTATCTTCCTCACAAGAGACAGACATTAATGAAGATCTAAACGTATCAAGAAAGACGTTCCAGGTTTAACCATTTTCGTCTTTTTTCACGTCTCTATTATTAAACCCATCTCAACGATATCTTCTTAGTCGTGTTCTTTTACACTTTTATGTTCGTCTATCACACTTTTGTCCGTTTATTTTATCAAAGCTCATTATCAATTCAAGTATTTTTTTCTACGGTTTAATCTAAACACTTTTGATTATTAAATACAAATTTGTGTTTGCCGAGTGTAATTTAGACGTTCATCTTGTAGTTTTATTTCAATTTTCTTGTATGTATTAATGCTTATGTATATGTGACCGTTGCTAACATAAAAACATGGAATACAAAATTACACAAACATATAATATTATTGTTTATTAATACGCATAATTAGACACTAAACACATTAAAATATGTTTCTTTTCTTCGTAAATGTTTCACGTAATATACTCAATTGTTAACCGTTGCTTGTCTATATAGTCACACTGCAAATCTAGGTATTATGTAGTTTTTTTACTTCAATAATAAATATATACAATTGATTGTTGCATTAGATTCCAAACGTATACCGACACTGTCTTAGACAATTCACCGGAAACGTGAATTACTCACTTGAAAAAGTTTACACATTAAGTGGTAAATAAAATATTCCAGGTTTATTATGCTACACCTAACGTGGTTGAAACTATATCTTATGACGAATTCATTGTGTAAGAAAAATGCGAACTTTGTCATATGGAAATATTTTCGCTATACTTTTCAAGTATTTGAAGGATGGGAGAAAAAGATTATTGCTAGAAAATAATTTCAAAAACACTTTTGCTTACAAAATTAAAAATAAATTGTAATAAAATGATAACATTTATAACTTTAAATGATTACTACCAAATAATCAATTTTTTTTGATTCAAAAATTAACAAATGATAAAACCTAATAATTAATTATAAAGCATCAATTTGTTTTATGAATGTTTGGGGTCAAACACGAATAAATTAATGGGAAGTAAAATAAGAAGAAAAAAAACACATTGAGATTTTATACGACTTAATTGAAACATTCTTATAAAATTATGTATCCACAAACATAATTTATTTCTTCTTTATCTTCGCGTGTTCATCCGCAATATGTTTTAAACATAAAAGATAGCAATATAAAGACATGCAACTAATCAAAAAATCTCGTCTTTTACATAAATCAGCTAAAAATAAATGTTGAAAATACGATTTTCCTCTCTAATGATACAAAATTTTACAAAACATTTAACAGAAACGCACCCATATCCACTCAAATGGCCAATTCCATAAAGTTTTATAATAGATAATTTGAATTTTACAACTTGAAATCCAGGTGGTAACGACGATATTCACGAAGAAAATGACAAAATAAAATATGTTTAAATAAATTATGCGGCAAATACATGCAAAATATACTGTTCTACAAATAACAGCTTATCAATTATTTTAAATCAGTGTCTAAATATTCGATGGAATTGTCAAATTTTTAAAACTCGCTTACATATAGGCTTATCTAAAAATTACTTTTATCTAAATTTAATAAAATCTAAAAAAAAGAAATGAAGTTGTAAGACGTGAATAAGAGAAAGGAAGTAATAAAAGAGTAAGAAATACTAACATGGAATTATATGAGCGTTTACAGAATATTTAAATTTATCTTAATAACTGTGAGACACATGCTACAATAATAAATGTTCGTGCTTATCAAGAATTTGTTTTAATATATGCACTTAAAAGCAACCATTATTCATTAATGTGAGTATATTTACAGGATCAATGAATTCTAGATTTCTAACTTAATGAATGAAATTAAGTGTACCTATTACCTACTACAGTCATTTTTAAAAAATTAACACTAAAAATTAATTCGATTATAAACTAATGACATTTTTTTACATTTTATGCAAAATATTTATTGTTGTTTATCGTAATGTTTTTACTAAGTGTATCTTAATTTCTTCCTCTGTCACTAATAAATATCATATCTATAAGAAAACTATTTTTTTAAATAACCCAAAACTCTTAATGGTTTCAAAAAATTTTACTTTTACTATTATTCGGCGCCTGGTGTTGGAGCACCGATCTTTGATTCAAAAATATTAAGAAATTAATAATTGGGTTTAACTGTCTACATTCCTGAAACTATAAAATTTAATTTTTCCGTAGATATAATACTGAAATTAATAACTAAATGTTAAAACTAAAAGAATATTTTCCAAAAAAAGCATTAATGAAATAATCTTCTTTTTTTTATTTTTATTTAACATAACATAGGAAATTGGAGCAAATGTATCGACTCCGATTCTAATTTTACAACCCTTTAGTAATTACTTTAACAAATTGGTATTTAACTACACCACATATTAATATTTGTATAAAAACTTACCGGATTCTGGTCTTCAGATATACCTGCCTACACTGACATTTTCATTGTTAAGGTTAATTAAAATGGATAAAATCAAATAAGTATTGACAATATTTAAACACTTCGACGAATCAATAATGTACCTATATCTACATATTTCAAATCTAATAATTCAATGTTCAGGTATTTTCAAAATTGTAAGAAGGAGCCGCTTTCCTTCCCTGGGCTATAAAACTTCCTCTGCTTATGTAGTTGCAGATGAAGTCTTTATAAGATAGAACCTGTGAGAACAAAAACAGAAGTTTCAATTTACAATTTTACATTTACCGAACGCATCTCTCAAGATTTGTCCTTCTCTAGAGCTGGGATCTAATGCTGAACACGTCTATGATATCATTCATATAGATTATTATTACAGATAATGTAGAATAACAATAATAACCATATAATATTTAATTTATCTCATACTATCTTAAGATTTTTTGATTTCTTAAATGCTATACAGTCGAAAATTTGGTGATTAAGATTTTGAATAAAAATATATTTTGTAACTCTTTTAAGATCCAGAGTAATTAATTATCTAAATTCTAATTGTAATGTATTTTAAAAAATAAACAATGAAAAACTATTGACGAACCTTGTTAAATTCAAATAGTTTTAATTTTAATAATATTATTAATTAAAATAATAACCATATACACTTTAATTGGTAAAAATTTATATCAAATTTAATTGCCCCTATGTATCTTCACACATTTGCTTTTATAGTTTTGGGAAAAAATATCAATTTCAAATATTTAAATTAACAGTTTTATATTATCATTGTTTAAAAAATAATGAAGCAACGGCAAACAAAACTGTTGTCATTAAAGCTGGAGTGAGTTAGACATAACTAGTACATACGTACAATATTGCAATCAGTTTTTAAATATAATTATTTGAATGGGTATGATTTGTAAATTTTTTTATAGATTTCAGATATTTTATAGTTTTTGTATTTATTTAATATTTTCAGCGTTTACTCGTAGAGGTGTATCATGCGTTCTTGCATCATTTTTGACGTTGTCTTACTATGTGATTTTAGTGATGTTTTCAAAATGGTTTTTACATCGCCCAATATTAGCTGGATTTGTTGCATCATTTGCTTTCATATTTTTTCTGACGGTTCGCAATTACGATTTATAAATTTTAACGTTTTTGAGAATCATCAATATTTATCATTTAAAAATAATAATTTTAAATATTTTTTCAGGCTGTGTCAAATTTTGAAGGGATTTATATAAGACCTAATTTTCAAGCTCAGTTATATCCTGAAGGTAGCCTATGTTTTCGTATATATTATTCTATGTTATTCGTTTTCAATTAAATCAATATTTAATTATAATTATTGTCATTCTTTTTTAGTATTCTATACTTTGGTGCTAACTATCCTAGTGGTTGGTGTAATTTCAACAAAAACACAAGTATATTGGTAAAGCAATTCTTACTTATGGAACTATTACATAAAATATTTTTTAATAACTCATTTTTATTTTTTAGCTTATTATTTTCATGTTTGAATTTGATTTTCGTTGAAAAAATATCAAAAAACCGGTATTTACAGAATTTTTCAATTAGTAAAAGTCTCTATGGTGATAATTCAAAACCGAAGTATAAAAAAAAGTACAAGAAATCAAATAAATTTTATTAGTAATCAAAACTAAGATCAAATAAAAATAACAAAAATTTCCTTAAAATAAATTTCTAAACACGTATTGAATAATTTTACTTTGTTACCAGTCAGAACTTACAGATATACAGGTTTAGATATGCCTTTACGTTAAATTGGATTAAGAAAAGGTAAAACTAAAGTTCTTGTAATCTCATTGTCAGATTCTGCCCACAAGTTGTATCTATTATTTGGTTTATACGACGTACCGCCTCATTTGGAAACAATTACTTTTAAGTTTGGGAACGATGGTGAAACGAGCAGTAAACGTTATTTATAATAGGGCGTAGAATAAATACAACCCCTTTTTAAGTTGCTATAAAATTTAGTTAAACTATTTAACTATATTGTGTGTGGTAAAACCAATTGGCTTTTGATGAAGTTTTATGGGTGACAAATTGCATGTAGGTCAAATGGGCGTTTTTAAATATTTACAACCCTGTATTGCCTTAAAAATTGTATGTTATTTTTTTAAATATTGCTCCCAAGAGATAGGATTAAAAATTATGACTTTCTAAGAACTTCCTTAATTGTTACGGCAAGGAAATATAACCTCGTTTCCTACTCCGTAAATTACCTTAATCGAAACTTTTCCATATAATATTTAAATACAAAAAATCTATTATTTGAAGTTATTTTTTATTAATGTATCTAAAAAAGTTGTAACACTTAATAATGTATAAAAAAAGTTGTGATTTCATATGGTTTGTTCTCGATGAAAATAAAACCGTACGTTGTACAGAAATATGTATCAAGTGTTTATATTGTATTTTCTCTAAATTTGATACGGACATTACGGGTTCAGCATGACTTGGGCGCCACTCGTTGAGGGATGTCAAATGGTTACTACCTAATGTAATAAGATTTTCAAACCTAATTATGTACCTGCTATACTACTTCATTTTTTATTAATTGTCTTTGCCGTCATATCAATCTACGTTTAAAAAGAATCTTCATTTTAATTTAATTTGAATTGAGATAAGAGTTACAAATACTGAGTAAAAAAATGTTCTTAATTTGCGCAAGTCTAATAAACTAAAAATTTCGAGTCCATAAAAAAGTGTATTGCAAATTAATAAGAACCAACTTAAAATAGGTTTTGGACAAAAATATTGAGAGTTCTCAATTAGCGTATACAATATACATTGTGTAAAATAGGTACTAATCACTAGTAGCTACCCGTGATTTCGATTTATATAAAAAATTTTCAATTCTAATACCTAATCGAATATAAAATTATGGTAACTTTTATTACATTGCACATGACCATATATGTATCATGTATGGTACAACGCACGGTTTTATTTTTATCAGGAACAAACCTATAGCGGGATAAATTAATGGAAGGGCATAATTTTTTTGTTAGTAACCAGAGATTCACCAAGTCAATATTAATTGAGCATAGCTCACTTTAAATTTTAAAAAAATAACTTTTTTTTTGGTTTATTTAAGGTCGCATCAACTACTATGGTCATTAACGACCGTCGAATCTGAAAACCCAGAAAAAACATCTTAGGCTTTCATTGGGATTCGAACCCAGGTCCACTGGCGTATAAGGCAACTATCTAGTCCACCACGCCACTAAGTGACCTTTAAAATAACTTGCAAATTCAATGATTGACTTGATTTAATATTTGAACATCAACATTTGACTTGATTTCGAGCGAAATATAAGTCTCGTAGCATGAAAACTAAGTTATCTAACTAAAAAATCAAGCCCGGTAATAGTCAGTAGCGTTTGTGGTTTGAACTTCAAGTTGTAAGACATTGATGCTCTTTGTAAAAGTGGTGCGAAGATTTGAGTACTTATTAATATCTACTTTCTAATTTCTTTGTAGTTAGTTTTCAGAATACAATTTTTTTTAAAAAGTTATAAGTTATACAATATTATATTTTATATTAGTTATATTATTTTTATGTAAAAAAAATATTTTTTAGAATCAACTATTTGCATCAAATTAAACGAATTATTATTTAATATTAAAATTGCATTATCAGTTAAAATCCCTTACGGTAACAATTCTTTTATAAAACATGATAAGCTTGAATGATTTGAAGTTTGAGGTCGCCTGACTACATGAGTTGAGGAGGAAACAGAGGAACATTAGAGGCAGGCGGATTGTTTTACTTAACGTTTATATAATAAAACTAGAGATATTATGATTGTGAGACCTAATTTGCTAGCAATTTCCCATATCAAATGAATCATTTTATACAAATACAACCATCCATTTTATTATAGATTGCGTTATATTAATGAAAATATAAATACGTTCACATCTAACATGCATGGAAACGCATATTTGATATTAGATCAGGTCGATTGGATCCTGTTCAGAAGGTTCACATTTCTTGCGGTTGCCGCACATAAGTCTTCATTTTATATTTTATGTTATTAACGTTTTTATTTTTATTATTATATTGTGTATGTATATATTATAAAGTATATGTATAAACAAAATCAAATACTGTCAACTCGCCTTGTCTGTCGTCTGTCTTTCCGTTGACTTGCCTGTACTTGATTGTAGCTAACTGAACAGTAAAAAACGGGTTTAATATGGCTATTTAAAGATATCCAATCGATTTGGCTACTCAAATAATTTATTTACTCAACGTTTTTTTCTTTCTGTTTCAATTTAGTTCAATCCGTTCGAATTTAGATTGATTTTCTTCAAAAACAACGATAAAATGCTACACCAATTAACGACGTTGGTGGTATTTTTTCTTTTGAGCACAGTTAACAAATTATTACTTTAAAATATTAAAATATGGTTCAATACTCGATTGCGAATTACATTCCGTTTGGTCATTATTTTTCAATTATTCTAACAAAAATTTTATTTCAACCAATAACTATTTATATACACAGCTTGCAAAAAAATTCTTTTTATATATAGATATTTTAATTTTAAGTCAAAATGTACTCATTTTTTGCATGCATTTAATTATAATTTTTACCTCGTTTCTTTAATTTATAATTCTCATAAAAATATTATATTATGAATAAGGCTGGTAAAACCTAAAATACAATTAGAAATCTTAGGTAATATAAAATGAATGAATGAAGTTCAAATAGGACTTAGGTAGGTAGGTACCTACCTACTTATAATTTTTTTTATTATGTTTTTTGGATCTGAAAATATTTGCATTACCTAAGTATATTAAAAAAAATATTTCTTACAAATTAAAACAATAACAAAATAAAAACTAAGCTAGTATTAATTATGAAATGTTTATAAGGATATACCACAATCTCTTGTCTACTAGTACAGCAATAGACAGGCTGTTATATTCTAAAAAGAAGGATGCAGCTCTAATTATTTGTCCAGACTTGCATACAGTGTACGCCGTTGGACATCGTCAAGTTTGCACTGTCAAAAAATGTGATCTAGATTTTCTTCTTTAGAGCTACATCCGAAAGCAGGATTATCAACAACCACCATGCGAAAAAGTGACACCCTGATGTTAATATTGACTTGCTCTGCATCGGTTAACAGCCACGATAAATTTTCTTGCGAGTTTCTTTCAAGAAAATCTCGGAGCTCTATTTTCTTTACAAAAGTGCTTTCTTTTTATCACACCTTTATCTTTGATTACTTAAATTGTATGACCCCTGACCGTACTTTTAAAATACTCATACCGTTTACAGACCTGTAAAAGAAACTGAAGTACGGATCGAGCGTGTCACCAATGTAGCGATCTTAGCCAAAGCATCAGTTTCTTTGTTAAAAAGAATTCCTCTATGAGAACAGCCTGAGAACAATAAACAGCCTAATAGTGTTAGGTTTGTTCCAGACGATTAAGAAAAACACGTCCACGTAAGACAAAGAGCAAGGCACACTGACCAAAAGACAAAAGTGAGTGAAGAAACGCCCCAGCCCTCAGCCGTTTGGCCGCACCAGGCCAAGATCCGAGCTATGAACGTACATTTTTATGACAATAGCTCACCCAGGCACTGATTTGGAGGTGTTTAAACACCGCAAAACCAGTTTTAAATTAGGGTGAAGCCCTTGCTTAATGATTTTCACTCACTCTTGTCTCTTGGTTAATGTGTCTTACTCTTTGTCATTCGATGGACGTCTTTCAACATCATCAAATGGACAAGTGAAACAAACCTGTTGTGTCATGTGTTTAGGGATATAAGGATATAAAGCGGTGTTCATAAAATGTTAGAAAATTGAATTGAAAATCAATATTAAAAATTATTGAGAATTGAAAATCATTATTAAAAATTTTTTCGGTGAATATCTATGGAATAGTGAATTCTAGCAAAGTTTGAAAGTACTTGCATATGTATATATTAAAAATTGAGAAACCTGTTACCAATTAGGCACATGCTGATTTGCTTTTTGCATTTTGCAAATATTTTATCAAATAAATCTGTTATGTTTTATATGTTTTTTAACTAATAAGCATTTTTCACTACAAATTGTTACTATGGAGGTACCTATTATATATTATCATTTTTAAAATGCATTTTTATTAAAAATTTACCTATTTAATCTCTTTAAGTAATTGAAATATTATTAGTAGTTGAAGTAATTGAATTTTATAAACAGCCCATTAAAAATATAAAATGTTCGGTCTAAAAATTTTGATTTTCTTATGGCTAAATATTTTTTTTAATGTATTGTGTTTGACTATAATTTCACCCTGTTACTTTATTTACGTTGGTTCAAGCAATTACACAACAGAAATATACCAATAGGTCCAATTTTTTCCTCATTAGTGAATTGGGATTTATGCTGTCAGTGTTTTATATATTGTAATGAACAAAAACAGAAACAACGAATAGCGATGGAGAAGAATGGACATTTGAGATTGTTCTACGGAAATTCTGACTACAGACATATGAATCTCCCATTAATGACAGTTAACGGCTTTGGAAGTTCTTAATAGGTTTACCAATCGAAGTTTCTAGACTGTTCGACAACACATGGTTTGCCTACATAAAACAACTGAGGACGCAGTACTGATTCATTCTAAAGAATTCATTCTATGAATACAATTTGATTCAAGTCATAGTGATACGAGCGATTTTTGAAAAATGATTGACGTAGCAACGAATTAAAATAAATAAAGCAGTTTGGTTTACTAAACGTATTGTAAAATTTCTATCGAATAAAAGCACCCTTAACGAGAATCTCAGAACAGTTTTGAGAAACCCCGTGAGAATATTTAAACTCTCCATTATTTCTTTTAGAGGTATTTCAAAATATGCTTTGTTTTTTTCACAGTTTTGTTAGTGTATAACCATAAGCCAGAGATAATTGAATTGAAACACCTACATTTAATGGTATCTACTCTTAATAATTATTTTAATTTACTTACAAGCTACTACTTACTTCTGTCGACTATTTATTGTAAGACTGGGAGTTTTAGAAAAATTATGAAATTTTTTTATATATTTTATTATAACTATTTTAATAGTTTGCCGTTTACAAACAATAAATGTAAGTATTTTGCTTACTAATTACAAAAATTATAAAAGATGTATCGAATTTCATTAGCACGATGACAAAAAATTCTTGCCGGATAAAAGCATGCATATTTTCATGTATTAAAATATTTAATAAATTCATGCTTGTTTTATTTCTTTCTTTTCGAATCAATGTTTTAATCGAAAAAAAAAAGTTAACAGAATCCAATGCCCGAACAAATTAGGTTGACAACCAATGCATTTGACACCGAGGTGACTAATTTTAATATCCTAATGTTTAAATACACGTATGTAGACATTGATCAGCCCCTAAATATTTTTGATGTAAGAGTATCAAATTGCCGGTGAAGTGTATTAGAGATCGGTGGGTCCTGTCAATCATTTGGGAGAAATCAATGGACGTTTTTGTTTTTATCTCGTTCACATATTAATATTATATACACCTGTACATATTATGCTCCGATTTTCATTGAATGATTTCGATAATGTTGATTATTGAAGGGTATGGGACGAACGAAATGGTTTTGGAGATGGAAGTGGCGATGATGGTGGATGGTGTTAACTGTAATGCGTGAAATTTGATTAAATTTACCATCGCCATGCGCGCGTATATTAAATTTCCTCTCATCGTGTTCACGATGTAGATGATGATTTTCGAATGGACACATTGGACCACACATGACGATATATTATGATCAGATCATGACGATAGCAACGTTGATATGGCTTGTCCGATTCCCATTCAGAATATTGCTGAATATTATCAATGTACCCTGCTAAAATCAATATCACTATGTTGCCTTTAAAAAATCAAATCCAAAATCTTAAACGAAAATGAAACTCAAACCTTAAAAATAATACTCGTAAAAAATCTTTTATTTCAGAGTTTCAATTGACAAATATGAATTCACATTATATCCATTTAATTTTAAATTGAATGTACAAATTAATTTTACAACTGCTACAGAAATTTACTTTCAATTTTTTTTCAATTTTTTTTCAATTTTACTTTACGTATCAAATTTTTTATTTGTCTTACATATTTGTAATTTCTTTGATGAAAAGACGAAATAATTCAAAATTCCTCAAGTAGTTAATTGAATTTTTTAGAACTAAGTATTTGAGCAAAAAAAATACTTTTAATTCAGAATGAAAGAAAACCAAAGAAGCTTAATACCTATATATGTATGTTTAGATGAAGAAGCGTACTTATTTAATGAAGGAATAGGTTGTTAAAAAAATTGTATTGTGTGCGATGAATTTGCCACCCCTTATTTTCACAATCAAACAAAATTCTAAAATAATCAGGAATGTCCCATGTATAGTATATTCTAGGATTTCATCAAGTCAAATATCTACTTATTTGAACATTTTTTAAATATATTAATACTTAATATGTGATATACCTACTTGTTAATGAAGTAACTTGCATATGACATTTGTGTCTATATATACTCCCAACATCAAAAATTTGCTTCTTTGTAAATCGTCTTAGAAATTCAAAAGACATCCCAAGTTCTTTACGCAAGTTTTGGGCGCATTTAAGGCTTTGTCTACGGATTTTTTTCATTTTTAATTAATTACCGCCTGCCTTTTTTAGACATGATAAGTAGGTAAACTATATTTTTTGCCACCCCAAATTTGTGTCACCCGGGAGCTATGGCCTCCTTTGCCCCTCACACGCTACGCCACTGAGTCAAGGATTAGCTTTCATAATATTTACCATAGTATAGGTACTTATAACAAATTTTTAAAGATTCAAATTTTTCTCTTCTTTTATAATATTACACCAACTAATGATTATAGATTAAC
The DNA here is from genome assembly GCA_958496155.1 of Sisyra nigra. Classification (NCBI taxonomy): domain Eukaryota; kingdom Metazoa; phylum Arthropoda; class Insecta; order Neuroptera; family Sisyridae; genus Sisyra; species Sisyra nigra. The sequence continues at coordinate 36,042,810 of OY292313.1, read as the reverse complement.
ATTGCGAAATTTCAAAAATATTAACTAAGTAACCGTTAATGAAAATAACAACCTATTTTTAACATTGGTTTTCTTAGGAAACCAGAAAACAGAGACTTAAAAAAATAAAAAAATATTTACAAGACATTTTCTAAAAACATTTTTTGGTAGGTATGCATAAGGGTACTATTAAATTATATAAGCTGTAGAAAAACTTATTACTTATTTCAATGTTCAAATTAAATTTAAATTTTAAATGAAACTTTCAAATTAGTTCATTGAAGCATAAAACTCAAATAACAAAACCGATTTCAAGCGATCGAATTATAATTTATTAAATTATAAAATGTTTGTTTTCTTAAGTATTTAAGATGATTTTTTAGATAAATTCCAACTAAATATAACTTTGTCAATTTTTTAATTATACCCAATGAAAATTGATATTTAAAATTATTCACTCGAGCGACTTTGAAAAGTGACATCGTTTCATTTAAAAATGTGCTTAATTATTTTTAATAAATTCAATAATAGAACCAGATTTTAATCAACAATTATTTTAATCGTTACAAGATAATACGCTTGTTATAAATGCAAGCCAAAGACTCCGAGCAAAAGTTAAAAATACACAAGAGAAAAAATTGATTGAAACTATATCCGACTGGAATTTAATCGTTTAAAAATGTGGACGATATTTTAAGAAGCAAATGATTCTGATTATCCGTGACATTAATCAGATAGGATTAATCAAATAAGTAAATACAAAAATGTATATTAAATTTTTAAATTTCTCATTCTGATCATTTTGAAACTGTGTAAGCTTAAAAACATGTGAAAGCTTACACACTTGAACGCATTTTGTTCAGAAGAATGACAAAAAACATAGACAGATGAAAAAAATCTTAATGATAATGACACATTCTTTGAAGCCTTAAAAAAGGCGAGAGAAATTTAATTCTACCCAAGAATCAGCGTCATTTTAGTCGTTTCTTAAATGAAATTCTAAAAGTTGTGCAATTTGTAGGATTTCGAGTATGGTATAGCATGTAAAGTTCGTTTCTTTTTGCACCGCTAATGTGCATATATTGATTCGAAAAAGCGTGATCCGTTATTTGAATAAAGCAGAAAATGTCACAAGAAAAAATTCAAAAAGCCATATCAAAAAAGACTATTACCGACGCCATCAAAGGCTTTTTTGTGAAAAATGTAATCAGATGTCAGTGAACTGGAAAAAAATTCAGATTATATCTTGTTAAGTGCACCTTATGTGTTTTAAATTAAGTTTACACATCACAAGCAGTTATAAAAGTCGTATAATGTTATTATTAGCTTCATTTAAAAAAAAAATAACAGGGAACATAGAAGGATATAATGAGTGGAGCTGTATTATTAGTAAAAATTGTTTAATTTGATTTTTTCCATACTTAAATCACATCAAACATTTCTTTGTTTAAAAAGGATTCTTTTAGAAGTTTTAATTTAAACAAATTTAAATTGAAAGACAATCATTCAGTATTTTCCATTTTTTCAAGAGAAAAAAATAGTTGCAGTATCAAGCTTTCGATTTAAAGATTTTAGTTTTATATATTATTATTATATTTTTTTACAGTTCTGTTCAAGTTTACTCTTGATATTTAAAAAATAATTAAACTAGTGCTCGCTGAAATATTCTAGTTTCACATTCTATAGTTGGATTCGAAAAATTATATTACAACAAGAAATAATGAGAAAAATCTAATTTAACTTTAAATATTCATCGGATAGAATTACTAAGGTGTTAACTGCATCAAGTTATCATCAAACGACTAACGCTGCTGTTTGTATCTGTCACGACAAATTTATTATTTATTTTTTCTGTTTATCCCTCTTACCAACCCCTTATTCGGTTTCAGCATTAAATAAAGTGTCAGATATCTTTATATCTGCGTTTTCCAAACTGTTAATTATTTTAGAATTTAGATTTTAAATGAAACTTTTTGAAGTGAATTTAGAGATAGGTAATAATATAAAATAATATGGAGACGATTTTTATTAGAGCAGATGTATCTTTAAAATGTCCAAATAGGTTTTATTTGCAGTTGCAATGGTGAAGACGTTTTTGTAGTTCGTTTGATGGTAAAATGAGAATAGGTGTTACTTGATTGTAACGAAAGAAAGAGACGAAATGACAAGTGGTTTGATTGATGAACTTTTGCTTCTATAACACCATCAGAGTGCACTCTTCTGTAATTACATTCACATTATTAACTATTTATATGAGTCGAATCATCCTTCTTTTTCATAATATCCGAGAATGTTTTATCATTTTCCTTTTTCATGATAGATTTTATTATTTCTCGATGTAGCCCTCGAAGCCCTTCAAGTGGTTCACATGATATTATGTTTCGAACAAACTCAAAGTAAATTGAAATTAAATTTTGCAAAAAATAATTAAGTAGCTCGACTAATAATTTTTTTTTTCAACCGACTTGTATCGGATTTTTTTAATTTTAATAGGTATTTTTTCTAAAACCATTAGTAAAAGTTTGTATTCAATAATGAAATATCAGTAGTTCTCAAAAAATTAATAGTTTATAGACTGGAAAATTTTTTACTGTGATCATTTAATAAGGGTTATTAAAAATATGTTTCAAATCAAAGACTTTTACATTATGAAGTTGATACACTGATAGTTTCTTTCTTTTGCAACAAAAAGATAAATCATACTTATGATTAATAGCATTCAATTAAATTATAAAAAAATGAACACACAATAAACTAATTTTAAAAATTCACATGCTTGAAAAGCTGTTTGCATTTCGCTTAGTAATAATTTTCTAGTCTGACATTTTATAATATCCGGTAGCCAATATCGAGTAGCCGAAGATAATTTTCATTGAGAATTTACTTATTATTACTCCATTATTATCACTTACAATTACCGACGATCAACATCATCTTCATCATCTTTCTTTTAACCATTATTAGCGCTTGATTTTTTAGCAAGCGCTCTGTTTCACATTTAAAATAAACAAACTTGAGAGTATAAAGCAAGAGAGGAAATGCTTGAAAAAACTTAATGTGTTAGAAGACAATTACAGTACATACGAGGTGTGAGATTATTAAAGATTCGATTTGGTTTTAGATAATTCTAACAAAAGTGTAATTTATAATATGTTATAATAACATTAAAGAGATAGTGGACTAGAAGTTAATTTACAATAAAAATGAATGCAGCTGCTGTATTGCTACTAGTATTAACCGTATGTAATAAAACAAAGGAAATATTAAATCTATACTAATATATAAAATTGAAGAGTTTGTTTGTTTGTTTGTTTGTTTGTTTGTTTGATTGGTTGAACGGGCTAATCTCAGGAACTACTGTTTCGAATTGAAAAATTCTTTTAATGTTGGATAGCCTAATTATCGGGGGAGGCTTTAGGCTATATAACATCACGCTACGACTAATAGGAGCAAAGCATCGATGGAAAATGTTGCAAAAGTCAGGAAAAATTTTTCCTTTTGAGAGCGTTCGTGGCCTGCCCTGCGTAAACGGTTAAAGTTACGCAAAAATTATGTGCAGCAAAATTGTTCCTCTTAAAAAGTTCTACAAAAAAGTCCGCGACGGCATATGTCTATCTTTTACGGTTAGCCCGCTATAACCTTTTTAATGGTTGTTAAGGTTGTTTCAAAAATAATTCATTACTTGCGAAATTGTTTTTAGAAACATATTATTAATTTTTACCCAAATAAATATGACTTTTAATAAAATTTGTTGTGATAATAAATGACAATCTGAGTCATTAAATAGAATTCTTTTTATTAAAGGAAAATGTCTCATTTACCCGGGAAATTGAAAAACGGGTTGGAGAAAAAAATTATGCATAAACTCTATTTTTAGTTGAAAATGGATTTTGGTGATATTTAAGTATGATAAATATGCGAATCATTATCTAAAACACGTTTTATTTCGGAAAAATTTCTCATTTCATCGGGAAAATAGAGAAAAACTGGTTCGAAGAAAAATCATGCTGAAACCAAACATTTTAATAACTCATTTATTAGCTAAGAGTTAAGTAATAACTCATAAGGTCCCCAAGGCAAAATCATAATTTTTCTTTTCATACAGTCCACTTTTTATCCAGGAAAAATTTATGTTCCCGTAGGATAGATAAGTTTTTGTTTTTCACAGAACAAAAGATTACCATAATTTCTTGCAATATGGTGGTTTAAGAGACAGTGAATGATGTGGGTTACTTTTTATGTTAGAATATTGTACGGTTCCCGTAGGATAGGCTAAAAATAGAATCTTTCAGGAACTGAGTATTTCAAAAGAGTTTTCTAAAAGTTTACGAATAAGAGTTTTAACGAATTTTCCTCAGGAAAGCTTGATCTCTTTTTTATCCAGGAAAAATGTTCTACTCCCGTGGGATAGATATGTTTTTGTTTTTCACAGAGTAAAAGATAGACATGATTTTTTGCAATATGATAGTTGAGGGATCAGATAATAATATAGATTATTTCTTATGCCAGAATAATGCACGGTGCTCAAAGGATAACATGATAATTGTCTCCTGCGGGAACCGTGTGTTAAAAAAAAGGTCGTGAAATAGCGTTTTAACACATTTTCTCTTTAGGATTAAAATAAAAATTACAATTTTCACTTGAAGATATGATTTTTTATTTAACATCCGAAAAATAATGAAAATTTTTGAAAAATTGAAATTTCTTTCATTGTTAATTTTCGAATACATATTTAGAATTTAACGTGTTAAAGTACATTTAAAAAATCAACAATTACATTTTTAACTTTTAACATTTTTCAAGACTCCCCACTCTTTAAAATATGTTAGGCCCCTTAAGTGAGCGCTTGCGCTTTTCCTTCTCAATATTTGTGTACTTCTAACTTTTTTTCAGTAGTCAGTACTGACTACTGACTACTGAGCTGATTCATAGATTATTAGACATTCAGGCATTCAGCTCCTTGCAATATATTATAACAGATACAGAAGTACAAGTTTAAAATATATTATTTGTTACAACGGTTACAGGCGTTGCAATAATCAAATAACATTTCAATTTTTTTTACGTTACTCTTTGTTTAAGTTTCATATATTCTTTTTTCTTCGTTATATTTTAAGTTTACATACGTAAATTTTATCAATAAAACACCCCAGTAGTGTTATGCAGCGTTCCTTTATTATTCCCGTTCCCGTGACATTTTCTACTATAGTTCCACTCTTACTGATAAAATAAAACTGATAGTGTGATGTACCTAAGATAGCTCATGAGTCATGTTATACTTTTAACATTACAGACATACAATGTTTTTCTTGGTTTCGTCCGCAAGGTTTTAAATTAGCATTATAGGTACCAAATTTTATCTCTTCAATGGTTCTTAAGTGATTTGTGGATAAAACAAAAAAAGTTTCAACTCCTTTAGAATTGTGCCATAGGTTCCCCACGTTTAACCCTCTCGCACTCTTATCTGACGCAGACGGAGTTGCGCGGGTCAGCTAGTAAATACATATACTAAAACGTAGTGTGAAAACTAAAATTGGTTCAGATTATAAAACGTATTTTTCAAAACGAAATGTATCTTAAAAATAAACGTATTTATAATAAATCCTTGTTTAAATTTACTTTTGTGAAACCCACTTTAAAAAACAAATAAAAATTAGTTTAAATTGTACTTAAGGTTTCGAACCTAAATATAACAGGGGTGTCAAATCGTCCAACTAGCATGCCACTGGGGAAATGCTTCGTAACTCTGCGAGCCGCATATAAAATTGTATATGTTACAGTGAATCTGTATTTCAGAATATATTCTCACTAGTGAAAGTATATTTTCAAATATCTAAAACTGTGTAAAACTTTGCAATGTCAGTATTATTTTTTCTTTTTGTTTTTTTTAGGCGCTTTAACATCTAAGGTCATATCACGACTGTCTAAACACAGAGAATTTCTGTTGGTCAATTTTAATCTTAGATCTAGGATCTTAAGTCTAGGATTCAACAGGAATCGAACCCAGAACCACTTGACGCATGAAGCGGAGAGAGAAATTGCTCTAACCACAGCGCCAATAGGTGGTTTTCAGTATTATTATTAAGTAGTATTATCGCGAAGTTTAACACATTTAAGATACTTGGCATATATACCTATTTGGTTCATTATTTATTTTTAGATATTTGAAAATATATTTTCACTAGTGAGAATATATTCTCACTGGAAATACAGATTCACTGTAACATATACCGTATTTGCCAGACGATAAGACGCACTTTTTTGCTCTGAAAATTTGACCTAAAATCAGGGTGCGTCTTATCGTCCGGAAAATACTGTATATCCCTATTACACACTTCTTGGGCCTTTTTTTTAAATGAAAAATTGAAATATAATGCGTAATTATTATGGTGCATATTATTCTCTTTTCTCTCTCGCTCGTTTTTTCTTTTCTTCCCTCGCCATAAGGGACCTTTATAGTATTAAAAGAAATTTATATTTATTAAACATACACTGCAATATGCTCGGGCAGAAAATATAATTATTGTATTTTTCAATGATATATTATACAATTATACATACCGACATATTATTTTCTTAAACAGTTTTATCGATTTCTACAAATTTAATTTTTTCACGGTTAATTTTTTTCTGTTAAGATTTAACTTTAGAGGAATAATTTCTTTTAGTCATACCTACTCGTATTTCGGTTCAGAATCATCCACAACCCTCAAAAATTCAGGATTATGTTTATAAATCACCGCAACCACCTTGCTGTGAACTGGTGGCAATAGTGATAATGTGGAGGAAATGTCTCTTACTTAATATTGTTGGTTGAGTCGTTGGATAACAACTAACCCATATGAATGTCGCATGAAGACATATTGCAATTATTGCCAAGAGGCAGATAGTGCAAAAAAAAAAAATGTTTATAACAATATTATCTATTGATATTTCTGTCAATTTTCATTAAAATGATAGATTTAGTTATACTGGGAACAATCTTAAGTGAGCGTATCTTATTAAAATATCGTAGGGTTTTTCTCGAAACTTTCGAGTTTGTATAAACTTTAACCTTAAAAGTTTACAACCGATCACTTTTTATCCTTTCTGTGAACCTAAAATTTAAACAATATCTTAAATAATGTTAGATTAATAGGTTTGAAGTATTTTTTATTAAAATATAGACTACAATTAATTACAAAAAAACATGCTATTTATTAAGGATTCGAATATTCACATATGAAAAGGCAAATAAAACAAGTGAATTCTCAGTACCTATACAACTGATTTAAAATAAAAATTACGGCCTCTATAATGTAGATAAACGGCTTAGTCATATGGCGACCTCTCTGCAAAGCTCGGCAGTTGTACCTCCAAGACTTTCTATCGAAAATTGTTGAATATGTATGATATTCTCAAAAATATATGTTAGATAAAACCTCTCATGATATTAAATCAATAGTATTCATTTTTTATACTTATGTTAAAAAATTCATGAAAATAACTGTTAAAACGCCATCCAACACCTATGTCCCCTCTTAAGTCAATTTTTACGTTGGAAAAGTTATCTTGGACACAGTGCATGTCGGCCACCATCAACTGGAATATTGGCCCCCGTGATAAACGCTGCTTTTTCACTGGCCAAAAATGCAATCACTTCAGCCACCTCCTGAACTTGTCCTACGCGACCCAGTGCATGTGTGCTCTTCGAATGAATCAAGAATGCATTATACTGCTCCTTCGTCATGCCCCCATTTTTTTTTTGAAAATCGGTTTCAATCACACCGGGATTAACCGAATTGACACGTACATGTTTTGATGCCAATTCGAGTGCTACACATCGTGTAAATTGATCGACAGCGGCTTTTGACAGGTTATACATCAATACGCCAGCGAATGCTCGAATCCCGTTCACGCTCGATACGTTCACGATTGAACCACGCGCCTCGATTAAATAGGGAACAGCCAATTGAGTGATGTAATACAATGCGCGCATATTTGTCCCCATCACGCGGTCATATTGGGCGAGTGTCGACGTTTCAATCGTTCCCATTTCAAACACACCGGCACTATTCACCAACACGTCTATTCGGCCGAAATGTTTTATCGTTTCATCAATTATTCTCTTTGCCTCGTTTTCGTCGGTAACGTCTGCTGCTATTGTTAAATGCGGTTTTAAGTAGTTTTGTTCATCGTGAAGCAGCGTTCTTAATGTACATTGTTCCACAATTTCGTTTAGATTTTCGATTTTACGACCGGTTAACGAGAGACTAGCTCCTAGTTTAGCAAAATGAATTGCACTAGCGGCTCCAATTCCTGAACCGGCGCCCGTTATTAATACAACTTTACCACTGAATTCCATTATAATATTATGCGCTTTGAAATGGATCCTATTAAACAACTTACAAAATTTCTATTAAGTGTATTTCACATAATAATGCGATAATCATGTTTTAAATCACCATTTCAATTAATTAGCCCGACTTGATAAACTTAATGATTACATATTATCTTATCTGCATGAAAGAAAGATAATTTTCATGTTGTAATAATATTTAATTTCTATTCTACTACAATAAAATTGTATCTCTATTACTCCATTATTTCCAACAACGCGAGAAATACATATAACTTCAAAGACCATAAAATTGGAATTATCATAAGCAATATCATTTTGGCTGACGGATTTTAATTTCAGTTTATATAAACGCAAACAGTAAAAGTATTCTAAAAGTAGCTTTGGAACAATTAAATTTATCAGGAAAAGTTGAAAATTTTATGCATTAGATTGTAAATTTTTACCCGTGATAATACCATGAATGAACATTCAATTTTATAACCCATTTTTTTGCTGAAAAAACCGGTGTTCCTTAGATTAAAGTTTAATTAATATAAAAATAATAACAATGCCGAATTTATGGTTTATTTTTAAATTGGTGCTAAAACATGACTTTAGTTTCCATTATACAGCTTTTATTTAAACTCTTAAAAGTAGAAATGTTAGTTACACTACTGAGTGTTGATGTGGGTTTATACTGAGTTAACGTATTGTGTAATAATAATTTTTATTTTTGTAACTATACGTTTTATATCTATATAGATTAAAATATTAATTACAAATGGTGTAACGAAGTAAGGTTATGCTAAGTTAGAAATTTTTGAAGACTAACATTTTAATAATTGTTTTACTGACAATAATTGTGTCTAATTTTTGAAGTAATATTGAAATAAAATTATTCATAAACTTTTTTAAAAATCAAGGACAATGTTACGATAAATAACTTCATTTTATTCCAATCAAAAGATAAATACCAAAACCTAACGCTATTAATAAATATTTCATTGATATAATTTAGCTACTTGAAATTAGAGGACATTTCAAGGGAACATTTAAACTTTTTTTTGTGTTCCAGCTCTTATCAATCTTTTTTTTAAGTTCAAAATTTAAAAGTATAGTCATAATGCTTAAGATCGTTCTCTCATCAATTGTTAACATATACGGTTATACACATCTTACTTTCCACGTCACTTATATATTTATTTCTACTAGATCAGAGTCTGCCCTTTCTCTCTCCCGCTCATTTTCTCTCTTGTTTTCTCTCGTTGTATATGAATTTATAGTATTTGAATAATATTTTTATTAATTTAACATATGCTACGATATGCTCGGGCAGAAAAATTATTATTGCGATATTACACTCTCAACTGAATTTGCTCATTTTGCAATTTAAGATTATGTTTTTAACAAAATTATTGATTTTCTCTTCATTAAAATCTGTATTTAGGTTTTGTTACATTAGGAGCAATCATAACAAAGCTTTTATTTACAGAGCAAATAATTCTATTGTGGAAAATCTGAAAGAAAAACTAACAAATAATACTACTATATCTTTATTACTTTGCGGTTTTAAAAAAGCTTATGAGTAGGCAGTTTCATATTCTTATAAACTAGTATCAATAACATTGAAACTAAAATGATCGCGGTTTTTATGAATATGTTTGTTAATTTTTGCAACATTATAAATTGTCATCTAGTTTCAATGCTATATTCCCATTAATGTTACTAAACATAGCTATTATAAATATTAAATGTGGGCATTTCAATTCGCTTATGTCGATCGTGTAATTCGATACTGATTGCTTATTCTGCGGTTTAGCCACTGAGTATCTATTATGTGTATATAATATAATACCTTTTATAAATTAAATATTTTACATAACATTCACTTTTAGACCTCAAAGAAAGAGTGACGAAGAAAAAATATTTGAAATATTTATATTTGATTACATATAAGCAGACAAGTAAATGATAAAGAGCAAGTATTAGGTTATTCAAGTGCTTGAAAACCAATGGATTTTTATTGGAATCATCACGCGATTACACAACAATTGGATTATTAAATTTTAAGTTTAACAACATATTAATTACTTAGCTGAAATTTCTTGCATTGAATAAGTATTACGTCAATCGTAACTTAAATATGGTAGTTATATTTCACTTAATTAAAATCTAGTTCATATTAAATGCGTACATTAAAACATTCTAATCACTACACCAATTTTATAAATTTCTTAACCAAATTGTTCGAACGAGGTTAATTTTTTCATTGTTCACCAAACAATTTGTTGCAAATGTAGAGTTAACGAGTTTTTTTTACATATATACTTATACTAACATGAGTTGTATAATGTATTAGGTAAATCATAATGTGCATTATTTGTCGTTAAAAACAAAAATATTCAATCATTTCTTTGTAAAAATGTATCATTAATATCTTGAGTTCAGCATAGGTAAGGGAGCAAAATATGAAAATTTTACACGCATTTGTACAAGTGCATAAATAATAACGTTCTTATTATTCTTGACTCGAATTAGGTTTTATTCATTTGTTGCGTGATAAATGTTGAAACGCTTGTTTATGTTAGATGCAAATTATGTTCGTTTTGTATTTGTAAAAAAGGAAGAAATTAAACGCTCAAAGAAGTTAACGTATCTATAAAAAATCATGAATTTGCTGAATTACTCACAACAGTTTTTAGCAGAACAAATTTATTTTTTAACTTGAAAAATTGAATACAAGATAAGCTCTCAAAATGGAGAATTGTATCAAAGGTCAAGACCAAAAAAGCTAGTAATAGATGAATTTAAACAATAAAATGGAAATGTTTACTACCATTGGGATAACTGTTCTTGAATTGACTTGATTTAAATATGCTCCTTGAAATAATTTCTAAGTTACCTACTTGTTTTAAATTCGATTTAAAATATAGCCAAACTCGATTACAACTATTAATATTTAAATGTCAAATCAAGTCAAGCAAATACAACGATCAGCTTAAAGCTGGTGCTGGAGTGTCGGCAACTCCTGGAGGATCTGGCAAAGCACAACAGAGTCAAACTTGGTTGGGTGCCGGGGCATAAGGAGTTGAGGGAAATGAAGAAGCTGATGCTTGCGCAAGGGCTGGTTTGATGACCCCACTCGTGGGCCCGGAGCCTGGAGTGGGGATCACCAAATCTGCTGTCAAAAGGGCGATGAAAAGTCGGCTGAGACGGCAGCAAAACAAATACTGGCAAGAAATTCCTGGTCAGTAGCTCAACAAGATAATGATAGGGAGAATCTGCTCCTCGCTCACAGCTGAGGTTTTAAGGCTAGGAAGGAACCAACTCAGGAGAGTAACGGGATGATAACCGATCACTGTGGGCTGAGAAAGCATCTGCAGACTATTGGGGTGTCTCAACGAGACCTCAGTTGCAGAAAACGCGATCTACATATATCATTTCCGACTGTATAGCACTCACAAAGTGGCGACACTTAGCGCGCAAGCTTAGTACAGGGACTGCTTTCCTAGGCAGAATGCTGAACCTGGAATAAGCAAGGATCCTTTTACAACAGGGATACATGAGCAGAACCGTTGTACAATAAGCCTAAGGCTGCAGTGCGAGGGGAACGATCCCTAACCTGACTTTCTGCTAAGGGGGAAAAAAAGTCAAGCATTAATTTTGCAAGGTTTTTCATTTACAAGCCAAAATGATAAGCAGAGTTTATTTCAAAAAAATTTTCAACTACTTGACTAGATGATTTTCTAAATTTTAGAGTAGGGAGAAGCTTTTTTCCGAACAAATTCTTTAATAACTAAACCTAAAACCCGCTGATAAGCCTATACGATGGCTTAATCTTACCTCCAAAGTAGATAATAAATTTGAACTTTATTTTCGCTTCATAGACATGAAATATCTGAACTCTCAGAACATTCTTTTATACGAAACTCGTTGTTGGTTAAACAAACATAAATTAAGCCAACGATTGGTTAAAAATTTTTTAAATAGAATAATATATACATATCTTTATAAACAGAAATATATTATGTACAATATATACATTTATAGCCTCCATGTATGTGCGAACTCCCATCCTTTTCTCCAGAACCACCCAAACGAATTTTTAAATAAAAGCTGTAAGCCTTTAAAATTCTAATAACCATAGCAAGTTTAAAGAAAATCGTTGAGGCCGTTTTCGAAAAAAAAATCGAAAAAATTAAAAACTCTTAGAATAAAGTGGAACATCCTGTCAACCAATTTCTTAAAAATAAAACTTCGCAGCGCAACGAGATGAAATATGAAGGCAAAATTCCAAGTTTGGTGAATTAAAGGTGAAGCTTTCGACACGATATCGCTGTCATATACACAGAGCCAGATATTTTTCTAAAAACGACTTTATCGGACTGAAGGGATCTCAAAACGTATATTTCCGCTTAGAACTCACAATCAAAAATTAGGCCCTATTACAATACTTCCTTTATATTATATTATTAATATATTATATATATATATAATAGTAAAAGAAAGTTAAAATGGAACTGAAAGCGTAATTAGTTGATTTTTGATGAGCCACCATCAAATTTAAAAAACTATATTTTGTCCCACATTCGGTATTACAGTCCTATTGGGTTATCAATTCTTTATCGTCGTAAAGCCTTTCCTCATCGAGTGGTAACCATTAAAACTTCTTTCAGTTATTTTTGCCATACTCTGAATACTAAGTATACTTTCCCAATAAAAAAAACTTGAAATATTAAAAATACAAACATTAATTCCTATAGTAAGTATTTTTTATATTCTTTTCTTTATAGCTTAAATATATACGTTAGATATTAACTTCAATTAGCAAACTTTGAATTTTCATAATGTACGTTTATATTTCTCAGCACTAAAATTTAATTGAACGTAAAGTTTTTATTTCATTTTTATGTGAAACTTTGCGTTTTTAAATTTTATAAGAAATATATTCCAATTTTCTGATATCCAAATACTTACTTAGATCTAAACGAATCAAATCTCTTAAAAATTACTCCTAAATATTTACGTATGCCTGAAAAAATAAATTCCTTTTCATCTCTATAAAATTTAATAGCCATATAGCTGGTAATATTTATAGTAAGTAAATAGTAATGGATTAGATCAATCTTAATTTATTGTGTTATCTTTAAAGGTCGTTTAGAATACGAAGTAACTATCTGCTTTTGATTTCATGTAAAACCTTTAAAAAACAGTCGTTAATAAACTATAAAATGTGTTTCAAGCTTAAATATTTTTAATTGATATTTGTTTTAGTTCTTGAATCAATATGTAAAATAAAATTGTAATACTTGTGTTATTAGCGTTTATTATTATGTAATGATGATGGGATTCATAATATAAACAATAGATTGACACATAATGACTTGGCACAATAAATGGTTAAAGCCGGATATATAATATCTTAATCACATGCATTTTTTACAACTTCGTTCAAATTGCATAATATAGATTACTTAACATAATCGTCGATCGTAACCTAGGCATTTTTATTTTATTTTATTTTTTATTCAGTATATTTACCTTCGGTAAATTTATTAATAATTTTTTATTTTTTATTTTTTTTTTGGCAAAAAGTACCATTGATATTCTCAAAAATTTCTATATTTGTATATATTAAAACTAATTTAGTTCTAATGCATATACAAATTAATGGGAAATATAACGAATATCATCTAATATTTAAAATAAAATATAATTTATAATAATTAAAGATTGAAAGATTATAGTGAATGGATATCATATTACAGTGATTTTGCTGTGTTGTGTTGATAGCGACCACAGACGATTGGTTCTCATACCGCTCCCATTACACAATGCAGCCACTTGTCCTATACATTTCCAAGCATATTAAAATGATATAAATACAAACACAAATCTACATTCACATACGCACATACAAATGTCCGTCGAGGCTTTCTTACGATTTCAAAAAGTATTCAAATATCACACATTTAATTGCGCATTCATATTGCATTCAAAAGATCATATTTAACGGCGTAATTCTGAAATTTTACAGGAGTTTTCAAGTAAGAGATACGTCTTTAAGTTTAAACACTTCGTTGGTGATATTTAAAAAATTTAATCTAACTAGTACTGGTTTTTACTTGATACTTACACATAATTAATTTGTATGAAGAAATACCTTCACGTTAAATTAGTGCACTTTGAATATTTGAAAGTAAGACATTGTTTAAGAAAAATATTTTTTATATAACAATACTTAACAAACTTCTTATTTCCTATCAAATGTTTGTTCCAAGAAAATTTTAAATAAAATAATTAAAGTTGGGTCTATTGCAAATGCTGCTCTTAGACACTATGGTATAACCGCCTTATTTTTAGCCTTAGTTCTACATAAATTGCTCAAAAATCGTTAATTACACGGTTAAAAAACTAACACAGTTATAAAATAAATGTATAATAAATACGTAACTTGAAATAATTCTACTACCAGAAAATACTTATAAAAAAAACGTTAAGAAATTTTTTCTTAGTTAAGAAAATAGCTAATAAATTGGAAGCAAAATGCGTCTAATTTGAAAATCATTGTCTGGCTACCATCTACATATTTTCTGAATATTCTTACTCTTTTTTTTTCAAGTCGCTTTAATATCTAAGATCATATCAAGACTGTCTTTATCAAAGAAAATTTTTTATATCGGTTATAAGTCATTTACATAAATCCTAGGGATTCAACGCGTACCACTGACGGATAGAGCGGAGATCAACTAATCTTACCACTACGCCAATAAGTGAATTGTTACTTTTTTTATGTAACTTTGGGTTACTTAATTAGCAGTTAATAAAAAAATTTAGATTTTATGTTCTTACACTATCATAGTAGCTTATAAAAAATTTCTTTTAGTCTTTTAAGACAATTCCCAGCCTTTAGATAGCTTCCTGGAAACAAAACGATTTTATGGTTTCCTATTCCCTCATCAGTTGTTGTCATAAACGCTCATTCACATCTTACCTGCGACGTCGCTTTTGATAATTGTTACTAGATCAAGGTTTACATCTTTTCTCCCACTCATTTCTTCTCTCTTCTCTCTCGTATCATAGAATTTGAAAAATATTTTGTTTACGTTTTGAGTTTTATTTTATTTGAGTTTGACTACTTATATTTTGAGCCAAAATTAAAGCAAGTAACATAGAAATTTTGTCTACTTAGTAGCATAAAAATCAATTCAAGTAGTGAATCCCTAATCCCTAACTATTAAATTTTTACTTTTTTGAAATATATGTAAATACCCAAAAATTAAATGTCATTGTTCGTGTTTTGCAACGCTTAATTTAGAATCTACCACTTGTTCGAATATTAAAATAGTTATGGAACTATTGGAACATTTCAGATTTCAGCAGTTGTCTAATTCAATACAGAAAAATAAAATTATTTAAAGCTTTGTTTACTGATTTTTTCCCATTTTTAACTATTTACTATTGCCGGAATCTGCAGATAGTATTAGTAAATTTGGCCGTTTTTTCTGCCCTCACATTTGTACCACCCAGGGCAAAATCCACTTGCCTTAATACGCTACGCGATTGGATTAATGCAAGTCAAAATTTTCATTACCTGTTCTCACTTTAATTTTGTATCTCAGAAAAATAAGTAAAAATAAATTGAATAGCATTAAATAAGCATTTCATTTAATTACTTAAAAACATATTTTAACTAAAACAAAATATCACTCAAAAATCATTAATCCAAAATATTTGTACCTATAGTCTGATTTACTACTCACAAAGAGCTATAGACAAAAATGGTTAGCATAAATGAGTACGTACTTTTACTTATTTAATTTAATCACATATAAATATAATTGGATTAATCAATTTTCTTCATTTATAGTTGGCATAATAACTGTAAATTATACATGCAATATTATTTTCAATGCATTTGGTCAGTTAAATATGGCGTAAGAAAGAAGTTAATTTTACCATGAACTGAATTTCATGAGATCTCCTTTTAAGAAATAATTAGTGACAAATGTATATAGTAATTTAGTATATAAAGTATATAAATATAGTATATAGTAATTAATATGGATCCATAATTAATTGCGTAAGAGTCATACTTTTGGCTTGCGGGGGAAATTTAGAACATATAAACTTCAATATTAATCTTAAATTTGATAAACTAATGTTATAATGCAGATACAGCACTTGAAATGAAATCACAGCAATACCTTTATTAGACACAACATATCAAAAGCGAATTTGGGTAAGCGACATCTTAAAAAAAAGAGTTTGTCAAAGAACAAATTTTAATGGAAAATACCTACCATTGCGAAAATAATTGAAAAATAATTTGTTTTTAATTCATCAAGTATATTTATAAACTAACACGTGATCATGTGATTATTTAGCATTTTTCTAATTTTCTTAGTACCTAAATTGATTACCATGTAAAAATTATTTCTACCGACTATTTCACAAACGTTTTTTGTATTACTAATTATTATATACGGTAGTTTATGTTTTCATAAAACTATTTGATTTTTCCATGAAATTTTCCGTAATAGGCAATTTATATATATTTACAATCACAAAGTATAGCTATTCAATCTATCTAATTATTTTCCTTGCGTTAAGTTGTTATTTCGGAATTTTAATTGAATGCCTATCAATCTTATTCATCGAGCAACACGTCATTTTTCCTTAAAAATGATTAAGACCGAATGTTCACAATAGATCTTTAATCTATAAATGACATCATAAAACGATAAATAGAGCATTTATTAGTCTTAAATGTGATTTAACCCACGGTCAAGTGGGTCCAGCTCGAAACCACAAATAATTAGTGAAAACCATTTGTTATAAACATTTAAAGCATTTAAGTATACCTATAGAGATGCTAACGACGCTTCTCGATACCTTCCTTCTATCATTTGTCATGCTCTTATGTCTGTCCTCTCATCTCTTTTCGGTCAAGCGAAGCCGCTTTACCGCTACATTTAAAACATGTCACAATTTCTAAACACAAACGAAACGAGCAAAAAATGAACAAATAAAAATGATAAATTACTAAGTTGAGTCTCGGCATCGGCGTTTTCTAAGCACCTATTTAAAATGTACTTAAAAGTAATAATATTTATTTACAACCAGCCAATTTATTAATAACTGAATTACTTAACAAAACGACCACCAGATTGTATTTATTTGAACTTTCCGCTTTGGTCTTAACACATAGAAAAATGAAACACCGACGGACGACTAAATTAATTAATTTTAAATGGAAATCATTTAGATAATAACAAAATCTTCATACTTCATTGTGCGCGTTACCTTTAAAATAAATAGTATGAAAGAATTACTTCATGGTGCGTTCTAAGAAGCCCGACAGCTTGATTATTCCTTCTTTTTTTTTTTTTTTTGAATTAAGCTTTTGGCCATTTAAAACCATAATCTCTGTCTTTATCTTTCTAATGACGCTGAGTTTCTAACACCTCTACCTTCGACTCAATGATTTGTTAATAACAATAATTAAGGTAATGACTACCATTTTAAATATCGGCAATTACTGTTATTATAATTATTATTATCATCATATTGAAATGTCCGCCATAGTTGCCAGATCACAATATATAATATCTATTCAATACAACGCACAATAAATTAATAATAGTCGGTTATGGCGGCGCTTTCGTTTGAACATGGAGGTTTTCAGGTTTTTTACCGTGCCTTTTTAATGTTGATTATTATCAAAATGACGAGTTCAGTTGAGGACACGGCATAAAAATGTCTTACATTAGCAAAAAAAAAAATCAAATAACAACATATGCAAGTAATTTATAAAATTGGTATTTAAATTAAAAGTTGAACTAAAGCGTCTATTTATTTTACAATATTTAAACTTGAGTGAATTTCAGATTTGTATGACTTGCTGGAAATTTAATGAGAAAGAGAAAAATGTAAAATTAAAAGATAATAATAAATAAGTAAATATAAAAAAAATTGAACACATGCATATATGTATATATATATATGTAAATGCTATGTGAGTACCTACTACATATGTAAGAGAAAAATGATTGATTTGTAGTAGTGAGACAAGACGAGAGAACTTTGGGACTTTGTTTCGTCTTTCGTCTCGGAAGGTATCTTGATTTAAAACGGCGCGGCATTGATTGATAGAAGCGTTAAAAAACCACAGGTAGCTAAATAACTTCTTCACAACAAAACTAAATCATCATAACACTTTGTATTACGAAGAAGTTATAATATAATACACCTCTCTTATACAGGATGATTTGAGAGCTTGCAAATTTATATATTTACCTATATATACATAAATATACCAATTAAGACTTATTAACCATGGAAAAACATTACCATATATAGATTCTCTTTTACCTGCTGTTTTAAATTAATATTAATTTAAAATTATTTAAAAATTATAAATTAATTGAAACTATTGAAATCAATTGCTGCTATGCTTTAAACATCACTAGTACTGTCTATACCTAAAATGCTAATATTAGAGCTTTAATGCTTTCATTGATAGTTTCATCGTATTTTCGGCAAAAACCATGAACAATTAGATTACCAAACAAGCAAATAGACAATCCAATATTGTTTATAATATAGGTATTGTAATATTGCAGCTTTTTTAAATATCTGAATTGTTATAGTCTTTAACAACGACAAATACAAAAACTCAAGAAAATTTTGGGCTTCTATTGGGATTAAACTCTTGAACTACTAGCGTAAGTATAGGGTGGCAATATAGTCAGTCACAATACTAAGTAACTCACAGATGCTTTTAATAAATGAAAATTTATAACCATTTAATGAAAATAGCCATTTTATTGACTTAAATCAATAGAACACCTAATGGCTTGTTTAGAATTATTTTGCTTTAATCATTGTCGAATATCGAACTAATGTTGAATGACTCATTCCTTCTACCTACTTAAAATAAGCGGATCTAATTGTAAGCCAAACTTGTGCTGCGGTATAGTTTTGGGTTTTGCAAAATTTTTGAAGTGTGTCGCTAAATTTTAGAAACTTTTTATGGAATAAATCTGAATTTTAATGTCTTATTTATAAACTGTTTTATTTGACACTGAAAATTTTTACCATAAACAATTTTTCACAGTGTATTATATTCGTAGATAAGCAAAATTATTTAAAACTTATCTTCTTTTTATTTTATTTTATTTACTATCGCTTTAGCTGCTAAGGCTATGTCGCGACTTGATCAAAAAATCTAAATATGGTTATAAATGGTTGATTTCTTAATGGCTCGCCAATGCTTCAGAAAAATCGGACTTTCTGGGTTTAGATTTATTGGAGGCATCGGTAAATGTTATTGTTAGTGTTTTTTTTAACATTGTACTGCAACAAAAAAAAAGGCTGAAAATCACTACTCTAAATCGTTGTTCTAGAACATTCCAGAGACTTGAATTGTTGAATATTTTAATATTCTATAAATTTCGATATTGATTGTGGAACATTCGAGAATATTCCATCACTTTTCAACGCACGATTCGATTCCGTTATTTCTGTCTTTATTTGTAATACTATTTAAAGTAAATACGTACTATCGTATGAGATAATGATTCATTAAAATTTGAACTACTAGCTACTATTTTACTTACAATCTACTTCATTAAGTTTACTTTTACCATTCTTTCCAAAAAACATTTTTAATAAATCTTAAAGAGGTGTTATATGAAATAAAATATTGGGGCTTAAAAAAATTCTTATGGTATCAAAAATTGAAATTATTTATTAAAACAAAAATGTTAGTGCCAAAACGAGCTCTTAATGTCAATATTAAGGTTTGCTTCAATCCATTTTTTCATTTTCCCTTTAAAACAGTTCATCGTAACAACAATCTTAAAAAAGGAATTTAAAGAAAATTTTACGCTTTGCAAAAAGTCGTTAAACAAAGTTCCTTAGATAAATCGTTTCAAAGATATCAGCGTTTAAAAAAACACTACTTACTTAATTTTTTGTTTTTATATTTTCCAAGTTCGCTCAAAGGACGTTTTTTGTAGAACCTGTGATTTCTTTTAAAGGCCTTCTTTCAGATTATGACGATGAACTTTTCCAAAGTGTTATTTAAATGGAAACTGAAAATATGAGGCAAACCTTAATATTGATATTAAGAGCTCGTTTTGGCGGAAAATATATTTTTAAATATACTATCAATTTTTGTTTACTAAAATATATACATACATAGTTCGCTAAATATGTAAAAAGAGGTTTTTAACGGTTGAAAAGATTTTGGAAAACGAAATTTGGAAGTTATTCTTTGACAATATCTTAAACACTTTACCTATATTATTCCTAGTTGCGTATTTTTCATTAAACTATAACTTTCTGATTCTAACTTAAATGATTCTTAACCATTTTAAATGACTCAAGATACAGCAGTTCTCCAACATCGATATATTTAAGCCAAATCTTTGTTTGATAGTTTTTCCATTTAATTAATTTAATTTACCATTTAATTCCATAGGAAATTGTTTGATAATGCTCCTCGTTCGTATATCCCGATTATGCCATTTGGTGTTAAGAAACAAAACCATAAATATTAAAAAAAGTCTTCGTGGAAAACTATAACTTATAGTGAAAAATTATTCATATAATAAATATGTCCTATTATCATTATAAGTATAAAGAATATATAATATATAGGTACCTACGTATAATAAATGAAAACAAAAAAATTATAGATGAAATACGAACAAAAAAAGAACATTATTATTCTGATTTGCTACTCAATAGTCAAAATTATAATGATCAAGACGTATAAACTAGTATATTTAAGTACCTATATGAAAAGTATATATTAAGAGATATTAATAGAGATAATTAAAAATTTATTATATGAGGGAAATAAAAACTATGGCCGTTTTCCACGGCCGTTGCACAAAACTCACACTTTTAACTTTAAACCATACGAAATAGCGTTGCTTGTGGACAGCCCCCTGTCACTTAGATACGAGAAATGCTAAAAAAACGTGACCGATTTCTACAGAAATCTGTGTTGTTATAAGAGTCATACGTCTCGAACAGCCCCCTACCACTTAAACTTATCAGAGTTATTATAATTATTATATAAAAATACTTATCATAATTATTCTCATAATCACAATAATAATGAAAACATTTAAAAAAGTTTCTTTTAATAACTAGCCTGACGTTTAAAAAAAATTATTTCTAATCTCCGACTTTCATAAATTCTACGGTCTTTGTCAGTCTTTGTGGTCTTCTTCGTTCAACTCGTTGGCAACTAAATGGCAACTAGTGACTGCAAATCGAGTAAAAATGGTCACAATGGTCACATGGAGTTGTAGGGGGCTGCTTGTGGATATAACCTCAAACAACAGCATTATTCGGCGCAATGCTTTGTAATTGGAAACGGCCTTTGTTTATGTATTATATCATATAGATTATGCCCACGAAGATAATTAAAGATAATTGATTAAAACATACTTAATTTTTCACTTACCTCGAAGAGTTGTTAAAAGATGAGATAATTCCAACTGCTTTAGCAAACTATCCATGTTTTTGTTGGATTATGTCAGTTTAGTTTCACCGATTACCAATAGCGCTTTGACACATCTTCATAACAAGTAATACTGATCTCTTAATAATTAAGAGATCAGTATTACTAGAAAACCTATACGTCGCTTTATGATAAAAAGACACTCGTTAATAGAAAAGAAGACCCTTTTACTAGAAGTAAACACGATGTTAGTTTGATATTAAGAGATGCGTAGTAGAATAAAATAGTTTTCTCAAATATATCATCTGTTTATATTAAATGCGTAAAAATGCAATCGTATTTAGATTTATTTTGACATATGTTAATTATAAAGAAAATATCTTTCAATTAAATAAGACCTCATAAAAAAGGCTTAACTCTATCAATATATTTATTTTATTATAAAGATATTAAACTATACAGATACAAAACTATTTCTCTTAAAAGAAAATCCTGAGAAAGTTTTTACATTCTTAAATTGGTGCTTTCTTATTATTGAAGGATACATTATTTTATTGTATGGTTTTAATATAAACGATTAAAGAATGGCATTTGCAAAATCAAGCTTACAAAACTACTCAAAATCTTGAATGAATTTATATATTTATTTTCCCAACCTGTCGGTTATATCAAATGTTTCTTTTATGTTCTTGTAAAATTAACTTTTTTAATATAAAACAATTTTTATGATACAAATGTTGTTAAAATTAAGTCATTAATAGTCAGAACTTGACTTTCTTAAAAATCGGTTTATAGGCCTTCGCATATAGAAAAACAAAAGTTTTATCTCACGAATCTTGAAGTAATATTGTATTGTTTGTAATAATTCCTTTTAAGTTCTGATCGCTAATAACGTAATTGTTAGCACCACTTTAAATAACTTTAACAAAAACATAATCTCTTGTTCTTTGATTTTTATGGAAATGTAATTTTAAATTATATTTTTAGCCAAAGTTTTTAGAGATAATACTTCCCATTATACCATAATTTGGAAAATTTATAACTTTTAAATCGAAACGAAGTAAAAAATAGTTGTAAAAGAAGGTTAATAATATAATGAAGGTATATTGTTACAATATTCAAAGCTCCAACGCAAAAAAAAACATCTCTCAGCCTCTTAATGACCAATCCATCGTGTTGGAGGTCAACCATTTAGGTGGTAGATAACAATAACAAAAATAACAATAACGATACACATAATATTCCGCTCATATTAAAAGCGATTTGGGCGATAGTGGCGGTGATGGTGGTGTGAGTTGAACCCAGGGAACTACGTTGTTCGCGGCTCCTGTGAAATTTACCGCATTCAAACCCCTTGGCTCTACACAAAAACAATGGTCTGTTGTCCTGTCCTTTGTCCTTCTCGATAAGATAATAAATGAGAATTTCGTTCGCATGAAATCTTTTTTCTTCAGATACGAAAATCGTTAATCATTTTTTAAATTTTTGTTAATATCGTTCCGATGTGTATTTCATATAATAAAACACGCACACACACTCACTATACAATACAACATATGAAATAGGGCATGTATATTTGGCAGCTGTGGCTCAACATCAGCCAGCAGCATTGACTAAAAACCATATAAAAAAGTCTTATATATGTGTTTGTGTAAAAATTCAAGTATAAGGGATGATGATGATAATGAATTTAATCACCATTTTTTTCGTGTAGTTTACACATCTGTTGTGTGAAATTTTTACTAATTTAATACAATTAGATTCAGCTTGTAAAAATTTAAGCGCTTTAAGCTTCAATGTTTTTTAAGATAGTATCTTCCGGTTTTAGATTGCTAATCCATTATCATTAAGCTGTTAAAAATTATCAACGAACTTAATTGTTTGCATCTACGTTAGAATATAAAATCTTATATTTTTTATTACCTACATTTGTATCTAATACCTACAAGTAGTTGGAAATATCATCCGTGTGTTCATATTATTTTGACCGTTTGAAATTATTAATTTAAATGAAAGTAATCTATAAAAATGAAAATATTTATTTAACAGCAAATACCTAACTGTAAAAATACAACTGTTGTATTAAATAAATCAAATCTAATATAGCATTTAAAATTGAATCTGAAGCGATAATGTATTTTGACAAAATAACAATTTTCACATTAAAACCAATTCTTAATGCTTTGTTGATAACAAACAAATAATAAGAAAAAACCATAGACCATTTTTCAATTTAAACTCCATGACATAAATCTACTTACTTTACATTACCTATAGCTATAACGTAAAGAATTGCTTAATGACAAATTAGTAATTATTCATTTATTCTATTTTAATATTAGAGCTCTGAGAATTAATAAAATAAATCATAGTAAATGTCATTTTCATTATATCCGTGAAGTTTAACTAACCAATAAATACATGAGTACGTTCAATTTATGATTATATTGAAAAATGCGAACAAAAGTTATTGCGCTCATTTACTGTAATTTATCATCAGTCACAATACGGTTAAGGCGAATCAGTTATTTGATAACAAAAATTATGATTTTTGAAAAATTATTTAACGAGAAAATAAACAGATATAAATTAGTTAGGCGTAGGTATATGAATGAAAATAAGCAGAAATCCATTCAATATGCTTGAATAATTATAAGTATGAATATTTTAAAACGAAAATTATAAAATTATTAATAAAACAAGCACTTTGTAAGTGCGATGTCACTGTTTGAAGTATGGAGTAAATTAAATGAAGCAGAAGTTTCCAAACGATGTATTCTAGGTATAATACTTAATATAAAGGTATAATACTATAATACTTTTCAAATATTATATGTGTTTTAAGACTAATTAAAAATTTGTAGTCGGTTAAATTTTGAATAATGTTATATCTGCAATTTTTTTAGATTGTATCTATCTGTACAAATTTCATTAGCTTATATTTTTTTTTGGCTGCAATTTATAGAGAGATTCTTTTCAATAAAGTTATAAGGTCTGTAGTTTATACGTTGCATTGTATCTCGGATAGTTTGAGAATCGCTGAGCAAAAGGGAAATGGAGAGATTGATGACAAGTTTAGTTGCTAATGATGGCGGTAGCGCGGTCGAGCAAAGGTGGGTGGTAGGCGAATGGCGGTCGCTTCTATGAGAAAAGGGTGCAAGAGGACGGGGTGTGGATCATTAATTAATGTCACCTCTCCATAGTAAGTTAATTAGGAACCGCGGGACGTACAACGCACACTGAGATCTCTTTGTGAGTGAACCGACATAAGTTGCCTCCAATACCGTCATTAAAACTGACTTGTTCGAATCAATTCGGTTACTTTCGCACATCTACTACTTATCGAACAAACTCCTATTTGTAAAACTAATTTCACTGTTCTGTTGAAACTATCGTGGATTCATTAACTCGCTTTTATTACTAAGAATCTAGAGACCATCAAAGGGAAAAGCTCATACTCTCAGTGTAATTCTAACACCTATTTGATAACACCCAACAGTTACGCTCATAAAAATTTTACAGTTTGCCATAAAAGCATTCTTTTATTTCATTAAATAAAATGGTCCCTAAATTTTCCTTCGGAAATTTCGTATTTTTTGTGTTCCGGTAACACTTTGCAATATTACAGCCGTTATTATCCCTTCCACATAACTTAATAAGTTTCTCTTTCCTTTTGATATTCAAACTAATATAATGGGTTTTAGCATATTATATTGTTAAAACGTACTTGTACATATATCTACAGAGACGGACAACAATTTTGTTACTAACGAATTAATAAATATAGTAAAACAAAAGCAAAAATATTAATATTAATAAATATAAATATTAATATTTTCACAAAGTATAGAATCTAAACTAAACATTATTGAAAATTTTGCTAAATATTTTTTTAACATTAATAAGGTAACAACTTCTTAAAAACTTTTATGGAGGCAAAATTGCAAGAGGGGTTCAAACGATAGCATTTCAAGTTTATTAAAAAATCCATTTTGTTTATTTTATGAGAAACATACGGAAATAAAACTTCATATAAGCGAAGTTCTTGTGACAATGATGCTATCTTAACAAACAATGTGCTACTTAACAAAAAGCACACTGTACAATGGCTTAAACGTATGTCCCATATAAAATATGGTGAAGCAAAGAAGTGAAGTTCACTATAGCAGACTTATGGAACACACAAATCCGCTAATGAGTGCAACTATAAAATACCCGGTCAACAAAAGATTGAAGTCGAAAAGAACTCCAAATAAGTTGAGAGAAAATGAACAGGAGGTGTTCCACTGGTAACTTCTTCATCATAACATTTGAAGTTCATGAACTCAAGAACTTTCCATTAGATAATAGTTTCAAAAATCCGTATACCAATTTGATAAAATAAAAAGAATATTAACAATGTATTTATATAATTATTCATTGTTGAAATGTAACCTCTTTCTATCTTATTCTTTCTGGTTAAGATTTAAGACAAAAATAGTTCATTTTTTTGTACATACTACCAATAGCTTTCATCTAGCAAAAAAATGCATTCACTTAGAATCTCAGGACTGACTTATTTATAATGCTGTGAAAATTGTATACAAATATGTGACTTAAGGTATCTCTTACACCTCTACTATTCATATTTTAATTTTTATTTGCCTATTGAAACGTTAACGTTTAAAATAGCTAATAAAATCTTGTTATACAATTTTTTTCAAAATTTGTACACGAGCTTAATTTTGATGGAGAATGATGAAAATAAAATTTTTGAAATTATAGCATTTCTAGATTTAATTTATTTCAATGATTTCGAAATATATAAAGAAAACAATAAACATTCAAATTTTTAAACCATTACATTTTGTTCATTTAAGATATAACGTTAATTTAAATAAGTCTTATTTATTAAATTAAATCGTCTAATTTATCTACTTTTTAGTGTATTTCAAAAGAAGCGCTTTTTTAAAAAAATATTTTTTGTAAGATAATTATTTCTTCTTTTCTCTCTCGTCATATGTGAACTTAAAAGTATTCACAGAATATTTTTATTTACTAAACATACACCGCAATATGTTCGGACAGACAAAACATGATCATATGTTTGCTTGAATTCTTTTGCCATTTTCTTACACAGTTACGTCAATTTCTGTAATTTTTTGACAGTGAATTTTTAATAGTCAGATATAATATTTCCATTTTTCCATAAAAACTCTTGTTAAATTTTAACTTCTGGAGGATTATTTCTTTCATTTATATCTTGGGTAAGAATTATTTACTATTAGCCCAGTCAAAATCAACAATAAATTCGCAAAACATGATGTATCTCTGATTTTTTAATACGTTGTTTGGACCTATTAGGGATATGTATTCTCAAGTTTGCAACTCCCAAAAAGTTGTGGAAAAATTTTTAGGAAAAACCGTGAAAATTTTGAACTTATTTCAGATTCTGCTCGGTATCTCCTATTCCATGCATTTTTCTTCAAAAGCTGTTTTGTACGTTTTTAAAGGGCATCGAATTTGTCACAAATTAAGCCCAATCGGAGCTCTGCATGTTAATGGGTTACCGACGTACGGCATTTTGAAAATAGGCCAGTTTTTTGAAAAATTGAAAATTTTAGTTTTAGACCTTTCTGGGATCAAAGTTGCGTCGAAACCGTTGATCCTACGAGAAGAACTTATTGAATATAATTTGTAGACAATTTAATTAGCGTTAAATTAAGTACAAAGCGGGACCTGTAAGGCTCGTAGTTCTCTCAAAATCTTAGAGAACCCATATAAGGGAAAATCGCATTTTGGTGGGTACTCCAGAATTGGTGGAACGTCAAGGTTAATTTGAGGCTAATCACCGTCGTCTTCTTCATTGCAGTTTTCCACATTTCCCCAGAGCAAATAGCATACATCGCAGAACATCTAGGCCCTGCTTTCAGGCAAGTGCAGCCACCACCCAGCACCCCATCTTGCATTAACAAGAGACTTGTTTTAGTAGCTCTCCGGGGGCAGGATCTTCCCGACTGGCACTGTGGATGAGCCCAGCCGGGGTCATACATGCTTAAAAATCACTTCATGCAACAAAAAATTGTTAAGGTACATTTCTGGGAAAATGAAATTTTACCTTTTATGTTTTGTTTTTTTTTTATGATTTTGAGAGAACTACGAGGCTTACAGATCCCGCTTTGCACGTAATTTGAAGCTAATTAAATTACTTACAAATATATATACAAGTTTTTCTCGTAGAAGTAATACCGAGCAGAATCTGAAATAAGTTCAAAATTTTCACGGTTTTTCCTCAATAAAAATTTTTCCACAACTTTTTGGGAGTTGCAAACTTGAGAATACATATGTCCCTAATGGGTCCCACATATATCCCTAATGGGTCCAAACAACATATTAAAAAATCAGAGATACATAATGTTTTACGAGTTTAGCTATTTTTATGTCGATTTTGACTGGCCTATATACTATGTATACTATGTATGTAGATACCTTTAAAAATTTAGGATTAGTTTCTAACAATATTATTGATTTTTTTGTTAATTTTCATTACAATCTGTAAATGGATAGTTATATATTAGAAATAACCTTTAGGACTTTTTCTTTAAAGTACACACGCACAAAATATTATATAACATAAATATATTTACATAAATATATATATATATATATATCAGATATCAAAAAGGAACAAATTTTTTTTAACTTTGGAACCGAAATGTTTTAACGCGTTTAATTTTTAGTACGGTCCTGCATCGGAATGTACATAGAAGGTAGATAATATTTATACATCAAGTAGCGGTTATAACTCTTCAATTAGGCTACCTTATGTGTCGCTTATCTTTTGCAGTCGCTGAGAGAGTTGGAGCTAGCGATGCTGTGAAAGATACGCCTCATCTCGCCGAGTCTGTACACTTCCATGCCAACAGTGTTGTTCGATAGCTTCTTATTGGCTTGAACATGAAAGTGGTGAATAATTAATTATAAACATGAAGAATGTTGTGAATTAATGTAATCAAAATAGATTAGGTTAGTCTCAGAAAATATCACTCTTACGATACATAAGCGATAGTTAATTATATTATGAAATAAACCTCTGAGGGATTTAGCACGACGCGACGTTGCACACGTGAAAAGCTGCAAAATGAATTTGTTAAAAACAA
Source organism: Sisyra nigra (assembly GCA_958496155.1). NCBI lineage: Eukaryota > Metazoa > Arthropoda > Insecta > Neuroptera > Sisyridae > Sisyra > Sisyra nigra. The sequence continues at coordinate 36,013,892 of OY292313.1, read as the reverse complement.
ATTCCGTCTCGATCTTTCCAGCTTGTAATTATTCGTGTTTTATAATATGAATGTCATAAAAATCAAATCGCCGTAGAAAAAACAATTATTATTATGATATGAACAATTGAGTGAGATTTCATGGCAAACTGCAAGTCACGCGACATTTAAGGCTTTCATCCTCCGCACTCGTTCCATCGTGTGATTGTGCCAACAATTTCTTTTCTCGAAGGGTTTCTAATATTTGTAAGGTGTTTGTAATGTAATTCCTTTTTGATTGGTTGATTCCTGATGATTGCGTGCTTGAGTTTCATCAGCATAAGTTGTGTTGTTCAAGTCATATACCATACTAACAGTTCTGCCATCAACCCCTTACCCCAGTCAACCACCTTTAATTTACATAAGCGTGGTATTTTATTGTTGTATTTAATTTTCATTGCCGTTAGCAAGAATATAGAGACACGTTCGGTATTATGTTTATCAATTTCAAAGTTAGCACAAAAAGTTTACACTTACACGTACCTATAGGTATAGGCATCTTGTAGGTTACAAATATACAACTTCCTTAATCTTAAATAGTTTCTGTGATGATAATACCTTAAAACAGAAAGTCGTTGATTTTAATAATTTTAAGCTTAAGTTTATTTCATTTAAAAATTCTGAAATTTTAGCTTATATAAACACTAAATTCTCGAAAGTTTATCTCTAAGCAAATACGGGGGTATAAAATATAGGTATTCCTAAAAATCTAAGTTTTGTCATTTTCAAGGCCTGATTAAAAATGTTAATGGGTATTGTGTTAATGGGTAGGTAGTTCTTACACAATACCTACCTAGAAGGTTGTTCAGTCTCGCTGTTTCTCTAGATTCCGTAGCACGAGTTAAACTGTATAAGCATGCATATCAAAAAAGATCAATCGTACAGATATACGCAGGTCTACAATCAGTTTCATCTAATATAAAAGAATTGGAAACCTCTTTGAAAAACTAAAAACAGATTTACATCGCCAGAACCAGTGGTGTAATGTGGGGGACAATGGAGGCATCAACTCTAGACGGTACAATTGTGGGGGCGGTAAGAAGTAGTTGACGTTACTAATTTTGTCCGCAAAATAGATGATAGCTATTACCGTATTAGACCGAATATAAGACGCACAATTATACGTGTTTTTATGCGTCTATAATCGTGATGCGTCTTATATTCGATGCTTAATTCAAGTACACCTTAATTCAGGTTTTTTTTTTGTTTCTAACTTGTAATATTCAGGGTCATTAGTATCTTATAATCGATGTAATACGGTAGTTAAAATTGAGAAAAAGCCATTGTTAAGGCTTTAAAATCAGCGTTCCACTACGTGTTAACAATGCTAGAAATGGTTAAAAACCTGTTTAGAAACGTTCTTTTAACCGTTTATTATAACAACTACGATCGTTGTGTTGTATCGAAAACGTTATCAATTACGTCATTACTTCGCTTACACTAGTCACGCAGACTCTGCTAAGAGATAAGTCAGTGTGAATATTTAACGCTCAAACGTTTCCGAATACAAAATTGGAGGAAGGGAAATTTAAACGCAAATGAGTACAAACAAAGTGTTATTTTAAAAGGAGTTTTATTTTGGATATTTATTTTAAACAGCGGAGGAATATTCCAGGGTATCAGCAAATTATGTTTAGATAAAATATTTGCTTTATTTGCCGCCCTAATTTAGCATTTGCTCCGGGTGTCATTTTAAGCTACGCAATTGACCAGAACTATAGTATAGGATGTATTGTTTGATATAACTGTTTGATGTAACTTGTTTGATATATAATTTGGTATTAAAAACTTCTTAAAGTAATATTTCTGTAAATAAGTACTTATTTGTCTTTTTGACCTCAATTCAAAAAATTGCGCTTTGTTTTTCGATCTTTGTGATCTAAAGATTACATTGCAAGTGTAGTTAAAAAGTTTAGTTTCAGTACCACTGACTTTGAATGTAAGAATAGTAAGTACTTATTCATAAGTAGTAATCGTATGAACTATTAATTTTAATTTTATTATATACTTTTGACTTTTAATTGCCTTTATGAAACAAGTACAATGAAGGAATACTTATAAGAATTATAAATGAAATGTAATGTATAAAAAAATCATTTGAAACGACCTTAATTTCTTGAGACATTTGGATCGCCGCTTTTGCTATCTGCGGATCAGATCAAGGACAGGTGTAACGTTATTTTATTGCTAAAAAGATGTTCGGAAGTCTTCTTCACATTTTAATTGTACAAGTAATAAATGGAGTATTTGAAACTCTTACTTTAATTTTTATAGCCTTACAGTTTTAATGGTTCGATCATTTAATGAAATGAAGGGATGACTGCTTTTAGTTTTTACGGCTGTAGTTTTGCTATTCTCCAAATACGTATTTACTGTTAATTATTATAACGAAGTATTTATTATAACTCCTAATGGTTTTCATAATGCTTAATTTTTTAAGTAAATTGGCAGTTTTCTTAATTTGTTACATAAACATGTTACGGATATTGAATAAGTAAAAAGATGACTTAAATAATTACGTTTACGTCTATAAATTTTACCAAGTACTTCATTTTGGTCTTAAGATATATAAATAAAAACTTTATAACCAATTGAATTATTTATTTATAATTAAACTTTTTAATATGTGACGTATTAAATAGATTTTTGGAAATATAGATAGCAAATCATTTAATCATAATAGTTTAGACAAAAAAAAATAACATGTGCACACAATCTACCTTTATAATTATTTTCACGTCAGGTGTTAAAATAGACGTTAATATATTGTAATACGAATGAATAAAAAATTATAATAATCGTAAAAAATTAGACCATAAATGTATTAGTTAATGACGTTACTAATGTGTGAACGGCCAATGTCATTTGTGGATTGGTGCAATGTTTGTGGCCCTTATTTTTATTTGGGCCTCGAGTTTAGAATGCAATAAAGCAAGGGTTGTCGATGGTCGTTTTAACCCTTAACGTCACACTTATGTCTCGCTAGGTGGATAGTTAAGCATTTCAATGTGCCTAATAGGAACATTCTGTGCTGATAATGAGTTGGAAATTATTATTAAATTATCTCTACCTGAGTGAACATTGCACTTAAATAATAGCGTTTTTTCGGACAAAAAATATCTAGTAATAAATTAATGTTGAGGATAAAACAATAAAAATATAGATTACTACATGTTTTCACACACTTACACATGCCCATCAATTAAACATCATGAACACATGACGAAATATTGATCTTAATTGAGAAAAAGCGAGATAATGATATGCATGATCTTAATTTATATAATCGCTTTGTAGATTACCAATGACTTGACAAGTTTGCTGTTTTTTAATACAGGAGCTACGTTTATGGGTAACTAATATATTAATTGATTTTTAATTACAAGAATTTTCTTGCTTCTTACTTTATGGTTTATTATCCACCTGAAATTAATGTAAAATTGATTTTTTCTTATGCATTGAAAAATTTAGCACATTCCATTTTTTCGCAACAATTTGTTAATTATTGTTGAGTTTAGATTAGATTAGAATTCGATTAATGTTATTTGAAGAAAAAAATTAATTAATTTCGTAATTAATCAACATTTAAAGCATTCAAATATAAAATGAATCAAGATTAAATAGGTTTCAATGAAAATAATTTCCTGCAGCAAAAGATCTTGGAGAAATTAATAATCTGTTTCAATTTTTGTTTGTTTGTTTGTTTTTTTTTTTTGCTATAGAATTGTTCGGTTTAGGTTACAATTAATAATAACTGATATACCATTATGACACGTGGTAACTTTTTTGGAGAAATACAATTTTAAAAATAAAGGAAATAGAAATTTCTGTGTATGTGTATATAAAAATACTTTTTCTTATATTAAATCTTCATTAGCAAACTCTCACCCGCTTTGCTAAAGTTAACAAATGAAACTTGCGTTTCTATTAAAATTATCCAATAATCAAAAGTTTACTATCCCTACTATCTCTCGGGAAGCATGCATTATCGGAGATAGTAACATATACACTATTCGACCATTAAACTTTACTCTCTTAAATCGAAATAGTGACTTTCGACTATCAAATAGTGATTATTCACTATTTAGTAGTGAAAAGTATACCACTATTTGAATTTAGTGGTATACTCTGCACTGCAAAAATAGTGAATAGTCACTATAGTCACTATTTCAAATTAAGAGAGTACAATTTCACGTTGAAAACAATAAAAACTTTTTCTTTTGTCCATCCTGTAAAAAAAAATTATTTCCCAGAATAAAAGATGAGTCAAAAATTAATCCTAAGCAAAATTACGTTAGTTCATTGTTGTGTTCCTGTTAAAAACCCATAAAACAAATATTTCTATTCAAAAGTATTCTGACGGAACCATACATTTTTAACTAACCTTACACAAAAAATCAGGCTAAATCGTTTATTTGTTCTTATTTGTCATATGAGGATTAATAAACACTTGATTCGATTTAAAGCTACCCTCAAGGAACCATGGATTTTTTCAGGACAAAATATACCTTTTGTTTTTTTTTTATAAATAAGTCGCTTGTGCACTAAATGTCATCTAAATCTCTTCATTCGTTTAAAAAATAGCATTTTGATCATCCAGGACAATACGTTCTCCAGGATAAAATATAGCCTATGTGCTATTACAGACTATAATCTATATCTGCGCCAAATTTTATCTAGATTTATTCAGCCATCCTGACGTGATAGATTAACAAACATTCATTTATTTAAACTCTTACATTTATAATAGTAATAAAAATGTATACATCATTAATAATTAAATATTTTTGTAAGCTTAATAAGGTATTGAGAAGGTGTAAAGATGAAAATAAGAAATGAAAATTTTAAAATGAAGAGCATAATGTTTTGGGTTTTTTAGTTAAAACTTAAAATATTTAGAACCCATGAAATGTTTGTTTTAGAGATTTGTTTAAAATTCCAGTTAAAGGAATGAGAAATGCGAATGAATACTGATGGGACGTTTAAACTAAAACAGAAAAAACTTTTCTTCCATCCTCTAGCTCTTAGATTTTGTCATATTTTATTATGAAATAAATAAATAATAAATCTCAAGGAACGGTATTTATAAATGATACCGATCAGTTTCATGAATTTTTATACTCAACATTTTTGTCCTAACGATTTTATTAAAACTGATTTGAGCGATGAGAGATGCTTATAAAAAAAGCTTTCAGCTTTTTAATTTCAACTTCCATATGCAAGTTTAATCACAATTTTATAACATAAATCTCAAAAAAAAATCGTTAGAGTAAATTCTATATAAGTAAATTTTATTACTTTATAGTTTACTGTGTGAATAATTGGTTAAGGAATTCTGTAAAAAAAACTATAATAAAATTTTTGAGAACTGTTCAAGAAAACGTATTTATAGATTCCACGTTAAAAACTAAATTTAAAAATTAATTTTCTTTTTTATCTTTTCTTGTTGAGATATTTCTTAAATAATCCAAGTAAAGATTTATTTGAAACGAATTTTACATAGTTATCACAACATCGTATTCATTGTATTTACTATACCTACAGAATATACTTGCATATATATGGATATAGAAAGTGTTTCTTTAAATAATCTTTTTAATTCAATATGACAAATTATACACATGTGTTTTTTAAATTAAATATAATACCAATAAAATGAAATTCAATTAATCAAATAAATTTCTTATTTCGTCTCCGTACGCATTTATTCACCACGTATTCATAAAATCCTTTATATTCCCCTTTTGAACCCTCCAATTTAAAATAAATCATTTGATTGTATTATCAATTTATATGTAGTTCATTCCTACCTAGTTAACGCTAATAATATCAAGGGTTGGCATCTTTTAAGTACTTAAATATATTTTATATTTGTCTCACTCACATTAGTATTTATTATTTGATTTAGAAAAAAAAAAATAGTGGAAACATTTACCTTGTAGCTAACAAAAATCAATCAATTGAATCAATCTGAAAAATTAACATGAATAAAAATGCCATTAATAAAATTAGGCTAATCGAATAAAAATCAAATTATGTAAAATAACAGTGTGGACTAGTTGAATCAAGTGACAGAAAAAAAAAAGGATAAAGAAAGAAAATGTGTTATGATTGTCATATTAATATCGCTTGACTACCACCCTTAATCGCAACCCTTAGTCCCATAATACGATCCCTTATTCAATTATGCTTCACATAGAGATGAAATTTTACTGCCCGATGAACATTTTGAAAAAGAAAAAAACGTCTATGTATAGTAGGAAATGTATGTTGTAAGTATTTATTTATGTATGGATGTTTAGAGTGTTGGAACTAATTGAATGATGCAATGATAATGATAATTTATTTAAATTTTTCCGCTACTCGTTTGTGGTTGAATAAATTAACAATTATTTTATGTTATTAATATCGCATCTCCCCAATTGTTAACCAAAATTTGATTTATTTATTGCCCGCTATGGCAAATGCATTAGATTAAATGATTGATGGAAAATCGCATAAAAGATTAGTCTTGCCCATATAAAAGCATTCCCTTATTTCAGAAATATACTGTTCCTTAAATAATTTTTATATAATCATTTGGTACGGAAACATTTTTTTTCTCACTCTTCATCTACTTTATTTATCTATTACTATCTAAAATATAATATTTGTCTCTTCTTGGGTAATTATACGAACTACCTATGTTTGCATTGAAAATCTTACTAATTATAAGTTACAGTCAGTACTAGATTTACATTTAGTGAGGCCCGGGCCTAAGGCGGCAAAAATTTAGGGTCGACAACAGGTTGAAGGTGCAAAAGATTTAAGATAAATTAAAAATACATATTAGAAATTTAAAAGTGTAAAACTAGTTTTACAATTTATAAGATTAATTTTATATGAAAATAGGGCGTCCGATAGGGTCTATAGTGGCATCAAACCTAAATCCACCACTGGTTACAGTTCGTTATATTATCTATTCTGTTTACTCATCTAGATTTAACATTTTTAAGTAATATTTTTTACCATAAGATATCGAATGTTTCAGTTAATTCAGCAAATATCTTAAAGTTGTTTCCTCACTAGCTGTTGACATATACGCTTATACGACGTCTCCTATGTTAATTGAAACTATGTAAAACATATTCCGCAGTTTCTTTCCCACTCTTGGTTTCTCTTTTTTTTCTCACGTAACCAAATATGAATTTTGTAGTATTTGAAGAATATTTTATTTACTAAATGTACACCGCCATATCCGTTCGGGTAGAAAAAAAATTATTATTATATTCTTTAATGATTTTGTCATTTTCCTAAACAGGTTTACCGATTTTTATGATTTTTCACATTGGATTTTTTCTGTCGGATATTTATATTTAAAAAAAAGCCAGTTTAAGTTTTATCTTGGCTTAGAAGTATGCCTAACCCTCAAAATGCAATATTATGTTTTAACTATATTATTGATTTTTTTTTATATTTAGTGAGAAATTTTTTGTGTTTAGACAGTCGTGATATGACCTTAGGTGTTAAAGCGACCTTAAACATCCAAAAAAAAATATATTATTGACTTTTCTGTTCACTTTCATTAAAATCTTTAAAATAGGTTTAATTATATTTCTTCTTCTTCTTCTTATCCAACGCCCACGCTTGACATTTCTGTCATTCGGTGCCGCGCCGTCCAATAGAGGTTGGAGATTAGTTGGTTTTGGTTGTTTTCGTTGTTCTCTCTGACGTCTGCAAGTGCGGGACAATTGCCAAGATGCATGGCATTCATGGGTTCCCCATTGCAGAGGGAACAGATTGGAGTCGGTAGGATTCCAATACGGTGCAAGTGTTCGCATAGGTAGTCGTGCCCCGTGGTAGTTCGGAAAACTGCGACTGACACTTGACGGGGGAGAAGTCGTGAGATAGGAGATTCCAGCAAGGATTCCCATTTTTTTCCTTGCGCTTCATATTTTTGAATATTGTAGGAATGCCAGTTGACAGTGCTTGCGATGTGGCCCTGAGCTTGTGTTAAAGACATAAGTGTTGGCGGTTAATTTAGAGCAGTGGCAGACTTTGCGAGCTCGTCTGCTTTTTCATTTCCTAAAATACCAACATGACTGGGAATCCATTGTAGTGACAGTTGCCAACCTTTTTTAGCAAGACTGTCCAAGCCGGCTCGACATTTGTTGGTACGAACGCAATCGGTGGGGTAGTTAGGGGATAATGCTATTATCGCGGCTTGAGAATCAATGAAGAAAACAGCTTTATGATAGATCTTAACTTCGTGAAGTTTAGATATAGCTAGTAAAACTGCCTCTACTTCCCCATCAAAACAGCTGAGAGGTTCTCCAACTGCGGCGCATCCTTCAAATATATCGCTGTAGAAACCAGCAGCAGTTTTTCCGGATTCTGGAATGGATGAACCATCTGTATGGATTTGTAGAAATTCTGACCTTGGGTACATGGAGTGGATCGTTTCTAGAGAGGCTTTCCGTAGTTCGATGTCCAAATATGATGATTTTGATAAGTTTTGACTCATTAGTCGAAGGATGGCGGGGGGGGGGTTGGCTATATGTATCGTTCATTATATTGACCGGAGTAGGATCACCTAACTTTATATTATATTTATTAATTAGTTCTTCTGCTTTGGCAAGAGGGGAGGTATGCGTTTTGAGTCTATTTGGAGCTTTGCGATAGTGGTTTAATTATATTGGGAACAATCGCTCGCGATTTTTATAAAAATTGCAATGTTTAGTATTTTTTAAATAGATTTAACGATTGATTTTTTGATAAAACTCTTACCATTCCATAATTAATAAAATCAAGGAATACGTTTTGAACTTCATTAATGATCATTTATTGGTAATTAAAAAACAAATTATCTAAAAAATGGCCATTTTCTTCATTATTTTCATAATTAAAATCGAAATTCAAAATACTTGCGTCTGGCATTGTTTTACTTATGAATGCTCAAGATCAAGTGATTATTTTTAAAACCATGTTGTTAATTATTGCTCTATGTTTGCGCTAGTTAATTGTTTTAAGAGATTTGTTGATTAATCATAGCGCGAAAAAGATAATAATCGACATGAAAAACGCCAAAGTTTTTGTTGAAAGGAAATTTTATGATTCGCAATTATTGCTCTGATTAAAAGGCTTCATGCTTGAAATCTTATAATCAGTAAATTACCATTTTTAAATCGATCACACTTTTATATGGATCTATTGAAAGATTTTCACTATTGTTCTGACTATTGATAATTTGAATTCTTGCTTAATGATGTAAATTAAATCGAGCCGAATCAAATTGGAAACACTTTTGAGAATTGTAATCGTTTTTACGCTCTTTGCTAATGCTACATATTGTATTTGGTCATTTGAGTTAGTTTTTTCAGTTTCCTACTAATCACGTGTACTTAATTAATTGAACTATACTTTGATAAGTTGATAAGATTTTGTAACAAAGCCCTTAAAATGTTTGTTCAATTAATTTTACATCAACCACTTTTTTAATTTTAATCCATTGATAATTTCTTTGATTTTTAATTCAATTAGATTGAATTACAAACAAATCAGTATGGAATTATAAAAAATATAAAATAGAACACACTACATTTTTGCATTTCATAATCTAAATTGTCAAAAATAAAACATACAACATAATTAGTTCTTGTGTTATTGTGTTTGTTCACATAGAAAAAATAACAATAATTTAATATATCTTTACCTAATTCTAAATGACAGATAAGTTTGTGTTTTAAAAGTACACGAAAAAAGTAAAAACAACCACATATATTAGGGGCAACTAATTGCCACATCCGGCCGGAAGTGGTTACCCCGCACACCATCGTTACCACCAACCGGTAGCTGAGGACAAAGATGGATGGTATTATCTTGTATTAATCACAATCCCAAGTTTTGTTTAATGAATAAAATGTGAACAGGAGGGATGTACACTTGTATGTATTTTTATATTTATTTTTTTTTTATATATATTACATTTTTACATTCAATTAGCGGAAGTTAATTGTGGTTTTTTATAAATATAAAAATTTGTTACTTACACATGCATGTACGCATTCATAGTTTAAACACTGATTGAAGATCGTTATTATTATATTGTGGGTTGATAGGCGCGTGAATCCTTAAAGTTTTTTTTTTCTCTTATCATTCTATTTTTTTCAATGTTATGTAAGTAACCGCAATTTTTGATTTTAATTTTTATCAATGACCTTTTCTTAGATGTTACTTCCTTTTCCTTATTTCATTATCTATTTGATATTTAATGTTGATTTGTTATATCTAAGTAAGAAGAAACACGAAAACTTTCACAAAAGTGAAAAACTTTATTTTTTAATATCAAATAAATTTTTAAGAAGTAGCTGACTAAAATTTTTTGATCAGTGATTGTTCTTCAAGAGAAATTAATTACTACAAAATATTTTGCAAAGTATATACATTATCCTAAATTTAATTTTCTTTTAAAAAGATAAAATGAGATAATGTAAAACTAATACTTTAATTATAATTAATTTAATCAGGAAAAAACGATATAGTGTCGCTTATGTTATTAAAGTGATCACAATTTAGTTTTGACGATTGACGTCAGCAAATTTTTTTTCTATTTTAAATTTTATAGAGCAATGAACCACTAAGAATTGAATGTATTGAAAGAAACGTTTTATGATAATTTTTGCTAGATTGCTTTATTGTGTTTGAATGAAAAGATGTAATTCAATTTTAAAATAATTAATTAAGTAAGTATTATATGTTACTTTTTAATTTATTATCTAAGTATTTATAAAGATACTTATTGATTTAGCCGTATACTGTATACTATTATAGTATGTAGTATACGGCTAGTATACAGTGTATAGTGAGGTGTAATAGGTATATATAAAACTTACTTGAACGTTTTTGAAATGATACATTCTAGTTTTAAATGAGAACGGATAGCTCAAATACCATTTGTGATACTTATTATACTTACTTTTGCAACGATGTTTTTATAATAGATAAAGTCGGTAATGCGTTTGATTGTTAGGGAATTTACAGAGTGAAAAACAACTTCTGATGTCACATTGACAAAAGCTTCAAAACAGACTCGATATGACTCCTAATATTGTCTATGAGTACAATATGCCTATGAACTTTGTACGTATTATAAATTATAAAATATTTAACGTATTTAAATATAAAAAATTACCATCGTTTATTGAAATAAGTTTCAATTAAAATTTTGGAGTAAAATATTTTTTTTACTGTTTGGATCCGTAATCTGTCCCTAGACATTAAGCGAAAATGTTGAATGATATGATGAATATCTATGTGATAAACTGCACCCTTTTAAGGGGTACCTATGAATTATCTATACTCCACCTATTGGTGGTGGCTAAAAGGTTAGCTTACTGACTTACAACAACATGTCTTTAAAAAGAAACACATTTACATGGTATGACTGATGCTGAGAAAAGTATTGAATAAAAACAACGAAAACACAAACTTTACTGAAACTTTTTTAGTAAGGATTAAGGTTGGTTTATCTCTAATTAATATGCTACTTAAATTTGTTTCAATTAAAATTAGAATAAAACTGTAGTCTGTTATTCTAAAATAATGTAACACTATAACTAAATTTTGAAACTCAAGTAATTTGAGTCCAAAAGCTTAACACACTAACATTTTAAGACCTCAATCGATGGAGATCAAGAAAAGCTAGTATTATTGGTCTTAAACTTTCAATATACGATGTCATAACGATACCACTATAGTAATTTTTCGACTTACATCTTTTTAATAAATTTTCACGTGATTATTTTATGAACAACTTTAAAGCAGCGACAATAAGAATTCTTTGAATCTTACAGTGTGAAGAGAATTTGATAGTTGAAACAAGCAGTGTTATTTTAATAAAGACTAATTGGATACTGACACATCGTAACAGCTCAAGTTACGATCTTGTTTTTTGAATATTGGGTAGAAAGAATTATTAGAATGGTATGATCCACTAAGACGGGGTTTTTCGAAATTTCAGCGACAAGGAGTTAAAAAAAAACTTATTTATAAACTATTATAATATATCTACATCCCTACACGTTTTTAATACATCTTAAAAAATTGTCACTAAGCAATTGTTGAACTGTATGAAATTTTTAAATTTTTTTAAATCAAACATTAAGGTTTGAAAAAAATTTCCAAAAGTCAACAAAATTCTTCATTATATAGGTACGAGTTCTGTTTTCAGTAAGTCCTGTGTTTAGATAACTAACTCTTTCTTTTTTTTAAATATTTTTAACTTTCACAAATGTAGATTTTTGTAGTAACTCGTATTATTTTATAGTATTTTTATTATGTTTAAGCATAAAAAATTTGTTTTCATTATAGTATACTAAAAACTCGTATTATAATTATGTATTATTTCTTAAATACTCTTCAATAATCTCCAAATACACAAGTAATAACCAAAAAACTCTTCCGAAAATGATGATAGGAAGTGCTAATGCAGATGTATACCTATTAAAAAAAAGCTAAATAAAAACTAAGCTTGATAATGGAATCATTCTGATTTTAAACACACTATTTCTTTTTCTTAACATTATTTGTTGAATTGATCCTGCACGCAATCAAACGATCGCGCTACTATACGGTTCAGAATTCATAAAAGAAACTTTAGTTATTAAATTTTAACCTTTAAGTGATTAACATATACACGTACAAATACAAAGTATATTATGTGTTGAAAATAAAACATTTTTTGGCCGATTTTAGTCACTATAATATACAGGTAACCCTCCTATAACACGGTAGTTAGGTTCCTAGAAAATGCCGTGTTGTGTGAAACCGTGTTGCATGAGACCCAGAGCTAGTACAAAAAGGGGGGTTACGTTCCAAAAACTTATTAAAAACAACTTTTTTTAATTCGACATAAACAACTTAATTTTTGTTAAAAATAGAAATGTAAGTACATTACAAAGTAAAAAAAAAATATTTAATTCTAACGCAACCATAATTTAATGAATTTATTCGTCGTCACTGCTCAGTATAATCAAAGGAGAACGTTTTTCGGTGGATCGATAACGCCTTTACTTTTAGAACATTTTTTCTCTATTTAAAGTTTTTGTGCGTTTTCCTCTCTTAAAAAATCTGCAACCAAAATTTGCTTGCTGGTTCTTACTAGGTCATTGTAAATTTCGCGGTATGGAGCTAAACAGTTTTGCAGCACCCTTTTGAATTTTCGATTTCTTTTCGTAGAAGGATCTGTATTCAAGAAAAATGACTCGAGATTTTCCGCTAAACTTAGGCCTTATTGTATTTTTTTTATGTTAAATTCTTAATTGCACAACCTTCATCAGAGCTAGCGTCCTCAAAATCGATTCGATTTGCATCTAGGGATGCCATTTCCATCAAATCCCCTTCGTCAACTTCTTCTTCCACTAATAAATCTTGAATGTCTTTGATAGCCATATCCACAAAATCTTCGCCTTCGATTGATTTAGCGATTTCTAATATGGCACCAATTTCATTTTCTGATGTTTCACGGATGTTTTCTGTTTCAATTGAAGAGGGCCATATCTCATTCCAGCACGCATTTAAGGTTGATGTTTTTAGAAGTACATACAGTGTTGTATGTACAAAGGATTTGCAGTTTTCTCATCACGTTATAGCGAAACCGTGTTATAGGATGCCGTGTTGTAGGAGGGTTCCCGCAATTTATGAATCGTGTTATAGCGAAACCGTGTTATAAGATACCGTGTTATAGGAGGGTTACCTGTACACATATTTTGCTACCCATATTTTCCAGTAGGTAACTTTAAATTTACAAATATTTTATTACAATATAATTACAATATATTTCTACCGTTTATTTATTTATAATATGAAAAATTACTTAGGTAGTACTTTGAACAACATTGTGGCTAACGACTATTATCATAAAAATGCAGTTACAATAGATATAATATTATATTGTAAAGGATAAATTAAAATATGCTTTGGTAGGCATGATTGAATGGTGGTAATTAACAAATTATTTTTATTTAAAACCCATTTCATTTATATTTAATTATATGTATACAGTTGAATACACGGGCACATAAGCTTTGAGTTTCAATTTAAAAAAAAAATTAAATGGTGCTTAAGTCACGCAAGATTTTTTCTAGTATTTGAAAATTAGAGTTTCCAACATAATAAATAACTAATTAAATAATTTATATTATGTAGGTAATAATAATGCAATAAACGATATACATTCGGTTATAGTCTTAATGGTAGTCGGTAGCAAAGTTGCCCTTGTCGTTTAGTGTTAAAATGTGTGATGAATAAACATAGCCTGTGGTCTTAAACCGAAATACCATCTGGCCCTTTAGAAAATATTTAATTATATATGAAACGTTTATTAAGACATGACTAAACATCCAACTATTCACTTCAATTTTGTTCTAGTAACAAAAGCACAATTGTTATTCAATCATTTTCGATCCACTTGATCGATCTTTTTTTGGTTAAATTCAATTCAAAATCGATGCGTTTATTAATTAAATGTTTTTGTAACACTTTTTTTGATAAACTCCGGAAACCGTCAATTGTTGAGTAAACCATACACAATTCTGCAGTTCATGCTAAATAATTCAGCTTTACGGCCGTTTTAAAGGGTGATTTCAATAAATAAAACCACAAACTGTTAATTAGTGGTTGTTATTTTTATTATTTTGGGCAGTTTGCCCTAAATTAGGGTTGGGGAAATGTCAAGCATATGCAGTGAAGCAAAGCATATACTTCATCACCAATTGTCATTATGGGTACTCAACCGTCATTTTTAAATAAGACAATGGGTAAAACTAACAAGGTTTTAATTGTTATCTCTTACGCAGTTCACAAAAGAGACTTTAATTGTTAGTGTTTCAATTCATAAAACGAATGTTTTCGCATTTTTTTAAATTATTTTTAATTGAATATCCGTCTTCATGAAATGTTATCAAGATATTTTAATATATTTTTCGGGAAAATAGAAAAACTGAAGCTTTTAGCTATATATTTTATTTGTGTATATTCAGTAAGGAATTTTTGTTCTCCACTTTTGAGAAGAACAAAAAAAAAGTAGATAGTTGTTTATGAACAGGGCTATTTACATAAGAGGAGCTCAGATGCAAACGACATACTTGGACTCAAAAAAAAATAAGTATAAAAAGTATAGGTATATAAGTAGTTTGCGTGTAACTCAATATTATAATTTTTTCTTCTAAATTTTTGGGTCCTTTTAGAAATTAAGATTCGGATGCAAAGGCACCGGATCGTGCTTTTAGCCATTCCACCATATAAAAGGTTTGTTCCAGACAGTTTTTGTATGTTAGCGCGACGTTAAAAGAACTGTACGTGCTTAATTTTGTGCGCATGCGTAGCAACCCTAAGCTTAGTTTTGGAAATTTTTAACGATATTTGCTTACTTGAGACCAAGCTTACTTATTACTGGTTCAGATTCGTAGAGATAGAAATAACAAGTTCATCTGGTATACAGTCAGAAATAGTCACAGATCATCTTCCGCCGTTTATGTAAGGTTTGTCTATTATCTGGAACGAACTTGGCTCTCGAGTGAATTGATGCTAAAACTATAAATATGAAGCGTTTGTCCATTTGCCAATTATTCTCTTTGAGAAAGGGATTAAATACACGAAGCTATGAATAGTTGATCGTGAATTAAAATACAAATACAGCCGTATTTCGATAACTTGAAACTTTTTCCCGTTTCCTTAAAATACTCGATAAATTGAATAAAATCAATACTAGTTGGCCTCCTTGGAAATTTGAAGTTGAAGGAATAGTATCTTGCTCGCCAATATGCAATTAGGTATTTGAAGTCCGGGCTTTCTTACTTTCTTCTCTCTATAATTTGAAACCACTATCGATCCAAAATTCATTAAAACTCCTGTTATTTTGAACTCTTTGTTACTCAATGTCCTTTCAGTGTCAAATTATCGGGAGTCGACTGTATATTTGTATGTACAGTTGACAACTTCTTCGTTCCCTTATATGTATACACTACGTAGCGACTTACCCTTTTGTTGATAAACTTGAAAATAATAATACTTATGCCTGCAAAATTTGACCGGGTTTATACACAAAACCCTAAGATATTTGAAGAAATATAAACAATGTTTTTATAATTGTAATTCATTTTTATTTTTTTAAGTACTGATTTTGCACTATTAAATTGATAATATCAACTTTTAATCTTAAATATTAACATAATTAATTACCATTATAATTATTTTACTATTTATTATTACAGTAATACAAGGGCAATATTTAGTATTTAATATTTTATACATTGAAATATTGTTTTACAATAAGCGCGTACAATATTTCTAGTTTGTAAAGGAAAACTAACAAACAGAAGTGAAATGAAAGTAGAACGAAACAATTTGGAAGAAGAAGCAAATAATTCTGGGTTGATTTTTTTTTTTTTTTTTGGGAATGGTTGGTATTAAAGTACGTAAAATATTCTTTAAATAATATACAATATATACACATGAAGCATATCAAACATTGCACTCGTAGAAAAATAATATTATTCAAAGAGAATCACTACAACGGAAAATAAAACTTTGTTAAATATACAAAATATCATTTTAAATGGCGTTGTTCACGACTTATTTAAATACATGAGAGAAGAATAAAAACTATATAGACATCAACAGCCTTTTTATTTTATTTAAATAAAATCTTTTCGTGTATAATTGATTGTGTTTTAATTTGAATTATACACTAAAATCGATTTGTTTTTGTACACAAACAAAAACTTAAGGTACAACAATGGTTGTCGATAAAATTCGACGAAAGTTTTCATTTTTTATTTGTTCTAATAATTGTCTTTTGGAGTGGAGTGATTATATTTATTGGCTTTTTAAAATATATTTACACATGAGAGTTTAGCTATTAAATTTCGTAAAATATTTATGACATAGCCAATATATTTAATAGAAAAATTGTTAAAAATTTTACCTAAAATTTATAGTTCAATACTTTTTTGGTGTATATAGGTATTTTTTTGTCGGGATTAGAGCACTGAAAAAATCACTACACATGAATCGTGTCCTCGTCATCGGTGTCCGAATGCGCTCCGGCTGAATCGTCTATTCGAACCGACGGTGGTGAGCCGGGATTAAGGGGTGATTGTGGGGGTGGTGACGACGGCGAACGGGGCGAGCATCGCGACATCATTTCTGTATGGTGTGGGGTGGGTGCTGACGGTGGCGGTGAGGAATAATAACTACTTAGGGTGCTAAGTGAACTACTGGCGGCAAGCGAGTTGAGATGCGCGGACGGACCTGGCCCGGGGGCGGCAGCCAGACCTAGTCCGCCCAGTCCAATGCCCGGCGGATATAATCGGTACGGTAACGGCTTTTGGAGTGTGACGGCGGCGGCGGCTGCCGCTTGCCGATAGTACAAGTCCGCGGCTGCGGTAGCTGCAGCAGCAGGGGTTCCCGCGGCGCCGCCTCCCTGCGTCGGATACCAGCACCCGTACGGAGGCGCCCCATACAGACGCTGAAATGCCGCGTAATTCCCAGCCTCCGCCAATAGCTCGAGTCCAACAGCCGTCTGTCGCTTCCACTTAGTCCTGCAACAACAAAATACATAATTCCTTTAGCGCCGCATTTAACACATATTAAAACTATAGATAATATTTAAGCTATTTCTTATTATAGGAGTACCCTTTTCTATTCATAAGATTTCATTTAATATCTAACGTATTTATCTGTACTTCTGCATTTTGCACTACTTATTATAATATGAAGAGGAAATCTTTGGTTGTATGTACCTACGGAGTAATCTTTGGAACTATTATAGAAAATTGATTGAAAAATCTTTTCACAAAATGAAAGCTTCATTTTCATTAACTGTAAGTAGCATATTAGGAAGTATTTTATCCTGTTAACACCTACTGACCTAGACCGAGAGGATGACTGTGTTATTTTTTAAACAACTTTTAATAAATTTATAAGATTTCATAAGATGGTATTTAAATATATCAAAAATACATTGGATATTCTTCACCCTGGAAAAACTTTTTAAGTCATAATTGCTCTGAGCAATTATAAAAAAACGAATACTTATTGGTTTTTATAGAAAATAATTGACAAATCAAAATTATTTTTCAATGGGTCAGTTTATAAACCAAAGAATGTATGATATATGATATATGATACTTATAACCTTAGAAAAGTATTTAATTTCTATAAAAAATTGTGTATTGATTCTCACATAGAAACGAAATGAATATGAACCACTTTTTGTATAGGGATAATGTATGGAGTCGAAGAATGCATATATTGCATAGGTTAAGTCGGTTAAGTTTTCAATAGTTTTTGTAGAAGAGTAATCATCAAGTATAGAAAGATGTTTAACACAAGTTTGATTTGTCTAGGTACTCCAAGTGAAGCAGGAACAGATTGAGTAATGTACTGTTAAGTATCTTACTTCGAACAGAATTTACCTAAATAAGAATTTTTTAAAAATATTTTTGTGTGAATCTGAAGTTAAAACCCTAAGACAATCTTTCAGTTACTTCATAAGTAGGAGTTAATAGTACAAAAGTAATCTTAAAAGAATAGTATATTGGCTAGAAGCCGTAGATTTACTTGATATTTACATAAAAATATAAATTTTCTTTGGTTTTTATATAAGAAAGTATGCGTAAAAATCTGGCAACTTATTGTAATGTTGTTAAAAATCAATCAAAATAGCTGTTTGTAGTTTTACATCTATTACAAGTTTTACACTCCAAATTGGAAATTCACAAACCAAATTAAACACTTAATCAATCAAATTGAACACTTTATTCATTAGGTGTTTTTTATACATAGGAATTAAAAATTATTGATGAAAGTCATAGTGAAACAAAGATATAGGGTTTACGTGCAAATTTAATTTATTACTATTCTTTTACGGTATCGGCTAGTAATTTCATATACCTACCTACATATTGATAAAACATTTATAACAATTAGTAGAAGTAACGGTGGTAATAGACGGATTTATTCCAAATTAGAACAGTTTATTGCATCTACTAATGAATTCCTATCGGAAAATGTAATTCTTGAAAATACCTATTCGATAGAATTCATAATTTGTGAATATGGTGTTAAAAAATTAGTTTATGGCCTGTTTCAACAAGCCCACGAGCTTCGTAAGTAGGTATGATGAATGCTTACGTTTTCCAAAACTAACCATACCGCATTTAATTTTTATTTCTGTTTGTTTTTCAATTAATCTTTGAAAACATGGGCAGTAAATATTTGAATAAACGACAGAGTGAGAAATTGTTCTATACCATTTTATTCCATCGATATTCATAGCCATAATAAGTGAAACATTTTGTCTTCTCACTATCGGGATGGATATGAATGCTGTTCTCTTTTATAAAATACGATCGTATCCAATTTGATTTGTAAACTGTCCAATTTGAAGTGTAAAACCTGTAAAAATCTTATTCCTTTTTTATAAAAAAATTTTTTTTTCAAAATTTAAACATAATTTAAATAATCATATTAACACTTTACAAAATACATAATGATAAATGAGGACGCGTAACTTCCAGTGTGTGATCTCTTGGAAAATATAATTTTTTAATGCATTATCACGATTATAGCATTCAAATTCACAAAAAAAAATAATCAAAGCGGATCTAAATATCGATATTATTAATTTCATTTAGTCGAAAATAATTAGTAAATTCTTTGAATATAACCAGTGAGGTCGGTGTTGGTGATGGTGGTGATGTTATGTTCTTAGTAATTACCACGAAGTTGATGGTCGGCGCCAGCGGGTTTTGCTAAGTCATCCACATCATCACCATCACATATAATTGTTTACATTGTCCATTATATTTAAGTGATCAGAGGCGCTGAGACGCTTTTTCAGTGGCGGCCACCCTTTGCCAACCCTGTTTGGCCTCAAATGTTTCTACCGGTCGCAATCCTCTCTGATTGTATTGCTACAACATACGCATCAGATTCAACTCCTCCTTACCACTTTTATTTATCAGAATAGGATCAAATTACAAACAATAAAATTCATTTTATCATCGATTTATCTTTCTCGACTTATACGATCTCAACTTCAATAGGAAACACGTTATGGCTTTTGTGACTTGATCGCGTATAATTATTATGTACAGATTTATAAGATGAACTCCGTAATCAAGCTTTGATTAGAAAATTATAACTGTTTTTAATTTTCATGCATACCTATGTTGTTCGTTTGTAACTCAAACACTATTCAATATTTCGTACTGTCACTGAGTCTATCATAGCTTAAACATCTGACTGATCGGTCTTAGTGAAGATAATTTTTTGCATCATTTAACAAATAAATTGAAAGGGTATCATTGAGATTTAGGTATGAAATTAAATAGATTTTATTCTATTCTTATAAGAAATTTATTCTCTTTGTGAGTTCTTACTTCATTAATATTGATTTTTAGTTGTGTTCGATAGAAATTATTCAAATTGACATGACTATTAGTTGTGTCGTTTTATAAATTGATCAATCACACGGAAGATAGTTTAAAACTACGTTATAGCTCATAAGTATGTATCTACTTATAAGAACCTATTTAAAATATATTTATGCTTAAATTATATTTACCCTTGAAACTTAATGAAATCGATGTTATTCTGATGATGAGCAATCAATATCAATAATCAAGGACCCAACTTTAGACTGCTGATATTGGATATTGTTATATCGATCATTTAAGAGTAACAGAAAACGAGTCTTGTATTTTATGGTTTAGTGATGGCAGTCTTCAAGCTTTTTTCAGCTTTTCAGTATGATTATTAGTATAGTTGAGGTAATATTTAAAAATGCTTAATCAATTGGTTATTAGAAGATTAGATTTTTTTAAGACTATTGTTTCAAAGTATAGACATTTTTAATTAGTTTTTTTTCTTTTTGAAACTAAACCGAATTTGAGCGGTCTACCAAAGTAATAACACGACTCGACCTCATTTATTAATATTCCAAATAGTGGTTGTATTTACTTTGGTTCTTTAATTTTTTTCGCTATCCTCTTTGTGGCCATCTGATCTATAATTACTGATAAATTAGTGTGAAAAGTTCGAAGTCATTGTCTCGATCTGTTCGGCTTGTTTTCTGTGTAAAAAGGACCATTGTCTGAGATGTGACCGTTCCAGCCCCTCAGTTTCATTTACCTCCCCCTTGACATAAAAAAGAATTAAAAACCAAACAGAACCAATGCACAATCGACCGTTTTGGATGGCTTGTTTATTTTTTGTATTTTCCATTTAAAATATAGTTTATTCACTAAAATCGTGTTAGAAACACACACAATTCCGTAAAATCACTCTTTATACAGCTGCTTTATTAAAAATGTGGATGAAATAACCCTTTTTTCTGTTTACTTATCTACGCCCTTTCTTTTTTATGCTCTAATCATTGTTTTGTTAAGATTTTTTTAATGTTTGTATTTTCCAATGTGTCATTCCGTTATTTTAACTAAAGTTGACGAAGGAATTTTTTAATAATAATTTGAATATTGATCAATTTTTTTTTACTAAAGTCTTTATTGTTCAATAAAAGTATATTAGAGCTAATAAGGTTGTTTAAATCAATAATTTAAACAAAAAAGATAGTAAAAGATGTTTTATGAAAATTTATTTTTCTAATATCTTTATTTAAATAAAAATAATTTAAAGTAAATGTCAATAGAAACATAAAAAACACACAAAATTACTAGTTTTGAATACATTGTACGAACATAAAATAAAAATTGGAAATACCTACTCATATTTTACAAGTAAACGATATCAACTTATCAATATTTCCTATGTTTTAAAACGATATTTTCATGAATGCTTAATCTACTATGTTATTTATTGAAAACATCCATCGACAACTCGAAACGGTATATTTATTGACTTTTTTTTGGAAAGTTAATATCGTGAATTTATTGAATTCTTACCAACAACCAAATTTTTGTGGCGGAAATATTCACATTAATTTTTATAAAGTACAGGAAATTAAATTTTCCGTTCAAAACACTCTGCTTTAACCTATTAATATAGTCGTAGAAAATTGCCCTGTTTATTTATTAAAAAAAAATTTTCACGAAAATGTTTTAGTAAGATATTTTAAACGATACGGCTACGTAGTGTATTAAATAACAAATAAAAACTTGGAAAAAATTACTTACAAAAAAGTTATAAGTACTTTTAACTTAATAGATACACTAAAAAGTTTGGTTTTATGTTTGCTTATATTTGAAATTATGTACATTATTTTTATTAGTGTGTCTACATTTTTGCAAAAATAAAAATTTAATATTTACTCTATAGGTACCATCATCCCCTAATGATATCTATTGCTATACATTTGATTTTTTTTTCTTCTTGGTTTAAAAATATGTTGTTATTTTTATAAAAAGAACAAATTAGAAGATAATTTAAGCACAATAAGATGCTTTTAAGAATATATTCAGACATTTAATAGCTTCCATTTTATTGACATTGAAGATTATAAGAAAATCAGTGAGCTCATTTGAAACTTTTCAAGCTTTATAATTGTGATTCAGCAATGCGTTGTATTAGAATGTACAATTCAAATATTAAGAACTATATTTCGATAGATTGTTCTAGGTTATAGGCAATTATCTATCTATGAGTTTGATGCTATCATCGTGTCGCAAACCACAACCCTTGAAACTACCATATCAAAGTAATCAAAATGTAAATATTTTATTGGTTCATAGCTATCATAAAAATGAACTTTGTAATTGATAGAAAAAAAATTTAACCTCGTCTGAAAATTTGTATTTCAAGAGATCTAAGATCAAATTTTTCAAAGAAAATTCGTTTAGCAATCTGTCGTCCCCACTCACCCGACACCCAGCTTGTACGTATTATCTCAGCAAAATAACGTCTTAAAAGTTCCCTAGCATATTTAAATACATATCCGTAGAGATCCACTGCTTGACTTTGACTTACTTTATTTTCAAACTACTTGACCTTAAATTTAAAAGAAGCCAAGTTAAACTCAAGCAAAAATTATTATTAAAATATCAAGGTAAGTTAGAATTAACTTTGCAAGTTATTTCATTTTCAGTTCAACATGTAAGAATAGAAAAATAATAAACGTACTAGGATGTGTAAAATATTGTAATGCTTTTTTTTAATTACCTATGTTAATTAAGATCAGTATTTTATCAGTAGTTTTAAAAAGAACGAAGTCTCGAGATTTGTATTTATATTAGATTTTTCTACAGAACTTAGTTCAAATTTTTGACAAACGGGAGCCTACAACTTACTAAAAAGATCATTAGGTAGGTATACACTTATAGATTATAGTCTAAAGGCTTAACTTCTTTTTTTAATTTCGATGGTACTAATTTCATTTCATTTTTGAAAAGAACACTTTAAGTCAAACGAACCTACAAACTTACAAATTGGCATGCAACTTGTTAAGATTTAAAGTAGAAATACTTAGGATAACGCCCAACGCCAGGAACTCCAATTTAATGTGGGTATCAAATGCAAAAGAGAAATGCATTAAAAATATATTTATGAAATGTTTTAAGTAACTCCTCTGAACATGCAAGGCTATAAATGTAAAATCCAAAAAATGTGTAATACATAAAAATGGAGCAGAATAAATAAGAAAAAATTCTAAGAAATCAACAGCAATTTGAAATCATTAGAATAGTTGTAAAGAACGTTTCGTAACGGGGCGAACGGTGGTTGACTTCGTGCATAACGTAGTTAACTGATGGAAAGGTGGCCGGCACAGAAAAAGGGGTTAGCTTAGCACTTAAGGGTAGTTTAGTATACATTATGTAACAGAGATAAGAACTCACTTCTAAATACTTCCGGCAGCCGCTTTCAATTGCAACACTGGCGCTGCAATCGGTCTTTCTGCTTTCATGTTCCCTTTTATCAGACACCACCCACACTATTACGTCCATTGCAATCCACCCAATTGTAATAGCCGCACAATGATAATTAGTGTTACTAATACACGCAATCTGTTAAATGTTACCAACTTAAACTGATTTTTAAAAGGAAATGTTTAAAAGAACATATAGAAAATATAGACTGATGAGAGAAATATGTAAATTATAGTCTTGAATTTCAACTAACGCCACCAATTTCCAATCCAATATCTATGCCTGTGATTAATTAAGTTTTACTTTTTAAAAAAGAAATATGTTTAATGAACGAATAAAATCCGTTTTGTTTTTATAAATTAAAATTATTTCCTTGATAAGTGTGGAAGTCGCATTATATTAAAATGTGTACCTATGCGTGTTTCAAATAATGTTCAAGAAATACAATCTTGATTAGCATAGAATAATTAGCGTAAATGTTAATTACTACATTAAACAAGTGAGATAAAAACTGTTTTATATAAGGAAAGTAAGAGCGTGACGAAAATTAAACGAATTTAACTAAATTTACTTTTTCCTCATAATTTTTAGTGTTATTGTGTTAGTATTTAGTTGCATGGGAAAAGATTTACGGAAAATAAATTGTGAAAATTAGATATGAAATTAGTTGAAATCTATTATTTTTATGTGAGGACTCTAAATACATAATTACATAATGGCATATGGTTAACAGAAGTATAGGTAAGAATTAATAGAGATTTATCTCTTTTTAAAAGTGATGGCCAATTTCCTCTCTACGTGGTGGCGTTCCCATCCGATCTTTTATGTTATTTCGTCCGAATTGATGGATTATTACGGTGAAGGCGCTTTCTTTGTGTCGATGACACGTCAGCATATTCTCTCGGTGGCGCCATTAAATTAAAAGAATTAAGTGTGCATAATAATAATTGATATTTGCTAAGAAAATTGGTCGCAAAATAACTCAAATTATCTGTTCAATGTGCCATTGAGGCGAATTATTGCAAAACGAACTAAGTAGGTAATTATTTACCTGTTTCCGGAATCCATAAATACCGATATTTGGGTATCTTTTTGTTTACCTACTTATACATAAATGTTTAGGTATCAAACCACATTTATAGTTATAGATTTATATAGATAGTTATAGTTATAGATATCTTAAGTTATTTTTCTATTATAGTTTTTAAAAAATATGATTCAAAAAAATTAACACTTTGCATGATATAATAAATAAAAAAATCTGAGTGCTAATTTTTAATAGAATACAATTCCATTTGACAGACAAACCGTACATTTCCGTACCTGAATGGCAAAATAGCGTTCCAAATAATCTGTGACTGTTTTTGGACGGATGAGTTTATGCACCAGATGACCTTGTGATTTGCTCTTGTACGAATAGAAGTAACATGGTTTTGAGTATATGCAATGGCTTCTCAAAAAAAAAGAAAAATATCTTCGAAAATGCGTAAGTGCTATATTACACTTCAAAACGTTCATAACATTCAACAAATAAATCTCTCTCTCGTTATTTGACTATATTTCGTTATTGGTCGTGACTGATTTCCATATACTCAACAACGAATTTAAAAATAGATTCAAGTTAAAATTTCATATAGTTCACTATTCCCCAACGTTATAAATTACGTTAAAACGCAATTTATCAACCATTTGCTGAATAAAATTTCGCAGTTATAAGATAATGGATGATTTCAAGGATACGTAATTGTGATAGATAGGGGTTATTATGTTCTTTTATTAATTGTCAAGTACTTGGTTTTTTTCAAATGCAAGTTCAAGTTTCATATGTATGTACACAATAATTGAGAATCATCCATTTATTCGAACAAAATTCACCCCTTACGGTATTTGTATTATTTTTATTCGTTTATCATACGACTATACCCTTCAATATGTCAACGCCATTTTCCAACAATCACATTGTGGCCTGATTTAAGTGATATTTAATTTAAACGTATGATACTTATGAAATATCTCTAATGAATATGAGGATATAATAATTTCAGGGATGCGACAAACTACCCTTTTCATTGAATACGTAACAACGTGTATTACTACTATTATGATCATTATTTATATAAATATTTGTGAATAATGCTTATTAGATTTTTATGCTTATTTTATTTTACAAGTGTGTGCAATTTAAATTAGGGGGACAGATGTAAATGGAAAAGGGACATTCGAAAAAATTAAATACGTTAACATTTTCAAAATATAATTTATTGTGTTTCAGACAAAAAAGGGAATTTTCAATTGGCGCCTGAATTAATAATTTAATCTAATCGTTTAATTTACATTAGAGTAATAAATGGTTGAAATCGTAAGAGATTTGAAAAATCTTCCCACCAATTAGATTCCATAATTTCCATGAAATGAACTTTATTTGAACTACAATTTTCAACGAGAGTAATAACTGCCGCTTGCCTACCAAATACCCACTTCTGCAAATGGTTGGTTCTCTTTTTTTTCAATACAATTGAACAGCAAATTAGCTAACAAAATGAAATGGATCATGGATAATGGCTAGAGTTGAATATTATCAACATTACCTGCGAGATCGTGTCTTGAATTATTTAAATTCACAAAACCCTCCACCATTGCACTGTATATTTATGATATAATTTTTTCTGTTTGTTTCTTTCTCTATTTCCCTTTCGTCGTCTTACGTATGTAGGTATAGAGAAATCATTTTAAAGTGCATACCAATCTGAAGGTTTTTTTTCGTTGTTCCCAGAATTGTGGACTTGAAAGGGGTAATTTTATTAAATAAAAGCATGAAAACTATGCTTTTCATCATGCGCACGATTCATGTAAACAAATTAATGCCTTAAGTTTTCGATTATTCATCTAGGGAGACATGTTAATTTGCTATTTGTATACTTTTCTACCAAATAAAAAAATACTACTAATGCAATGGTCTGTTTAACAATACTTTTATGACCTTAATTAGACGTCCGTTTTAAATAGGCGTTCTCTATTTTTATACTCCCTTTTCTTATTAAATAAAATAAATCAGCTTGAAATAGCTAAATTTATTTTGAATATTATTTTAATGATTAAATGAATTTAAAAAAAAATCTTTTATATGTATAAATCAACTTGACATTGTTATTTATTACAAAAGATTTTTTTCTCAACGTAAAACATTATTGGAAGTTCCAACATAAATGTGTCGAGAAATCTATAATTTATTAGATAATTTCCTTCGCAAATTATATTTATTTTATTGTTTTTATCAAGATAATAAATTAAAAGTTAATAATTTAGTTATATTTTTTATAATATAAGTATATATAGTATTCAAGCTAAATATTTAAAAAAAAACTTGAGAAAAGGCATGTTAGATATTAATAGCAATCGTTTATTTTTATTTTAACAAAAAAATATTAAATAGGTATTTAGAAAATAGAATATTTAAGCTTTAAACGTTGTTAAAATAAATTAAAGCGTTCTGGTTCTTGTTATGTATTTTTTTGCGAGATTCGGTGCCCTTAAAATATCTATCAAGTTATTGATCTAAAACCATCATATCGGCAAAAATTTATAAATTTTATAAAACTACAAGTTATTTCACATTCAAAAATTCTTTTTAATAAATTATGAAATTAAAGAAAACCTAAGACTACAGCTATCAATAGCTACTTTAGTAATAATAACCAAACTTGAAAGTTTCTTTCAATAACTCCTTGATAGATAAATTGATACATGGTAGATAAAAATGAGAGGCTTTATAAGAAATTTCCTCAATATTTATTGAAATTTAACTATCATTAAATAAGCGCTTTCGAGTTCTAATCGAATAAAGTGTAGTAATCTAATTGTAAATGTTTTTCAGTTTTGAATTTATATCAAATCTCTACCAAGTCTAACATTTCGTTTCTGTATAAATATCCTTTGAAATATTTTACTTTTGGCATTGAACATTCTTAGCTTTGCAATGAAGGTAACTGAAAGCTTTTTGAGAATATTTTATTATCTCTGCAACTGATTTACCTATTTATTTCAAATATACGAATCTCTAAATGTCACAATTTTACGTTCAATATTCAGCAATAAATGACTTTGCCTAGACTAAAAGTTTAAATGACTTTTTTATTTACTTATCATTTAGCCTAATATTTAGTTTAAAATGCTTTTGAAAATGAATTCAATCTACAGTTAACTTTATTCATTGCTTTAAAATAAATATTACCTACGTTGAAATTCAATGCAAAATTTTGAGCGTAAAAAGATTTTTTACTCGTTTAATGTTAATGTATATTACCGACACTTTTGTTTTGCTGTCGAGATATTTTATAAAACGCACCACTTAAAGTATAGTTGCAACTTTGAAGGATACTACTTCAGGCTTTTATTTTATACACATTGATCGTTTCATTTATTGTAAGATAAATGTAAGGTGTCTGCTTAAAGACATTAGAGTATAATGTTATTAATGATTCTTATAATTTTAATGTAAAATTAATGAATCGTAATGAATATTTTTCTTATTTGTAAATTATTTAGTTAATTAGAAGGTGTGAATCAATTAAAAATAAATAAGATATGTGGCTTTATGATAATTGCTAATGAATATCTCCTTTACCTGGTTCAAGCATCTATTTATCATAAATTTATTCTCGCGACTCATGGTTATGATTTATTAATAATTTTAGGATTTATATTGTTTGCTGGTAATTAAAATATTTAAATAAAACTTACGTAAATAAAGATTGATTGAAATCTGTAACTACCTGTATGTATATACGAAATATTCAAGTAAATTTTGGTTTAGAATCAAAATATGTATACGTGTTGGTAAGGATTAAAGTTCAACTTCCATTAATTGAAACTGAATTTTAAAACTAATGCATGTTTAAGCCAATAAGAATTTTTTTTCATGCGAAACATGAGCTGTTTAATTCTACGGAAATTATCCACTTTTTATTCCATTTGAACAAAAAAAAAATTGGTTGTAAGGCCAAACAATCGTATAATCTAAAAAAACGTTTCTTTTTTTTGTCTAGAAATAAATTTAATATCACTCAAGGCACACATATCATACAATCAACTTAAATCCCGCCACTGTTTAAACGCCGTTTTGAACGTTTTAACGTCGAATACCCGAAACCTTTCATTACTAAAAATATTTCTACAACATATTTAAAATAAATACATACACCAACACCCTTTAGCGATTCAAAAACGTTCAATCTAAATTTAATGACAATTTTTCGATGTTTACAACGAGTACCTACGGTAACCTTTTAAAATTATTATCACCGTGCCGGTCAATTTTATTTTTTTCGACGTTTTGTTACCGCGCATTTTTCTCATACACATATGTCATAAGTAGTCAAGTTTTTCAGATATATATTTAAACAGTAGGCAAACATTTATTATATAAATTAAAATCCCATTATGAATACATTAAGTCAAATTGTATTACCTACGGTGGTGAGTGATAGAACTATACGCATGCATAAATATACGAACATCTCTCTTATATTTTTAATATTAAATAATATTAATTTTCATATACGATTCTTTAATATTGTAATATATGTACATTTTCATTATTAATAGGTTGAGTTCAATCTCAATGTTAGACGTCCAATTATATATCACTGAATTTTTTGATATGTTCATTTACATGCCTATGTTATTTCACATTACGTATACCTACTTAATATTATATGATTATTATTCAGTTATATCAGTCAGATATTACTTACAAACTGAAATGTTCTATTTCAAAATGTATTATTACTTATTCAAATCAATCATCTCTTCTATTTTACTCCTATAAATTATTAGTAGATCGAGATTGTTAGTTTCTACCATATTTAAACGATTTGAAGCTGCTTTATTTGGAATATCAAATGATAGATCAATTTTTTTAATTAGATAACTGTTATAATTTACAATTCCTTAATAAAATGTAGATATACGTTTATGTTATTTAGGCGTATTTACTATTTAGTGTCCTATCTAACTTTTCATTAAGAACCATATTTGCATCAAGTTCAATGTTTTCTAAACTTTTTTTGCTGCTCATACGACAAATTCAATTTACTTCTAAGATTGTTTTTGTAAAAGAGAGTTTCATAGAAATGAAATAAACATACCTTCTATTCTGGTACCAAGTTTTCACTTGAGTATCAGTTAAACTAAGTTTAGCGGCCAACTCCATACGGTCTTGAACACTGAGGTATTTTTGTCGTTCAAAGCTCTTCTCTAGCGTTTGTAATTGTAAATCAGTGAACGCCGTACGAGCTTTTCGTTGTTTTTTACTAAGGGATGACCCACTCCCGCTGCCGTTTCCCGGTCCGCCTGAGCCGCCACCACTGACATCACAAATGCCCCGTTTCGAACCACCGCCTCCGCCGCCTCCACTTAACGAATCTTCATTAGTTTGACCTGAAAACGTGAAGAATAAATTCAAAAATGTCAATGTTGATTGGTTATTAACATCTAGGGGTTTGCTTTGAAGCGGCTTTATAATTAATTACTTAGAATTAGATCGTTTGGTTATTAGAAAGGTTAGGATAGCAAAATCAATGGTCATGAAGATACAGTTTTTTTTTTCTTGAAATACAACCCTTTTATTTCAAAAGAAACTCTTTTGATATCAAAAGGAATCCTTTTTATTTCAACTAACATTTTTTAATAATGTTATGAAACAAAGTATTATATTCTATGTACCTATTGGAATGCATAACAAAAATATATATAACCTATTGTGTATTTTATTTTATTTTATTTTGGTATATGGTGTTAAAATAATGTTTATTGTTGTTTGAAATGAAAAGGGTTGCTTTTCAAATCAAAAAAAGTTGTATTTCAAGTAAAAATATTGTGTTAAAGATAGAAGAACTCCTACAAATTAATTCATAAAATGCAAAGGCGTAAACAAAAATACATATAACATTTTTAAACAAAAATTTCTAAGCTGTTCAACACAATTCCACTTAAACATTACGGTTTTACGGTAAATCGAAACGAGGATCTATTAGGTATTTCCGAAGAATTTTAAAAAGGCCCTGTCAATAAGGGTAAGTTACACCACTTATAAAATTTGGAACGAAAGAATAATCGTTTCAAGTGATACTTACCAAAGATAGGCTTCACTATAAAACGCTTCACGAAAATTCAACTTTAGTGTAACACAGCTTACGTTCAACAACAACAAAAAATACTATCCAAATAAGTACTATCGGAGAACTTTCAAAAATATAATTAATAAATTTCTAATCGATTTCAAAGAAATAATTCCTATCCTTAAGCCTATGATTAACGCTTCTCAACTAAGGTTTAAAAAATTATTTTTTCAAATTTTATCATTAACTTCGTATAGATTTACAAAAATATAAATTATGGGTAGGTACTCAAATAAATGTTCGGGTCAGTTTTTTGCTATTCTTTCTTGAATCCTAGTTGGAAAAATATTTTCTAGAAACTATATATGTACCAAATTTCGGGAGCTGTCGTGATATTAAAGAAGAAATTTGTTCTTGCAAAACAAACCAAAATTTTGTTTTAAGAATGTTTTGTAGGTACTCGTATGTATGTACTTACAAGCGATCAAAAAGCTTGTGATTAAAATTAAGAAAAATTCAAATTATTTTATTGAGTTTCTAATTTAAAATCAAAAGTGAATAAAATAGTATAACCTATTCAAAAAAATGAAAATTTTTTTCTATAAAAAATTCGATGAAACATGACTACCTTTAACGATTTTTTATTTTGTTAAATTCGTAAGCTATCTCTTACTTATAGGGCTTATAGGTACCTGTCGGGTATTATTATTTTTAATGTGTAGGTACTTTTATTGTGATCGTACTTTAAACTTAAAACGCAAAAATTGAAAACCTTTTAATAAATCAGTTGATATAATCTTAAAACTGTGTTACTCGTTATAAGTAATCTTTAGTTTATTTTAAAATGGTTTCAACTTGTAAATATTGCGAAAAAATCTATTTATCCAAGTATTTTTCACCTAATAATCATTTTACGTGTGAACGACTTAATAGATTCTCATTTTAAGTTTTTCTTTCCAAGATGATTTTAAGATTGTAGCAGTTGCTTGAATAACGAGATACAGCAACTTTAGAACAAAACATTAAAAGTACTCATCACAAATAAAGAAATGTTAATAAGAAAATTGTTTCTACATCTCCACTGTTTTATTTTTAAGTAGCTTTTTTGTAGTCCGGCATTGTTAAATCAGTTGACCGTATCCAGAGATTTTATAATATAAACGAATCATACAATTACATTAAAAGATAAAAATCAGATGAAAATTACTGAAAATTAAAGAAATAAAAATAGGAAAAGACCGGTCATTAGCCATCCATATACTTGTTAGATTCACAAGCATGTTATTTCTGTGTACACCTATAATTTGATGTTTCTGTGAAAATCCATATAAAAATTATATCTGCATAAAATTCATTTAAATATATAACGAAATAATTTTTCTCGTCTAACAAGAAAAATCAAGAACAAAACGCTGCTAAAGTAATAATTTGATCTAATCGGAACGATTCGACGTGTCTTCACCATTGCTAACTACAATTTTTATTTTATTGCTAATCATTTGTAGGGAAATTTTAATGGTAATGATAGGTAATTTGTGTTAAAGTTCATATTTTCCTCGAGTTGAAATTTGAACAACGCAGTTTTAGAACTTTAAGTAGGTGGGCTGACCAACAGTTTTTTTTTTACATTCTTCGATTTTTATAATGTGTTTCAGTCTCGCAGTCATTATTCAGAACAAAAGTGTTAAAGTTAACAATAAAGTTAAATAACATATAACATTTACCTACGATAGATAGGCATAGTTGGAGCTTATATACTAACGAAAGCAATATGAAAGACGGTTATCAGAAAACCCATAAATAACCAGCGGCTTGTGCTCTTAATGATGTTAGAATTACTAAGATACGTGTCTACACCCTTCCTCCATTAATATAATTTGTATATGAAGTAGGTAAATGTAAAAAAAAAGAAAAGAAACCAACACTTTCAAATGACAGAAACATTAAATACAAGCATAGTTACAACTTTAAGTAAACTTTAAAATGTTGAAAAATTAATTAATATTGTATCATTTATTTACTTATGTTAAATATTCAAGTAATTAATCCTGCCATATAGTAGGTACCTATACCCATCTAGAATTTTATCAAAAAATTTCTTTCAAGATTTAGTAAACTGATATATTTTTTTTTGTGTGTTTATAGTCGCTTTAACATCTATGGTCATATCACGACTGTCTTAAACACAGAAATATTCTGTAGGTCTTGAATCTTAATTTTTAATCTTATATCTAAGGATTCGATGGGGATCGAACCCAGAACCACTGGCGCATGTAGCAGAGAGAGCAGTTGCTCTAACCACTGCGCCATCAAGTGGGTTGAAACTGATATATTAGTTGAAACTATTATATAAATTTAATAGCGCTAATTTGGAAAGTATTCAATTAAATGTAGGTACCTACATAATAATTTGATGTTTAACATGAATGATATGGCAATCAAAACATCAATATTGTGCTAATACTTTATATATGTTTGAATATGTATTTATGAGAATTATTATATACCTATATTATACATTGATTGATATTTTATATTGATTTTACTGTTGGTGAGACTTATTTTTAGAAGTACACTATACGATCTAACGAAGTATTAAGAGCAAAATGTAAATATAATCAAGAGTTCGTCCTCATCTACTTCAAAACCTGGATATGCCCATGGTTCAAATTGTATCAAACTGTATCAAATTTTATATAATACAATTTATTTATCAAATTATAATGAACTCTTTATCTATATGTGTAACTGTCACTGATCAGAGGCAGCAGTGACCAAGGCCCAAATCTAAGAGGATTCAGAAGAGCTTCTCAAAAATTCATCTCAGTTATTTTCTTTGCTTATTATAATAGATATAGTATTTAGGTTTTGTTTATGTATTACGTATTAATTAAGCTTACACACAAGTGGCTCTTCATTTCTATACACATTCATTTTCATACATTCGGACCTTTTCCGTGAAACGTGTCACTTGTCAAGTGAGACAACAATTGTAACCTTACGACAAATCTAATGAACTTCTCGTTTCAAACGACAATCTCTGAGTCATATAATGATTCAGCACACCAACAAGAAACGAGCATCGTCGCACATACGACATTCATCGTGAAGCGACACTCGACAGTATAAAGAATTTGATATGCATTTAAACTACTGTCTCATTTGACGAGAGACACGTTCTCTCTCATAAGTTTTTGATATAAAATATGCTCATCAAGTGGTACGGGTTCGATTCCCATTGAATCCTAGACTTAGGATCTTAGACCTAAGAATAAAACTGACCAACAGAAATTTTCTGTGTTTAGACAGTCGTAATATGACCTTAGCTGTTAAAGCGACTTAAAACATCAAAAAAATAAAAAAATAAAAATATGTTCTTAGAAGTCTTACTTTCTGTGTCTCTTATGTTAATTGTTATTACGAGTATCAGAGTCCGCGCCTAGATATTTTAAGGGTTAATTGGAAAAGTAAGTATTACCCATGCCTCTTAAAAAGTTAGTTAGGATCCTTTACCTATCTAGCAATAGGGTTTCTAAGCAAACTGTAATCTTTTGAGCACTTAATAGGTTTTTTTAACTACTTAGTTTATAGTTTCAATCAATTCAGCAACTAAAAAGTTTTTCTGTAACAATAATTTTTACTACAACAATTAAATTTACTCAATATTACTATACTCCCTCAATAACACAATACGTAATGTTTTAACTATTATCTTGAAATTATACCACTTGATCTATTACGTTGTTCTCAATATTAACTTAGTGTAATATTTCATTCATTTCCAAAGAATATATATCAAATGATTTAGTTATATCAGATAGATAACATTTATTTAATATAAAAATTAAAATCTATTAAAGAAGTAACTTATTACTGTCATTGGGTGTTAAATGTAGAACAATAGTGGCACTATGAAAATAAATCATTTTTGAAACAAATCGTGACCATTTACTTACTCGTAGGTAAAGAACTTAGATATGGGTATGTGAACATTAATAATAGCGGTTTGAGTTGAAAAAATCTTTTACAACTTGGCAAATCACAATTATAGATTTGCACACAGCAAGGTCATGACAAACAAAAGGACATAACAATCAGTATAATCATTTCATCATAATTTTTTTGAAAAGATAAAGACAAAATGATAACCTCAATTTTGACCATTGAAAATAATGAATGGGTGCATATTTTTTTATAAATTCGTACGAAAAAATTCAGTCTAAAGTTTTAAATAGATGCTACTATATATATACCTCTACTACTTGCATTCGTTAAATGCATTATACATGATTTCTTTTTTTACTTTGGAATCTTTAATGATATTTTATGTCATGTTATAGACACATTTATTTATATATTCATCAAGTTTGAGAAATAATGCAAAAATTTATTATAAACGTCAATAATAAGCCACAAGTGTTATTATACAAGAACGTAAATATTAAAATCGCATCAGCTTAATAATAATAACAGTAATAGAAAATATTTTCATTTGATTTTTTATCCACACGATATTCTATTATTTTTCTTACAAAATGTCTAACCATTTATTAATTCACCATTAGATATTATGATGATTTGGTTTCTGTTAGCATGGGAAAGAGGAATGTTTCAAGAAGCAGGGCAGTGAAATATAAGTGAGAAGCTAAACCGAGCGAAGGCGAGGTCAGGCGCTTTCAACATTCACAATTATTTCTCAGAATTATTGAATCAAAGCTAATCAACTTTTTCCGTCATAAAAAATATACATTTTCATTTATATTTGATATAGGTTACGGCTTTAAACTCGTACCTATATTATTTTTTCAATAGTCCTTAATCAAAAAAAAATCTTAAAGCTGACATTTGCGATCATTTTTCTTATATAACATTCTCGAAAAAATATAATTCTGTCGTTGAAATAATCATCATAATAAATGATAACTGTAAAGAGAATTCCTTTCGATAAAAACATATCATTATCAACCAATCACATTTAAATAAAGAACATTTCGTTTGCGTATAATTAAATTATTTTCGATTATTATCACCTATTACTAAATTCTTTTAGAAAATTCTGATACAAATATACTCATCGCACGTTAATCATTAAGCTTACATTTTCCACCACCTCTCCGATTCCTCCTGTTTGAAATTGATGGTCATTAGAGAGTAAATAAACGTCATTTTTTAATAAATTGATTGTGAAGCAGATAGCTAAGTATATAATAAATATTGAGAACGTTTAATTAATTTTTTCACTTTACTAAAATCGAATTTATAAATGTCACGATAAAAAACAATGCCCAAGCTTTTCCGATAAATAACAATTAAATAAATTAATCTAAAATTGTATATTGAGCTTAAAAAACGATCAAAATAACATTAATGAAAACACTAAAATTACCCGAACAAATGTGACTAAATACTAAAAACAGTGAAACCCTCTGTGGGACGGGTAAGAGATTTTGATTAATTTTTCATAGACTTATTACGTTTATAATTCTTCCTATAAATCAGGAGTTCGTTCCGCCCAATCTATCATTTATTGATAAATAATTCATTCGTAAATTTGAACGATAAAAATATAACAACTTTAACTAGAAACGCTATCATTCGGGCTTACAATAGTCTACATTATAAATAAACGATAGAGAAGAAAAATGTTCTGGGATGAGATGTTCTATGATGGGGTCGTAATAAATAGCAATCACTGTATATGGCTGGAAGTTAAGTCGATCAAAATAAAACGATTTGATTTGTTAATATTTAACAATTCAAAGCCGAATCATAACCAATTGAATGGAGATCATTTTCACTGGTCAACTTTAATACCTTGTTATTGTCTTTGTCATATCACGCAATTCAATCGAGCCCCGAATCAACCCATCGGGGTTAATAAAATCGTACACCCTCTCATTATTCCGCCCATGAAAAATATTATTTTTATTACTGTTTACTGACTTTTTTTGGCTCGTAAAATATATGTCTTGAGTGATTAATATAGCGATATTAACTTAATACGAAGAAAAAACTATTTAAGATATATCTAATCTTTAATGATAATCGAATTATTTTGAAAGTAATGTTTTTACTTTAGCATCGGCAAAAAGAAGCATTTTCAGTTCAATAATTGATTTTGATAATTTTTTAAAGGGTTAACTCAAATCTTAGTTGATTCAATTAGCTAATTAAAACAAAATGGAATTTTAATAATTATTTCAGCATATACTTAAGTAGGTACCTACATAAAAATCTTATTAAGAAATAAAAGTATTAAAAAGTATTGTACCAATTTCATTTCCATGTTTTATGAGCAAATTGAATTTGTCTAATACCGATTTTTCAATTAGGTAACTACAACACAGAAAGGTGCAAATCCAATTGTACATAATATGTAATATTTATTCACGACTATGTAAACTGTAAAGTCAATGATTAGAGACATATTTGCCAGATATTTACTCAAAGGAGGTGTGAGAGCCACTGAACACACGATGTAAATATTGATTGTAAATTACATAAATGCCGATTAAACTAATATTAGCGGCGTGCATGTGTGTTCAATTGTCGATAAATCACCCACTTTCATCCCTATGCCTCCAGAATACCCCTCACAATCCCATTCCATTGCCATACTGAAGCACTACACGACGACTACTGTCACTTTGTTTACTCGCTAAATGCTCGTTTATATTAACTATCAGCCACCCTTGGTAAGCGTTTTCATCCCTTGTAACTTATATATTATTTACACAATTCTATTGAGGTTTACCTACATATATAGAAACTAAATCGATCTACTTGTTTAAATGAACCTATCGATGTGTACTTCTAATACGAATACCTACATTGTTTCTTATAGCTTCACACCCAACTCATTCTTTCAATGTACTTACAAGTATATTGAATTTATCAACTCGTTTTTTCGCTCACATCATAAAATATGTCAATACAATAATTATGTTTAATGAACAATTTACAGAAATATTCACACTAAGCTTGATCTGTTTAGTAATCAATCACATATTAATGAATAAAAATTTCAATGGTGGTGTAGAACGATAAGTTCTTCATATTGTAATTTCCTGCGGCCTTAAAAATTATTGGTAAAAGCTACTTTGAATGTTCCAAATTTTTCATTTATATATTGAATATTGAAAATAATAAAAGTTTAAAATGCTTTAACTTAAACTACTTGCATGGGATTTTGGAGTATTTTTCGTGTTTCTTTAATCAAAATTTAATAAATAGGAACATATTTTTTAGTTACCTTCTGTGAAAGTTTTATAAAGTAGGAGTAGGTAATATTATAAATAAAGTATCTAATATTGACTTTTTCAAAACACTTAAATCAGAGTTTATGTTTTTGGTCATGACCTTATACCTACATATGTTTCTAGTTCAACATTGTCAATTTCTGGAAAGAACGTCAATGAAATTTTATCTTTATCTAGCTCTTTTTATTTTGTGTAATAAATTCATGTATCCATGAAGGCATCTACGTTTAATCCCAAGCAAGTTTTCCAAAAGACGCCATAGCAAAAATGTTGTCATGCTATGGCGACTCTTAAAAGGGTTCGCGTATTCTACTTTAAGAAACCTGTTTTAAAAAAAAGGAGCTTTAAAAACTCAACGGATAATTTAAGGGATGTATTCTTTGAAAAATAAACAAAAATTATTGGTCAGAAAGGAAACTGAAAAAAAATGATACTAAGTAAATAAAAAGGTCGATTTTCAAAGAGTACGGTTTAATATTTTGTTCAGTACTTACAGTTGAAATACAAAATTTCAATTTGGTAATAAGGACCAAAAGAAGTTATCACTATGATGTCAATGAGTATTTTGTAAAACAATATTTGTGTTAAAGTAGCATAGCTTTGATAAATTAATTTTGGTGTTTCAAACGGAGGTCAAATCACCAGTCCTAGGCTTAATAGTGATTTACTATCTAGTAATATAGAACGTTTGTAATAGGTTCGTTCCAGATTATATTTTTTGTACGTTAACGCGACTATAGAAAAACTGTATGCACTTCCTACTTTGTGTCCGTGTACTCAACTTACTTTTTGACATCTTCAAACGATACTATACTTATTACTGTTTAAGATTTGTAAAATATAGAACCACAAGCTCATCTGGTGTATAAACTAAACTAACCCACACAGAAACAGTCACAGATCATCTGGA
This sequence comes from Sisyra nigra, assembly GCA_958496155.1. NCBI lineage: Eukaryota > Metazoa > Arthropoda > Insecta > Neuroptera > Sisyridae > Sisyra > Sisyra nigra. The sequence goes on along the minus strand of OY292313.1, from coordinate 35,974,726 downwards.
ACGCTATCTTTTATCTTTCACTGGTAATATTGGTAATATACGATCTATCTGTTGTCTGTAACGAACCTAATAGGTATTACAAATATTTTTTTAAAATTATTTACAATAAATCATCATTTTTAAATAACATTATAATAATTTTTTGACAATTAATGGATAGAAATAGTGTACAAAAGAAATTATAAAAGAGTTACAGATATGTAATAAGCATAATGTAAATTACAATAGCACAACATTTTTATCATAACTTTTACTTTTAATTAAATTCATTTTTACTATGTAAATATGCTGTGACTAAATAGGAAATAGTGGGTACATTTTAGAACACGAAAAGATTTTCATAATTGGTAAATTCACTATTGTAGATATGTGCTGCCAATTTTTTCTTTGGAAAAGCAAAACAAACGTAAATTGTCTGTAGTTTTGATGGTGAAAATTCCTCAAAGTTTCATGTCAACAGTGGAACAACTGAAAGTCGATATCTCGATACTAACAGTGGAAGTTAATATCAGTTAACGTATGGAATATTGTAGATAACTGGCTTAGGATATTAAAATACCTATTTTCGTATTACCTACGTACAGTTAACGAAAAATGTCTTATAATTATATTATAATTATATCGCAAAAAATGTAAGTAGTAATGTAGTATACCTATATACCTACTTGTCCCTCAAACTACTAATGTGGAGATTTTTTAGAATTCACTCAATAACTTCTATTCTTTTCCTAGGCTTTATGGCTTATTAAAGAATAAGATACAGGTCAGATAAATAACTTAGCGTATATCTTGATTTAAATCAAAATTCATAATGCAATAAAAAGTGTAAATCGTATTTATATTGCTATAATTATTTCTGGGCATACTCAATCTTATTGTTTATAATTAAGATTTAATATCAGCGCGCATTCTGTAAATATTATAACGACAACAGTATAACAATAATAACCATAACTGAAATTAACAAAAGGCTTGCGTGACATTCGGTTTAAAGGGTTATTCTTGTGTAACATAAACGAGGAAATTGTATGAATATACACTACAGCGCAAAGCAATGAACTGATCACACTCGAAAAACGATTAAAATCTACATAAATTCATTGGAAAACGTTTAAACCGTTTTTTCTCTAGGTTTTAATGAGCCGAGCCGCCCCAGCAAAACTCGTGAAACTCAATATTAATTGATTCAGATAAGATTTTCCACGTCGATTATTTCGAGATTTCGTTTTAAATTCAAGTGGGAAATATAAAAGTTTTACAGCTATAGAAAATAGTGAGTCGCAGATAAGAATCATCACCCTAAAAAAACTTCCCTGTGCTGTTTCCTTTTTCATTCTTTTACGCTTGTATACGTGATATATGTATTTGGGTATCGTTACGTTAACATACACAAAATGGTTTTGTTAACACGAAAGTTTAATTCAATTTTAATTATGCCTGAAATACGTTAAAAGACGAACGTTATTATATTACCTGAAACACACGATAAATAAACGGACGTTGTTTATAATGTTCGTGACGCACTTTTAAGCGCCATCTTGATAAAATAACAGCCATTTTGTATAAATAATAATATAAATTACAAAAATCATAACAAGAATAAAATTATTGTAAGATTAGGCAAACGGTTTGACCTTTTTGAAGAAGTCAACAAAGTTTTTTTTTTATAGAAAAAATAATCGTGAAGCCGATTCTTAAATCTTATTTTCGAAAAAGATTGTACCAATTTGTAATATTTTTTTTATTGTTATTTCAACGTTACTACCTATTACATTTACAATCAAGTTCAATGATATGTGCAAAAAATTCTTCCGACTTAAACATGGAAAACGTTCACGCATGTATTCATGACACGCAATTTTAATGGTAAAATTAGTAATTTTATCTAGAAATGTTTAAGTATTAATAAAGTTATTTCCACATACATACAGACTTATAAACTAAACTTAACTAACAAAGGAACATTTTGTTGACTTTTGTTACATTTTCAGTATAGACTTTAAAAAATAGTAAAATATTTGATTGTCTTACGCATATTGAACTAAATGCTACTTAGGGATGATGGTTATGGTACACCCAGTACATCAAACTACATATATTGTCAACGTGACAGAACATAGGTAAAAAATTATTTTCAGGGGTGCTAGAATTTTGCTATAATAGCACTTAAATAGTCGGCTTTTAGTTTACTTTCCTGTCATAAGCTCGTAGGAAAATTATAAATGAGATAAGTAACTATAAATACTAAAATCCTATAACTTAAAAAGCTACGAATGTACCAAGATATATTTCCATTTTTAGGAATTCAATTAAGCTCCTGTTAGTTATTTAATACCTATAATCCTTTTTCTTCAAAAAAAAAAATTTCTTTAAAGATATTTCAATCGATTTTCAAATAAAAATATTTCCTATTACCATTAAATAATACACATAAAATGCTTTCCCTTTCTAAACTTCCACATTATTTAATCTTCCATGTTAATAAAATAAAAACCATTTACTTCTATTTACATTCTTTTAATAAATATTAATAAACATTAAATCAAAACCTCTTTCAATTACGCAACACATAGATAATAAAATAATGTAGGTAATTGTATAAAAATTTTACTTTTACTTTAAAATTTATTATCTCATTCAAAATTATTTTCCGCATTGAAGAGAACAAATGCAATAATGGACTGGAGAATTTTGCGTGTTTAAAATAAGGCGGAAGCTTGAATTTATTTGTGCTAAATAATACAATTTATGCAAATTGGCGCGGTTTTAATTCGTTTATAGCAGCTATAGTTAATCTGATAATTAACGCATTGCTAATGAAAAATTAATAAGCAAGTTGTTATTGCAGAAATTATATATCTTTCATTTGATGTTGAAGATAGTCATTTGAATCCTTGACACACAAATTTTACAAACATTTTTCTTCATTTTAAAATGTACTTGAAGGGCTACATCAAATAAAAATCTATTTTCATGTTTAACAACCTATATCTATAGTATATTTAGTTATACATAAGCTTAGTTTATAATTTAAAATATTTTAAACTTATTGTAGTGGATAATTGAGCCAATTTGCTACGCTAACCGAAATACAGAAGCACAATTGGTTAATTTTTTCTTGTAATAATTTTTGGTAGGTAATTTATTATAGAAGTTATAAAACGTTGTCAAAATCGACTTAAAAACCAATCAAAGCATCTTTTTGTTTAAAATTTAAAAAAAAATGAAATTTAATAAATAATTAATATTCAATGATTAGACAATACAAAATGAAAATGATTGAAAACCAAAATGAAAAGCGGTGAATCAAACGATTTGATAGCAAAAGAAAAAAAAAGCCAAATAAAAATAAAAATCGATTAGCTATTCCGTAATGAAAATAAATATCGATAGCGAGTTACTGGGTGGTATTTGATCATTATTATTGACCATAACTAAATATTTAATCAAACATTTGAGTAACTAAACTATAACAAGTTAAAGTTAATCAACATATTAAAATAATATTTGAAAATTTCGTCGAGTCATTCTAACATAAGACCGAACAATTAATCTACTATTATTATTTTTCAGGTTATTGATATACAGATGCCCCCATACACACTTATTAAACTGATCGCTTTGTCTATTGAAAAAGTAAATTCTATGAAAGAAAATCGATTTAACCCCCTTTTTTCATAACTGCCTTCATTATTTTCTTTATTATCTTTCGAAATATTTTTGATTGCTTCAATATAAACGTTAATTCATTTGATTACGAAGTTGCCTCAAAAATTAGATTATTCAAAATAGTTTTTTTCTCTCGAAATAAATCAAGTTGAAAGTTGAAGGAAAGTGCTTATTGCACTGATAAAAAATTGATGAATAAATTAACATTCTTTTATTTTCATTTTTACTTAACAATGCATTTCGTAAGTAATTAGAGAACAATTTTGTGGAATTTAAAAAGATGCCCCTATGAAAAATTATTTAAAAAACATAAAACATTATAGGAGAATACAATAGTAGGTACTTAATATTAAGAATAACTCGCCCGCTTCGCTGAGCATACTTTTAACTAGATTATAATTATTATCATAGTAAAATTACAGTATTATTACACTTTTATTTATACAGGGTGATAACTGTCGCTATCTGAAATGGACTGTATCAATGGGTAACTTGCCAATTAACCTTCTAGATAGCTCATTACCGAATGGTTTATTTGTTGGTGAAAATATTCTTAAATACAATATTTCAATTACATTGTCCATTACATTGTTCAATCTTTCGAAAAAATATTTTTGCTGTTAAAAGTCAAGGACCCATTATATGATCAGCAATATGAACAGAAAAATTTATCCATAATTATGACACCCAAATATTTGCATCACATTGATCTACCGAATTACAATAAATTCTGAGCAATAATCTATTAAGAAGTCCACTTTTTGCCGCAGTGGTTCGATCAGTTGATCTTCGCTTCATGCGTCAGTGGTACCTACTGGGTTTGATCTCCTTGAATCGGTAGATATACGATTTATGGCCTACAGAAAATGTATGTGTTAAAGGCAGTTGTGCTATGACCTTAGATGTTAAAACGACCTAAAACGCCAAAAAACAAATTCTTTTACAAAATAAAAAATGATCTTTGTGTTATGCCAAGACTGAAAACTTTATTTTTTCTGAAGAGGACCTGGAAGGAGAAGAATTTCTTGTCTCAGAAACCTAAGAAGCCTATTCTCTAAAACTAAAAGCCAGAATCATCACCGATATTCGAATAGAATAGGGACTCCTAGAAGAAGAAAATATTTTTGTTTAAGTAACAGTCTAATTTCTTGAAATTCTTTCAGGAATTTTAACAGCACCTTTACAAGAAAAACAGTTATATCCTACTAAAATCAGAAATTTTTTTTGGAATAGAAAAGATTTTATGTGTTATACTTAGATCAGAGTTTTATATTCTTGGATTCAAAAAAAAAAAAAAAAAACACTGCAAACAAAAAACATTTCAGATTGATTTGTAACTCAACTGAAAAGGATATAAGAAAATCTAAACATTTTCACTTTTAGGTTTTCTTTTCTTAGTTTTTTATAACCTTTTAAGGGGTGGGGTTTTGATACTCAGTATACCTCTTTTTTGGCCAGCTCTGATTAAGACCCAAGACACGTTCGTGCCAAAATTAAATAAACTTTGTTTCAAAAGTTTAACTAAATGAAATTACAACAATTTCGCTAATTCTAAAATAATTCCGAGATCTTTATTATCTTCCACTTTATTTAAAGATCTAACACAAAAACAGAATCAATTTTATTTTCTCCAGCAATCTTAACAGGATGTAATAATAAGTATTCCATAAAAACCCAGTATGTACCCACAGTTAAAATATTTTTATGTAGAAAATCATTTCAATCCTTTAATGAATTTTTAAGTCCTTTAAGGATAAAAAAGTATTTGCTTAAATACACCTTAATACACCTAAATTAAATTAAATTATAATGAGTAGAAGTATAAGTCTTTATATTGAGAAATTTAATTTAATTTTAGGTATTTAATGAAAAGGTATCTAAGGGCTGCAGTAGTATTATGCCATATACTTTTTGATTTAACTCTTGTTGTTAGTTTGTTTAGTAATTAAATTAATTCAAAGTAGTAGGTATCTATATGTTTATTTATGACACATAAAGTTTAAAATATGAAACGGAACTTTTATCTGATACGAAAAAACGATTTTTAAATTCATTTATTATAATGTCGTATATCCTTCTTATATCCTAATAGATCTTTTGAATGAAATAAATGACTTTAACTTTTATAATATTTGACGGTTGACTGTCAATCAAAATATGAAACGTTTTATAATTCCTCAATTGTAGATCCTGTTTGCCGGATTAGGCAAACGTTGCCAGTAGCCAAAATGAGTAGTTGTTTAAAAGCGTTCCTCAAACTTCACAGTTCTCATACATATATAGGTGGAACCGAATAATAAACCAAATCTTTTACTTACACTTCTCTCTAAATATAGATTTAGGTCATATTCACATTGAAGTGAAAAAGTCATTTGACTTGTATAGGGTTAGAATTGAAGAATTATAAAAATAACTGAAGTTAAGCTGATTAGATTCCTTTTAACATTTCACGTCTCTGTTGCTAATCTCCAGCAGGTATAATCTTTAGATTTACCTATACAATAGTCTAATAGAAAACTATATCTATCTAATTTTTTTTTCGAATTAATGATTTTTTTTCTTTTACATTTACTTAAAAACTTCATTGAACTTTAAAATAGCTGCAACACCTACATTACATACGAATTGGTACGTTATACATTTCATATCATAAAACAGTTACCATTAGAAGAAATTAGTTAATCTAAATTAATTCTAATGGACATTTTATAAATCTATTAATCCGTTTAACTTAAAATATCTCAAATTCAGCTTTTATTCACATATCTAGTCGTTAACATATTTTTTTAATTAAATTTCATAACAATTTTTCTAGAGAAATCATGACGGTGTGTTGTAATTTAATGCTATTATAATTAATTATAAATATTCCCGTATTTCTGATCGCTATTTTCTACATTAAAATTTTATCGCTGAGTAAAACGAGTATCAATTACTTGTTCGTTTAAAAAATCGTGTCAAATTTTCATAAAATTATATTTCAACGATATTTCACTTACTTTGTAAAGCGAACTATAATTTCAAGGTTTGTAATTTAAACAGATATATCTACCTCTATATCTATAATATTTTACCATATTGGTATACATAAATTAATCAAACATAAATATTGTAATTATAAACTGGAACAATTACAAATAATTTCGATTTTTTCCATATTACAAACACGTGAATCAAAAAAGGAAAAATAAAAACTATGAGTTAAATCTCAAGGACTTAAAAACTCCCGACTTCACCACTTTGTTTAAATCAATTTAAATTGTTTGAGTAATTATGAACACAAATCCATTATTCATAGCCATAGGAAGTCGATGGAGTGTTTAATATATTTAATTGAATAACATTTGAAAAAATAGCAACAGTTTAAAAGAACGCAAATTTTTGTGATTTTCACGTTATAAAAAAAAACATTGAAATTAGTACTTATTTTTATTTTACCTTGTAACAAATATTAGTTCGAGAAGAGTTTAATATTGGCACAATTAAAAAATCATTTAATCAGATTTAGCAATATTTAAAATTGTACTCAGAAAAAAAAGTAATTACCTATACGTTTTACCTTCGATTTATTTTTTGTATATATGAAAATGTTTTTTTTTGTTGTATTTCTTTAAAAGGTAACACCATACTAATTTATTCAAGATTACTAACTTTTAATGGTAATTAATTTGAGCTTCTAGTTACTCAATTAATAAATATATTTTAAATAATTATCTATATAAGTACCTACTTATTATCATTCTATAACTACAGATCAAACCCTAGCATATGGTAGGCAAGTTTTATTCAATGTTCATAACTACCTATAAGTATATTTTGCGAAAAAAATTATTTATGAATTAAATATAAGTAGATATTGTTATTTGCGTAAATAAATTATGACCACATATATGTATAAGTAGATAGTAAATAATTACATATACGAGTATAGGTACCTACTTAGGTACATCTACTATCTTATGATATAAATATGTAAATAAATTGTACATATACAGTACAATCAGTGTTCTAAACAAGAACCATATACTTAAGTAGGTAGATGTTTAATGTTTTATTAGTCTCCAAAATTTTTGAAAAACTAACATTTTTGACTAAATTAATCCATAAATAAGGTAGATACCTAAATGGAGATAACGTTTGTGCACACTTATAATTCATAATTTGTTTTAATCTAGAAACAGTTTTATTATTGCGACATGTAATTAATGTTTTTGTGTTACGAACACTTAAAATATTTTGAAATATAATAATTAGATTTTATATAAATATGAAAATTTCATAGTTCCAGCGTCTGACCATCTATACGTCTAAGTATTAAGTACACTTGCATTAGTGAAGATCTTAAGTGAAATTAATAACACAAAAATTATTGTTATGTTAAGAAACTTAATATCATTTTCTCTGAATTCATTAAAAAAATTATTATTAAATCTCATAATATGCTGCACCATAAACTAAATAATATCAAAACATTATAAAAAAATAATTATCATTACCTACTCCAAATTAAAAATTCATTTTTGTCAACAACAATACAGTAATTATAATTAAAATTAAACATCAATTATGAAAATTTAATTTTTAGAAAGTTACGGTAAATATATTTCAAGTAAAACCAACCATAAATGAAATAACATTTGGTTCGCTTACAAATTATTTTATATGAGATTATATAAAAAGGTCTAATTATCATTTCTATACTTAAGATAATTCAGTACAAATTAAATTGAAATTTAAAGAAATAGTGAAATATACTTAATGGAAAATTAGCTTTAAAAGGAAGAATCAGTTCCTTATTAACTCAAATGTAATTTATTCCACGTCTTTATATTATTCAAATATAGAATTTTCTATTGTATTTTCCTCGAGATTTTTAAATGCGTGCTATAGCTTTTGCCTCTGTCTCTTCATTTATTGTTTTGTCTTTTATATAAGTTATTATTAACAATGTAACAAATAATTAACTAAATAATAACTAATTATGATCACCTATATAAAATATTCCGTTGAGGGGACGCATAAAAGCGGTAATAAGTAACAAGAAATCTTTGCGCAAATTTCCCATAATTTTCGTACCAAGAACGAATGACAGCGAGAGCAAAAGAGTGGCGCAGTTCTATGTTCACCGTTAATTGTTTCCTTAATTAACACAATCGTGCTTCCAACAATTATTCGTCGTTATGACAATGCCATACTGTCTTTATCTGACTTATATAACAAAATACGATTATTTATACTAATTTATTAATTCATCTTTATAGAAATATTTTTCTTTTCCAGCCAATGTGCATAAAAGCCTTGATTATCATGCGGAATTGTAACAATAATAATGATAATTAATAAGAAAAGGAAACTAAAGAGGGAAAGTGCATACCTATCAGGCTCGAATTATTCCACTTGCTTAGAACAATATTGTCAGCCACTTTTTTCTCTTTGGATGCATGGTTTTATTACGATTATTATTTATGTATTAATAATATTATTATATTATAATGCGACTTGAAATTGAATCTGCCGGAATTGCAACAGATTGTGATCTATTGTCTTTTAATGACAATAAAATACGAAGAAACCCAATGAAGATACCGGCAGGTTATTTCCTCTTGAATCAATTGCTTGGTTGCAAAATACATTTTACGAATTTATTTTTATTGAATTCGGTTATTATAATATAGTTACGGTATGGTTTGATTTAATACCGAGATTGGAATAAAGACTTATTGTTAGTTATTGAAAATTTTGCTTCGACCCAATACCTATAGTAAAGAAGATAAGAAATCAATAATAAAATGAATGATTAATAAATTGTTAAAAGGATATCTAGTAGCGTCATTTATTCACCATATGCTATTTAACAGAATAATAATCATCTAAACTTTTTATTTATAATATTTTCTTTTGGCAGAAGTGTAAAATTCAGCTATGAAAAGTAACCAATTTTGATAAATTTATTTAATAGGTATAGGCTTTATTCTAACCAATTAATTAAATTGAACTATTTTTTAGAATTTCTGGAAGTGTAAAAGAAAAATTATTTTGAAAATTGATTAAAGCCACAAACTCAAAATTAAAATAAATTGAGGATGAATGTAATTTAATCAGACTTTTAACTACCTATATGTACAAACAGGGTTTAACAAACATCAATACTTAAAAAAAATATCTGTTGCCATCAGTCACAGAGCTTTCTTTTACATTAAACCTGTTGTTGGTTAAAACAAGCATAAACAAAGCCCACGATTAGTTGAAATAAAAAGTTGCATCAACTCAAAAGTCGTTAGCAACTACAGTCGAATATATTTTGTTATACTTCCTCTTGTAGTGTTAAGGAACGGAAGAATGCTGTAATCGATTCAAGAAACGATAAGGTATTTAGTGCTTTGTCGATTATATTGGGGATTTTCTTTTTTATTTTTTATGCTGTAGTAACGCGCCTGAATAAATGCGTGGGGAACCGTTAATGGATCACCACATTTGGGGCTAAAGGATAGTTCACAGATAAGAAAAATAATTTTTCCTTGTCCTTAATAATTTTTAAGCTATTTGATGATGATCTTCCTGCACCTAACTAGGATAGATAACAAAGGCAATTGGTATTTTTTTTTAAATTAATGGTCTTTTTGGTCGTTTGTAGAATAACGTTTTTAGTGTATCTTTTTAGTTTATTTTTTTTTTTCATTTTCAAAACATAACATTTGTCTTAAATAAGTACTTAGGTACTTATTAAAAAAGTTTTATAAGTTTAAATAAAATTCAACTTAAACTATGTGATTTTACCTTTACAATAAGAAACAATCTTTAAGCATTCCAACATAAAATACTTAAAAGTATGGGTATAACGTATTAAAGATTAATTACTTACTAAAAAGTTAATGGAAAATTATTCTTACTTATATGGTATTAACATACCTATTCAAAAAAGAATTTTGTTTTTTCAATCTAACATCCATTTGATTAGTTAAAATTAAGACATTCACACTTGACAAATTATCGTGAATTTCCTTAAGATAGTTAAAAAAACTAGTAATAAAATTAAACAAACTTTATTATTTTATTTAAGAAATTCTTCGACAATGTCCAAAATTCAGATAAGTTTTTTTTTCATCACCAAACCGGTAATTGGAAAGATTGAAATCAATCGCGCCCCATGTTCGATGAAATAAATTAATAAATTAAGCAAAACGTTGTTTCATTTATCAACGGAATTAAATTTTAATCTTTTCACTCAAAGCAAAATAAATTTTCTATGTCTCAAAAAAAGAGACGAAGAAATGACAAATTGACTTTTAAAACTATGTAGGCTTACACGTTAATATCCATTATACAGCTATACAGGAACTCGCACTATTTCACCTAACTTTACGATGAAGGTTGTTTTAAATATAAACTTTATATTACTTATTTATAATCCATGACGGAGCCTTTTCGCGTGCTGACAAAATTAAACCAAAATTCCAATTTCGACTTTTATTGTTCCGAATTTTTACAATCTCTTATCTTTACGTAAGCGAATTAATTATGTAATTGCGGCGATTTTATAATCTACCAGAGAAAAAGAGCATTTTTCTTAAAACGTCTTTTAGTGTCAGTAATCCATTATTTAACGATTTATTTTCTAAAGATGTAATTTTTATTGTGAGTTCATTTTAACGAGAACATATACCTATAGTTTTAAAGGAAGACGTACCTAGTCCTTAATTATATCGGTAGATATATAATAGAATTTGCGTGGGATTTTCAGACTAATCATAACAGTCACTCTTTTTATTAATTAATTACTTACGGAAACGTCTATCTATGTTAATAACAAAGAGATGAAATGGTTCATTTAAATGTTCGCCTTTACTTATGTTAATTTAAACAGAGAACTTAATCATTTAAACTATTAATTATCAACAGTAAGTAAGCAAGATTAACAACGTTTGTGTGAATATTTTAATGCTTATAGCTGGAATTAAATGAATCTGGTTATGTTTAAATTAATTAAAAGGGGAAACTTTTGAGTTTTTGATAAAAGATAGTAGATGAGATAAGTGGAATTAGATGTTTTTATTGAGAATTTTAGAGATGTTGGAAATAATGGGGCTTATCGATCATTTTATCCGGTTTTTACCAATGACTAGCGGTATCCGGAGATTTCACCCGCGTTTAATAAAATAGTAAGTTGGTGTCAATTTTCTCGGATAGTATAGATACCTACCTACTGATTAAGATTAACAGTTGAAGAAGGAGATTTCTTTTCGAATTGCAAAAAATTAAGTTAGCATAGATATAGATAGACACCTTCGATGGCTATAGGTATATAGATAGGTACTACATTATAGCTCTTAAATTAAGAAGCAGCCTTATGCTAGTTTTCATCACCTTATAAATAGGTAAAATAACAGAATAAGGTTAAGTTTTTCAAATTGGAGTCCATCGCCATATCTTTGATGGCCACGGTCTGATAGATAGCTGTTGGTAGATTACGAATAATTTTTTTCAAACTAATGATGAAATCAACTCAAAGAAAGACTATGATATCCTACCAATATTGTATCTATAATTCTTGTTGAACTAAATCAAAATGAAATTGAAATAACAGGAGATACCTAAGACCTCGATAAATAATTTATTCACATAGATAATAAATATAAAAAAATAGATAGAGGCTAGAGTTAAAATTAACAGCTTTTTTTTCGAAATTTTAGAGGAAATTTTAATTTTTGAGTAGGTACCTACTTATATGAAGCCCGGCTGAACCTTGTAAGGGTATAGAACTGCTATTGATAAAGTCGAAAACGTAGCGTTCAAAGAATTAGTACTTAGGTATTCTAGCTTCATATGTAGATATAGATCTATTGGTATAGATTGTATAGTGTAAACTCTCAATTATATTCTTACTTAGACATTATAGATACCAAACTATACCTAGGTATTTTTACTAAGTATCTATAAATTGTATACTTGAGAAACTTACCATTGGAACATACACTAGAGTTGTCACCGTGATGGCCGCTAGAGTCTGTGTCACTATCAGCGGCACCGCCGGCCGAATTATGTCTAATATGATTGTTATCATCATCATTGTCAACAATATTGTGATTGAGATTTAAGCCGAGATGATTGAGATGATGATGCGGATGATGGTGGTTGTGATGGTGGTGATGTAACGCTGACGACATGGTAACCGCATGCAGACTTAGGTCCCGCGGTCCGGCTGGACTGGGACTCCGTGGACCACCACCGGGACCCGCACCTCCACCGCCCCCCGACAGGATATCGGTGATCATGAATCGGGATCGGGCTGCTGTCGACGTGTGCGGCATCGTCGGCGAATGTCTGCCGGCACCGCGATTTGACGTTACACCCGGAATATTGTTAATCGAATTGTTATTGATATTATTTGATTGGACTTGATTACTGTTTATTAATGTGGTGGTTGTTATCGTGGAAGAGCTGGTGGTTGAGAAAGTCGGTTTATCACTTTGCACAGTCATAACAGGGCTGGGTCCAGTGACCACTTGACTAAGTTCACGGAATCCACTAGACAAACTCTTTTCAAACTTCAATATTTTTCTAAATCGTCCCTGTCAATTTTCCCTACTTTCCTTCCTTATATTTGCCTTAGGACTAGGTAAAGAACAAAGTATTTCGTCTAAGTAAAGTTCATTGAAAACAAAACAACAACAAAAAAAGTCTTAAATAAGTCTTTCGCCGAAATTAAATACGTTAACGTATGAGTAGATATAAATCACATTCCAATTAATCTTTTATAAACGTAGAGAATTTTAAATGCGTGACAAAAATTCACAAATATAATTAGCATAATTTCACACGTGTAAATTTACACACTGTCACAGCCACAAATAAATGGAAATTTGTTAAAATCAAATTCACACACATGTATGAGAGGTATTGTACACGTCTCCATCCATATCACACCCACATTGCTAATCGAGAACGTTGAATGAAATTCCGGTATTGAATCAAAACTAATTTTCTATTAGTACAGGTGGTGTTAACACGAGGCGATTTAGTATAAAACTAACCGGACGACATGCACAGAATGTCCCTGATACACAGAACGCTATAGCCGGCACTTAACCCCCCGTTAGGACTATTATGTACTATATTCTTACACACTCAACACGTATAAATCAGCCATATTGACTCTATCTCTCACTCGGGGTGTCCCCCACCTTCGGAAAAAGGCGTCGGCCAATGATAGCGCGACAGCGGCAAATGGTTGGCCAATCACACGCGAGCGCAACACTTTTCATTATATCTGTATATAGGTGGTATGGGAGGAACGTGCGCGCCCACCGTCACCTCCTATACGTTTATTTGCTTTGATTTGATTTTATTATTATTATAATGTTTTGGCGATGCGGTGCACAAAAAGCGCGGGGAAAGGGAGCTTTCAGCGTTATAGTTATTGTGCTCTTATTGTTATTACGATTACTTACTTGGCTTAACAAAACGATATCAACTGTTATTTTTACACTTTTATTTTCATACCTCTAATTAAGCATTATGGCGTTTTATACATTTGCTTACAAAATTTTGGAGCTCTATGTCACCATTCTTATCTAATTTAATTAACTTACTATACCTAATAGGATATTGATGGATTCTTTTAGAGTAGGTACAAGGTATTTACAAAAAAATGAAGCAAAAACACAGCACCCACTTTATATCCTGTAGATAAATGCCTACCTATCTTAAAAAATAGTAGGTTCTTATACAAATCAAAACTGCATATACCTAGGTACCAGTGGCGTGCGGTGCCTTTGGAAACAGGACATGTGGTTAGAAGTGGGGGGGGGTATAAGAACCACATTACTTCAATTTATTGATAAACGTGGTGTTATACGTATTTTTTTAAAATTAGCCTTACTCGACGCTCCTTACAAAAATCATCAACAACCGCATCATATCATGTATTTTAAAACCACGAAAATAGTTCTTATCCTAAAGAACAGAACATTTGTATGGCCTTTGGGTCAATAATTCAAAATAACTCACGTTAAGTATCAGTAACAATTAAATTCACTGTTTAGATTCAAAACGGCAAACGCATCTGCAGACCGTTAATCGGCAATGTTAAATACCGAGAGAGATAGTATTCGACCGTACAAGTGCGCATGCGCTTCCAATTCTAAGCAAACAATCGCATGCTACTGTCGCCGACGCATTCATTCGGCTTTTGCCGTTCATTTGATTTGGTAAATTATACCAATTTTATGAGCGATACCTTTCATTATTACGTAAATTAAAAAATATATAAATATAAAAATATATCATTTTTATGAATCATGTTACAAATGCAATTACGTAAATTAAAAATGAAATGAATAAATCATAAAAAATATTCAACTTTTAAAATCGTCTTACAATCCAAAGGCATGCGGCGCATCTATAGCATGTATGAACCGCACGCCTCTGCTAGGTACCTACCAACCTATCTACCAATGTTGTAAATACAGAATTTATAAACAACTTTTAAATAATTTCACGATTCACTACTCCCGTAGATGTACTACTCACTACTTATTGATGTAGGTACCTACTTTGTTTTAGCTTTATTCAAATTACCTATAAGTTGATATAACTAGATAGTGGGTAATTCGTTCATTCGAAAGCTAATGAAGAGAGATACTTATACCTGAGATATACCTATGATAGATATATATACACCTACCTATCTACTTAAAGCTACATTTGGGTAGGTACCTAGATAAGTAGGTAGATACTTAGGTAGGTCTATAAAACTCAAAAATGAACTAGATAGTTACTCTTAAGCAATATATTCAAAACTTTATATGGATGTAGGTAAAATTTTATTTCGTTTTCATAAACAATTGTTGTGGCAGTAACAATAAGAGCGTCTGCCTGTAGGCATAAGAAAGTTGGTAGGTATTACTTACTTATATCTGTTCAATTACAATATTTTTTCACTTAAGTAGGGGAAGTGACCCCAAAACGGGTCAATTAAGCGCGAAGTCAAAAAAAAACTGTAACATTCGTATTATATCTATGCTAGGTGGATTTACTTTAAAAAATAGTAGATATAATACCTACCATATATTAATTAAACTTTGACATAAAACACAATTTGACCACATTATAAGTAGGTTTGATCAGTATATTTTGTTCATTTTAAAAAATAACAAAGTTATCAAAAAAGCCCATTTTGCCCTATATATAAGCCTAAAACGGGTAGATAACTCCCTTTGGGTAAAACGGGTTAACATCTTATTATTTAGTGTACTGAGTATAAAATTCAATAATAAATTTTTTTTCGTTTTATCTAAATACCTACCTATCTAGGAGAAGACAGCCCAAAACGGGTAAGTTAAGCGCGAAGAAAAAAGAAACTGTAAAATTCGTATTATATGGTAGGGTGATTTACTTTATAATCTTTACATACCTAGTATAAAACAAAGTCGCTCCCGCTGTCTGTTCCCTTAGATCTTTTAAACTACAAAACGGATTTTAATACAGTTTTCAGAAAATTGATAAAGTGATTCAAGGGGAATGTTTGTATAATACATGCCTATTATAGTAAAGAAAAGTCGGGAAATTCAAAGATTTGTAATGTGGTGTCATAACAAATATATTTTTGTGCACTTGCATTTCAAACGCTGGCTAGACCTTACGAGATATATCAAACTAATATGCGGCGAAATTGTGTATCTTAAAAAGATTGATAAAAAAGCCCGTGACGGTATGTCTCTATCTTCTAAGGATAACCCTAAGGAACCATTTTTATGTTTTGCTAATGGAAAAAAAAAATATTGGTTATTTACCAAGCTATTTTAAACAATACATTATTATTTCTTATCCAATTAAATACACTACATACGTTGTGCATTTCATGTAGATCAACATTGCCCTTTACAGCATTTCATCAAAATGAATATGTTAAAAGATATAACAGATTTAAAAAGCGTTGGCAGAGCGACTGGATATTGTACGTCGTAGGTACGCAATGGCTTTTTTTTTGCTTTATTTTTCTTATAAATATAAAAATGTTATATTAGTCCTTATTAAGGACAAAAACTCGAAAAATTCTACACCAATTTATATGTAGGTATGTAAGGTAACATGTAAGTAGATACTTTTAAAAGAGTACGGTTGGCCACCCTACATAGGATAACATAACAATTGTATCCTACAGGAACCGTGTATTTTCGGCAAGTTTTGTTAAAGTTCGTGAAATAGCAATTTAACGCATTTTCATCAAGAAGGCCTGACCTTCTGATTTTACACAGGAACGAAAGAAATCTTTACAAAGTTTAAATTAAAAAATTGACAAAGAAATATTATGAATTTCAATCAACACCCGATAAAATGAATAATGAAATTTTTTTAATTTATCTGCATTTCTTTATTGTTAATTGTCAAAGATATTAATTAGAAATAAACATATTAATATAATTTACTAAATTTTTAAATAACGAACAATTACTTTACGGAACTAATTTTAACGACTTTTTATTAAAGATACCTACCTTAGATCTCAATATATTGAATATCATTTATCTTAAAAAAGGCACGGTTCCTGTAAGATAACTACAAATCTATTCTCATAAAATAGCTGAATATTTTATATTTAAAATTGTAATGAATCTGTAGGATAGCTAATATCTCTTCCTAGAAAAGTAGTTTTAAGTATTTTGATAAACTTACTTTGTATCTAATGTCTAAAAGTATCTATCATCATTTTTTGTTAAAATAGATTAGTTTTGAAATTTCGTTGTGAAGGTAGGGAATCAATTAACCAATCATTTACATTTAGTATAATATATAGTATAATAATTAAACTTTGAAATAAAACACAATTTGACCACATTATATGTCCAGTATTTGTTTATTTTAAAAAATAAAAAAGTTATCAAAAAACACGTTTTGCCCAATACATAAGCCTATAAAATGGGTCACTACCTTGAGCAAAACGGGTAAGCTTAGGGTAAAACGGGTTAATGTATCTACTGATATGAGTCATGAATCAATTTTTTTTTTCGTTTTGTATAAAAATAACGTAATAATATTACTCATTTACGTAGTTTAATTCTCTCTAATAAACTCATTTAATTAGTTAGTCTCAATATTTATTGGCTATTTAGTTGATAGAGATTAACACAAATTTTTTTGTCATTAAATCAGACTTTTAGAGTTATCTATTATTAAAAGATCAAATATGTTAATATTGTAATATAGAACAATAATTATTACAATTAGATATCAAATAGAAAAAACAAACTGATAAGTAGTAAATTGAAGCTAAATTGCCTCAGAACTTCATTCTTGACACAAATCACAATAATACGTCACAGTAATACTATGCATTTTATATGAGAAGTATCTACAGGTTTCATGAGCTCATTCTCTACAATCTCCACATTCGATCCAATTTTCTTTAGGTGAATCTTCATACGGATCACCACAAACGAGGTATATATAAATTTTCGTTTTTTTTCTGCGTATTTTTCATGTTAAATTGTTTATATCTATCTAGGTACCCGTTTTGCCCTACCCGTTTTCCCCGAGACGCTATTTTCTTTTTAAAGAAGAAATAAATTCAAAATGACAGATAAAGCAGGCAAAGTGTTCATGTAATTTCAAACTTATGTTTAGCTAAAATAAAATGTTGATATGATCAACACGAATATTATAACCATTTTCGACTTATCATGAAACACTTACTTTGAAATTTTTTAGTATAAGTAGCAAAAAATTCTAATTAGCAAAAATATTTTATAAAAATTGCCTATCTTTGTAAACAATTCCGGCGCTCGAGCTTAGCTGATCAAAGCTCGTCAGAGTTAGACAAATCTCCGCGCACGCGCACATAATGCTAATGGTTCATACAGGAGCGTAAGACTGCTTACCCGTTTTGGGTTAACTTCCCCTACGTCTAGAGACTGCATGCCAACGATGAAAATTTAATTATAAATTTGTCACGTAACTAGAGGTACTTAGGTAAAATAAAATTAGTTAAACATTCAATAGCTTTACTAACCAAATTTTATTTTATTTAATTTTTTTTAGATTTTAGTGCTTTTACATCTAAGGTCATACCACGACTTTGCACACACAAAAAATTTCTGTAGGTCATGTTAATTTTGTGTCTTATAAATCTTATATCTATAGATTCTAGGGAATCGACGGGGATCGAACCCAGTACCACTGACGCATGTAGCGGAGAGAGCAAACTGATCTAACCACTGCGCGACTAAGTTGGCCGATTAAAACCCAGTAGGTACCATAAACTCATTGAGCGGAGATCAACTGGTCTAACCGCTGCGCGGACACTAGTTTTTTCAAAATTGTTAACTGTTGTAATATTTAAAAAATTTTTTGAAACATACAAGGAAAAATAGTTAATAATACCTAATAGAAATAAATTTATATTGCATCAAAATCTACACAAAGTACCCATTATGGGTATCTATATTACAAAGAAAAAAAACTATGAAAATGATACATTAAAATATAATACTTACCTCAATTGTATCTGAAACACGCCTAAAACACACCCATTTTTAAGACAATGAATCTGTACCAATTATACCTTCATATTTGAAACATTCTTTCTAATTGAGAATTGATGATTACTAGTGTAAGCAGTAGATACACGACTGCAGTTAATATCTACGGGTTAGTTTCAATCTAACTGAATCAAGGTTTTAAATATAAGTAAATAACTACACCTAAAGGAGAAATAATTTAACTGAACTTAATTAGCTCATAATGCAATTCTATTTATTACCTATATTTTGAACAATAGTATATAAGAAAACGATTATCAACTACCTATACTATTAGTAGATATCAATTAGTTATGATAATAATGTTTCATTTAACATAATATATAAAATTTTCAAATTGTAATGCAATTTCACGGTTAAATAATACTTAGGTATATCAATAACAAATATTGAATATAAAGACGTATAGGGATATGAAGTTAATTATATGAAAAGTTTCGTTTTACTTTGTAAAATTTTAATTAAAATATTATTATTTTATTCATAATAAATTCAAAATAAAACAAAGACTTATTGATTTAAAAGTCATAAAATATGTATCTATACACATGTTATAGGTACCATCTTGTACTATCATCTTAGGTTTACACTATATACCTATAATACCTATGCAAAACGATTAATACAATTCTCATAGGTACCGACATATTACCATATAAAATTTTTACCAGAAGAATTAAAATTACATAAAGAAATTTCTACTTTAATAACACAGTTAATAAGAAACATTGCAGTTGTAAAAATCATAAGTATGACTAATTAAAAAACACAACCTGTATTAATAATTGTAGCATACATTCGCGCACAAGCATAGAGTTCCAGTAAAAATTCATTGGTAATCTAAGTGCTTCTAAGTGAAAGTATTAAAACCAACAATAAATAATCAAAAATTATAAAAAGAAATACACAATTAAACGCATATCATGGTAATTAATTGTACTGCTTAAATAATACTTACTTATACATTTTTTTTCTACATATGAACACTAGGAAATTATATCGCACGTGAAATACCAATTGATTCCAATCAGGAAATTGTGTTTACTGTTTGCTAACAAAAATTATTTCATTTAATGGAATTTTTAAATTACAAACAATTTTCATTGAATATTTATATTATAGATAGATCTATTTTTATTATTTTTATATAATATGAACTACATTTTAAAATACATTCTTAAATCGGTACAAATTAAAGGTAATTATAATAATATATGTACATTTTTATATATAAATATATTCTTTTACTTTGAAAGCATATCTTCACCTGAGTAAAGATATATATGTAAGTACATAATTGTTATGAAATTTTTAAGAAATTATTATTTATAGATACTAAACAATCAATATCTATACATTAAAGAATGTAAAACAAACTATGAAACCATTAAAAATTAACTATAAGTACTAAATTAAAATAATCTATATATGCTTAGATATCATATATTCTTATAATATGAAAATTATAATTAGGTATGTTTTCTGTAATAGTAAGGTGACCATACATCCCGGAATGGCCGGGACAGTCTTGGGTTTCCACCCTGCGCCCCGGATTTTTCTAGAAGCAAGATTTGTCCTGGATTGTCCCAAATTTTTGAAACGGTTCTTATTTTCAATATTTATTTTATAAATATATTTCAACTAGAATTATTTTTACAAAATTTAAACCGACAAAATTTTGCATATCAAAATACGCGGCATGCTTTAAACCATTTGAAGCCTATAGTGAACTCTAGATTCTGCGAATAGTATTTGTTAAGTATAATTTTTATTAAAAAAGTAATTAAAAAAAAACATATTTAAGTTATTTAACATATAACTACTCCCCCCTGCTACAAGTTCCCGTCCCGGATTTGAAATAAAAAAAATATGGTCACCTTAGTAATACCTACACTTAGGTTTTAAGGTTGATGATATATAATTGAAATATCAAAACCGTTGAAAATCTTTTAAAAAATTGTAGATAATTAATATCGTAATCTATTTGCTGTACCTAAATGTAACAATCCAGGAATGCTAGCTATTTGTAATAGACTAATTTTTATTTAGGTACGTTCCAATGGTCTGGGATCCCCTGGGAATCCGCAAAGTAAGAGGTCCGATGGATCCCAGTAGATACTATTGCCTGCCACTCAATGTATTTATCTTATTCTCTTCTTTATCCTAAGAAGAAAATCAAGCTACCAACAGTGTACAATAAGTTCGTTCCAAATAATAAACCTTACATTAAGGAAAAGGAGCCATCCATAAACCACGTAACTCACAATAGCGGGAGGGGAGGTATGTTGTAATGTTATGTACATTTAAAAGATATAGGTAATACGAGATAGTCTAAATGGTTTAAATAGTGTTACGTAGTAGGGGAGAGGGGTTCAAAAATTACAGAAAACATGTTACGTGGTTTATGAACGGCCCCAAAATAGCATTCCTGATAATCTACGACTGTTTTTGGACGGGTTAGTTTGTCTACCAGATGAATTTATGATTTCATATTATACAAATCTAAAACCGTAATACCAATATTTGGTTTCGACCATGTATTGTACTTTTATCTATAAAACGGAGCTCAGACGATGTGTTAGGAATTTTTGAGGGTCCGTCATATTAAAAATGTTGGGAATTGCTGGTATATAAATACAAAAACATCATACGGATAAAATTATTAATTAAGTAAATTATTTTAAATACCTATCTATAGGTAATGCCTAGTTATACAACCTTGGTAAATTCGAATTTTATAGTTTGACCATCCTCTTCCTTTTTTTATATTTTATTTATATCTATAATAATTATGAAAATTACTATTTACAAAAATTGTGGATAAGTAAGTACAAATTTTATCTGCAGCTACGTAAATGAAAACTAGATACAAAGTGATACATGCAATTAATTATTATTATTGCAAACATAATAAATAAAATTACCCTATAATTTTTTTAATTAATTTCTCAAACACTTATTGACGTGGTATTTAAATAACTGCTGTACACGGCAGTGGTCCTAGTTTCAATGCCCAGTTTAAGTAATAAAGTTTCCTCGGATTTTCAGATTCGTTTGTCGTAAATGATTTCAGTAGTTAATGTGACTGTAAATAAAAAGTAAAAAAAAATCCTCAGTGTCATATAATACTGACTTCAACTTTTAACGACTCCTTACTAAAGAAGTACTTAATAGGCATAAAACTTTAGAAAATATTATAAATCTTAGAAACAAATATCTTTTACTTATTCATAACTACTTTTTATTTAGTAATTTTGCCATATCAAATTCTAAAAAAGAACAATTTTTGTATTTGACTAGATATAAAAATCTTAATACCTATTTATAAAGCGTAAAAATTACGGAAATAATTAAATTTTCAATTACGCAATACTAAATATGAAAGTGTTTTTTAATTACACTTCTTCTACAATTGTTATATTGTACCTATATCTACGAAGAAGATAGTCTAATTATTTCAAGTATGATTTTTAATTTTTTTATTACTTAGACAATTTTAGGAAAAAAACATACACAAACTCGTTGAAATAAAATTTAATTGAAAATTTGATGTACCAAGTATTTTAGTAGACCCCAAACTGGAAATTACGCGGTTAATTTTCGGATGTATGGTTCATTAAAAAGGAAATGATTATGAGCAATTATCATTTTAAATATTAGGAAAATTAAATCTAGGTCATTTTTGGAAATTGATATGATATTAAAATATGATTAAAAATAAACATGATTTATAAATTTCCTAGTGAAAAATTTTTGTCAAAAAGGTTTTTGAACTCGCAACTCTTAAGTTTTAACAAAGAAAATTAATTTTTAAGTTGTTTCGAAGAGAAAATTGATAGTTCATTTTAAATCTATTATAACGAAACTTATATAGATCGTTATTTACTTTAATAAACATGTTCTATGATGGTTGCACTAAAGAATGAACAATCAACTCCCAAGAGCCGGAATTGGAATGTAATAAAATACTAACAATCTGATGATCCAATTATTTATTGAATTCATTTTCACAAGTCAATTAGTTTTAAACAGAAACAAGAAAGATGGAAAACTATGAACAATTCTTATGAGAGATGCTTGGAAACGAATCGAAGATCATAATCACGACTAAGCAACCAAGTTATAGGAAAAATAAAAAAAGTTTGACTTAAATACAATTCGAATTTTCTATAGCATTTCGATTTCAAAAGAAAGTTTTATCGAAAAGTTAATTTATTGTTTTTCTCTTTTTCCTTCTCGGTCTGCCTATTATCTGATTGATAGCATATAGTGCTTACGAAGTCTATATAGCTTGCGATAGCTACTTACTTTGCCTCTTGCATTCGTTCTTTGCTAAATGCATAACATAGAAAATATTAGCTCTGTATAGGTTCAGATAGCCTTTACAGATTCATGTCATGTCTTGGCTGTGTCATGTCGTGTCGTTTCATTGCTGTTATTGTTATATTCTGTAACATTTTGCGAATCAATTCCGCATTGCAATTATTTCAATTATTGTTCTGTTTTGTAAATAATGAAATGGAATACTATACACAGTTACATCATTATTAGGTTAATTATTATAATAATCACATTCATATACGTATTACATCGTCCGATTCATAGATTTGAATTGGGAATTGAGGAATTCATGTATTGTATAAATTGAAGTCGATAGCAAAAAATTTATCAAGTGTGGTGAGATGATGTATGTATGTCGTTAGACAGAGTTATTGTTTCGTTATTTATTTATATTATTAATCTGAATATTAATTTTTAGATGATTGTTATTTGGCTATTCACACAGAATAATGAAAAGTCTACTTTCTTCATTTTTTTTTATTACAGTACCTAGTTAAAATTAATTTTCTTCTATTGACTGTTTAGTAAATTCTTTTTTAATAAAAGTTACATTACAATTTTAGATATTTATATCTAAAATTTAAATATAGAGAACATACTATGCTTGTGTGAATTATTTATTTCAATACGAATCTAATAAAATATTTTTAAAAGCATCGTAAAATAAATAAGTAGGTATGTACCTATGTGATACATATATACCTAACATAATTTTTAACTCTACTGAGTTACATGTAGGATCTATATAATATACATATTCATTTCCATGTTTTCTGTTATAGTACCATATTTGAATGCATTTTTTCATATTTAGTTCTAATCTTGTTTTCAACATATTATATTGTTTCTGTTTTTTTTCAATATTATAGCCTGTACTTATTCTTATTATTTGTATGTACCTACTTCTCTCTAAGCCGGAGCTTTATCAGCAGTGAACACAATCCAGTTGTAAGTAGGTAATTATATGCTTTTTATATTATTGTTGTTATTAGCATCCATATTTTGTCAGGAACTTGGACAATTTAATCTTTGAAATATTTTTTTTAGATTTTGTTATTTTATTTTTTTTTTAGTTTGATTGAAGAAATTATAAGCAGTTCAAAATATAAATATATAGTTATAAAGTGCGAAGTCTTGATTTAACGCTAACTTTAAAGATGAATCTTTTCTAAGATTACCTACTGAATAAACCTAGTTAAAGAGAGCATTAATCAAAAGAAAGCTAGTAAACGACAAAAATTTCTTCACAGTAGGTATATTTTGTAAAAGTTAATTGGATAGCATATAGATCATAAAAGAGGATGTGTACTAATCTCTTATCAGAGAATAATTATAAAACTGGTCAAATGCTGAAGAATAATCAGAAAAATAGTTCAAGAATAGTCATCGTAGCGCTACTCATATTATTTGCTAGTACAGTCAGATATAAACTGAAAGTAGTAATTTTATGGAAAACACTACCAAACGCTCTGATGGTATGTCTAAGAACACCAAATGGCGGAAATTAATATTCTAGTACTTTTTGTGTTTTTTCTTTAACACAGAGATAGTACCTATAGGTAAGTACTTCACTTTTATATTTTTATAAGGAACTATTTGAGAGTCCTAGGATTAGAGCTGTAGCATGATATTATGACACCCATAAATAAATAAATAGTAAATCCTATAAATATACCAACAAAAACTAGAGTACTCTCTCAAATTGAATATGGGTTTGGCAGATAAAAACTATAAAATCTTGTTTTACAAATTTTTTTAACAAAATTTTATATAAATATCTACTTTCCATTGACACCCCAAGTTCTTGTGTGTTCAAGAGTTCTGAAATGACTGAACTCTCTTAAATCGAAATAGTGACTTTTGACTATCAAATAAAGACTATTCACTATTTAGTAGTGAAAAGTATACCACTATTTGAATTTAGTGGTATACTCTGCACTGCAAAAATAGTGAATAGTCACTATTTCGATTAAGGAGAGAAGAAACCCCTAGCAACTCAACTATTGTGGTAAACTTTTAGTAACTAACAGCACAATGATCCATTACATCAATTACTCATTAGAAAGTTTCATCAAAACATCACCTCATGCTCTTTAGTTTTTCAAGGTTCAAGTTCATCAAAAGGTAGGATATATTTTACATTTTTTAAATTTTGTAAATAACCTTTGGACCTTATTAACGCCTTTCTTACAATTAGTTCAAAAAGTAAAAAAATAACTTTTAAGTATCCGTAGTCATTCGTTCGTCATTCACCTAAAGGAAATGAGCTTTATATGAGAGTTCATAGTCAGAATTAACTTATTCGCTGCCAATTTTTATGAAAATAGTCTAACTAATTTATGAACTTCTAAAAAAAAAACTACCCCTAATAATCGTTGAAGATTTCAAATATACGTTTGTGTGCTTTTAATTGGAAAATTACGTGTACATTTTGAAGAATAGTTCTCAACTGTGTGGACAATTACCTAAGTACCGTTAAGTTACCTATATGTTACGATTATTATCAACAATATTAGTAACCTTTATTAAGAGCTTCAAGTCATTTTTATTTTGTTATATAAATCATTCTTAATTTTCACGAATGTATCACTTCATAAATTTGTAGTAAAGGCGGGCTATCCCAATTTTGGATGAGGATGAACAGAAATTCACTACTTGACGTGATTTTTAAGCTACCTAAATTGGGCTTAAAGTCAAGTCAAACTAGAGTCAAAAGTTATTATTTAAATGCCAAATCAAATCAAACATTGGCTTTATATACGTTATTTCAATTATAAATCAAAATAAAAAGCTCAAATCCTTTCCAAAATTGTTCAACTATGTACTTGATTTGACAAATTCCTAATTATATGAAAAATATTTCCAAAGTTTTAAAACATGTTTTCTTGTATAGTTATATTGCTGATTACCAGGAAATTATATTCCAAACTTTTCAACAATTTTATATTACTATTTTTCCCTTTGAAAGGATATATCTGACAAAAATTAAAATTTTCTCGATACTATTCGTGTGAATATTATATTTAATAATAAATGTATATATGCACTTCTTTTACATTTCTTTAATACTATTTTCTTTTCAGTCTTACGATTTCCTTCTACTAATTGTTAGTTTTAATACAAACCACTTATGTATTGATCTAGGTTTTAGTCTGTCTTTACATGACAATTAATATAAACACATGCATTTTACATCTGCAATTTCATTCTCTTTCAACTGATTATAGAAATTATTTATCGCATATATCTATATCTATACAAGTAAAAATGCCGATCCTTAGAATTATTTGATATTTCATATAATTAATAACTACATGACAGAATTTCAAATTATTTTATTTTAAGAGCTTAGAATTAAAGACAGATATTTTTGTTACATTATAAAAAACGTTTTTCAATTCAGTCGAGTACAGATAAGTGTAAGCTTATTTGATCTCATTTTCAATGAAATAATCGAATTAACGTACCTATTTTGTATTCAATGTATCTCTTATATCCAGTTTAAATAAGTAATTTAACAATTAGAAACTTTTTATTCAAGTCAAGTAGTTTATGTATATAAATGTAAAGCTTTCGCATCGATTTTCAATAGAAAGAAGAGTACTTACCACGCACACATACGAGGAGCTACATAGATACGAGGAGGATAAGAGGATTTTGAATTGCCAATACTTAGCGATAGAGTGGCGGTGCACATTTTGTGGTCTGAATTAGGGGATCACTCAAGCTTGACTTGGAAATAAAAGAGGGTGCTTAATTTCAACTTAATTGTTATGCTGACACCACATCTGTTTCCTTTCACCCCCCCCCTCCTTTTAATAATGGAATTAAGTACTGGAAGCACTGCAAAAAAGCAGTCGTCCTCGTGCAATAATAAATAAATAGCGACTCAAATTTTTACATAATATAGATTATAGAGGATTGATTCATTCATACACTCTTCCTGTTGGTTGATATCTATATATGAATAAAATAATAATATTTTAAATACGAACCACAAAAGATTATAGAAGATCTATTAAATATATGAAACAATAGTCGGTAGAAATTATTATATCTATATAGAAGTTATGAAGTAATCAGTCGTTGTAACAAAAAGGCAAAGAAAAAATTTGTCGTTATATCAAAGTGCAATTGTCTTTCAAGACAATATTTTCGCATTTTATTTCTTTTGCTATTGTTTGCATTAAATTATTTATTCTATTAGAGTGATATTTGCGTAGGCATAGACGATATCAAAACATGTTATAATACCTTATAACAATGATATAGTTTGATTGAAATGAAAGACGTTTTCTCGACTTGCTTGTTTTATAATGTTAATGTACGAATAACGCGGCATAAACTTTTATTCTCAGATTTATGGTTCGCCGCTACTCTTTATTGCTAAAACACTTTCACTAGCAAAATCATTATTCTTAGATACATGCTATCAATATTTATATGGCGTTATTATCTGGATATCGTTTTCAGGAAATTAAAGAAATAATTTATATTATTAAATCATAACGCGTTGTTTTGACATTATAATATATTTATATGAAATAATTAGTAAAAAGAAAATATTCATTTGATTTGCTTGAAAAAGTGGTTATCAGAGAAAAGAGCATTGTCAGTACAATTGTTGCATTGAAATGAGGTAATTGTGACAAATTTTAATTTTCAATAAGCTGCATTTGATTTGAAAAAATGTAATTACATTTTTAATCGTTTGAAAGCAAAGTAATAAATTATCCATATATAGGAAACTACAACAAGGTCAGGTTTTGTACTTTTGCTCAGACTTGGCTAGAGCTTGGAATTATAACTGCATGGTAAGCCTGGCAGCAGGGTTGGCCAGGTTTATATACCTATACTTATTGATATTTACTTAATAATTTTTGGAAAGATTTGGAATTTGGTTGTGTTTGAATATTTATCATAGGTGTTTTTGATTTTTGGTCGAGATTTTAGACACTATTTAAAATCCATATACAGGGCCGCAAAGACGAGACTTTTGTCATAAATCCGATGTCTGAAACGCCCTGAATTTAAGGCTTCAGTATGTTGGCTTGTTCTAAATTATATAAATAAATTAAATCATCCAATAAATACATTTTTCGTTTATTACATTTCCACAAGATTTATGTATTTTTCTGGGATAGTTGCATACATGGCCGTTACTAGACAGGAGCAACATGGGTAGCCGAGGGTCTAGATCGAAGAGGGACCCAGAATGGATTATCAAGAAACATATCTCAGTTATTTTCTTTGTTTATTTCAATACCTGTTAAGGCTGTGTTTATATTTTTAGTTTGTTTATATAGCGACGAATAAAGACAAAGACAATTAACTGCAATGGAAAAGATTGGAATATTCAAAAATGTTCGAGTGCACAATGGAAATTAAAATTTCTATTTTCGATAAAAAACAACGTTGGAAGTTTAAAAAGGTTCAGCAATCGAAGTTTCTAGAAAGTGCTTGAACATATAGTGTGTCTCTATATATGGACGACGGAGCAGTAATTCATTTTGATTTGAAAAATGATTAAGGTAAAGTGATTTTTGTGATAAATTTTCTATCGACGAATTAAAATAAATGAACCAGTCTAGTTTAATAAATTTCGTTGGTAAATTATTAGATTTTTTTTTGTAAATTTCCATTGAATAAAAGAACTCTTAACGAAAAGCTCAATACAGATTTAAGAGTATCCCAATATTACACACAATACAAACGTTATTTTACAAACATATCATATAGCTCACAAGCTCACATATTAGCGACTCTTTATTTTTTACTAACTTAAATATTCGAACCTATTATTCCGTAAGACGTGTCACTTGTCTAGTGAGACGGCAATTGTCACTTCACAACAAATCTCATTTTAATATCTTGTTCCAAACGACAATTGCCAATTCGCATAATATTATATTGTATACCAAAAACACAGTTTACAGAATACGAATTTGAACTATCGTCTCATTTGATAAGAGACGCGTCTTACGGAACAAGTCTGATTGTTTCAATTAAGATAACTAAGAGGTCAATTTAAACGTCTTGTCCCGACCCACAAAAAACTAGTTACGGTCCTGATAATATATAATACAATATTCTTCGACCAATAAAGTCTTTTCCCACAAAAATTCCACGCTGCTTCTTTATTTCATATCTGTGTAAAAAAAAAAACAAATAAATATTAATACGTTTTTCTATTTAGAGCTATACTGCAAGAAACATCTATTTTTTCGCGAAGAAAATAGTAAGTGCAACCTTTGACCCATAAACTTATATCCTATACAAAACATTAATGGTGTGATCTCTAAAAGAGAAGCAACAAATAGTTCTTCAAACAGTTATTTATATGTAAAGTTAACCTGTTGGAACCGTTCATTTTCCCGAGATAAATATGAATTCTTCAATCAATTAACTACAAACCCTATACGAAAAACTACACAGATTATTAAGTATTATTTATAATATAGGTATAAGTATATATTTCTTTGTTCTAATCTACACTTTTTTCTCGGTTTACTACAGAAACTATGCATTTTTCCATGGTAAATGCTACATGTTTTATATTAAGCAATAAAAAAGATACATTTTGAATGTGGTTAAAGTAAACTGTTAATTTTATATAGTACTAACAATTCTTATATCGAATAATACATTGGTACTTATTATGAGTCGGTATCTACTTAATTTAATTTGTATCGTTTTTCAACCCTCAAAATCCAAATTTAACTCAAAGCTGATCTCTAAATAATAATACTTAATGTCTGAACAAATAGATCTAACAATAACGAAAAGAAAAGAAACTTAAAAAGATTTTAAAATTAAGACAACTTTATACAATAGTATAAGTTACCTATTTATCTCCTTGAGCATCTTTAAAGCTTGACATAATTTTTTTTTTAAATTAAAAAAAATATGTTCAACAAAATAAAATTTAATTAAGTTTTACATTATTTATTATTTAAGAAATATGAAGCATCCAAATTAATTTTAAAAAGCAAATTTATTTTCACGTTTCCTTACTAATCTCATAAGTAAACTCTGACACTAATTATTTAATTGGAAAAAGCATATCAGATTGTTATATAATTAGATTTTTCTTCACATACGCAGAGGTCATATTTAATAAAAATAACTGCACATTCCATCAATCATTGTGCGTAAGAAAATTATTTTATTCATTTTAATTTACATATTATATACATGTACTTATAGCTAGGAAGCTATACGAAATAGTTTAACATCATTCAAAAAACGATTGCAGGAAGTTAATTTTAAGGCTGCCAAAAAACTGTTACTTTTTATCGCATAAAGTCTTAAACTACGATTATTACCTCAGTAAATCTGTTTAAATCTGGCTCTAACACAATAATTAAAAGTAGCTAATCATTAATGTGCGAGTGTAAGCAAGATTATTCAATTCACTTAGGTAGAAAATATTATATAAAGTGTTTAATATATAAAATAATAAATATAAAATCAACGTCATTATCCAGCAATTAAAAATCGTTAATGAGTGCAAAGCGTTCTCATGAAGATAACAATCGGCAATTTTAACTGGCAGTTAACTGTTTGTGAGGGGCGCTCAAGAGCCATGGCTCTGTAACTGCTTGCTTGAACCACATATGCATATTGAATTTTTTATTTCTCTCTATCTCTAAACTTAATTCATATGATTAACTCCTTTTTTGTGTCGGTCACGCAACAAAAACGTATAAGTTCATAATTTTATTTTCACTAATATATTTCAACAATTTGATATATGGGTATAAAAGAGATTTTACCTACCGTGTTCGGAACATTGAGTCAAACATTAAACTAAATAGAGTAATTTCATATAAATACAAAAAAATTAACAACAAAATTCGTTTTCCGCCCTCGTTTTATCCGCAGATCTTTCGGTTTTTAATTTTTTTTTTTACTTTTAGAACAGCATTTAATAAATATTCATAATTGCTACAATCTATGCATCATATCTGTTTGTGAGGAAGGGCGCAAAATAAGTTCATAAGGCTCCTTTAATCAAATTTTTTAAAAAATCTAACTATGAAATTAAAATATCATAGAAATATGATAATTGACTTTGAAATATAAAAAATAATTACCGATTGTTCTTGCATGCATCTAAATTTTATTAATATATCTACAGGTGTGAGGTCAAAATTATTGTAGCTTTATTTTTAGCGGAATTGAATTTTATGAAACTACGAAATATGCCTACAACCTAATGATTTAATAAGATTAATGAACTTGATAACTGTCCCTTCTGAGATCTAATGAATAAAAATTCATTAAAATTTTCAAATTTGAAAAATAATTTTAAAACTATTTTGAAAATAAAAATAGGTATAAATCAATCGCTATAAGGGTACGAGTATGTACCTATATACCTATATATAAGTAATACACTATTTTACATTTTCTAAATATAATTTTCAATACAATTTCTATACAATCAATACTTCCTTCAATAAGGATATTTAACTAAAAACCATATTAGATAGACCCGGTATATGTCGCAATGCTACGTAATGCAAAAGAGTGTTTAGTTGTAAATTCTACTTATTGTTAGACATTTTTCCAAATAAATAAACTACGTATTAAAATCAATTAAATGATTAATATATGTTAGAAAAAATTATTATCCACAAAAAATACAAATTAATAAATTTTACGAAATTTTGAATGAATCAAAAATATTGTCATCACTGATAACGTACTCAAATATTGCATTAATTAAGTTCAATTTATTTCTCAAAATATTGATATTCAATGTAAAGTTATTTGTTACTATAGAACATAATTTTCAAAAATGTTGTTCCATTCAACAGACAAACCGTACTTTTCCGTACACGAACGACCATGAACGGCAAAATGACGTTTTATTGCATTTTCCCAGAAATGTACCTTAGCACTTTTTTGCTATATTAAGTGATTTTTAAACATTTATGACCTCGACTGGATTCCTCCACATTGCCAGTCGGCAAACTTCTGCCCCGCAGAGCTCCTAAGACTCCTCTTTTGCAAATGCAAGAAGGGGTGCTAAGAAGTGACTGCACTGGCCTGAAAGTAGGGCTTAGATGTTCTGCAATGTGTTATACCTGCTCTGGGGAAATGTGCAAAACTGCAATGAAGAGGACGACGGTGACGAACCTCAAGAAAACCCTGCCGGTCCACCAATACTGGAGTACCCACCAAAAAGCGATTTTATCTTACGGGTTCTCTAAGATTGTGAGAGAGCTGCGAGGCTTACAAGCCCCGCTTGGCTCTTAATTTAAAGCTAATTAAGTCGTTTACAAATAATATTCAATAAGTTTTGCTCGTAGATCCAACTTCGATCCAAAGAAGGTCTTAAACTAAAATTTTCAATTTTTGAAAAAACTGGCCTATTTTCAAAGTACCGTAACTCGGTAACCCATTAACCTGCAGAGCTCCGGTTGGGCTTAATTTGTAAAAAAATTTAATGCCTTTTAAAAACGTACAGAATAGCTTTCGAATAAAAATGCATGGATTAGAAAATACCGAGCAGAATCTGAAACAAGTGCAAAAATTTCACGGTTTTTCCTCTATAAAAATTTTTCCACAACTTTTTGTGAGTTGTAAATTTGAGAATACATAGCCCTAATGGGTCCAAACTACAAACTAAAAAATGAGAGATACATCATGTTTTGCGAATTTAGCTATTTTTTTATGTCGATTTTGACTGGCCTATATGCTTAAATACAATTTGAAGGATTTGAAATTTGCTTAGACAAAGCCGGTAACAGATCTAGAGACAATTACTTTACTTTAAAATACTAAAATACTAAGAAGATACCACCCGTCTTACAGTACCCTGTTATTTTTATTTCTCAATTTGATTACTTAATACTTTTTGATACGCAAAACGACTGTCCATTGTCCTTCTTTTGATAAAACAACTTTTTATAAGGGTTAATAATTTTTGGTTTGAAAGTAACAAATTGCGGTAGTAGGAGTAAAGAATTAAATTAATAATTTAATTAAAGGAATAAGCTCTTAGCTCATATACTTTATACCAAAATACTTCATTATAATCTATTCTTCAAAAACTAAAAAACAAAATAAATTCATGTCAGTTTTGGTAAATACGAGGAATCTAAAAATATAAAAAAGGCACATGAGTAAGATAAAGAGAGTACGTAAAGGAAGAGGTTACTCTTAAAGCCACGCGAATAAAATCTTGAACCATAACATTCTGTGAAGATTAGTTTAGACTTTAAAGTGACATCAACGTCAAAAGGAGAACCGTTTAAAGCACTCAGATAAAGTAAAACCTTCAAACTATTTTTCACAAAAACCAAGGGTTCTTTATGTTCAATAAGGAAAGCTTGAATCTTTTATATTATCTACTAAGGGTCGAACTATATTTGGAATCATTCCACATTCTTTACGTATATATCATTTGAATATACCTTATAATTTTCATTTATTAATTTATAATTTATTGTTAAATTAATTTAAATATTTCAAAAACTGATTTGATAATAGTTCCTACTTTGACCGTCAAATTGAACACAATTAGATATTGATTTTTTTTGTGGTTTAAGGCGCTTTAACATCTAAGGATTACGACTGTCCATACACAGAAAATTTCTGTTAGTCAATTTTTTCTTAGGTCCAGGATCTGAATTCTAGGACTCAACGGGGATCGAACCCAGTACCCTTGACGCATTAAACGGAGAGAACAACTGCTCTAACCACTGCGCCAATAGGGGGTAATTGATTTATTATCTACTTATAATAAAAGAAAAATTTAACCTTTACTTAAAATAATCGCTCGGATATTTAGGGAATAAATAAATCTTTTCATAGAGCAATTCCACATATTTTTTTACTTTAGTTATTAAAAACGCAACAGCCCTTAAAAGTAATATTAAAATATGAATTTTAAATAACAATATTATGATATTTCTATTGAAGTAAGGTATTATAGTAGTAAAATGTACACTTAATTAATAACCCTTGAAAGTTCTCCGCAGGGTGTAAATGCTTAAGTTTATATCCTGCTTTTTCAAGATCTATATCTGAATTTTACACTTGAGTACCTTTGCACGTACGTATAGCCGCCAATCTAGAATGGTAAATCTAACAATAAGTACTGTTAAACAATGATGCCGATTATAAATGAACTCGTAGACATTATAAAGTCAAATAGACGATTTACGGTGGAAAGTGAACTAATTTTCAAGTAAATTATAACTAAATGTTTATACGTTTCTCTACACTTTCGGTATTTTAATACATAATAGTGGATTATGAAATCGCTGTTTATTCCATAACAAAGCGTTAAAAATTTATTAACTTATTAACTATTATATGCTACGTATTGAAAGTATTCATCTCTTATACAACCAAAATTGTGGAATTTCATACTTCAATTCTTTGATGTAAACAGATTGCTCTAAAATTTTATCTTTGCAATAATAAAATAGGAGTAATCAAATTAATTTCTCTGTAAAAGTAAAAGCAATTAACTCTTAATTCATATTTCTTCTTCCAAAATTTCGGCATAATTGAGTTAATTTTCAACATAAAAATTTTACTATCTAAATAGTTAATAATAAAACCTTGTAAAAACCTCAAAAATAAGCTAAGCATGAAAAAAACATTTCTTCGTATTTCTATGCACCATATTATATTGAAAAGGAATCAATTTGATAATAGTATAATAATTTTACTACTAACAATAAGTATATTAATGCAGGCAATGATTAAATTTGATTGTTTCTGTATTATACTTGTAATACAACTAACAATAGGAAAGAAATGATGTAATTTGATAAATTATATAATTGATAATATTTTTAAGGAACATAATTTTTCAAAATTTGTTGTAGATAATTTTGATGTTTACCAAGATGCTTCCTGTGATCACTTTGACTAATGCATACAGCATACTACACCTCGTGAGAACAATGTCATATTGATAATTTATCTGTCAGAAGTATCTCTATGCAAAAATAATTTGTACTAAATATGAAAAATAATCGTTTTTCTCTTTCTATAAAAATTAAAAACTAGTAGTCAGCATAGCTAAATTATTTATTGCACGAAACCAAAGTCAACTATCCGTACAAAATGGCGTTTTTCTCACCACTTCCGGTGTGTCGCCGGCGTACTTCCTGTTCAATCCACCACACATATATAGATTTTTGTATCTGTAACAAAATAAGAAAAAAATCAAAAAAATAATGAGACAGCTTTTTGAAATATCCAATCAAAGTAGGTACTTATATAAGGCCAAAAATTCAGATGCAAATATTGGGAAACCTCATTAACTAAAAGGTGTCTACTTCGTTATTAAATAGAAAGATATTCGATAACATATGAAAGCTTTCCATTATTTTTTTAAATACTTAAACTGCATTGTCTTGTTAGCGTGTAATTTAAGATCACTCCAAAAGAACAACAGCAGATATTTGAATTTGTATGTTTTCGTGGTTTTATTTGTAAAAACGTGTAAAATATATTGGATATATCATATTTTTAAATAAAAATGTTCTCAAAAATTGTAAATGTGTGGGTAGAGTTAAACTTTGAAAAAAATAATTTTTAAAAATTATGGCGCAATTGGTGTTATTTGTATGTAAATAGTATAAGCTATAAAAATAATATTAAAATGGCATAAATTAATGTCAAATCATACAAAAACGATTATACGCTGTTAATTTCAGATAGATAACTTTAGGCTGCTTTAGTGCAGATTTTTCTAAGAGATATTCATATTTCTGAAAATGTGGGAAAAGATTAGGTATATTAAAAAAAAAAGTTATTTAGTTACCTTTGGTAATTTTAGGCTTTAGCATACAATTATGAAGAGCAAAAAGAGTCGAATGTATAAAAAGTTCTTCTGTATTATAGAAAACAGTGGTTCCCAAGATTTTTATCATCACAAACCCTCAAAATCTTCTAATATATCGTGCGGACCCCCTAAAGGTAGAACTATAAAAAGAACATTGTGCATGTAAGGAATATTGTATTTATAATATAATAGGTTTGTTCCAGACGTTGAAGCAAAACACGTCCACGTAAGACAAAGAGCAAGGCACACTGGCCAAGAAACAAGAGTGAGTGAAGAAACTCCCCAGCCTTCGGCCGTTTGGTCGCAACAGGCCGAGAGCCGATCTATGAACGTACATTTTAAGACTATAGCTCGCCCAGGCGCTGATTTGGAGGTGTTTAAACACCGCAAAACCAATTTTAAATTAGGGTGAAGCCCTTGCTTTATGATTTTCACTCACTCTTGTCTCTTGGTTAATGTTTCTTACTCTTTGTCATTCGATGGACGTATTTCAACATCATCAAATGGACACGTAGAACAAACCTATTATGTAAAGTGCGCAAGCATACAATTTATAAATCTCTAACAAAAAGAAACAAGGAATTATTTCTCATCTACTCGATTTAAGAAATCGAAAATAAGAACCACCCGCGTCATTTAAATTATGTTGGTGCTAGTTGTCACTACAGTGGGTTGTTAGCTTGCAGTGGCGTGCAGTCCATGAAAGCTGTGGAAGCGCCGCTTCTAAATGTAAAACTTTTAAACTGTCAACTTACTACCAATCAAATATAAGGCCAAACAATATATTTGAAATCCGCGGCTTGAACCGAGTTGCCACCATAGACTATTAGTAACTATTACAATGATATGATGAAATGAGACCGACTTATGTAAATACCCTCTGGAAGCTGCTAGGGTTGTAGAATCGACTGTATATCTACGTTGAGTGGCAAACTCCAACAATAGAATTTCACGCGAATCCCTTACGTAATTTTGCGGACCCCTCGGACCATAGGTTAGAAATCATTGATAAATGTATATGTGCATTATTCAGCTTAGACAATTGATATAACTAAGTACCAAACGTATTCAAACACATACTTTTATTTCCTTTAGCATTTCATTTAACCTTTCAATTTTATCCCTTAAGAAATTATGTATTTGTTTAGATCTATTGTTGGTTTTGATCCACATGTTATTTTATTTTATTTTTGTTGATTTATTTATTTAAAGTTGCTTTAACGGTGTGGCCATTAGCGACTTATCAAATATCCACATGTTATTATAAATTTTAATTTTCAGTGGATATTATAAGATCAAGTGGATTTAATATGTACCTATTATTATTTAACACAAAGTTTCGCAAATCATACTTTATTATTTCATCAAGCGATCTACCAATTATAATTACAATTGAAATATAAGCATATTGTACAACCCAACAATTGACATTAACGCCTTTGTAGGGTATTTTCCAAAAATGCAATTGAGAAGAAAATTAACACAAAACAAAAAGTATACCTACTATATTTATAAGAATTTAAAATACAGTGAAAAACGGTTAATACGGAACTGAAAAGAAATTGCATGTAAAAGAAACTATTTTTTCGAAAACACTACTACAAATTCTCATTTTTGCTGTCGTAATTTAGACACTGTTTACTTATTAAATGATCATGCATACTACACATAAAAGATATTTTTCAATTTTCAATAATATTTAAAAAACATTTAAACAATTTTAAGTGTGAAAATAATAAATAAAATAATTATAGATAGGTAGGTAAACTTATATATCATACTAATATATAAGGTATATATATATATATATATATAACTATTTTATAAATATCAAGAAGAATTAAAACTTCAGAAATAACAATTACTTACTTCTTATTATGATCTCTATTTTGTTATTTGCTGAAACTTTAAATTTGAGTTATGTAGGTATATTTACCGTTGAGCTTACAAAGCTTAAACATGAAAAGATAAATGGCAAGATGAACGTTTACGTTTATTTCCATTATAACAATCATAAACGTAATCATCACAGCGATGGTTTTACTTACCACTTAGTTGATCTTTGTAGCGAAGACAATGCTAATACACCATTGTCATGATAATGACGTTTCACTCTTAATATATATATATATATATATATATATATATATATATATATGCACGTAACACAAATATTAAAGACAGTGGATGATGACGTCATATTTATGCTAAATGCAAACATTTCACAGTTCAGAAAACACAAAACATCCTGAAAGGAGGTATTGTGGAATCATATTCCGCACGATTCTACCATACTATCTTTTATTGCATCTCACTCTCACTTCCCGTTGCTTATTATGGAATGTGTTCCATTTGTAGATCTATATGTCCTTGTTGGAGCTTTAATTGTTTGTATGGTTGTGTGTGTTATAATGATAATTAACATGCGTCCTAATATCTTTACATATCTTCTCATTTCCTTATTCATCTCTTATTACTGCTATGCTAAATAGTTGCACGAAATTTGTAGACAAAGACTTGACGAAGAACAATAATTATTATTACACTTGGCGAAACTTTCCTTTATGCCTCACATTTAATTGTGTTTAAATGTTGGATTGCCTGAAAACTTACATTAATTAACTAAAGTAGGATAAATGCACATGCTTTTAATACGAGGAAAAGAATTTCATTCTTAATTAAATAATTTATTAGAAGATTATAGAAGATAGACCACAAATTTGAAAAAATTAAATATTTGAATTTTTTTTTCCTTTTTTTAACAAGATATTTTTCTATGACAAAGATAAAATAACCAATTAGTGGTGATAGTGATAAAGCAGTGTTTCTCAATCTTTTTACCATGAAAGACGTTTAAGAACTTCTTACATATCATGTGGATTCTTTAAAGATAAAATTACAAAAAGTTAATTGCGTATGTACGGAATATTGTATAGATATTGTATAGATTGTATATAGATATATAATACGCAAGTAAACAATCACTAATATTGGGGAAAATATCTGACACTTTGAGCTCTCTACCTAGGCTTATTTGCCTTGAGAAGTTTAAAGAGATTTCTCGCCAAAAAGAAACTAAAGCAGATATAATTTCTTCTCTTTTCTTTCTGCTTAAAACAAAAATCAATGAGCACCATTTAAATTATGTTGGTGCTGGTTTTAAGACATTGTATAAAATTGATAGTTTGATTTTCACCAGACTTGGCACACTGCGGGGGATTTACCGCCGACTCCTTACTCTAGCTATGTGAAACCTGTAGGTATCGTGAACCATAAGTTGGAAACCATTTGGTAAAGGATATGTAAGCAGCAAGCACCAAAATCAAAAAAATATATAATATAAATATATATAAAACACATATCAACTAATGCTGGAACAAAATAGAAAATAAAATTGCATACATCCACCGTTTTTCTAATCTTATGCCAAAGTTGCTCCGAGAGCTTGGTTAAAAGTATGGAACGTTCCTCACGTGCGACTTTTGAACAAATAATGTAAAAATAGTTTTGTTCCATACGTTGATGCCAAACGCTGCTAGAAAGACAAAAAGCAAAGCACATTGACCAAGAGACAAGAGTGAGCGAAGAAATGTTACAGCTTACAGCCGCTTGGCCGCATTAGGCCGAGAGTCGAGCTATGTACGCATGTTTTCGTGACAATCGAGAATTTCAACACTGATTTTGAGGTGTTTAAACACCGATAAAACGGTTTAAAACTAAAGGGAACATCTTGCTTATGTTCTTCACTTACTCTTGTCTCTTGGTCAATGTTGTCTTGCTCTTTGTCTTTTTGGCAGTGGTTGAACATCATCAGAAGGACAATAGGAACAAACCTATTACATTGAAGTATGTATATATGACAATCGGTCAATTAGCTAACATTTTTGGGACTCCAAAAAATGGGGGGTCCTGAGCTATAACTTGTGAAGCTTATACGTAAATCATGTACTGTCTATAATTGTAGTATTCACCCTACGCGGATTATCTTAGGACAAATGCATGTAAGTAACTCTAAATTTCAAAAATATGTTTTTCGCGTAGGATTATCTATTATAGAGCCTGCTCGAAAATATTATATCAATGTCATTTACTTAACAAAAGCCTTAATAGCTTTGATTGACTCAAGTTAAGTTTATCACCTGTTTGCCCCTAAGGACTTCGATTTGATAAAAGCAGAAACGTTTTATCATTTTCTTTATAAAAATACATTAATTTATCAACCCTTAAGGATCCAAAGTTATTTTTTTTGTCATTTTGGAAATCAAATATCAATCAGGTAATTATGAAGTCTTACTTCCTAAAACCTATAAATTACTTTATGCTCGAAGGGCAGCGTTTAACCATGTTTTTTCCAATGTTTAGGTAAGTAATTTTAAGCAACCTTTCTTCAAATTCATACAATTATTATGTTTCTTATTTTGGTTTTGAAATAAAAGTTATTAATTTAATTCATATACATGTCTTTCTTAATAGCTAAATTAAATGGAAAAAAAATATGCTAGGGGCTGTAAAAAAATTGTATCATACACAGGTAGGCCATATCCGCTTCACATCTATCGTCACCCGCGCTTTAAAATTTCGTCCTTTGTTGAGGAAAGAAATACGAATAACACTAATGATGCCGGTGTTAATAATTAAAGATACGGTTTTAAAAAAGACAAAATTTGCTTAAGGGCTTCGATTTGCTTTCTGGTACCTTGGGTTAAGTCGTTGTGACAGACCCAACGAAGAAGGTTAGTTAACTGGCGACAACCACATATTTGATTATATCTCCCCGAGGCTGTTTTCCTGTTCGTATATGTATAATACGACTATTATTTATCATTTCTAATAATTACGGTCTCTCTAAATATCCTTTGTGAATACAAATTCAGCACAATTTTATGAATAAGCGACTCACTGGCAACACCTCTTCTAACATTTCATTCACAAATCGCTTATATTTCGCACCCAAATCGCTTCAGGTTAAAGTAAGTTCCTTTTGGATTCAAACCATTGGCTGTATGAATGAATCTGACAACCAAGTGAATGAATCGTAAAAAATACAACTGCGGGAAATACTCTAACTGTTTCGATAAAAATTATCATATTATCTAAAACCAAGTAAAATTACTCGAATCGCTATACGGTTTTAATTTTAGGTACCTACTATGAATTCAAATGCTATTCGGCATGTTTTTTTTTATTGTTAAAACAAAGACTAACGTTAAAAATACTTATAAAAATTATGTCGCTATTAAAATTGAGTTAAAATACCTTTTAAGATTTGAAAGATGTTATTTATATAGATATATAATAAATATCTTCAATAATACAGATTTCTAATGACACTTGTAACAAAGTTGAAAAACACTTTTTATTTATTTTCCTTTTTTTCTGGGTATTTTGTGTCGTTTTTAAAGAAGATAATTATGTATTAAGAAATTGTAGAAATTATTTTAGGTTCAGACAATAACAAAAATAATACTTTTAATAGGTGGGTGTTTTTTTTTCCAAATACTAGGTTTTGTGGTCTTTTAATCGGAAAAGATTGTCCATTAGTACGCGTCGGTTTAGGATCTCTTTAAATATAAATTAGAAAAAATTTTACACCAAGAGATATGTTGAACATTAAAAATATCTACTACTTATAGAATCTTTTTGAAGTAATTTGACTAAACTATCTATAATAAAAGATTTTTTTGCATTTCAGGCACCGCATATTTATATCTATCATTATTTTGAAATATATTTAAATTTTTCAATTTTTTTATATAAGTAATATGATATTTATTTTTTTTTTGTTTTTGGTTTATATAAAATATTAAAATTTTTCATTTTTTTTTATATAAGTATGAT
Organism: Sisyra nigra; assembly: GCA_958496155.1. Lineage (NCBI taxonomy): Eukaryota > Metazoa > Arthropoda > Insecta > Neuroptera > Sisyridae > Sisyra > Sisyra nigra. The sequence goes on along the minus strand of OY292313.1, from coordinate 35,932,528 downwards.
GTTTCAAAAGTTTTTTTTTTTGGTTTATGGTCATTAGCGACCGTCGAATCCAAAAAAATCCATGAAAAAAATCTTGGGTTTCATTTGGATTCGAAACCAGGACCACTATAGGGCAACTATTTAGTCCAGTGCTTCTTAAAGTGGGAGGCTATGGGCTACCTTCAGGAGAGCTGCGAAGAGTTGCAAATGTAACAAATAATGGGCGTGAGATATTGACTAAGGTTCCAATGGGCCGTTACTTCAAAAAATTTAAGAAGCACAGATCTAGTCAACTACGCTATTGAGTGATCTTCTATAGGTAAATCAAACCTAAAAAAACTATGTGTAGGAAAATTACGTAGATGTACACTAGTCGGTGGATGGTATTATGTATAAAATGTGTAAAAAGTATGAGATTTAAAGTGCATAAGTATACCATTAAAAATAAAACATTATATGAATAACTGAAAGGACGAAAGGCATTTGTTGTTTTTTTTTTTTGAGTCCAAAAAGACAATGGTATCTCGAAAAAATTGTAAATTGGATGTTTATAGCAAGTTTGAATATTTTTAATAATGTAAAAAACTTTTAAATACAAAAACAAATGCAGTAGATTCTCGTTTATTCAAACCTTGATAATAATAGAAACCTCTCGATAATTCAAAGTATACCTATGCTAAGTTTTGAGAAAAATTCTTGATATTTCGAATCAAAAGAATATTATTTTTAATAAAGTAATTTAATAAAAAATAAATTCTTAACTTGATAATTCATAATTATGTTATACTTATAACTCTTGTATTTTCTGATAATTCAAATAATTAAAGTTCGTTCCATTTTTTGTTCGTTAATGCGACGATAAAAGAACTGTATGTACTTACTTTGTACGCATGTCTGCTCTTATAGCTTTACTTTTGGGCATTTTTAAACGATACTTGCTCGAGAGCAAGTACTGGTATTATGGTAATTTTCCTTAAAAAATGACAGCCATTTTTTGCAATGATAATCTAAAATTTTAATTTAGGCAAAGAGTCATATCATATTACAATTATCAGCAAGATAGGCCTAAAATTCAACATTTCATTTCTTGTCATTTATCTACAGATCTTTCAAAGAAATGAAAGCCTTTTCTCAGAAGCTATTTTTCCATATCTTACCTCAATTCCACTAATCTCTTCCCCCTTTTATCCTAGTTGATAACATTTTTAAGAAGTGTCGATATACATATTTAAGATCTAGGTTGGTGAATTTGCGGCATGTGTGGCCATAAATGGCACAAAACACATAAATTATTTTTTTAACAATCATAACGAAAATATAGGCATATACATAGGTTTTCCTGAATTTTAAAGGAGATTGTTAAAAGATTTGTCAATCCGTATCTTAACACCAGAGTTCTTTTCTTATAAACTAATGGTTCTCAATTTTTTTCGATTTCAAGTGGTGCAGTTAAGACGCCTCAGGGCACCGCAATTCATAGTTTGGGAGCCACTATTATGAACAATCACTTTAACTATGTAAAATAGTATAGAACTATAGATACGTATTTGTACACTTGAGCATTGTTTGATTTTAAAATATCTTTAAAATGCATAACTTCATTGTGAAAGAAGCTTTCATAGGTTAATAATTTTATTTAAAATCTACAAAATAATCTCATTAGATGCACATTTTTGCTACATATAGCTCAGCGCTATGAAACCAAAATAATGAAACTTACTGCTTTGCTACATGAAATAACAAGTGTACTGCCACAACTATTAAGTTTTAAAATTAAAGTTTAAATATAGTCATAAGTACACAGTAGCCTAAAAATTAATATAACAAATTTTTAAGCTTCTTAAATGCAAATAGTGTTTTAAGTTTTCCTCGTTTTGCTTAAATCAACGCCCGTTATTTTTTTCTAACGGAAAAAGGCTGCTTAGTATTTTAATTCTCGTCAGCTTAAAATTAGAATTATTAAAAATTATTTTATGCACGTAATTGTTTAAAAATTTTTATTAAAAGTTAAACCAAGCATAATTTACAATTACCATTTGGTTAGTTTGTTATTTCATCATTATTACTATTTGGATGACTGTGACGATCTAAAAAATAACATTTGCTTAATTGGAGAGTAATCAATTTTAAATTTAGAAATAAATGTACATCGTATAGAAATAGCAGTTATAATAATAACATATTATGATCAGTAGTACCAATGCCGTAATTTAATATCAGTTTAAAATATTCCCACACTATCTACAAATGTTATAGCTACGCACAGAAAACATACGGTATCATTCCTTATATTATATATTTCAATATTTAATGGCATATTGAGCTTAGTTGGAGAGAAATGTCCAATCCTGGCTCAAGACATCCAACTGGAATGAAGCAAGATGTATCAAATCCCACTCTATCTCTATCTCTCTGTGTATAATATTCAAGTCGGACGAAACATATAATAATAAAAAAAAAATATATATAAAAGTTGATATAAATGTCATTTAATTTTGTATTTGTGTGTAACCAATAATCATCGTCCGCAGTTATTCGGCAATCATCATGAAGAAGTCTCAATGGAATAGGTATGGAATGACTACGGGTAGGCGAAAGGACAACGATGGTCAACGTTCAGTTTTCAAACATAACCAAACACATGCTTATTATAAATGCTCATTATTGAAGGTAAAAATAATATTACCAACGACAATCTGGCGAGAAGAGAAAAGGGAAATATACATTTGTAACTAATAATTTATAGCTTGTTTTCATTCAGAGACAATAATAGTTCAAACTGGTCAAATTAATTGGGAGGTTTTCGATTTATTAAGTCTTTTATATCAGTTTATTCGAAAAAATGTAATTAGTTTCCTCGAAGAATTTTTCAATTTAAACTACACAAGTACATATTAGGAATTTCTTAGTAAACAGTGTTTCTTCCGAGTTCTTTTTTGATGAGTGATTCACAGATTCACAGGCTTCTGCAAAATTCGGGTGTAAATATGTTTCTGCGAATGGTTTTTGAGACTTTAATAGGTTCCCATAATTTCTTTATAAATGTTTCAGTTCTAGAAGGTTTCATTTTGTTACAATATATGACGATTCCCTTAAAATAAATTTTATTTTTTCTTTGTAACAGTTAATTTTTACTTTGTTCTTTTCAAGATAATTTCACTTGTATGGTTACCTATATAAGTGGTTCCTTTGTGGGTATATTAGAAAAATTATGACCTTTGAATTAATATCACGTTTATACAAGGTAGCGAAGATAAAACGACCACCGTTGAAATACACGCTAAATTTCAATTTTGAGGTACAAAAGTAAAATAGTAATTAAAAATGACTTTTTATTGCATTGAGAAACAAATTATGTGTAAAACAGAATGTTAAATGAAGATTGTCCAAAGATATGTACCTATTCTTAAATGCTCGCCGATGTTTGTCACTATATCTTTTAAAATTCCAACTGGAATTGATACAATTTTACGTCTATATTCATAAATTGAGAAGTATGTGTGGTTTGTTGATATTAACCTCTTACATACCTGAACCTATTAAAGTTTTAGGTATATATCCCATTAAAAAAATCATTACTGTTAATGGCATGGAAAACTACTATTTTGAAGTATTAGACGTCTGCAAATAGTTAAACAGATCCATTTAAACTCTCTTCCCTCTCTCTTAGGGATGACCCTAAGAAGGTGAGTGCAACGACATTTTTTTAGAACCAGCCATTTTCAGTGTTTATTTCGTTTTCCTTTAAGTTTGAGATGGAAAAAACATTAGAAGATAGTCACTTAAAATTCAATTTTAATCGCCGGTTTGATGATTGGTTTATTCTCTTTCATACTGAAAAATATTGCTTTTAACAATAGTAAATAATTACATACTTATATTACATTGTTAAAAATATTATTATTTCAATTTTTGCAAATCCACGCTAAATGATAATTTAACTGTGAAGAGTATGTTGTTGATTTTCTCTTTGATTGTCATTTACCCAATATAGGAAATTTAGTTTATTGATGTAGCCATCGAAATGAAAATGTGCCTCGTCCAATATTTGAATCAGTCCTTCAAATTTCTTTAAAATTTTTGAACTATAAGGCTACGTTCCACAACGCATTTACAACAATTATGGTTATTGCGATTAACTTTAAAGTTATAACCACTAACTAAAAAGACTAATTTCTTAAGAAATTTAAACTACACAAGTACATATTAGGAATTTCTTAGTAAACAGTGTTTCTTCCGAGTTCTTTTTTGATGAGTGATTCACAGATTCACAGGCTTCTGCAAAATTCGGGTGTAAATATGTTTCTGCGAATGGTTTTTGAGACTTTAATAGGTTCCCATAATTTCTTTATAAATGTTTCAGTTCTAGAAGGTTTCATTTTGTTACAATATATGACGATTCCCTTAAAATAAATTTTATTTTTTCTTTGTAACAGTTAATTTTTACTTTGTTCTTTTCAAGATAATTTCACTTGTATGGTTACCTATATAAGTGGTTCCTTTGTGGGTATATTAGAAAAATTATGACCTTTGAATTAATATCACGTTTATACAAGGTAGCGAAGATAAAACGACCACCGTTGAAATACACGCTAAATTTCAATTTTGAGGTACAAAAGTAAAATAGTAATTAAAAATGACTTTTTATTGCATTGAGAAACAAATTATGTGTAAAACAGAATGTTAAATGAAGATTGTCCAAAGATATGTACCTATTCTTAAATGCTCGCCGATGTTTGTCACTATATCTTTTAAAATTCCAACTGGAATTGATACAATTTTACGTCTATATTCATAAATTGAGAAGTATGTGTGGTTTGTTGATATTAACCTCTTACATACCTGAACCTATTAAAGTTTTAGGTATATATCCCATTAAAAAAATCATTACTGTTAATGGCATGGAAAACTACTATTTTGAAGTATTAGACGTCTGCAAATAGTTAAACAGATCCATTTAAACTCTCTTCCCTCTCTCTTAGGGATGACCCTAAGAAGGTGAGTGCAACGACATTTTTTTAGAACCAGCCATTTTCAGTGTTTATTTCGTTTTCCTTTAAGTTTGAGATGGAAAAAACATTAGAAGATAGTCACTTAAAATTCAATTTTAATCGCCGGTTTGATGATTGGTTTATTCTCTTTCATACTGAAAAATATTGCTTTTAACAATAGTAAATAATTACATACTTATATTACATTGTTAAAAATATTATTATTTCAATTTTTGCAAATCCACGCTAAATGATAATTTAACTGTGAAGAGTATGTTGTTGATTTTCTCTTTGATTGTCATTTACCCAATATAGGAAATTTAGTTTATTGATGTAGCCATCGAAATGAAAATGTGCCTCGTCCAATATTTGAATCAGTCCTTCAAATTTCTTTAAAATTTTTGAACTATAAGGCTACGTTCCACAACGCATTTACAACAATTATGGTTATTGCGATTAACTTTAAAGTTATAACCACTAACTAAAAAGACTAATTTCTTAAGAAGGGTTTGCGTGATCTTAAACGAAAGTAAAGACGGCGTTTTTATTAACGCAGCGACGTGATTGTCTTCAATAAACATCTAAAAGACAGTTTTAAACAGATGTTCTAACGTTAGCGTTAGCGAACAACTAAAAATTAATTGTTGGACTTAAAAATGTGAGGTCGACATTTTTTTACAACTTAGGTGTTAATAATACGGATGCAGATAACAGATCCTTGTTTTTGATGGAAGGAAAGTATCCACAATCTATTTTCCGTGTAAGGCGAGAAAACATTTTTTTGTATACTTAACATCTAAATATAGTGTGATTTTCAAAAAGAGTATCTACCTATTTAAAAAAAATATTTATTTTAAAGACATATTTGTAAGTTAAGTACATTTGTACAATTTTAATTTAAAAGTTGCGGGCCTGAAATCTTTATAAATACCGATTGACAATATATATACCTAACTAACAAAAAGACGGTAAAGCTTGAAAACATCAGCTTTGATGTAAAGTTATTATAATTTATTTTTGAATCTAAACGAATCATATTTTAAATGAAAATTTTCTCTTCTCATTTATTAATTTATGGTTTCCTCTTTTAGGTAAGATTTGTTAAAGAAAAGTAACACGAACTGCTTTCGTATTCAATGATAAATTTCTCATTTATTTTAACTAAATATCAACAATAATGGAACAAAAGCATTGTCAGAAAAAGTAATTAATTTATGAATATACTCATCACGTTCTAAAGTCAAATAATTTTAGAAATTTCATAAATATTTTCACGAACTTGAAAAGACATAGATACTATATTCAAATACTAATCTTCGTCTATCTTATATAACTCAGCCAAATCTTACATTTGATGTATAATTGTATGTATGATAAACTGGTATATATTTGAATTGATTAAAATGAACATACACACGAACATTCACTTATGATATAATAAATAATCCATTATATTATTTGACGTAATTTTATGCAATAAAAAAGCACTTGTGAATGTTTGATTGTTTCAAAAAATTGTTCAGACCGACCAATATTTTGTTTCGTGACTAATTGTAAGTAAAATTAACGAGGTAAGACTTTTTTGCAAACCATTAACTTCGTATATTTTGCACACGGTTTATGTTGATAATTTTAAAACAATAAAAAAAAGGTAACAGCACGAACAATTGGAGTTACTTACGTAATCATACTATATCTCTAATATCTGTTAATTAACTTGCTAGTGTTTTAATTTTATTGGTAACAATTAACGAATCGAAAAAAAATGGTACTAAGGCAATGGTGTAACGAAAAATATAATACGAGTGCGTTTGGTGACCACCGGAAATAAAATGTTCATTTCAGTTCGCGTTTTCCTATATTTTGATATCACGAAGACCTCGAAGACAACCACGAAGACGTCGGCCGTTCCTAATGATGATCTCACGTTATATTTAGAGACGATTTTACAACATATGACGAGCGATTATCCGCACCACATGCTCACAGAAAAAAAATTATGCATCAGTGAAAGATAATAAACGCTCGCATACGTATTACCTACGCTAGTTTATCACGATTAACATTCTATATAATGCCTAAAATGGGATAGACATAGAATTTGTAGCTAGTTGTTCTAGCGCGATGAGTATCGGACCATTGTAAAACGTTCTTTTGATCTGATATTTATATTGTTTGGAAACTAAAAATCCTCATTAAATTTTGAAAAATTATGTTCAAGGGTTGCTAACCTTCATTCTAAACAATTAAACTTGACTTGGTTTTTAAACCATTGCTTAAACGTTTGTATGTTTAATTGAAGATTAAGTCCGGCATCAAGATTAAAGAAAAACGAAGAGGGTCAACACTTTCTTAAGATTTACATATATTATATGTTTACCTACACATGTATATCTAACAACAATTAACATGTTAATTTTTACAAATAAAATTTTATTTTTACCGTAAAATTTTTGCAGCTTATCCAAGTATAATGATTTTAAGTTCATTTTTAACATTATATTCTAATTAAATGATAATTAAATCGTTTAAAGTATGAGGAAACAACAATAGTTAAATTAAAAATATGTGTAATTATCACTGATAATTAAATTTTATATTTTCAATTTCAGGAAGAGAAAAACTTATTAAGGAAATAGTCTTACGAATATTATGTAATCAAGACACAAGTGTAGGTAAGTATATAATAGGAATAACACAAAGAAAATAATATCGTTTTAATTAATGAAACTTATATTTACATTTCTTAAGATATATGATAACTTTTCTCGTTTCTATGATTGTTATGTACCTACGAAATATTTAAATAAAAAGTATTTTTGTTTATTTTTTGTTTGCTTTATTTAGGTTAACTTTAATCGATCGAATCTGAGCAGCACAGCTTTACTTGTGTATGTAGTTTTTGATTATAGTAAACCCTTTGTCTGTGATCAGTTTTTTTTTTTATGAAAATTATAGTTTAATTTTAGTGTGTTAACTTGAATTGATAATTCTGTACCCATAAAAATTCAAAGATAAATATTTTAATGTTTCATTGTGTTTTAAGTATATTAAAGACTTTTTTTTTGTTATGAAGTTGATAGCTTTCCGTAAGCAGTAAATAAATTGGCATAATTTAAACTAACCAAAACACATACCTAAAGAATATACCATAGTACGAGCTTCTGGAAACTAAATATCCTTTAGTCAGTGACGTAGCGTGGATTTATGCCCCCTAAGTGAATGATGAGTTTGCCGCCCTTTATTTAGTTACGAAAGTAACTAAACAAAATTTGTAAACAACTTAGAGTCTAGAGCAGTGGTTCTTAACCTTGTTGAAGGTACCGAATCCCACCAGTTTCATATGCGCATTCATCGAACCCTTCTTAATTGGAAAAACAAATTTTCTTAAGATTTTTTCAAATTTAAAAATAGGTAGGTACAAAGTATCTATATATCCATATACTTTATATGAGTCGAGTGTATGTTTTCACCTCCGTCGAACCCCTGAGATTGACTCACCGAATCCCTGGGGTTCGATCGAACCCAGGTTAAGAACCACTGTTCTAGAGTATTCTGTCTAGGGATTCATTAAGTCAAGTAATTGGACACTTTTTTAAATGAACTGTGCTTGACATTTTGCCTTTCAAATTTTATAACTTACCAAAGCAATGCTTGATTTGATTAAACATATATAAATATCAAGATGTGGCTCGAGTTTGACTCAATTTTAACTCAAAAAGATCAGTAGCTTAAAAATAGTCAGTTAGCATAAAAATCAAGTCAAGTTGTAATACTCTAATCCTGCCAATGTTTCAAATTAAAACCCAAATTAAAAACCCTTTCAAAAGTTAAAGCATTTTTTTCGAATTGTTGCAATGCTAACTTTTTACATACACTTGTCTAGATTCTAGAATCTATCCTTTGTTCTAATGCTAAAATAGCTACAGAGCTATGGGATCCTTTTTCAAAGTTCATTAATTACTTTATTTAATAAAAATATCTACTGCGAGGCGTCACAGCACTTTCTTTTACTTTCATTTATGAAACTTACTGTTAGTTAAAAGAACTATAAGTACTTTATAACCAAACATATAAATAGAACGATATGCATGCATATATATATGATAAAGATATGCATACATTCTCTATGTATATACAAACTCCCACCCTTAACCCAGAACCCTACTTCAAAAGAAAAAGTTTCAAATAAAATTTGTAGGCATTAATGCGTCTAAGAAGTGCAGCAAGTTTACAGCAAATTGTTGTAGCCGTTTTCAAAAAATGTGAAGAAGCTCAAAAACTCCTAGAATAAAGTGAAGCTTCTGGTCAACCAATTTCAAAGCTTTGCGGCACAACTAGATTTAATATTCAGGCTAAATTCCAAGTTTGGTGAAATTCGGATAAAGCTTTCAATACGATAACGCTGTCACACACAGACATGTTTCTAAAAACCACTTTTTTGGATACAGGGGACTTCAAAATATGTATTTTCGTGAAAACTCGAATTCGAAAATTCGACCCGATTACAATACTTCCTTTACTATATAGTAGTAAAAGAAAGTAAAAATTAGTTAGTGTTTTTGTCTGACTTTATAGTCGAAATTTGTACTCCATTGCCAAAAATGTTCCTCTTCGTAATTTTTCTTGAGGATTCAAAAGATATTCTTACTTCTTTATGCAAGTTTTGGTGGTATATATAAAAGTTTCATCTACAGATTTTTTTCATTTTTAACTAACTACCATGCTCTGATTTTGCAGGCAGAATTTAACCTTTACTGTTTTTCCATTTTTCCGCCTCAAAGCTAGGGCTTTCTTATTCACTCGCTACACTTCTGCCTACTACTAGAATAGTAATGCATACACCTTAAAGCTCTTGCTGATTAATTCAGATACTCCTTAACATTTTTTGTGGTGGTTTTAAGTCTCTTTATCATTTAATGTCAAACTGTTTCGGGTTTTAACGTCAAATGGCTTGAAAATTAAATCAAGTAGTAAATCCTTAACTAGGAAATGTCCTCAATTTAGAAAAAAATAATAAATACAACAAAAATTACTATAAAAATTTTACCAATATGATACCTAAAATATTTATGTGCAAGTATGTTTCATTAGTAAATTTTAGCAAAATTTTTATTTCAATTATTTTAATCAAATATTATTCCTAGAGAAAGTTACCTACATAATTGTAATATTAATTTAATTCGTCGAAAACGGAAATGTTTCACTTAGTTTTTTAATTAATACACTCGCGAGCATTTAATTTAAATTTTATTACTTTCATTAAAATCCTCTTCACGAAACAAAGTCTGCAATGTTGAGATTTGATAAAGCATTTATTATTTCAAATAATCTACCTCAAAAATGCTGCAAATATGTAAATTCGTATGTTTCTTATAAAAAAAAGAAATAAAATAAAGGTGTTCGCATTTAAAATATTGCTGATTAAATGACTTGTAAAATTTATTTAAATTTAAAAGTATAAGCGACAAAATAACTGCTTTGAATTTTTCAATTTATTTTTTCCATTAATTTTCTTTCATTTTATTTTTAATAGTAATAAAAATAAATATGAAATGCATACAGGTATTGAAGTGTTTGTTCTTTTGGCTTTTAGTTAATGAAAAAATGGGTAATATATTATAGTTGGAAAATGATGTAATGTGATGAGTGCACGGTTAGGTAACTAACTGTGGCCTAACTTTGGTTATTCTGATGTTCACTGGCTGGATGAGCACTGGAAGAACTCGGCTTCTCATTATAATAATCATAATCTATTTAATTGCTAGTTGAGAGATGTGTGGTGCTGATTAACAATAAATTGTTCTCATTAAAACAATTTTGTATTTTTAACTGTTGCATAAATTTAACGCACATTAAACAAGCTTATGTTTTTTTCTCTGTGTTTGTGTATGTGTATGTTGTATTTATCTTTATCTTCAGCAATATGGTCAGCTGAATTTGCTCTGTTATTCCTTCCCATGAGGCCAAATAGGGCTACTTCTTACGTTTAAAACAAACCCCAGCACATTATTTTTTCTCTCTACTTATCAGTGTTTTATACTTTTACGCACATTATTTATGCAGTTTACTTGGTTATAGTGTGAGCACAATTATTGTTATTATTCTTTCTAGAATAATGATCCTATAATATTTCAATAAAAATGCATAACACAACCATCTTAGTCGACATTATCTTCATTTTCATCCTCGTCATTTGCTCAACTTATTCTTTATGTGTTACTTGTAAAGAGTGCAATCAATGCAAAATTACACGACTGTTTATCCTGGTGTCTATGTGTTATTACATTTTTTTTTCTTTATCAAAGCAAAAGATCTCCTTAAAAATAATCTGTTTGGATATTCTACTTCACTTATTTATACACTTCAAATTATAAATTCTTTCAAAAATTATAATGAACTTCAGTTAGGTACTTATTGGGTAGTTAACTTTAAAATAACTTGTTAAAAGAAAACTTTTCAAGGCTTTTCTTTTTACTTTGTTGTTCAATGAAACTATGAAATATCATTACTAATTTTTAAGTTACTTTATACAAATTTTGATTGTTCACAAATTAGCAATTGATATGAATTCAAAGATAGGAAAAAATCTTTCTGTCAAGCAAAACTGAACATAGCATATAATTTGTCGTTAAGACGGCAACATATTTTTTGGTAATATGAAAGTAATTACTCTTAAATATATCATTTAAAGTAATTTCCAGAAAGCATAAAAAATTAAGACTCCATTGTAAATTTTGCTAAATTGCAAGCTTAAAAAGAAAAAAAATATATTTTATATGGAAGACAAATGTGATGTATAATTACATTTTAAGCATTATATTTTCGAAACATATAGGTCATTATTAACAAAAACGTAGTAATTGTATCATAATTTGGAATCCGTTATACTTGCGAATATTATTGCATTTTTTATATAAAATTTATGTATTTTATGTTTTGTAAATAAGCATTGACAAGCTTATACATTTTTTATGATCATATAATGTTTGAATGACTACAATAAATCATTGAGGAAGCAAGTCTAAAGAAAAAAAATTTAAGAACAATTTTAAGAATATTAACATTTTATAGGTCAAAACAAAATTGGTTTTTTGGCTTACAAAATGTTTTGATTTTTTTATATACTTAGATATAGATTTCATGTTACATATATAAATACTAAACTTAAATTATTTACCTTTTCAGTTTTAGTTTTGTATTTGAATACATGTCCTATATAAGGAGTGAGTATTTCAACTAAATTACGCAAAAAATGGTTTAAAAAACTATAATTATTTCTTATGTAGAGTATTAACTTACTTTTTTGTCATTTTCTTAACTCTAAAACTATAGTTCAAATTGTATTTTATATTCGCTAGTGCTTGCAATAGAATTTGCTAATCAATTATTTGTATATGCGGGAACTTGGGAAACGAAAGTGATATTGTTATTTCCCTTATTAAATGTTACCACTTAGTCAGGTCTCACTTGCAATAGTACAATAAAAGTGCTTTTCATTTAGAGAAAGTATACATAGGCAATGCAAACGTTTAAGAATTTATAAGTAATTTAGTCCTTAAAATTTGGGAAAATACGAGCATCATAAAAAAAAGGAAATATAAAGATACTTAAGTTTTACCTATCTATAGAAGTATTATAGAACGGAAGTCTTAGTTAATATAGACTTTCGAACATGATAAATGATTATCTCGTAAAAAAGGTTTGCAAGTTTCTTTTTTACAGTTAAAATAATGGTAAGTTTTCGTTACGCCTTTAACTATACTTAATCAGGCTTGTCCAACCCGTAGCCCACGGGCCGCATACTAACGACAAGTTATTGGTAGATAGTTTCAAAAATTATTGGATTTCGACTAAAAATAGCATTAATAGCACCACAAATAGCACCTACTACAAACAAATTGCTACTCGGGAGAAGGAATAACAGAGCAAATTTAGTTGACCATATTGCTGAAGAACAAAATAAATGCAACATACACACAGAAAAATACAGAGAAAAAAAACATAAGCTTATTTAATGATATCTACTAACAGATGCACAATCTGACATTTGACCAGTTGTGGATTTACCGGCAAGCTAGTAGGCTAGGAGCTCGGGCAGCAGATTTTTAGGGTGGTACATTTTAGACCAAAAGTTCATACAAAAAATTTTAATTTCATTGACAAAAAAATAAATATAACTGTAAACTAGACTCTAGAGCAGCGGTTCCCAAATTCTTTTGATCCATGGACTCCTTCCCATAATCAAAATTTACCCACGGACCACGACATAAATGCATAATAGAAAAATTATAAATTTAACTTTGATGTCTGAAATGGTAACGAAAAAAAAAATATTTAAACCAATCATTTTGTTGATGAAGTATTTATTGAAATGATAACTTTTGTTTTAAAATAAAAATAAAATATTAACGACTTGGATGAACCTGATGGGATTAGAGGGTTATTCCCGGGAATTCCCGGGAAAAAGAATCAATTTTTATTTCCCGTTTCCCAGGAAAAAACAAAACATTTCCCGGGAAAAAAAAAACAAATTATAATTCATGCCGATTGCGATATCGATAGCAAAATCTTTGTTAAGTTAACTGTAATAGTCGTAAAAAATATAAAATGTCATTATGTAAATGCTGAAATATTACTACAAATCTGCAAAAGAAATTGGATGCCTTAATGACTTAAGATCCCACATTATATGTGGGGGTATATTATCGGTACGCGACATTTTGGCGCGGCACGTTTTGACGCAGGACGTTTTCTCACGGGGGGTTTTGTTCCACTGTACCGTGGTCCTAAGACTTTGCGAGGGTGGGTTTGTTATATCAACTTTCGGTTTCCAATTTAAAACATCAGTGGTTGAGTGGCGCCAAAACTTCCTGCATCGGTATGTAAAATGTATTCTCTCGGTTGGTTCCAATTGTCCTTCTGGTGATGTTCAAATATTAACCAAGAGATAAGAGTGAGTGAAGAACATAAAGTGACAAGTTTGCTTGAGTTACAAACCGGTTAACCAGTGCTTACACATTAACAAAACAGTGTCGATATAAGCGCTTGTCTTGAAAATATACGGACATGGGTCGATTCTCGGCCTAATGTGGGCGAGCGGTTTTAACCTGAAACAGTTCTTCACAGTTCTCAGTTCTTGTCTCTTGGTCAATGTTGTCTTGCTCTTTGTCTGTTGGTGGTGCTTGTGATCACCATGACTGAATGATTGGAACAAACCTTCTGTGTCATCCAATTTTTGTTTCAAGAGAAAATCATTTTTAAGCGACTTTTCCCTTAATTGCCTCTCGTTTTTAAAATGTTATTTTCTAAATAAGTAAATGAAAATAATTATTAAATGTTTATGTGATTTTTGGTTGATTAGGTAAACATATATTATATCTTACTGTATCTTATTTTTGAGTTAAATTTATTTTCTTTTTTTGCAAAAACAACATTTATTTAATTTTTCCCTAAAACTTTTAAAATTTCCACCTCAAATTTAATATTTATCAAATTTCCCGGGATTCCCGGGAATTCCGGGAAATTTATTTTTTTATTTTCCGTTTCCCGGGAAGAAAAATAATCCGGGAAAAATTACCGTCTAGATGGGATCCTATGAGTGTATAAATTATATTTGGCTGTTTGTGAGTAGCATCGCAATATATTTAACTATAAATATTTTACTTAGGCTGCAAAAATTGTTAATAATTTATTAATTGTTATTTATGATACGCTTTTTACTTAGATCTCAGCAATAAATGAAAGAAATCGCCTCAGATTATTTATTTTTTTAAATGAATTAAATATGTTAACTATTTAATATGATCCATTAAAGTTATTTTTCTTATCTGCCATAGTTAGCAAAAGTACATTTAATATGTGGCTAAAAAAACAAATTATCATGTTTCTAATGTATTCCAAAGAAACTTAAAGGTTGTACAACCCTGCACCGAATCCCAGCAACATTATAAGTTTGTATGAGTTTAAGATTCGAAAATAGTTAATACTTATAATACGCGTGCCATACTGATGGCTTTTTTATTTTCCCCCCAAATCTCAATTGTATAATCGATGTTAGTATCTATTATTAGAATTTATACATAAGTTTGAAAAACATTTAAAAGTCGCAATTGTAGAAACTAGGGATTCGTCGTATCTGGACATTTTGTGCAATGAATTGAGCTTAATCTGTACCACATTTTAAATTTGATATGAAATAATTTACAACTTCAATGCTTGACTCGACTTCATATTTAAATATTAACATTTTGCTCGACTTAAAGCCAAATTTAAATTGTTGTTATACAATAGTAAAGTCCATAATTTTATTGATTCAATAATACAATCATGAGAAATTAAGAATAAAAATCCCTATATTGGGGACCCAGCTGGGACCCATTGGTATCCCAGCTTGAAAGAAATAAATAAGCTTTAAGCTTTATTCACGGAATCCTTTATCTAATCATATTTTGTTCCAAAACAAACACTTTGCGTGGTTTGTTATTTTCTCAAATACAGTAGATACCTATAGTAGTAGCTAATAAGCTTTCCAATTAGAAACTATTTAAGTTTCTATTTTCTAACAAAGAATATTTAAGTATTTTAAAAGCAATCTGAATGGCGTTATTAAATAAGTACACGTTACCTACGTTATAAGATTTTGTACGCAGCTTATTTTATTAAAAGTTCATTTCGAATACTAACTATAGTTGGTATCTATTGTTTTAGGTTTCTTTTTATGAAATAATCATTTTGAAAATCAAAAATTCGTTTTGGTAATCAAAAAATATTTAAAACTAATATTTAAATGTTGGAAAGAGGCAAACGTGACCCATTGAATCGTCGTAATTACAATTTAAAAATGATGCAATGCTATTCGTCGAGCATTTCGAAAATGTTCAAAAGTAAATGCCAATAATATATTTAATTGGCATAAAAATTACAGAGAGCAAAAGGCCCCTCTTATCTCTCTGCGATTATCCCAAATGATTGTACATTTTCCGTACAATTAATAGTTATATTACCTAGGTATATTGGGATACCACAACCGAAAGGTTAGAGTGAGCATTAAAACCATAAATATAGACAATAGACATTTATAGAACTCGAAATAAATTGGCTTCAAATATCACGTAAAAGATTTTAAAGAAGGGAATTTAGAAGAATGAAAACTGAAAAAAGAATATTATTATGATTATTATTATATTTATGGGTCTCGATCAACTGTTCTTTTACTTATCGCGCATCTGATCAGTGGTGGCGATGGCTGATGATGCGATGCGATATTATTTATTTCGATCCAAATGGGCAGTAATTTTCTGATCCCTGTTCTATGATGGATGCTCTGAACGATTTCTGTTGAGTGATTGTAAAGCAGACACAAACCATGTCATTTTGTCATTAAAGTCAAGAGATCACCGTGTGTTGTTGTGGCTGAGATCAATCGTATGGGGGGGCCTTGACGCTCTCTTTCTCAATGCACATTGCCAATCATTATATGTTATTATTAAACATGTATTTAATTTATTATTATCTTTACATATATATTTTAGATTTATATATAAATGAGCGCTTTTATATACACAACGGCCATTACGAATGCGTTTATGATTGGTTGAACGTTGACTGTTGTGACCATTTTAGAGTTATACTGGGTCTGGCCTGGGCTGGTTTGTGGCTGGTTCAGCTTGACTCCACTAAGCTTGATTGCCGGTTATGATTTTTCTGGTCTTGAAAAAGCCACCTTTATACCAATTATTGTTCAATTTGAAAAGATAAAAATGTTTTTTTTCTTATTATTTCTATTATTGTTATAATTAGATATCTCTCACTAGCAGAAAGACACATAGGTACACATTGAAAGTTATTTTTTTAATGGTACTCACCTATAATTTTTTTCTTTCATCTTGTGGGAGAGGTAAATCGTGAGCAGCATATGGATGAACCATACACAAAAATTAATAGCTTTTTGATGATGGAATTAAAACGTTTCCGAATGGTTCTAAATTGATAGTTTAAAGACATTTGTAAATATTATTTTAAATACTAGTTACCTATATATACCTTTGTACAGATCTTTTTTCTGATCTCCATTTTCAGATACAATTTGATTTGATTTGCTGGAATTTTCATAGAAGGAAAATAATGATATAGTAGAATGGTTTCAAAGAAGAAATAATTGACCATCTTGGAAATATTAATTACTTAAATGTAAAGATATTTATTTGTAATTACTTTTAGTAAGTATTGTACAATTTTTATTCCCATAACATTTTTTCTTCGATCTCTTCTAGTAAATATATGTTTGAAAAGATCAGAAGTTCAATGGAAATTATTGATCACGTAAAAGTTTCTTTACAAATTGTTAATACTCATAAAATTTAATTTATATTCTCTTACTTTTTTTTAACATAGAAATATTTAGACATTTACCTATTTATTACTTATTTTAAAGCTAAGTACCTATGACATGAGAAAATTTTGTCAGCTTGGTACCAAAGTACCAAGTACCATAAGTATCAAAGAAATAATAAAATACACTAAAAAAGATCCTAATATCGTTGAACAATATTTTTAAATTGTGTTTTTTCTCACATTATTTTATGTTGTTATTATTATGTGCATCACTGCAATTGCCTTATGGTCTCTCCTTTGAGTTCAAGCTTGTGTTTATTACAATTGCATTATAACACGCTTTAAGCTATCATAATTTTTAATCCCAATTTTTTTCTTCTGGTTATTTAAGATCGTTTTTTAACTACTTTGGTCATTAGAAACTGGTAAAACCGAAAAATTAGATCATTCCATTGGGATTCGATTGTAAAGATCCTAGAACCACTGACTGACCCTGCATAGACTTACAGGGCGACAATCTGATCTCTATGCTACTAACAATAAGTGATTCACATTAACTTTACATTTGTCAAATATTCCTTTCGTTTCACACATTTGGCCGTAGGGATATAAGCATAGTGAATTTGCCCCCGGAAGATATTTAAACGATACTTGGAGGGTTTGTAGGTGTTAATGAAATAATAAGATCCTGAAAATTTTAGGTCCCTAACGAAATTGGTTTTTGAGAAAGAGCAAATTTTGCAAAAATCAGAAAAAAAATTTTTCTCAAGAACGCGTAAATCGATTGATCTAAATTTTGGATATGTTTTAGAAACTATTAATAGCTTTTGGGAAAAAATTAAGAGCTTTATCGGTTTATAAAATGTTTGAAAAAATGGCGTTTTTTATTTAATTTCAATTTTTAACTATGATACAATTCTGGCACAATTACAAAACAATTTTTTTTGAATTTCTCATTCATTTCATATTCAAGAATATGATTTTTTGAAATGTAAAAAAATGGTACGCCATAGTCATATTTTTTTAAACATTTTATAAACCGATAAAGCTCTTAATTTTTTTCCCAAAAGCTATTAATAGTTTCTAAAACATATTCAAAGTTTAGAAAAATCGATTTACGCGTTCTTGAGAAAAAAATTTTTTTCTGATTTTTACAAAATTTGTTTTTTCTCAGAAACCAATTTCGTTAGGGATCTAAAATTTTCAGGATCTTATTATTTCATTAACACCTACAAACCCTCCAAGTATCGTTTAAATATCTTCCGGGGGCGAATTCACTATGGTTATACCCCTACGGCCAAATTTAACGCATTATTTTTGCTTTCTTTTATTACAACATAGTAAAGAAAATAAGTACCTATTGTAATAGTGTCAAAATGTTGATTTCGAGTTTTCACCGGAAATATACGTCTTGTGGTCCTCTGAGTTAGAAAAAAAAACTTTTTAGAAAAATGTCTGTGTGTCTCTGTGTTCAACAGCGATATCGAAAGCTTCATCCGAAATTTATCAAACTTGGAATTCTGCCTTCATTATTCATCTAGTTTTCTGCGAAGCTTTTGGTTGAAATTGGCTAGTAGAAAGCCGCAAGTTATTCTATGGATATTTGAGTTGATTCAATTCTTTTCGAAAACGGAACCAACGATTTCCTTTAAACTTGCTATGGCTATTGGATTCATAAAAGCCATTTATTATTAAGGATATAAATAATTCAGGATTCTGTAGACCATTTTAGCAATATTTATTTTTTTTATTTCAATGTGCGACGTTTCGTCGGTGTTATTCCGACTTTATCAGAAGGAATAAAAAAAAAACATTGCTAAATTGGTCTACTGAATCCTGACTTATTGATATCATTAATTAATTTAGACCTGAAAAAAATGGAGTATATTGTTAAGGTTCTGCCTCGCGTCGCAGCAGATATTTTATACATAAAACTTCACTTATTGGTAATTATTTTAAATATATATTTTTTTGGTAATAACATTTTGAATGTTTTTTTCATAAAACAGGCTTTCTATTTACTTATATATTTTATGGCTAGTAAATATAAATATCTATAATATAAATATTATAAGTTTAATAAAAGTATAGGGAAGGTGCAAGTAAAAAATAAAATTTTAATTATCTTAGAACCTCCAGAAAGCTTTTTTACTCATATAATCTTACTTATATAAGAGCTTGCTTACTATAAGCTCTTACTTTATAAGCTTACTTTTTGATATATCTAATTATAATGTTTATTTATGTTCAAAAGTTAACGTCTCTTAAAATAGTAGCTGAACTGTATTAACTATAATTAAATAACAAATTAATTTAAGTTATTACTTCTTATAGGTAATAATAAACAAAAATTTAATAAAAATGTACTTTTGCTTGCAATTTAAAAATAAAATATGACAACCAAGGTTATAATAAATATTAACTCCAAAATCTGTTAAGGTTAGCAAGCAGGCAGCGAAAGAAAATCTTCAATTATATTTGATTTATGATTATTTAAAACAAACATAATTGGTTTTAAATAATGAACAGATACATTCCAAGATATAAAATAAAAATTGTTTGGCCATTTATCGGGTAATTAAGAATTATTTCCGAGCACGGCATGAGTAGAATATGTGCACGATTATTTTATTATTTTTACTTAAATGTTGTAATTTCTTATTCCGCACACGTATCTCTTTATATTATTCCATGGTGTCTTTTTTATGGAAAAAAACACCTTTCTGATTTTATCTAAATTATTGACTTGAACCCAGTGTAATTACCTATGGGAGCTTTCTCTTCCTATTATCTCGCCATCATCAAAATGAAATTACAAAATTTTTTGAGCTTTAACTACGGTCGAGATCATTAAAATTGATAACCAAAGATTCTATTTAATTCCTACTTATTCATTATTGTAAGATATTTATAAAGGTACACCTACTTCCATATACATAAGTAACATATACATAAAATATATACATACACATTTAAACAATACGGTATTACAACAATTAATTGATAGTTTGTTTAGAAGAATGAAGAAAATTAACTTATTTTATATAAAAAGTATAAACAAAAAAGAAAGATAAAAGTTATAAAAAGTGGGCATAGTGCATCGTGTATAGGTACATAATACTGTATAAGAACCTATAAAGGTATTGTAAAAGATAATATTGTCTGAGGAAGCTGAATATAATAAATATAAGCTTATCAGCGAATTGTCGCAATATTTCAAAATTTAACATCTGTTTTTATTTTTATTGTCCAAGCCTCTGATAGTAGTATTTTAAAAGTATTACCAATGAATAAGGTAAGCTTTATTAAAAACGAAAAGAGTGAGTACTTCAAGTAGGTAATTGCAAATTTAAAAATATGGTCTATTAAATTTTTACTAGATTTTTAAAAAGTAACTAGTGGCTACCTGTGACCCATGACTTCAATCAAATACTTAACAAAATAAATAAACACAGTTAGGGCTTCAAAACACAAATTTATTTCTATAAAGAGATAAACAATGAAATTACCTTACTGCAAGCAGCAGCACATAATTTCATTACAAAAGTTAAACATAAAATACATAAGTTATGAAGATTTACTAGAGTTTGAAACTATCCAACCAAAGGACATATCAAATCTCGATAATCCGAACTTTCCTAACAACTGGAATATAACTAAAGAAAGCGCTTGCTGCCATCACCTATTAAAGCCCCATAAATTAATATAATTGTCCAACATTCACTTAATAGTAACAAAATGCCAAGCAACTGGAGCAACTTTAAAAAGACTAATTTACAATTAGGTAGTTAAATATAATAAACTTAAAATAATTTTTATTTTCAACTCTTAAATGAACGATTTAGAAACTACATACGCTTCTTTACATTTGGATATAGATTCAAGTTGTAAAACTATAATTTGAAAAAGTTAATAATTTAGGAGTATGACTCAGAAAATATAATACTTTTAATCCCCTCTTTGAGCCACTATGGATTAAATTTGTAAAAAATCCTTCCTTGTTACAGCTCCTGGTTTTCTCAGAAATAACTTTTACAAAATTTTCTATTTATTTATTTTTTTTTTTTTTAGTAGCATAGTCTCCAGTCTATCTGTTAGCCAATGACGATACTGTTTTATAGGTAGGTAGGTATACTTATAGAAAATAGAGATGTAAGAAAATAAGTTTAAGGGTTAAAAATTTTGCTTCATTGATGTATATAAACTGCATAGTTTTGTAATCTTATACATTACATAATTCACAATCTTTATTGCACATTTATTTCAATCCTAATCTTAAACGAAAGTTGTGTATAGGTACACAGGGTACACATAAAAGATTATTCTAATTAGTCTATGCTTTTTAGTCACAATTTTTATCAAATACAAAGTAATCGTTTTAATAAAACAATTGTATAAATTATAAAATTGAAGTTTGTAGGTAATAACCGTTGTTAAGATATAAATATTTCAGTATAACTTTTAAAAAGTCATATAATATTCAAAACCATCAACACTAATCTTAAGTAGTATTTTTCGTAACACATTTGATTTCAAAACTTTTTATGGCTAAAATACAATTTAAATCTAGCTTTTATATTCCTTTTATTAAATTTGGAATAAAAACGAAACTTAATGAAGGAATAATTTAAATAACATAAAATATTTAGACGATTTCTTTAAAGATTTGAATATTGATATCAAAAAATATCATATTTAAAAAAATGAAAATTATACTAATAAATGAATAAGACATACAAAACTCCATTTGTTTTCTATTATTCAATGAATTATTAAAACAAAATAAGTTAATTAAATAATTATTCGAGGAAATGATAAGTTCCCCAACTTTGATTCGTTTCCTTAGTAATTAAATGTTTTATTACTACGGAAACTTAACATTACATTTAAGATTATTAGAATATTTTTTTAAATTTATATTTAAATAATTCTTTCATTTTCGACGGTGTTGCAATAAAACTCATTAGTAAAGGTTAAACAATAATAATAGTTATACTTTATCTTAATGGTTATCTGAATTTAGTGAATTAATGTTTTCATTGTTTGTTAATTATTTCTCTTATTTTGTGACTATGACCACGCATTCATATACTTATGTATGTAACTCTTTTATTTTCTACACAGAGCTCTTTATTCATTATTTCGAATTAAATTAAAATTCGTGTTAAAATTATAATTATAAGATTGAGAAGAGGCAAACAACATATCCGAAAATTAATGCCCATTATATCCATATACATATACACACTTATACAGTTTCATGTGAGTATAGACACAGTGCACATATTTATGTTAGTTATACAGGAACCTCTTATTATATTATCGTAAGATAATTATTAAAAAATTAAACATAGAAATGGATGAAAAATTTCATACGTTATAAAAACCAAAGTAAGCAACTCATCTAATAATAATATAAGCTCGTATGTATATCTCAATTAACGTGACGAGTTTAGTATATGGGAAAAATAATAATTCTTTTATTATTCTTCTATAGATGCCCATTAGAAAATTTTACTCACTTCCGTTTAAAAAACTAAATTCTTAAAATAAAACGTACCTTACGTATAACATACCTATATATCAAATTACTTAATTAAACATGACTTGAACTTGGAAAATGTATCTTTTGTCTTTTTTACGAGTAAATAAGTCAAACAATTAGATTTAATTCATACAGATTCACATTTGCCTTAATTATTTTTCCTACGAGTATTATGAACAAATAAAGCCAAAATAACTGTTCCTGTCTTAAAGTTATTATTAGTGTGTAGGCAATTAATAAAAATCTACAACCATAAAATGTACAATTTTGGTACAATTTTTGGCTTGAATATGTAGAAGTGTATTTTTTTCATACATTAGAAAAGCAGATATCAAGATTATATCTTTAATGTAACTATAGTTCTATTTATTTATCATACATTCTTCATTAATGAATCTATTTGTAGTTTCGCAGATTTCTAATTAGATAAGTAGTTCAGAATTAAAATGACCTTAATTTATTTTGTTATATTGCGCTTATGCAGTTTTAGACGTTTATCAATGTCAACCAAATCAACTAATTGTAAGTTGAATTGCTTGTCTAAAATTAAGGATTTAGTTTGTTTTTTGCGTTGAAATTTTGTGGCATTCACAAAGCCATAACTGCATTTAAACAACCGCATTTTATTTGTAAATTATTCTTGACTCATTTTAATTCTGAACCAC
Source organism: Sisyra nigra (assembly GCA_958496155.1). Taxonomy (NCBI): domain Eukaryota; kingdom Metazoa; phylum Arthropoda; class Insecta; order Neuroptera; family Sisyridae; genus Sisyra; species Sisyra nigra. The sequence goes on along the minus strand of OY292313.1, from coordinate 35,909,012 downwards.
CCAATTGTAAGTAAAACCTCTTGAAAAAAAAAACTAATTAACGTTTTTTTTTACATTTTTAATAACGCTCATTTATTAGGAATTTATTATTAAGAGTAAGAAACTTTATCTTTTGTTCATAAACAATTTTTGAAACTGGCCATTTAGTGACGTGATGATTAGATTGTCGTCCTATAAGCTAGTGATTTTTGAGTCGAGACCCAATGGAAGCCCAAAGTTTTTCTTCGGCTTTCAAATTTTACGATCACTAATAACAATAGTAGCTGATGCGATCTTTTTCCACAAAAAGAAATTAAAAATAAATAAGTAAATAAGTACATAAAACTATATTACGATATTATATGGTTAGTTATAGAACTTTCGGAAAATGATATTTTTTACATTCTCTTAACGTACATAAAATAAACTAAGCATATATTAATGAAAACATTTAATTAAACGCATAAAAGCTTTATACCTACACTATACAGTATATACTATTGCAATACTCTTTTAATTATCTATATATTAATGTGTAAAATGTATCTACCACGGTGTAGGTAATTTTCCGACAATTGTTCAACGATGATTGTACAATGTTTACTACCACACACAAAAAGTATCTGACCTAGAGATAGGAAGTATGATTTTCGGTGTATTTTTTGCACTGAGCACGAATCTGTTGTCAGTTTTCCTCCAGCATTCTTCAATTTTCAGAAAATCTGTAAAAAAAACTTCACTGCCATACAAAGCCCAAGCAATTTGTTAAAAGCTATGAATTAGGATGGTGAAGGCTTTCAGTATCTTAAAACTAAATTCCCTCGAATCTGTGACGCGAAGTTACAAGAACAAATTCGTGTATGTCGGCAAATACGAAGGCTTAGGGCGGATGAAGATTATAATTCGAAGTCAAAAAGAGCAAAAAAAAATATGGCAATTTTAATAAAGTGTGACATAGCTTCCTTGGCAATACAAAAGCTGACAACCACCAAAAAAAAAATCATTAAAGAACTTCTTTCTGCTTATAAAGCTCTATAGGATGCAATACGTCGCTCAAAATTCATTTTTTAGACTCCCACTTGGATTTTTTTCCTGAAAACCTTGGTGCCATATCCGATTAGCATGATGAAAGGTTTCACGAGGATATATATTGCACATGGAAAGACTCTCTATGGAACATAATCAGCAGCACCTAAAATAATGTTTTCATACATGAAAACAAAAAGGAAGAAAAACAATATTTTTTTGCAGATCAACTTAACATGTAGACTTTAAATATATTAATATAAATTATAAACTTTTTAACCGAATTTAAATCAGAAGTTATATTTTCTATATGGGTAAAACCTATGTAAATATAATCAAATATGAAATTACACTAAAATTCATTTTTTATAATATAATTTGTTAGTATTGAATTTATCTACCTACAAATATTTTAATTTTATTGTAATCATGAATGAATATTTGTTTATTCAGTCGGAAAAAGAACACGTTTTTGATGGCGCCTCAAACACAATTAACTTTATCCGCCACATCATCCCTATACTCCAACACAAACATATATAGATATACAACAATGTTACCTATATACTGTATAAAAGTAAACATATTGAATTACAAGCTGAGTTTTTAAAAATACATTTTTTTATAAGTAGAATTGGTAAGTCAAAACAAATTTTTACATCCTTTAAAAACAAACACATGCTTTTGTACTTAATATAGATTAAATAATTATCAACTGCCGTCAGAATATAACTTGTATTTGCGGTTTTGATATAGAATGATAAGAATTCGAATTAGATGTGATTTCTGATTTTTATATGGAAGAAAATATAAGAAAGTGGTTAACTTGGCTTGTCTAACCGCATTTAAACAGAAATAAGATAATAAAGTCTATTTGTCGTTGTAATAAATAATACATTACTTTAAAATATTTGACAAACACTAATTAAGCACTAAAGTCAATTTTTTCCCATTGTAAGCTTAAAAATGTTTAATATTATAGTTTAATTGACACGTACTTTCAAATAAACCCATTTATTCTATTCGATAACACACCTATGATACTACCTTAAGATACTTTTGTCGACAGAATCCCAAAGTTGTCTTCTTGTCAGTTAAGTTTTTGATTTTTATCAATGGACCTTTTTGCAGACTACAAAATTGAGTCTACCTGAGATTATCTTTGGTTTTATCATCTCAAAAAAAGCCAATTTGTTCTAGTCAGTCTCGAAGTGTAAATAAACTAAAATTAACAAACGATTATTCTGTATTTAGGATGAATTTGGGAAAGGAATAGATTTTTGATTATATATTACCAAAGTTGAAAAGTATTGCTCTTTAACTTTTTTCACTTAAATTCTGAAAAAAATGACAGGTAGTTTGATCTTGAAGAAGTGAATATTTGTAGTTTCGAGCGAATAGCCATTTCCGGCCAGTCGTTAATTCATTTAATGAAGAACGGTTGCGGTTTCATGTTAATGTTTTGTAATGATAGATTATCCTCTGACCGACAAATTTGTCTTTTAAAAATTTAGTTAAATACAAGAAATTTTTATGATTTTTAAAGTTATATATTCAAAGGACTATAGGGCAACGTTTTTCAACCATTGGGTCGCGTTGGAATATTTATGGGTCACGGTTGGAGTAAAAAAATGTTCTAAATTTGTGATAAAAACATTTTGCCGTATTTTTTTTCACTCAAATCTTTATAGTCTTTACAGGCCATTATAGGTCTTTCTAGTAGAAAACAAACAACAGCAAAGGAGTCATTAATGTCAAAATAATTTGTTAATAATTTTGTCACTTTATTTCATAAAAGATTTAAATAAATCTGATAATATAATACAAACACGTAACTTTAAAGTAATTTTTCATTTTATTTTTGATCCTAAAACTTTTCAATTATTTATTACGTACCTACGTGGGTTGTTCTACATTTCTAACATTAAATAAACATGATTATAATATTTTTCGATTCTTATTTTTTTGAAAATGTTAAGGTTTGCCAAATTGACGTACTTATTTATTTAATAAATAGGTCATTATCACAACAGAAAAAACACGTTTTTTCTACAATTAGTTCTATTTTGATCGATTCCTATATAGTATAACAAATTATTAATATGTGGGTCGCGTTTACAATACTCACGAATTTGTTGGATCGCAAGGGAAGAAAGTTGTGAAATGCTGGACTAGAGAACTCGATAATTCACGCTCACGCTAATTATTTATTAATTTCTGAACTTTAATTTAAAAATTCAGAAGAAAGATTCTCTAAAAAGTTAATTTAGACAACACAATGTATAATAATATAATAGCCATAAATAATGTAGCACCTACTACCTAAGTAAGTAACTACCTCCCAGTAAGTGAGTTTAGAGTAGCAACAAATTTTAAGGGTTTGTTTTAAAATTTCACCAACAATCTAAATAATTTAAATAAAAAGGATACAAACATTTAAACATTTTGTATCTGTTGTTTTCTTTGAGTGTATAGGTAGAAGAAATATTAAAATGAATTATAATCGTCTGAGCACGTCGAAAATTATTATTTATTTACTAACATTGTCTTTCGTTTAGAAAATGAATTTAATATGGCGCCAACATTTTTTGAATATAATTAATTTTTTACTTCCTAATGTTGAAGTAAACAGAGAATAAAAGTTAATTTAACTAAAAAATAAATTATAGTTTAAAAAACTAAAAAAACACGCTTTAATATGAAGCTGAACTAAAAAGTAGAAAATAATTTTTATGTGTGAGTTTGTGTATCAGCAATGGAATTTGCAACAATCAAGTATGACTATTTAATTTGGAATAAGATTTAAATAACAATTTAGTTATTAATTAAATAATTTATTTATAGTAAAAAAGCGTGGGGTGCAATTCACTATATAGTATATTATATATAGTATATAGTAGTATATGTATATCACTATATAGTATATAGTATATTGCACTCCACGCTTTTTTACTATAAATAAATTATTTAATTAATAACTAAATTGTTATTTAAATCTTATTCCAAATTAAATAGTCATACTTGATTGTTGCAAATTCCATTGCTGATACACAAACTCACACATAAAAATTATTTTCTACTTTTTAGTTCAGCTTCATATTAAAGCGTGTTTTTTTAGTTTTTTAAACTATAATTTATTTTCCTAGTTTTTAGTCTTAAAACGATATCAAAAGTTCAGTATCAAGAGCCTCGATTTTTAGTAGGTACTTAAATCTTTTGTTTGACAAAAAATCTAAAATCTTTTTCTTTTTTTGTTTAACTAATTTATAATTAAAGTCTTTAAAAATATAATAAATTATTCTGAGCTACACGTTGTCAATAGCTGCAAGTTTAGTGTAGCCTAATTACACGAATACGACACAGACGCACCACTTCCATTGTTTGATTATTTCAAATTTTGATTGTTAGATTTTTATTTAGGTCTTGAAATTGATGAAATAAATTCAAACATATTTTTTTTCAAGTAACACAAAATATGAAAATCTTAGTGGTCATATTTTAAACGAAAAAAGGAATGATTTTACTGTCGTTCTGTGGATTGTACGTACATTTAATCTGCAAACTAATATAGACATTTTCTTTTTTTATTTATCCTGATGATCCTAGTCAGGACGTCAGGACCCAAGAACAAAATTATTAAATTATTGCATTGTCATCAGACCTTGACCCTTGTGCAAATTTTCAAGTAAATCAAACTTCATGAAGTTGGTGAAAATTACGCTGAAAGATTCCATTACATTCATACATACAAGTCAAGCTAATAAAAGCGTGTTAAAAATCAAATTTATTATTATTATTTATTATGTTCATAAATAAATTTCAAACTATTAGGCGCAATAAGAACGATAAGAACAAGAAACAACGACAGATAATGGCAATTGGCAGCTTCTGTCACTTGTCAGAAACGTCAGAAAGATCATGCCCGATCATACCCGATCCAAAAACCCGATCCCAGTGACGTCAAATTCAAAGTGAGCACCCCTTGGTTTGTACGTACATACATTTAATCTGCTAACGAATATAGGTATTTTCTTTTTTTATTTATCCTGATGATCCTAGTCAGGACACAGGAACAAAATTATTAAATTATTGCATTGTCATCAGCCCTTGACCCTTGTGCAAATTTTTAAGTAAATCAGACTTCAAGAAGTAGGTGAAAATTACGCTGAAAGATTCCATTACATTCATACATACAGGTCAAGTTAATAAAAGCGTGTTAAAAATACAATTCTTGGAATTTTAATAATTTTTAGTTATTTAAATAATAAAGCGATAAACTTCGAGAAACATTACCGATTAAAACTAAATAATATGAAGCCGTTTTAATAATCTGTTTTAGGATGTTCCAAAAAATGAAACTGTGTTTTTTCCAATAAAAGTTTTCGCATTTTTTTTTTTTTAGTAGAAACAAGTAAAAATTATGTTTCGTAGATTTTGAGTCGTAACCCTAGTAAATTGTATCGGTAAATACAACGCTTAACTTGGCTGGGCCTTGATGTGTATTCTAGTATTCTATCATATTCAATTAATCCCATAAATGTTAAAACCTTATAATATGCACGTTTAGCTCACTGAATTGGCATCATGTAACGAAAATGTTATCGATTTTTCACAGTCCATATAAATAGGATAGTCAATAGAATCAATTTTTACTTTACCTCTGTCTTTCTCTCTCTCTCTCTCTCTCTCTCTATTTTATCATTTCATTTCCTCTTCCTCACTCGGCACATTTCATTTACCCAACCACTATTAGCAAGTAATGAGCTGGAAAATATAGAAAGAGAAAGAAAAAGAGAGAAAAATTAGAATTCAAGTGAAACAGAGGCAAGTTCACCTGGTCGTTTTTTTGTTACGTTATGATCTCCACGACTTTACTCTAAGCTTAATAAAGTAACTTCGTTCCAAAAGCAGCCTCTTTTTAAATCACGGACTCAATAAAAATGGAACAAATCACTATCAAATTTATAGATTTCCTTTAAAATAGGCGTATTTAAATAACAGCGTTGTTTAAAAAAAATTATTTAATACTTTAAATTTTATGTTCGTAGATGGGTAGTGAAGATTATACATAATTATTCGATTTTCTATAATTAAACTATTTTATTGTAAAAGATTATATATTTATTAACAAATATTATTTTTTTAATTATTCTTAAGCTACATAGGTATACTTCTTCAATCAAAAAAGCAGATAATAAACGAATATAATCCAACATAATTGACTTGCAAGCAGTAGATAAATGAATCAAATGAAAAACCACAACATACGATAACCATTTACATTTACCTTATGGAACATGAAAATATCGTCACGTCCCATGTTATTTATATTATATTATTATAACAGATATTGAAAATGAAACATCAAACAGATAAATCAAAAAAAAATCTGAAGGATTGATATAAATCGATTACTAAACAAACATTACAGTAATGTGATTTGTATTCAAAAAGAAAACCGCCCAGGAGAGTAATAATTTTTCTTGTTGAAACTACGAGGATTTGAAAAAGGTATGTTAACCAACTAACGACCTACGCGCAAACCCAAACCACAATCAATTTAACCACTTACCATTTTTGTCTCTTTCTCTCTTCCTATACTTGTTCGATTTTACACTCTTCAAGAATATCGTCGGAACGTATCGTTTTTTCCAAATATTTATTATATTCAATTCGGATCAAAACCACAAAACCAATAATGAGATTGATAACAATGCATAAAATGCATTTACCTACCAGGTTTATAACGTATACAGTAGCATATTTACCTACAACCTTTCAATAATTGCATCAATTATTGATAAAGTTTTATTTCTTTAAACCAATCTCGAGTAAAACGAAGCAGAAATCATATTATTTTTGCATAACATCATATGGAATTGTTCGTTTAAGAGTTTGCGAAATTATCGAGGAATGTGCAATAAGGAAAAGATTACAAAGATTGTATTTGTATACGTAATAATTCTATAAAAATATTACCACTTATAATTATGATAATTTTTAAAAAATTTTTAACATATAATAATAATATAGGGTGGTCAGGAAAAGGCGGACACATTTCAAAACTCTGTCAAATTGTTCAATTTAGTCATATGGGGTTGAAAATAAAAAGAATATGTAGAGCAACTCGGTAATCTTTATTTACAAGATGAAAAAAATTTGTTGTCAATAATGTCGGAACGTGACACTTTTCCATGCAAGCTACCCAGTGTTCATCAATTTATAAGACGTTATCACGTCAACAAATGAAAAATTATTAAGTGTGAATAATAATTATTTTATTTAAATGTCGACCTCCTTCGGCGATGCACTGCTCAAAACGGTTCCATTACTTTTTGCACCATATCGTCCGGAATTTCGTCAATTTCACGTATAATTGACTCCTGTAACTTTCGGTATAACATTAATTGTAAATGAAAGATTAAGTCCAAATTCATATTTTTATTGTAACATTTATTTAAGTTTTTAGGTTCAGAAGTGAAAATTAAGCGATTTTGATTTATGACCTTACAAAGACATTCATATATTGTTAATTTAATTGTTACTTATTCTTAATTACTGGAAAATTAATTTCAATTTTTTTCCATCCTAACAATAACTGCTTATTCTCAATACAATTGTAGGCAGATAATTGAAAAATCTAGAAATCTAAAAAAGAAGAACTCAAAACCCATTAATTCTTTCTAAAGCCAGATAATCAAAATACTACAAATTGACTTGATACAATTTAATTTCAAAATAAAAATCATTAAAAACCGATTTTAAGATAATTAAAAATGACACGAACGTTATTATTATAATTAAAATTTATTAATTTCCAGTTGCACGGATATTTATTTTATTCAAACTAAATTACGATTCTACGCATTACAAAGAATGATATTCTCTACAAACACAATAAAAACTACCCCAGTAATCACACCCTCACAGCACAGGAAATGGTTCAATTGTTATTTTTTTGAATTTAAACAACATCTGTGCATTCTTTTGTACCTATTTGTATATTTTTGTCTCTGTAAATTAGAAATAGTTCTGATTTTTCTTATTATACGATATGTGTGCATCATTCGATAGATATAATTTCATTTGAAAGAATTCGAAGAGAATCCTCGAGGGATAATGACACTGCTTTACTTACCCCAAATTAAAAAAGAAAAAATAATGATCTAAATCTGTTTCTATTATTTGTTGATAATAAATTTGTATCTTTAATTTAGGTAGATTTATAAAAATCGTCAGGTAGAAAAAGTGGATTTTGGATGAATGACAAAAGTTTTTTTATTCGATTGGATTGGAGAAACAAAAATCCGGTTTTTTGTAATCGAAATTGATTTCGTATTGCCTTCAGATCTTCAAATTGACCGTTAGTTATATGTAAAACAATTCGTGTCCTTGCTCAGGCCCATTCTTTTCGTTGATTCATATTTATTAACAATAATTAATTGTCGACGATGACGATAATAACGATAACGTTAATGATGATAATCAAAATATTTCTATCTCGTTTTGGACATCTCATTTCCTCCCATGGAATTGATTTGTAATCTTTAACAGAATTATAATCAAACATTTATTGTTCCAGACAGTCTTGTTAAGTGAAATGAAGAAAAAAACATCAAACATCTCACACAATGGTGGTGGCGCTAAAGAAAAAAGATCGGATTCACAGTACGAAACTTTAATTTTTTTCTTTTTATTCAAAAATAAAATACTCACTTCCATATCTTATAAGTTTAAATATATAATAATGATAAATTATGCATTAGATATTTAGATAACTTTGTAAATGTTTTTATAGAAAAAATCTATTTAATTATTGTATAAATACAGATTATAGTGGCATAACAAGTGATAGTACCTTAAGAATTAAATTGGGGTAATATCGATTTTTGCATCTCTATGGGAATTATGAAGAATGATTTGTTTAAAAAAATCCCTTTAAATACTACTCTCTTAAATCGAAATAGTGACTTTCGACTAACAAATAGTGACTGTTCACTATTTAGTAGTGAAAAGTATACCACTATTTGAATTTAGTGGTATACTCTGCACTGCAAAAATAGTGAATAGTCACTATTGTCACTATTTTGATTTAAGAGAGTATATTATAGATATATTAGATTTAGATACATACCCAAATTCTCATAAAAGCTCTTTAGTAAAGTGTGGTTAAAAGAAGAAAAGAAACAATTTTCTAAAATAATGTCAAAGAATAAAGGATCCGTAATAATTTAAAATTATATGGTTCTCCCCACAATGACTCAGAAACTTCGCGGTTTTAATACTATCATAAATTATTATACGATCACCCAAGCCACCTTAATGCTGTGAACCTGCTGAATAATGGTGAAGATGTTAGGCGTCTTAAAAGAGTGCACATACTATCTACCAGACCGATATCAATAGTGTCAATAGTGATAATGTACAGGAAATGTCTCATATTTAATATTGTTGGTTGTGTCGTTGGATACAACTAACCCATGAGTGTCGCATGAAGATATATTGCAATTATTGCCAAGAGGCAGATAGTACAAATAAATGGAAAAAAAAAATTATTATAATAATATAACTTTTTTGATTCGCCAATATTCATATCCGACGTTTATTGAGAATATTTCAAACAAAGAAGTTAATTGTCACGAAAGTGTACCTACTTATTGTCGATTAAAATCGCTAGAAGATGAATCGTCCGGGGATTTGTTGTCTTCAGCTCAAAACTCGTCACACCAATTGAAATATCTAATACTTGCCTGTGCAGTTTTTATACGATTCGCCAGTAATTTCAAAGGATAAAAAACTTTTCTGCACGAAATGTTAGAATTTAAAAGGAAAGGTACAAATGTATAGATAGTCCTCGTTATTATTTAATGTTAAAAATTCTGGCGAGAAGACTTATATTAAGCTTTAAACAATATCTTGCGTACTAAAATTAATCCTATATAGATATGTATATGATCATTTAAAATCCTGATTAAAAAAAAATTAGTTTAAAGAAATACAATGTAAGTTACATCAATATTACTTAATTTGAAAAGAAACCCAATCTTTTATGAATCCCAACACACAAATTAAAATGGACTTGCTTTTAAAATAACATAACCGACTACAAAATGTGTGTATTGATAAGGAACTGTGATCAATCATGACGGCGGTGGAAGTGTTGGTGGACGTGGTGTTCGACTAAAAGAAATGGAAACGAAAAATAAAAGACACGATTATAACTTAGATTGGACGAAGATAGGCGATGCGTTAATATATATGTAGATATTTTATTTATAAAGACGTAGGATGTGGCAAATTAGGTTCCCTGAACACGTTCCAATGTAGAAACTTGACGAGAGAAGATAAAACGTTCCCAACTCAGGTCCGGTCTGTCTGTCGCCGACAATTAGGAGTCTTTAACACGATCAAGGGTGCGTCTGTATTTAGTGTATGTGTTTTTCGAAAAAAAACACAACACCACATGACTTTTATATTAGTGTAGATAATAATATTATTATTATCTTTAACCAATACATTTATAGAAAGATAAACGCTGGATATCGGGTGAGTGGAAGAGCAGCAAAATGTCACCTTCCCAAACAGCCACACAATTATACAATTAGTGAAACGATAAAGTAAAAAGCTCAAATTTCATTAGAAAAGTAAGAGAAATGTTAAGTAGTTACAACACAGTTCTACAATGAAAATGTTGCTTAGTTAGTTTTATGTAATTAATAAATGTTGGCCTTTAAATATAAACTCTGCCGCAGATTCAATATCCCACATTTAAACTTTTTAGTCATTTTTGACATACACAAAACCATATAAATATGTAGTTACTGAAATAAGTATTATACCTTATTAACTGTATGAGGTAGTTTATAATAAAAGCTTAAACATGAAAAATACTAAATTATAAAAATCCGTTTTCAATATACCAAATTTTTCAATAAACCAATGTTTAATTTTGTTCTTTTGTAGTCATATGGAAAATATAAGAAGACTTGCGAATTACTATTCTATACTATACTATACCTACTATACTATACTATGCATATGAACATCAAAGTAACTACATGCTAAATGTTTTGCAATGAAATACATCTTAATAAGTTTTAAACTAAGCTTAAAAATTAATCTTTAAAATATCTTTGTTTTTGAGTTAGTGTAATAATTTGTTGAAAAGCTTTAATAATCTATTTAGGTAGGTTATTCATTATTTTCAAGATATATTTTTTGAATGCTAACACTTTGATGAACTCATATCTAGTATGATAGTATACAGTGTGAATCATGTAATTTTAATTCTATTTTTGTTTGGTTATTGTTAGTAAAATTAGTAGATAAAACATATTTGTATGGACTTTTTTAGACTTGCATACGCGAAGTTAAACTTTTGTTTCCGAGAGCATGTTGTTTTTTTTCCATGTTAACCCTCTATATGAATCATTTATTATTTTTTCTAAATTTTGTTAGTTAAACGAGCCTTTTATGGTCCAAATTAACAAAATAAAGCGATGCAAAGCTATCATAAAGAACCCACAAAAAGCCTTTAATAGTATTCTGTTAAAATAAAAAGCCTTGATTGCATTGGATACTAAATCGCACGATTAGCGAGGTTACATTGATTGCAAGCGTTAGCAAAACAAACAGTGCTACTGAGTACCTAAATATTCAATTTTCGTTTTTCCGTTGAGGAAAAATGGAACAAGTAGCTTGAAATTTCGAAATTCGTTTTTAACTAATCACACTTAAACAATTAACAAATTTCTTACGAAATTTGATAAACAACACAAAATGTTTTGGTTTACATATATTGAAACAATCGTATGGATTCTTACATCACCAATTGTATACGAACTCGTAAGCATTCACTCGAATTTGTATATTTCTAACAAGTTCGTACGAATTCATATTCAATGTAACCACAACCTAGCGAAACGTGCCAATACGTTTTGTTGTAACAACAATTTCTACTATAATGTTTTTTTATTGAAATTTCCTTGTATTTTTAAAAATTTTTGGAAGGTGCAAAATGTAATGTAAAGACGCTGACAAAATACTTTTAGCTCTAAATTGTTAAAGGTTCATTTTCAATTTTAAATAGGCTTTTTCGTATTAAAGATACGGTTTAGTACATTAAAAAAAAATCCATTTTTATTTCAATGAAATTTTTTTTCTAGTTTCTTAAAGAACCCTTGAAAAATCATCCGGCTTTAAGACACCCTGTATCAACCAGGTGAATGGATGTAAGATACTTTTATCCCATTTATATTGAATGACATTATTACCTATTGATGGAGTGGAACAAGAGTCGATAAGAAAGTAAAGGTTTACATCTAAAAAAAAAGGTGAAACGGAAATTGGAAGACAACATCATTTTACTAGTACCTATATTATCACTAATTTTATGTGTGCTCGTTAACGTTCTGTTAAAGGATCGACAATTTACTCAATTCATTATTTATGAATCTGAGCGTAGAAAAAAACCTGCATACAAAATGAAAGAATTGAAATGCCTAAAATGAATTAAGACGAACTCGTGTAAATAATCAATCTTTTTAATTATAAAAAACTTGAATAATTACAACTTTTAATCTCACTAAGTTGGGTCATTATTTTTATTTGGACTTTTATCTTGATTTGGTTAATCTTTTCTTAACGGTGTTAGTTTACACAGAAAATAAATAGGCGGGCACTTTTTAGGTAGTTTTTAATGTAATTGGGAAATTTATAATTTTTATATTACATTTTTCTAGGTAGACACAAATGATTCTTTTCCGAAAAATTCCAAGTAAATTAAATATCATTCAACGCGTAACAGTTTTTTTAGTTAAAAATATTAAAACTGTTTCATTCCATTTATATATGACTTTGGTGAGGTAATTAAACCATTTTTTCCCTAATTCCTAAAAGTCATTTTACATTTTTCATATAACATTATATACAATTTTGAAATTACCTAAGTAATTTACACAAACAGATAAATAAATTCACACACAATATTTGCATTTTGCACATTAGATGATATCTTCTTAAATTTTTCACGATTTCAACTGTATTTTAAAATAAAACTAAAGTTGAGCAATGTTTTTTTGGTTAGACTTTTATTAATATATAGTTAAGTAAAATTATATAAGTTAATTACGTTGACAATTACCGGAAATTGAAAAAGAATAAAAGAATATATCTCGACTATAATTTAATAAATTTGTTCAGCTTCTTGATTATTAACTTCATTTTTAAAAAATAAGCTTTAATATTTTTTTTCTACGCCATAATTGATAATTGACCGATAACTTGCTTAGCTTCACACAAAATGTTCATGTCTTTAAAACGCATCGATGCCGACCATAAGAAAACTAATAGACTATTACATATTAATAATAATCGGTAAGATTGAAAACTAAAAAAATTTAAACAAATTAAATTTCAATAGATATTAAATATGTTTCTACAAATAATCTATTTTATTATAATATCTAAAGAATGATTATTCTAAAATCAATTTAGAAGAATTTTCATGAATGCAGAGTTTCATGTTTTGTATATTAATACAATTCTAAATCTATCAAATTTTTAAATCGGTGTCGAATGGAAATCATCAGTTTCCAATTGCTTGAAATTCTATTAAAATTGATGCAATCAATACCATATGGGAAAAGCTATTATTGAAATTAAACTGTGATTTGAAAATATTATAATTGATATTTGATGTTATGGAAAGCAACATTTTTAAATTTTTCGGAAATCAATGAGCAATTTATGGAATGTTTTAGAATTTAATGTTTCTGAAATTCGAGAAAAACAATTTTTTATTTATAATAATATTTTAAGACTTATGGTTGCATACCTTAAGTACTTATAACTGGTAGATAGTTTATCATAACTAATGCTTTTTTATCATACGATCTGTGATGCTTTCCTGGAAGTTCGCAGAGGTTCGCGCGAACCCTTTGATGTGATCAGAAAAAATTACTTTTGATTTTTATGACTATCGGTGATTTTCTGCTACTCTTTCGATTTTCAACTGTTTCTTTCAAATATCTATCATACTTCGTCATTTATGGCGTTAATATTAAAAAATAATTTACTATTACTTTATAATAATATGTCCCTAAAGTAATTTATAAAATTTCAGAGCTCTAGCAGGGTGGCGACTAGAAATTAATTTTAAAATTCCCTGACTTTACCATGACTTTTCCTTGACAAAAAATAAAATTTCAAGACACTTACCAAGAAAAATATTCGAAAATACATTAAAATTCTAAGTTATTATAATACCTGAAAATAATTTTATTATAGTTTGACAATAATACCCGAAACTACGTAAAATTTTTAGAACTATGATTTTCCCTTAACTCTTTTGTAGATTTCTGCTTAATCGAAAAGCTCAATTTTTTTAGATTAAATATTTATAACTTTAAAAAGAAACGACAGTTAATGAACCTGATATCATGAATCTTGAAAAGAGCGAATATTATTTTAAGTTGTAACTTGTTTTTGAATTTGAAATTTTTATAAATAAAATAATAACAAAAAAAATTATTATTAATGATAAGTTATTACTAATGATATTAAAAATTAATCCCTGACTAAGATTAAAATTCCATGACTTCTCCCTGACAATTCCAGAAATTTTAAATTTTCTGACTTTTCCAGGTTCACCAGATCAATCACCACCCTCTCTAGTTTATGTAAATAATTTTGTGTCTCTTCCAATTACTAAGCAAAATAAAAGTGAATATGAACGATAAATTTTGATTCTCTGATTGTTTCATATTCATCAGCTAGTGTGCTACTCTGCCAAATAATATTTCAATGGGAATATCAATATTTAAAAATAATATATATAGAAACTATTTATCTATACTGCGGATGCGAACTCCTTAGTAAAATTTTGGGAAAGCATCACTGCATACGATCAATGACAATAATTCGTCAATTCAAGAAACACAAGCAATATACATTTTGGAAAACATTGAAAACATTTTTCAACTATTTTTCGCTACTTTTTAAATTTGCTCAGCTTTTTTTTCAGCTTTTCTTTGCTACTATTTAAATTTGTTTAGCTTTTGTTTTCAATTTTCTTTCGCTACTTTTTAAATTTTCTCAGCTAAAAGTAGCTAAAAAGTAGCGACAAAAAGTTTAAAAAAAACTGAGCAAATGGAAAAAGTAGCGACAAAAAGATTTTAAAAAAGCGGAGCAAATTTGAAAAGTGGGGACAAAAAGCTGAAAAAAAAGCTAAGCCAATTAAAAATGCGTGATAACAGTTGAAAAAAAGCTTAACAATTTTAAAAAGTAGCGACAAAAAGTTGAAAAAAAAAGGTAAAAAATTTTAAAAAGTAGTGACAAAGAGTGGAAGAAAAAGCTGAACCAATTTAAAAAGTACCGAAAAAAAGCTGAGAAAATTTAAAAAGTAACGACCAAAAGTTGAAAAAGAAAAACTGAGAAAGTTTGGTTTCACACCTTTTTTCGCTACTTTTTAAATTGGCTCAGCTTTTTTTTCAACTTTTTTTCGCGTCTTTTTAAATTGTTCACAGTGTTGGAATTTGTTTTAACATTTAATTGAAATATTAAATAATAATAGATTTTCTTGCAAATCATTTTCATATACAATTAATTACAGATTATATTATTGCCTGATGTGGCGGTTTTGGAAAACTATTCAGTATCGTACATTTGGAGTATTTTCAATTACTTGTATTAAATAGCTATGTAGACCCTTAGATTTAAAGAAACATATATGCAATTAAGGGTTTCTTAAATGTCATGTTGTTTATTAATATTGATTGCTATTAAATTTTTTTAAACATTAATAGTTTAGAAATCATCATTTTTCAACTCTCTTTTTCATCCATTTCTTACCGAAAGGTAAAAGGGACAACATTTTCTTTATAATAGGCATAGCCAATTTCTTGACAATTTTACTTTTACTGCGTTTGCTCAAAGCTCTTACATTTGTATATCAAACGAATATTTCAATTTACATAAATATTACTTGTGAGTATTTACACATTATCATATGCACATAACGATAGGATTATTCTTTTGATTTCAAAGCGTTATTTGCAAAACATAAGAAAAAAGGGCAGACACGATGATAAAGCGACAAATAAGTAAGGGTAAATCCAAATATTGTATTGGAGAATATCACTTTATGTAAAATTGTAGTTTCGTATATTTAGATAAAACCACACATAGATTTTCAGTAGTAGATTTACAGACGAGCGATTTGAGTGCCTGTATTCTTAAAATATTGTAAGTATGTAATATGAAACTTTATACTATCTAACGAAACTGAATGGAAATTTTTATACTCAATATGTATCGTAACGAAAATACGAAGTCGGGGACTGTAGAAGTGAAAATAATTATGAAAGTTATATATTAATTATTTCATTGGAATTTTATACAATATTGAATTAACATATTTTTCAATCATTTTCAATATTTCTCAAAAAAATATTTTAAGCACAATAGTTTTATTGATTTTAAGAAATTAAATTTAAATAAAGTACTGAGCTTTTAAGACGTTAAAAAGACTTTTTACAGGTTTTTTTTTCATATGAGCTTAGAATACTTTTGTAAAATCTGATTTATTATTATGTACCAAAACTGTAAGAATCCGAACCCATTTGGTTACAGTGAATATAACATAAAGAGAAAGCTCACACTGTAGAAATATTCGCTTAAAGGAAAAGAAAAACAAAACGAAAATGCTTCACAGAGATACAAAATTTGCAATGCAAAATGAAATAAAAAAAAATATGGCACAGATGTATTTCACATATAGCGAGTATGATATATATGTAACATTAATGGTTATATATCTTTCTTGTGTGAATTTAAATATTTCATTATTATTTTTTAAATAAAAAAATCGTTCTCTATGATTTATAAGTACCTATGTATATAGAAAAAGTATTATGAGTTATCAGTGAATGTAAATGAATAGTAATCCTATTTTTAATAGCAAAAAAAAATTATATTATAATTATACCTATCCATATCAACAATTGGTGTCAATATAAAGGTATAGTAAATTAAATGGAATTCGAATTAAACTGTAATTCCCTGCCGATTATAGTAATAACGTTGAGACAAATAGAGAATATGTTATTGATGGTCGCTACACATGTTGCATTGTAATACAATTCTAATATGATTTCCGACAATATCAAGTGAAATTGAGATATCAAACAGTCAAGTGTCGTTTGATTCTCTATCAAACTAGCATTCTCTGTGTGTATCCCGAATGACAAATATAGAATGTGGGGATGAACAAGGAACGAAATTGGCGAGAAGGACACATAAACATCATTGGTATTCATGGTTTGGGACTACGCTTGACTGAAGAATCACCACCATCACCTTATCATATCAGTTTCTCGTTTGTATCCAATATCGTTGCTTTTCTTTCATAACACAATGAAGACAATTTTCAACCTTCAACATCAACATTTATTAAGATTTACTTTAAAGTCTAACTATCCTAATAACTATACCTAATAACTTTTACTCTATACAATATAAATTTTTGCGTTTTAAACAGTAGTAAATTTTAAGTCTAAAAAATTATAAATGAATTTTTAACTTCTAACAATGAAAACTTAAAGTTTTCAACAATAGGGTAGTTCCTGATTTTGGTTTGACTTTCGGGATTCGAGTTTTTATCAGATTTTTATGTTTTAAAGGTCCTAAGAAGGCATTGCTCATTCCGCCGAAATGCCCCGCCATCTATTAGGGTGTTTTAAATAACTTTTTTGTTCTTCTTATTTTCCCCAAAAGTTGATATTTAGTTTATATTAAAACAAAAACTTTAGTGCCAAAACGAGCTATTAATATCAAAGTTAAGGTTTGCCTCAATCCATTTTTTTTTTATTTTCCACGTTTTCTATTTAAATAATACAGGATTTTTTTTATTTTTGAAGTTTCATTACTTTAGAACAGTTCATTGTAAAAACAATTTGATAAAGGGATATAAAGAAAATTTCACGCTCTACAAAAGATATCTTTAAAATAAAACTCCTCAAATTAACCATTTTAGAGATACCAAAGTTCAAAAATAACATTAATTTTATTTTTATATTGGGTTGTTCGATAATTAATGTCGTTTTTTCTCATAGATGGCATGAAATTGCATATTTCAGGTAGTAGGAGTTGCGTGGGTTACAGTATTATACACTATCTTAAATATTAGACTTTAGACTATTTTCAGTTAAAAACTGAGCGTCATTAGTGAAAAACAAGTTGGTTAAAATTAAGTTGAAAATGGACAATCAAAGAGAGTATTATCAGCATATTTTATTGTTTTACTTCCGAAAGGGCAAAAATGCGGTGCAGGCTCGGAAAAAATTATTTGAAGTTTATGGTGAGGACTGCCCTACTGAACGCCAGTGTCAGCGTTGGTTTGCTTGCTTTCGTTCTGGAAATTTTAATGTGCAAAATGCACCACATACTGGTCGTCCAACCACTACTGGTAACGACAAAATAAAGGCGTTAATCGAAACTAACCGGCGTATGACGACTTGGGAGATAGGAGAGAAGCTCGGCGTATCGAATTCAACCGTTTACTTGCACTTACAACAGCTAGGTTACGTAAACAAACTGGATGTTTGGGTTCCTCACGAATTAAAGGAAATCCACCTCACCAAACGCATTAACATACGCGACTCTTTACTGAATCGTAACCAAAATGACCCATTTCTAAAAAGAACCATAACGGGTGATGAAAAATGGATTGTTTACGATAACGTAGTCCGAAAACGATCATGGACCAAGCAAAATAAGCCCCCGCAATCGACATCCAAAGCCAATATTCACCAAAAGAAGATTATGCTTTCTGTGTGGTGGGATTACAAAATAATATTTTACAACTTTGTTCTGAGAACTTTTTTTTGTAGAACGTGAAATTCCTCTTAAATCCCTTAATCTTTCAGATTGTTGTAACGATGAACTGTTCCAAAGTTATGAAGAATTAAAAATAAGCAAAAACTTCCTGGGTTATTTAAATGGAAAAAGAAAATATAGATTGCGTTAAACATATATTGTTAATTGTTAATTGATATTAATAGCTCGTTTTGGGACCAATATTTTTGTATCAACATATATTATCAATTTTTGAACAAAATGAGGAAAACAATTTTTTTTTTTGAGACACTTATAAGTGTGTATGCATATCTGTAAATAAAAATGTTTTCTATGATATCTCAAGAACGATTGAACCGATTAAGAGATTAAGACTTAAAATACAGCGTTCGAAAGGTTTTATTGAAACTTAGGATTTAATTAAATTTTGAGGTCGAGCCGTTCCAAAAATATTCAAAAATTAAGAATCTAAAATACTTTTTAAAATTTTTTTAAAGATAACTTCAATATTATTAAATTAATCAATATAAAATCCTATATATATTTTTTGTACCAAAAAAAGCGTCTGAAAAATTAAATTGGAACGACGCGTTCAAAAGTTACAGCTGTTCAAAAAATTTCAAGAAAGATTTTTTTCAATATAACTTTGAAATTTATTATGTACCAATTACCAAATCAATTTTGAACCTTTCAAATTAATTTTTATTTTAGAAAGTTGTAAGATCATTAAAGCTTAGGTATTTATTAAAATGTTATGTCATTATATTATGTAAAACCGCGTTAAATCAAAAGCTCTACACCCAGAATAAATATAATGGTTCTTCTACATTCACCAAAATTATGCGGGTTATGTCTAATTTATAAAAAAAAAATATTAAAAGAATAAGTTTCTATCGATTTTTGGGTGAAGGGTTCTTGACAATATGCCTTAATGGTCTGAAAAGTAAAAGTATAGGAAATTTTAAACTTTAGCGCGCTCTAGCGGTTTAACCATTCAGCTAAGAAAATATTTCTAAGATGTGTTTCTTAAAATTAAATACTTGTATGCTTTAATTTTGTACAGAAACATCAATTTCGAAAAATACTTAATTTTACGACTCCTTGGAAAAAGGACAAAAATTGACTGGGTTTTCGCGACTTTCTCTATATAAAGCTATATCTATGAAAAGTGGCAAAGTTAAAATTCGGATTCAGCGCCTCGAAAAACATGAGATATGAATGTAGAAGGAGGAAAACAAATTTCTTTTTTCCTAACCAAAACACTATTTGATTGGACTAATTAGAAAGTCACTATTTGCAAAAGCGTGAAATGTGATTTACTACTGGCCTTGAAATGAAACGATTCAACTTACTCAAATTTTTCAAATAATAATTACCCATTTAAATCGTAAATCTGTTAAGTTGACTCGTTATAATGGTAGTTATATTGGTAAATAAAAGTGACATTGACTGCCTTTTGATTAAGGCAAGTTTGAAAAGAGCATGGCTCTTTTGATACAAAGATCGTCGGTTAGATAAGGGTTGGACCGAGAAGAGCTCTCAGACTCTCAGGTCTGAATCAATGTCCATTATGTATGTATATAATTTGTATCGAGTAGATTTAGTTATTATAAAACGGCACATGATTTGACTGACAATTAAAGCCACTCACTGCTCTTATGTTTTAAACCGGGAGTTTCAAGAGAGGACACACGTTATTTGGTACACGTGTCCATCCCCCTTTAGCCATAGCATTTATGGTAATGCTAGCGACTATGCATATACTTTAAAAGTATTTATCGTTTGCTGAGTTTTCCACCCCAGTCATTAATACTACAGTCTTGTCTTCTTTGTCAATTCGAAACTATTATTACTAATGTAGCATATTAATATCTCATGTATAGAGTTTTGGATTAGAGGTATATGAAACATATTATGAAGGTTTAACGAATTAACGACATGCGTTACGACCACAATTGCGGCCGCTTGACTCATGTAAGTGGTTTTTGTTGGAATACGTATGGTATCCATATATGTATGTATATTGTATAAGCTTAAATGGAAATATAAAAATGTCTGCGTGTGAATATACGTGGGGGTTGTTATATTTAGTGGTCGCTATTTTCACCCCTCTAATCATAAGTTAATTGTAGTTATTTTCAAGTGGTGTACGTTTTG
The DNA here is from genome assembly GCA_958496155.1 of Sisyra nigra. Lineage (NCBI taxonomy): Eukaryota > Metazoa > Arthropoda > Insecta > Neuroptera > Sisyridae > Sisyra > Sisyra nigra. The sequence goes on along the minus strand of OY292313.1, from coordinate 35,887,997 downwards.
CTATTGCGTGTGAGAATATTGAGTTGGCTTTTAGCAATGATTGTTATAAAAAATATGAAAAATTGCATATAATATTGGACGTGAAAAATTATTGCATCATTTTCATCTGTAACAGCTATTACAAATAAATTACACCAATACCTCACTTTGCGTCGTAATTACGTTCCAAAAAAAACACGACGCAAATTAAAACGATGCAAAGTGAATTATGAGTTTCTATAACAAGCATTTTTACATACACACATTAATACATACAAAAAAAATTAAAAACTGGAACCCAAAATAACGCAACTTTGAAAATCTAACGAAGCACAGTGAAAATTAGTATGTACATATGTATGTATGTAGGTACTTATTCAGCAGCGACGCAACTTCGAAAAAACGAAACGACGCAAAGCGAGGTAATGGTATACTCTATTTTTAAAAGGAAATAAATAAGTAAACCCTTTTCAATGTTTAAATATTTTTATGTTAAATACTTTGAAAAAAATTCGGTCGTCTTTGTAAGCCATCCCTACAACTTCCTGCTACTTTTAAGCTCCAAGTGCTCAAAACTATACTCTTTCGTAAAACTTGAAAAACTTTTAAAAAATAGTTTTTATATTTGGACGTCATTTGAATTTGTTTTGTTAGGTGGAATTCATCGCAGTTCTTTTAAATACAAAAAATGTTCTAAACTGTAGAACATTCATAATTGAATAGTAATAATATATGAAAGTTTTGTTGGATAAACCCTTTATTAAGTTTTTAAACCGCTATAAGCTATTTGAAAGTTTCGTTCGATTTTAAGCACATAAAGTGTTATCATTATCATCGAAAAACACGTACCTAATATTGTGACTTCTTGGACGAAGTAGAAAATTTTCACGTTTTTCGTAACTTTCTCTATGAAGCCATATCCGTGGAAAGTAGTAAAGTTGAAATTCGGATTCAGCACTTCTAAATACTTCTTAAATACTTTCTTATTATCAAAGAAAAATAATGTTTTAATCGAAGTCTGAAGCCGAAGTCAGAAATAATGTGTAGGTTTCGACTTTTCTTAACAAGCTTGGGTAATTTAAAGTGTAACTGTCGATTACGTTTTAGTATCACATAACTCATACCTCTCTGTACACTCGTATTACTACTGGTAAAATATGAAAGGGATATAATAATTTATCAACATTTAAATTTCATTAAAAGTTGATAAGAAAAATATTTCTAAATAAATATTAAATAATCTCAGGAAAGGTTTAAATTTTAATTGCATACAAGCTGTAGTCCATTTAAAATTATTAGAAGTAATTTGAACCACTTTATAATAAATGAAGCAAGGGTAGATTTAGCACTTGATACTTTCATAATTTTTGTTCATATCATTGAAAGTGGAGAGCGGCTTGAACGAAGTGAGTGACTAAACGCAACTGTAATACGAGGGTAAAAGGTGAAGTGATGTAAATATTAGGGGGTGACACGCTATGGGAAAATGAGGAAATTACATGTACAAGTCACAATTCATTAGTGCCACTGATACATAGCACTATTGACACATAATTAATTGACTTCTTGCCTCGAAATAGCTCTAATGATTTTTTTATTATTCCATAATTACATGACATTTTAAAGAATTAAATATAAAATCCGGGTTTTATTATATCGGAAATACAAACAAAAAGATGATAGATATTTTGTTATGTTATACGTACAGAATCAGAACTATATAGAAAACTCTCCTCTGGCATCATCATGCGAAGTGACGCTTCATTGGTCGCGCCGCGACGCTAATGCAGAATAAATTGGCGTCCATCACAGTGTGTCGTGGCGAATCAGCGTCAATATTCACTCCACATCCTCCTCCCGAGTTTCATCCCCTTGTTTTTCGACCCGCTTTTATATTATAACGTATCGTATCCCAACCGTAGTCAAAACTGAGTCTGGAATGAGATCATTTAACGAGTGCTATATCCGCTTTCATTTTATTAGAGATATACCAAGTTTTCCATTGATTGTTTTGCTACCGTTTCAGAAACGTCTTACGCCATTGTTATATAGAAGCATCGAGGGATAAAATTGCATTTTAGATTCCAACAAAATATATAGTAACAAATCATTTGCATATAAACGACCAAGTGTATATTCTTATAGCATTCTGTCAAAAATATATTTTATTTCATTCGAATGTTTTTTCGTGATGCATCTCTAAATTGAAAACACTACAAATTTTACACATAGGTTTATTAATTTATAATTTTTATAATATTATTCCACAGGTTTTACACTTCAAATTGGGAATCTTACAAATCAAATTGAGCATTTACAAATCAAATTAAACATTTCACAAATCAAATTTTACTCTTAAATGTATTTGAAGTTATACATATAGTGGCGTGATTGATTATAGATAGTTGGCCTATACGCCAGTGGTTCAGGGTTCGAATCCCAATGAAAGCCCAAGATTTTTTTTCATGGGTTTTCGGATTCAACGGTCGGTAATGACCATAGTAGTTGTTGATTCGACCTTAAATAAACAAAAAAAAAGTATTTAATAAAAGTTAAAACAGCATGCGTGTCCTTACCACAGTGAAATGACGAAATATTTTACTTACTGTGGTTATGAAAATCGATGGAATAATATGTCATGAAACAATTTTTCACTGTCGTTAATTCAAATACTATCTGCACTTTTCTTCAAAGATTAATTAAAAAAGTAGGCGAAAACATTTAAATTCAGCGTGGTTAATTATGCCCAACGCAACGCATCAAGCATTCACTGCACTCAAGAAGTTCGCAAACTTATTGAACGAATAGGTCATATTAGTTTTGTTACCGCCATATTCACCAATGAAGGATTGAAGGTATTTTCGAAAATTAAACTTTCTGTTAGGAATTTGTTAGTAAATCCCAAAAACTGTTATATGAAATAAATCAGTGATATTGTTACATATCGTCACTTCTTCTAAATATTGTAAATGTTTATGGAATTACCAGCAGCTGCCACAAAAAAAAAAAAATTAAATATTAAATCGTGTACCTAAATATCTTTATTTCACTATGACTTTCATCAATCATTTTTAATTACAATCTTTAATAAACATCTACTTAAGTAATTATCAAGTATCCAATTTGATTTGTTAAATGACTTATTTGGAGAGTATAACTGGTAGCAATAATGTTAAAAGGTATGGGAGGATAAATTAAAACGAAGGAAAACGAAAATTTTAGAAAATCTAAAAAAATGTTAACATTTTGAAATGATTGACTACATCGTTCAAAAAATATAATAAGTAATTTAAAAAGCCAGGATATTTTCATATCTATACTAATATATAAAATTGAAGAGTTTGTTTGTTTGTTTGTTTGTTTGTTTGATTGGTTAAACGGGCTAATCTCAAGAACTACTGGTTCGAAATGAAAAATTCTTTTAATGTTGGATAGCCTAATTATCGGGGAAGGCTTTAGGCTATATAACATCACGCTACGACCAATAGGAGCAGAGCATCGATGGAAAATGTTGCAAAAATCAGGAAAAAAATTTCCTTTTGAGAGCGTTCGTGGCCTGCCCAGCATAAACGGTTAAAGTTACGCAAAAATTATTTGCAGTAAAATTGTTCCTCTTAAAAAGTTCTACAAAAAAGTCCGCGACGACATATGTCTATCTTTTACGGTTAGCCCGCTATAACCTTTTTAATGGTTGTTAAGGTTGTTTCAAAAATAATTCATTATTTGCGAAATTGTTTTTCGAAACATATTAATTCTTACTCAAATAAAATGACTTTTAATAAAATTTGTTGTGATAATAAATGACAATCTGAGTCATTAAATAGAATTCTTTTTATTAAGGAAAAATGTCTCATTTACCCGGGAAATTGAAAAACGGGTTGGAGAAAAAAATTATGTATAAACTCTATTTTTAGTTGAAAATGGATTTTGGTAATATTTAGGTATGATAAATTTGGGAATCATTATCTAAAACACGTTTTATTTCGGAAAAATTTCTCATTTCATCGGGAAAATAGAGAAAAACTGGTTCGAAAAAAAATCATGCTGAAACCATACATTTTAATAACTCATTTATTAGCTAAGAGTTAAGTAATAACTCATAAGGTCCTCAAGGCAAAATCATAGTTTTTCTTTTCATACAGTCCACTTTTTATCCAGGAAAAATGTATGTTCCCGTAGGATAGATACGTTTTTGTTTTTCACAGAACAAAAGGTTACCATAATTTCTTGCAATATGGTGGTTTAAGAAACAGTGAATGATATGGGTTACTTTTTATGTTAGAATATTGTACGGTTCCCGTAGGATAGGCTAAAAATAGAATCTTTCAGGAACTGAGTATTTCAAAGGAGTTTTCTAAAAGTTCATGAATAAGAGTTTTAACGAATTTTCCTCAGGAAAGCTTGATCTCTTTTTTATCCAGGAAAAATGTTCTACTCCCGTAGGATAGATATGTTATTGTTTTTCACAGAGTAAAAGATAGACATGATTTTTTGCAATATGAAAGTTGAGGGATCAGATAATAATATAGATTATTTCTTATGCCAGAATAATGCACGATGCTCAAAGGATAGCATGATAATTGTCTCCTGCGGGAACCGTATGTTAAAAAAAAGGTCGTGAAATAGATCTTTAAAGTTCGTGAAATAGCGTTTTAACACATTTTCTCTTTAGGATTAAAATAAAAATTAAAATTTTCACTTGAAGATATGATTTTTTATTTAACATCCGAAAAATAATGAAAATTTTTGAAACGTTGAAATTTCTTTCATTGTTAATTTTCGAATACATATTTAGAATTTAGCGTGTTAAATTACATTTAAAAAATCAACAATTAAATTTTCAACTTTTCTTTTCAAAACTCCCCACTCTTTAAAATATGTTAGGCCTCCTAAGTGAGCGCTTGCGCTTTTCCTTCTCAATATTTGTGTACTTCTATATTATAACAGATACAGAAGTACAAGTTTAAAATATATTATTTGTTACAACGGTTACAGGCGTTGCAATAATCAAATAACATTTCAATTTTTTTTACGTTACTCTTTGTTTAAGTTTCATATATTCTTTTTTCTTCATTATATTTTAAGTTTACATACGTAAATTTTATCAATAAAACACCCCAGTAGTGTTATGCAGCGTTCCTTTATTATTCCCGTTCCCGTGACATTTTCTACTATAGTTCCACTCTTACTGATCATAGTGTGATGTACATATCTAAGATAGCTCATGAGTCATGTTATACTTTTAACGTTACAGACATACAATGTTTTTCTTGGTTTCGTCCGCGTGGTTTTAAATTAGCATTGTAGGTACCAAATTTTATCTCTTCAATGGTTCTTAAGTGATTTGTGGATAAAACAAAGAAAGTTTCAACTTCTTTAGAATTGTGCCATAGGTTACCCACTTTTAACCCTCTCTCACTCTTATCTGACGCAGACGGAGTTGCACTCATATGTGCACTCATTTGATTAAATTTATTTTAACTTGAGTACCTACCTATATAAAAAAAGGCAAAAACTGCAAATTTTCAAATTATATCGTTTGAAGTAAATTACAAAATTTGTTTATAGTATTCACTATTTTAAAATTTTTACGGGTTAGTATTTATAGCGTAAATTGAGGTAGGTATATTCACTGTTAAAAGTTAATAATCTTTTTTATTTCATGAATTTTTTTATATTTGAATCAAGAGTAATAAATTTTAATGTATATCTATTAGTTTTGAATCTATTTATTTACTTTAATTTCAATTAGTTTACATACAAGCAACAAACAGTAGATGTTCATAAACTATTAGTGTTCTGTATTCATTTCCCGAATGTATCTCCTACCTATACATCTTTAAACGTGTAATGTAGATATTAGGTATAGAAAAATTACATTAATAAATAGTACTTACCATATATGTATGTACCATAAAATTTATCTCATTAACTTGAAAATTAGGAGGGCATATTATTATAGGAGGCTGTATAGGAGCCAGCATACCAAATTTTTAAAAAAATCTATGAATGTTAGCCAAGAAAAAAACTGCACGCCAGGCGGATGCCGTAGGACGACCAGGCAGATTTTTTTTGCAAAACTGGATTTTACATCTCTTGAAACGTAAGAATACAAGGTTTCAATGGGAATTATTTTTTTTCCGCAAACAACTACATTGGAAGTCCATTTAATGGCGCAGCAGTTAGATTTGTTAGATCTCTGATCCATGCATCAGTGCCACTGGGTTCGATTCCTGTTCAATCCTAAATATTAAAACATTAATAACACTAATGACCTATAAAAATTTTCTGTGTATAAAAATAATGAGCCAAAATTATTTATACTTTGATGTTCTGTAATAATTCCAATTTATTTCATTAATCAATGATTTATTTTCTTAAAGTTAAGATTCAGAAGTAAAGCCCTCAGACCTCAAAAGTAAAAGATCTGCAATGATATTAAATGCTCATTAGAAACACAATGGTAAATCAATGCTAAGTTATACTATGTTCGTTTGATCGTCCTCAATAAAATTGAAAACATTAAATGAATGAAACATCGAAACTTACAAAACCTTTAAAAATATAATATAGGACTGCACTATAAGAATACAACTAAAGTTAGTCAAAGAAATAATAGAGTATCATTTCGTCTATTTTAGAACTCACAATAAGAGCTTTAAAACAGAAATTTCAATAACAGAACTTCTCAAGCAGTGGAACCATCAAAATTAAATTCGAAAAAAAAATAAAAAGTTTGGGAAAAAAACTAATAAAACACATATAAAATTCTAATAGGGTTCTTTTAAAAAATGAAAGGAATGGTTAATATTGGTGAACCGATTGCCCCCGAATACATTTCAATATGTTTATTGGTTGGATACAGTTTGACTAAAAGTTTGACAATCCCTGCACGGGGAAATCGTATGGAGGAAGGGAGGTAAATTTGTGGAGTAAGAGATACACAAACAGGAAATCTAATCAATTGAGAAAACCGTAGCTTTTTCAGGCAATCGTTGCAAAGAGAGCGCATTCAATGACGACAACGACGGACTTTACATAAGATATCCCAATAGTCTCTGCATGACTGGCGTTTTCTGAATAAGTGTATGTGTATGTGTTTAGCCATCCCCCAAGTTTGAAAACACCCAACCCAAAGTCGCATTGGTAGAAAATCCGGAAAACTACACTGTATATTATCACCGAGGTCCGAGAATACTAAAATATTTGGGGCCTTTAAATTCTCATTAACTTTCTTCCAATTGTCTTAATTAAAATTTAAAAATCTATGTTCACAGGTACTTACTATGGATTTGGCACTAAAAATAAAAAATATTTTTATCAAATAGTGGTCACCCGTAACTTCCATATCATTTCAATTGAACAGTGTACGAAGAAATGTAAATCATCGTAGGGGCAATGTTCAGATAAATGTAAAAGGACAATTTTCTTGTTAGTCTTTTCATTCATTTTTAACATCCTTTTTTACCGTAGTAAAATAAAGTTAGTATTTTCGTTGTACCAAAGCTCTGTATACTTAGCTGATGGTATAAAAAAATGTCGTCACAAAACAATTACGTCAACAATTTCCATTATCTTCATGTACAATACACTTAAATGGTGGCGAGCTTAAATTTTCTATGGGACACAAAAAGATCAGTGGAATTGGATATATGGAAAGAGGTTATGGACGGAAAATTAGATGATGATGGTGGTAATGATGCTGCTTACATTTGGGGTGGCTGGGAGGGTAAATGTTGAGTGGGTACAGTAAGTAAGTGAACACATTATACATTAATGTGGATGATGGTGGTAATGGTTTCGGTTTTGCCGCCGTTGCTTTTGGTTTTTCTTCTTTTCAATTCTCTTGTTGTTATCGTCGTCGTCGCCTGTCAGACCGGAAACAATACATATACGCATTCATCTTCCGGTACAGTACAACAATCGACCCATCCCCTAAGCTGTTAGACTCATACCACCAATATATATATATATATATATATATCATATACACTTTCTCATCTACCCTATTATTCCTTTCTTTCTTCTAGTGTTTTTAATGCGCACCATCGCATAGCACTTTCTGCACACACCCTTAATATAATAAATCGTTGTTACTTATTGTAAATGAATGTATAAGAATTCTATGAAGTGATTAACTCGATTCGATATATTGATAAAAAGATAAACAATCAAATGCTAATTTTACTTCATCCCAACAAATTATCAATGTTTTTATTGCAATTTAAGATTGAAGAAGACATCCATTAAAAGTTACTAATAGTTATACATTAAAGGAAGACAAAAATTTAATCTGGTTAATAACTGTTTAGCACGCAAACAATTTTTACCATAGAACATTATTTAAGAAATTATTTAACATTGACGAATTTTGCAATAAAATTTTTACCCTAACTAAAGATATCCAATTATTTTTATTATATCAATTAAATGACCTAAAAGTAAATAACGTTTTCTCTTCACATATAATATATTATAATGTGATGTTATAAACACATATAAGGATAAAATATTGTAAAAAAGAAACTATTTACATTTTATTACTCACAACTTGTAAAATAATTATCCTGAAAACTGTAAAACTGAAAATATAATTCGTTTTAAAATACATTTAAAAGCTAGTCCATGTAAATGAGGGTTTGAATGGGAATGTGCGCGTCACTTATGGCACATTAAGAACATTAAAAGATGCGCATATAGCGAGTTCCGTTTCCGTTCAACATTATTTATATAAAATACACTCAACACTCACAAATTTTCTTTTATATGTGTATATTTATGCATAACATCGTTACAATTCTTTGGGAGCTTTTCTATTTATTATATGTACACTATACTTGTTAAAATTTGTATAAGCTCACATTTAGTCTATAATTTATTTAGACTCTTTTTCAACATTTAAATATGATTAAAATTGTATAAATATGATAGATTGGGTCAAGGTTCAACTTTTTACTATCAACGAGGAAGACATACATAAACTGTTTTTGGGTGAACAACGAAAATATTAAAGGCTTTAAGTCTATGCATTTTTTTAAGGTATTGTTTTCAAAGACAAGACTTGTTAGATATAATTAGATTTTTTTTTTCGTTTTTAGCACAATCTGCACGGTAATGCAATAAGTGGTTTTGCTCTGTTGCTTAATTATGAGATCAGACCCAATGGACTACTTCTGCGAAATTTCTCTACCTCTGAAACTTGTAAGAGAGCTCCGTGGGGTCCCATCTTTTAAGAGAGGAAGTCCGTTTATAGACGGCTCAAACTAAGTGATTTTTTGAAAATCTTTTTATGATAAAAGTGATAAAATTTTTGTAACGGGTTGAAACATTAAGTCCCCCACCTTAAGTCGCCTTGTAGTTTCACTATTATTTAAACGGTTTACTACTAACTTTTAAGGACGCTCGTTGAGCTTCTCCAAATACTTCCTACTGTATTTTTTAATTTCTCCCTTCACTGATGGTATATCTGTGTCGATAAATATATTTTAATGTTATTTATATACAAGGGAGCATTCGTTATTTATCGAAATGTTTTTGACTGGAATCTCTGGAGAATCTCAACATTTGAATTAGAAGCAGTGTCCCAGAGTTGGATCAATTTTAAATAAAAAAATGGTAATAACCATGATTTTCAATGTAAATAAACGTTATGTAAGCAATTTTAAAGAGTTCAATGAAATTAACGGAACTACTTTACTTTAAATAGGAAAATATAAAAAAGATATCAGTTAATTCATCACATACCTACCTATCTAACTACGTGCAAAATGTTGCCATTAGTTAAGGAAGTAAAAATATTTTTATCCCCTTTTACTACAGTACACTCTACAGTCTACAAGGTATAACAAAAGATCTTTTGTTCATTTTCTGGTAAAGTTTTTAACATATTTTAAAATCTTAAGCAGATAATGGAAAAATGCAAACCATAATTTTTTTTCTTGTTTTGTTCTGCTTTTGTAAATTATTTATTTACTATAGATGCTTATAGTCGCGTACAAGTTTAACTTGAATAACCATGTTTGATACTGGATATTTTTTTTGTGTTTAATATTTAAAGTCGTGCTAACTAAGAATGTTAAGGAATGTAATTGTAATCGAAACTATCGCATAATCGAAATAAACATCTATCCGTGGCCTAACCGAATCTGATATACAGTTGTCGAATAGTTTCAGATAGAAGGGAGTCTATTAAACTGTTGTTACCTACAATTGCATTAAGTAGATGACACTTAAAATTACGTAGTTACAGTAATTACTTAAGTATATGACGTACTGTACTAACTGTAGTGTTGACGATAACCTGTTATCTATTTTGGTTTACTTTCGTTACAATTTCTTAAAAATCTAATGTCCGTTAACCAGACTATCCGAAACTAACAGATAATCCGAAATAATTACATATCCGCAACCGTATCCGAAACCAGTATAATATTATTTCTACAACCGTATCCGTATCCACAATTTTATATCCATAACATCCCTGGTATTAGCCATTTACCATCGGGTGGCAATTAAACGAAATACTAGGGGCACATGTAACAGTAATTTTATTACTGCACTATCAAATGGATAAGAAATTTTTATTTTCAAAAATTCTGGTTCCTATACCTTAAAAAATAATTTTTCAATTTTTCCACCCTCCACCATTTTTAAAAAAATGAAAGTTACAACAACATTATAAGCTATTTTACTGTAAGATTTCTCCCAGCCAAAGACCAGATGTAGATATAACAAAAGACATTATTTATTAAAATACTTTTAAAAAAAACTCGTATCGAATTATTTCAATTGGAATTGTGGAAAGAATCTGGAAGAAACCGTTGTATTGGTGGTTTAGCATAAAACAACGTCATCAATCATTAAAATAAACTGAAGATTTCACAAGAAATAAAAAAGTAAACAAAAATCACCTAAAAACTTTTACTAAAGGTATACTATATTTTACATACTTAATATTGAAGTTATTTGAGTTATTTAATAAAAATGTAAATCATCGTAATAATTAGTTTACTAATGAAATATGTGCATATACAAGAGTACTTTTAAAAGCAACCCCACAAAAATGAATATTACCATCCATTTTATCAAATAAATTAAGGCCGGAACTATAATAGCATTCATTTGTGGTAAATGATTGCACTATAATATTTTAAATACAAAAATAAATTCTGTATATATTTGTGCATTGTGTATATTTAGCACTACTAACAACAACAACAAAATTAAATATTTGTCTGTTTTTGTGGTCATTTAGGAAGTCATCCTTCCGTTACTCTTTCGACCATTTATATCGTGATTATCATACGCGGTTTTCCATTGTTAGACAACGGCAAAAATAACAAATACCGTCAATAAAGCGTTTCCTCTACAAAATATCTGTGAAAAAAGATTATATTTCATTTAAATAACATTTTATACCACTTTTTTCCGACCCTCCGTTTTTTGAATGGCTATTTTTTTATATAGTTGGTTGGTTTGATGTATCAATAGTTTAAAAATCGATATATTTTCATCGGAACAAATCGTATTCTATGAAGGTTTCTTACAATTCAGTTATAATGTTTTACATTCAGTTGTAAAATCTACCTATTGGTATTTTATAGAAATATTCTCTCTTTGTTAATGAGTGTAGTTAAATTAAACCGAATGATAGTATTAAGCAAAAACCTTTACATCAAATTTTCATAAATTCCTTTCAGTCATTTTGATACAAAAAGGTAATAGATTTCTCAAAAACCGTGTATTTCTCCAGTAAAGTAAATATCCTGGATATTAGGTTAAGTCTCCGCAAGGCTTTAGATTCACAGGACAAATTAGATTTTATAAATTTGATCAAATACGTTTTTTTTTTTTTTTTTTTTTCCCTGATTTATAGCGCAATCTGCACGGTGGTGCAATAAGTGCTTCTGCTCTCTTGGTTTTATTGTGGGAGCAGGCCCAGCGGACTACTCCTGATTTTTTTTTTTCTTCTAGTCTGGGAATCTTTCAGGGAGATCCGTGGGATCCCATCTTTTAAGTCGCCTTGTAGACTCACTATTGTCTAAAAGGTTCACTGCTAGGTGGTTTGGATGCTCGTTGAGTTTCTCCAGATACTTCCTGCTGTGCTTTTGGATTTCCTCCTTGACTGTTGGTATATCTGTGTCTTTGTGTATTTTTATATTGTTTATATACCAAGGAGCATCAATTATTTGCCTGAGTGTTTTCGACTGGAATCTCTGAAGAATCTCTATATTTGAATTTGATGCAGTACCCCAGAGTTGGATCCCATAGGTCCATATGGGCTTCAGTACAACCTTATAGATAAGGAGCTTGTTTTCTGCTGACAGCATGGATGGTTTTCCCATCAGCCAGTACATTTTTTTAACTTTCTTGTTTAATGTTTCTCTTGTTTTTTTAATGTGGACTGCCCAGGTAAGTCGCCTGTCCAGATGCATACCCAGATATTTAACTACGTCTTTGTTTGGTAGTTCTGTGCCATTCATCACTACAGGGGGGCAAGTGTCTCTTCGGGTTGAAAATGTTATTTGGGCGGATTTGCTGGCATTGATTTTTATACGCCATTTTCTGCTCCATTGGGATATTCCATCCAAACAACTCTGGAGCTTCGCAGTGGCCTCTCCTGGTGTTTCCGCCGTCGCAAATCGTCCGCAAAGGTGGCCATCAATACTTGATCAATTATTGGGACATCGGCCGTGTATAACAGGTAAAGCAGTGGACCCAGCACACTACCCTGAGGAACACCCGCTCTAACAGGCCGTAGATCAGTTGTTATATTTTTTACTTTTACCTGATAGAAGCGATCCTCAAGGTAAGACGATAGAATTTTTGCATATTCCGGAATCACCCTCATGACCTTGTATAGGAGACCTTGATGCCACACCTTATCGAACGCCTGGGAAACATCCAGGAACGCTGCCGAGCAATAGTGTTTATTTTCTTGAGCGTCTCTGATGACTTTAACAATTCTATGTATCTGCTCCAGAGTTGAATGTTTGGCTCTAAATCCAAATTGGTGCTCAGGGATGACTGATTTTTCCTCTAATTTGGGTAAGACTCTAGCCAACAAGATTCTTTCGTATACTTTGCTCAGCACCGGTAGTAGGCTGATGGGCCTGTACGAGTTTACATCTTGAGGTGGTTTTCCTGGCTTTTGTATCATAATTACTTGTGCCACCTTCCACTGACCTGGCATTTCAGATAGTCTATTTATGGCATTGAATAGAGTTGTTATGTATACTATAGCCTTTCTCGGTAGCTCTTTCAATAGTTTTGCCGTTATAAGGTCATATCCAGGCGATTTATTAGACTTAAAAGTTTGGATAGTCGTCTTTACTTCTCTTGGTGAAGTAAATCGGATTGGTGTTCCTCTTATATCCATATTTCTGATAGCTTCAATAATTTCTTCAATGTTGGCTAAGTCGTGGAAATGTTGTGGGAGAGTCGGGTTTGGTGTAAATACAGTTTGTAAGTGTGTGGCAAAACATTCAGCTTTATCGAAATCGCTACGCGCCCAGTTGTTATCACTTTTTTTTATAGGAAAATTTTGCTGAGTTGGTTGTTTAAATTTTCTGGTGGCCTTCCAGAGAGAATAATCTGCGTTTTTTGTTGGGGCTAATGTTTGCAGATAGTTTCTAAGCGTTTCATCCTTACTTTGTTTAATTTGCTCTTTTAATTTTCTCGCTGAGACGTTTAGATTGTGCTTATTTTGTGGGCATCTATGGGCTTGCCATACTCTCCTCAGTTTTCTTTTTGCCGCAATCAGATCTTTTATTTCTCGTGGATATTCCGGCTTTTTCTGTTTTTTGTGGTTTATTGGAGTTGCCATCCAGCTTGCTGCGTGTATAACATTGTTGAGTTTTTCTAGGGCTTCTTCCATATCTTGTCTTGATTTGAGTCGTATTTGGAGATTAAGGTTTTTCTCTATGTGGTATCTGTATAGGTTCCAGTGTGTTTGGGAGCTATATAGTCTTTCAGTTTCCTCATAATGATCCAGCCGGGTTCTTATGATAATGATTATTGGAGTGTGATCTGTTGCAATATCTAGGCTTGAGGTTATACTTATTTGATGTCTTGATATACCTTTTGCAACAAAGAAATCGAGAACATCAGGAAGCCTGTTGTTGTCAGCTGGCCAGTAGGTAGGCTCGCCGGTAGAGAATATTTCATAATTTCTTTCTGTTATCACCTTATGCAGCTCTCGCCCTTTTGATGTTATAAGACGGGAGCCCCAGTAGTGGTGTTTGGCATTATAATCTCCCCCAACTATGAACCTACTTCCCAAGGTGTTGAAAAAATTTATGTATTGCTGTTTTTTGATTGAATGTCTTGGTGGACTATATAACGCTGAAACTGTTATTTCTCCTCCCCAATCCGTAATTCGAATGGATGTAGCCTGAATTTGTGGAGTTATATATTTTTCTATCTCATAATGTTTTATGTTTTTTTTAATTATAATTGCAGTACCAGCATGTGCTCTTCCGTCTGGATGTTTAGTGTCGTAGTAAGTATAATTCGGTATTTTGAGATAGTTTTTATCAGTAAAGTGGGTTTCAGACACTAAAAGTATGTCAATGTTTTGAGTATTTAAGAATATTTCGACCTCTTTAACATGTTGGGAGAGGCCATTTGCGTTCCATGCTGCTATTTTATAGTTATTATTCATTTGACTAGCTTGTTCAGTAGTAATGTGAGCAGGTTCATGAGGGAGGACATTTGTTCTGCCTGTTTGTTTAAAATTGCTTCGAATCTGTCGAAGGACGTTCGGAAAAGTTCTGCTAGGTTATTTTGGTTGATATTGTTCTCTGCGACTGGAGACGTACTCTTGTTCACCTTTATTGCTTCAGCATATGTCATTGTCATTGTTGGATTTATACTTGTGTCGTTGTTTGTTCTGTAGCTAGTTGTTGGCGTGGGTAGAGGGTTTTCTTTTTTATTGTAATTGTTTATAGTAGATATTGAAGAAGGATATCTCTTTTTTACTATTTCTTTATAGATTTTACACCCTCGATAGCTGGCTGGGTGAGAATCGCCACAGTGAACACATTTAGCTGGCTGACTAGCAGGTAGTTGACAGTTCTCGGTTCTGTGTGCTAGCCCACATTTGACGCAGACTGGATCGTGTTCGCAATATTTTTGTGTATGAAAAAACTTCTGACACTTCTTGCATTGAGGTATGCTACTCTTCTTTTGGAGGGGTGGTTCAATCTGGACTCTTTGGTTTTGCAAGATTTGGATTTGGTATACATCCATATTGTTTTTACTTGGCTCCAAATCCAAAAAGAGCATGGAGAGTGGATGCCCAGTTAGGCGGCTCTTTATATTCCATATGCTTCTAACTATGTGACCCTGTTGTTGAATTTCCTCTGTCAAATATTCTTGGTCTGTAGAGTGATGAAGGTTTTTAACTACCACTCTGTAAGCTCTTTGGCTTTTAGGTTGAAACGTATGAAATTTGGCCTTTTTTGATTTTAGTTGATCATACACTTTCTTATGATTTTCTAGAGTTTTGAGTGATAGTCTTATATTATCATTTTTAATTATTTTGATTGAGTAGTCTTTTCTTTGAATGACTTGTTCCAGTTCTAGCATCAGATTTCTTATATCACCCACTGCTGGTATATAGATAGGAGGTGGAGTAGGTTCTTTTTCTTTTTTGTCAGTTTCCTCCTGTTGATTGAGTGGCTCATAACGATTTGCGGTGGTCGGCGTTGGCTCGGGATTAAGCTGAATTTTTTTGTTATTAGTGTGTCGTTTGTCTCTGGAGCCCAACCTTTTTCGGCCTTTTTTGCGCTGCCAAGGAGCGCCTTCATCTTCATCCGAAGATGTAAGTTGCAGTATATCGCTTTCCATTTTTTTTTTTTTTTTTTTTTTTAAATCTAACACAAGTATACTATCACTAATTACGTATATATATATACTATAACTTAAGACTAATTTAAAGCATATTGTTTATTTAATTAAATGTTCTTAATAGCACTGTTTTAATTTTTTTTTTTTTTTTTTTTTTTTTTTTTTTTTAAATTAAATCTAAATTAAAATAAAAATGTCTTATTTAAATTATATCTATAATCGATCTACAAATAATTTTTTTTTTTTTTTTAATGCAACTAAGTGTTTATAATAAGTGAAATGTTTATAAATACTTGGGGTTGTATAGATGATTTCATTTATGTTTTGGTTGGAACTTGATTTCTGTTTGTTCGAATTTTCGTTCTCATGCAACGATGTTCACTAACACACACACACACACACACGCACACGCAAGTTGTTATTTAATAAATGTTCAAATTTAACCTAAGATTATATTATATCTTAATAATAATGTTTTAACAGTAATTTAATCACTATTTGCAATAAAAATTTAATTTAGTGAGAAAAAACACATTTTGAGCACTTTTTCTAAATATAGGTTGTTCAAAAACTCTAGTTGTAGCCATTTAAAGCGATAAAATTTGACGATGATAAACAAACCGTGTTTGATCTTTTCGCCATTTTTTTGCTAACGATCAAATACGTTAACCTATATTTTTTAGGAAGAGATATTAACTGTTTTATAATTCACGTAGGTTTTATGCAGGAAAAAAAATTATCCAATGTGCAAGCTTAAACTTTTAGACATCATTAAACAAAAGTATTCATCAATTCATTACTCAATCCGTTAAGGCGTTCTGGAATTGTAAAAAGACAAACAAACAGCCTGAAAATTATTATATTTTGGGTAACTACTTGTGACTTCGTCTATGCAAAAAATAAAATAACTAAACCAAGTTCAGACCAAAGAAAATAAAATTTTATCCATGAAGAAACAAACTTCAAATCATTTTAAGGCAAATGCGTGATAATTTCCAAAAATTTCACTATAAAAACTTAAACAATGGATATATTACTATATATTAAGTATGAAGATTAAATTAATTAAAGATATAGGTATTGGGTTTAAAATAATTTGTAACCGTTAACTGAACGAACCCAGACCCGTATAGCGTAATATTACAACGCCCGATGCGAAAGGATCAAAAATCATTCCTCTTGCTTTTTTTTCGTTCTACGGGTCTCAGGATATTTCTTCTCTTTATCACCGCGACCAATGAGGTCTATTGTGTTGTGACCCTCTGTGTTAACTAGTGGAGCATCAAGCTTTTAAAGAAAGCAAGCATATGCCTAGGGGCTGCCATTGCTATCTCGCCAGGCGTCATGTCCGTCTTTCCGAGATGCTGCAGTCTTCTTTTGAAAGCTGCTTCACATAAGCACAAACTGTGCTCCGCCGTTTCTGTCGCTTTTCAGTGACATATGTTGGTGTCGACTTTACCGATCTTGTGAAGATGGTAATTTAGGGTAAAGTATAGGCCCGTATATAGAGGCTTAGTAGGAGCCTTACGTCCCTTTTGTCGAGTGACAATACGTCATCGGTTTCTCTTCTTGGAGTACTTAATGGATTTCTTAGCTTGTCTATGCCCGCAGTATTCCTCCAGTGCGAGGCTATGGCTTTTGGTCTCCCAAGCTAGAAAAAGCGTTTTTGATACCTCTTGCCTTGTAAGTTATAATCCTCTTTGAAATATATTGAAATATCAATAAGATTTCAAAGTCTTCAAAAGTAGTTTTTGGTAGTAGTAGAAAGTTGATAATTTAGGAGTTAATTTCAGCAGTTCAATACCCTCGTCATTCCATTTAGAGATGGAACTTCAAAAAATCGTTTTTTTATTGAAAATCGCAGTCCTTTCAGAAACAACACTTTCAAATTCCATGTTTTTATCTTCAGTGGTTTAGCCACCAGCTTGGCTGCCCGTCAATCATGAACTGCTTTATACTTACAAATATATTGTGACAAATCAAGATAAAGACAACGAACAGCATGGAAAAGACTAGAACATTTGAGAGAGTTCAATTGGCAATAATGAAAAATTTCAAGTTGCTTTATACTTGCTTTATAAGTTGCGTCTATTTACGATCTTGAAATATTCAAAAGGTTCAGCAATTGAAATTTCTAGAATGCTTAAGAGGATAACGTTTGGTCTATAAAAGTAACTGAGGACACAGCACTGAGGCATTCTAAAATGTAATGGATAATTCTAAATGATTTATTCCGTGAATACAAGTGATTCAAGTAATTGTGATAAGAGCAATTTGAATCGCTGAAAAGTTATTGAAGTAAAATAATTTTTGTGATAAATTGTTCATTAACGAACTAAACTAATAAAGTACTTTAGTTTATTAAACATTTATTGGATAATTTCCATAGAATAAAAGAACTCTTTATGAGAAGCTCAATAGAAATTTAAGAAATCCCGTTAGAATATATTAGATACTTAAAAGATAATATGTACATTATTATTAAAACCCATGAAATCATAAATATCTCATGTTTCTGTAACGTTTGCCTTTGCGTATCATACATATCTAACCATTTAAAAAACGAGATATGAATTTACAATAGTGATGCTATGGGATTTGTTGTAACAATTGTTGAACTAAAGTTAAATATTCACACCAATAATGGAGTTATTAGTTATTTATTGCAATATTTAAATTTTCCTCTCGCAAAATTTACAAATTGCGAAACGAAGTAGATGGGTATATAAAATGTGTATTTGCGTTAGTACAAAATGAAAAGAGGTGAAATGAAAAAGAGAGAATTGAGTTGTTATCTATAGGGCGAGAAGCTGCCGATCGCTGACACATCGTCAAGGGATTCCCAGCCCATGAATATCAAAATAATATGTCATTTCGGTTGTCGAGCGTACATAATATGCAGACATGAAGCTCCAAAGCTCAACACCTCGCTTTCTATGTCTGTACAGTCGATTGTATAGCACCTCTATCTACAGTACCTACCCTACACTTCTACATACATAGGTTTATTATATAACCAATCCGAAGAGGTATTCTGTAATATTTGTGGATCTATATAGGTGTAATAATATTCTATAAAATTACATACACATAAGAACGAATTTTGCATTACGTCTACATCAAAATTCATACATCACAGTCAAATGTAAGAGACTTGATATCTGTAAATCAGAAAAATAAATCAAGGAGACAGACGCAACTTCTTAAAAAATAAAAAGAAAACTTCTGATTCATAATCTTTTATTAGTGACAAAACAAATAGAAAAGTTTAAAACTTACAAAATCGTATACACTTTAATGTAGGTATATTATAAAAAAAGTTCCAAAATAGAATCCCATAAAAGCGTTTCTTTTTTTCTTTAGAAAAAATCCAATAAAAAAGCACAATGGCAAAGAGATAACACAAATTATCGAAATAAAAACTGCAAATTGTCATTGATGCAATTCCCTACTCTTATTCGAATGCATCGAAATACTATGATAATAGTAATAATATGATATACACGCAGCGAACGTTGGCGTCCCGGCGACGAGTTAACTGAACCGGAAGTGTTAACACTCGATTATTAGCTGTATATTAGCCCTTGTCGAATCATCGCCCCCTATTTATTTGCCACAACCCCAAACAACTCATTCGCAAACATGAGGAACGTTAGTTTATGAAGGGATAAAATATAACTGAGATGATCCTAAATCAGAATAACTTTCTATAAACAACTCTATTGTACGAGCAATAAAATTTTTTATTACAATACCAATAATTATTCCGTCAGCGAACAACGATAACTGTTCCCCATTGAATTTAATATTATATGAAATTATAAAATAAATTTTATGTTAAAGACTCGCAATATTAACACTTACACTTGCTAATGTTTAATAAAATAAATGATTCTTTGCGGGAATGCGCGACAACATTGAATTAGGGGTGCTAAGTAACTGCGTTAATACAAGTTTATTGTAATACAATCCTCGTCTAAACTTAAATAAAATAAATGAATCTGGTTTGAAGGCAACATTAAAAAGGTTTTTCCGTGTCGTAAAGCTTCGCGAAGAATTACAATTATTTGTGGTTCGCACAAACACAAAGCCAACACAATATCAAGTGTCGCCGTATTCAAGAACAGTACATCAAAAAGCTCCTGCTTGCCACCGCCCATTGTTAATGTTATGTTGTGAGCTTTTATTATTCTTTTCAATGAGTGTATGTGAAAAAGAAACTGGGAGTAAAATCAAATATCAAATTGCGACGTTGAAAAACACGTACGTTAAGTGTATATTGTATGCATTTGTATTAAACTGCTGTTTTTGTAATAACTCATCTATCGCATGCTTTAACATGAAATGAAATGGAAATTCAATTATTCAGTATATTAATAATACCTTTTCGTTTCATTTAAAAAAATTATTTGATGAATAATTTAATCTACCAATAATATAATATAATATATAATAATATTCTTAACACACGTATAAAATAATATGTAGATTGAAGCCAAACTCTACATCTGCAATTACATTGAAAACATTACATTAAAATGTCACTGTCTTCATATACTTTCCTGTACCATGATATCAATCTTTTCATTCATCATTTTATCCTTAAAATTCTGCCGCCCTGGGCTAATACCCCTAATATAAATCCAGCACTGTTCAAAACACCAAGAGAACCACCATGTTTTAATACAAATAGTTGTTGCAAATTTTAATCCTTTCTCTATAACATCAATCTTTAACACAACGTTGTTTAATGATAATGCTTTATGGCTAAAAAATTTATTTTCAACCTTCAAATAAAAAAGCTTGGCAAATTAACATTTGATAACGTTTAGATCCAAACATTTTGGTCCAAACACAATAAAAAAATTTAAGCGTGTTTTTTCAAAACTCTGCCTTATAAATCGGCATTTTTGATTACGCCCAGTCAAATTGGGTTGTGAACCCATTTTTTTTTTAATTGTTAAAGGTACATTCTCTGATCGAATGGCATTGCGAATTTATTGTTTTTGTCCATATCATAGGCGAAAAACTTATTTTTCAAAACAGTGTTATCTCGATTTAAGGTTTTATTCTTCAAAATTTTTAGTTTTCTGTCGCCGATCAACTAGAAATATTCGGTATTTTAAATATATTTTTTATATTTTTCTTTTTCGGTTTTTTGGAGAAGTTGAAAACAGATGAAACTTTTCGACTAGAATTTAGCATCTCCTGGCGAGCAACAAAAGTTTTGATATTTTTTTGGCTTGCAAGAAAAGTTTATAATTTGCTCCTAAACTACCAGCAGAAGGCACAAGTATTGGAGGACGAAACAATGGGTAAACAAAACAAAGGTATAGAAAAGAAAAAGTAAGAGAAAATCTAAATGAGTACAAAATGATGCGAAAGAATGAAGTTTTGCTACTACAACACTTTTTTTTCGATAAGCTATAGATATATACATAGAAGTTTTTATAAGTTTATATAGAGGAATATACCTATTACATTGTTCAAAAGTTTTTTTAAAGATAACAAGTTTATATCATTTAGTAGAATAGTAAATAGGTTGTTACCCTATATAAACTATAGAGATCCTGAAATCGAATTCCAATGAAAGATGTTTCTTGGATTTTCTAATTCATTGGTTGCTAACAACCATACTTAGAAGTTAAAATGGCTTTAAATAATAAAAAAATATATGTAAGTATATAATTTATATACTTTCCGTTTAGAGAATTTTTATAAATTGGTGCAATAGTTTTAGAAATAGCGTTCTTATATTGGAAAAAGAAAAAAGAGCAATGTTAACTATTAGCAAATGTTAAAATCAATTCAATTCGTGTACATGCCGTTACAAATTATTGTTGCTAAAAAAAAACGGGAAAGAAAAATCGGGGAAAAATCACGATTACAAATGAGCTTGACTATTAGAAAAGAATCCATTTATTCACTAAAGCTCTATTTGCTGCTCCTTTGCTCATGCTTTTTTTCATAAGGCGGAAGTGATTGTCGTTACAGCGGCTGCGTTCACACAGTCATACTCATTCATTTTATTATGATCACCATTTTATTACGACGGACAACATTAGCTAAAATATCTATTCTTTATTTATACAACATTCACTCGATTTAACATAGCCAATGGAGTTTACTCACATTTTTCTCTTTTTCTTTTTTCATTTCCTACAATATCTCAATGAATAACGTATTTTTATAGTTTTCCAACAAGACTATGTCATGATAATAAAACAAGTTCGTCAAGGATTAGCCTATAACGATATCTTGTTCGTATAGTCTTGCGTGGAATTGCTAATGAATTATTAACCAAACTACTTATATTGCATTAGTGTGGAGAACTAGTAAAAGGAAGGAGGTTATTATATTATACTTTAACTATCATGTATCATAAACTAGACTTAGCTATGAAGCCAAATTACAGGCCATTATGCAGAACAGTAACTAATATCCATATAAGACAGCTAATAAACTTGGAAAGCGGAATTAAATCGTTCTCTTTTGCATACCACTTCTATTTTAATACATATATTACCTACATGAATTATTATTTAAATGAAACGCTTATACCGCTTATCTATTTGGCCTATTTGCATCAGCACATATCACAACCAAATGAAATAATAGCAGACACAAAAGTATAGATGCCGCTGTTAAATATTTGAAAAAGGGTCTTGGATAAAAATTAATTTTTTAAAAAATATTTTACAACAATAGGTATTTATTTTTACTTTTTACAAATCAATCCAGACAATATGATTGCCAATTGTATAAGTTTGAATTATTTCATTATTACAATACATAATAGTAGCTTTATATTGATCTGTATCGTTATTTTGAGTGTTTGGATGCTTTTTTAAATTAATTTTATAACTAATTTTAAATTGACTATTTTTCTTTACCTGATTTTCATTGCTTTTAGATGCAAAATAACTAGGTTTTGTATATATTATAACGATACTATATTCTTTTGTAACAAAATGAATTTTTTCTAACATTTTCTTTAAAAAAGTATCAATATGATACAAATTCTCGATAAAACTTCGATTAGACCAATAATAGCTACTAATACCATCTATACAGATTAAAGATACATTAAAATTAGTATTAAGAATAGTTTCTAATTTATAAAAAGTTACATAAAGTTGCTCTAAACTAAATATATCTAAAATAATTAGTCGTTCTAGCGATTCTTTGAGAATCGCTTGACGAGATTCTTCATTGAGTTTTGTACTTTCAAGCTCGCTAGCATGCATTTTCTTTTTTAAAATACTAATTAAACGAAATAAATCAAAGTGATGGTCGGTGTTTAGTAGAATAACAGTAGCATTTTTTCCGCCGATTTTATGCTCGTTGTGTTTTAATGGTAATATTGCATGCGCTATTATTTCAGTCAGCAAGAGTGTCTTTCCACATGATAAATCCCCTGAAATTTCAATCACTTCATTTGGTAATGGGCCATTGTTTTGAAAAATTTGTGGGTATAGGTTTGCTAGGGTTGGTCGTGCTGATAATCGGGAAAATAAGGCTACGCCAGACTCAACGTTGGACATCCTTATTTTTGTCTAAAAAAATTTTAAAAAAATAACTATTTTAAATAACTATAGTAATTTAACGAGGGTACTACATATTTTATTTGTCACATGTGGGTTATATATTGGCGCCACTCAATAATTACTAGGGAAAATAATTTAATTTAAATCGAGTTATATTCGAAGTGGTGTTTGCTATCTCGAAAAAGGCAGTAAATACAGAAAATAAAATCATATTTTATGATAATATGTTGTAGTTCAAAGTGAAATATGTCTGGTTGAAATTTCAAACTATGGCGATGCACTAGTAGAAAACATAATTAAAAATTTTTAAAAACTGGCATAAATTACATTATACCTAATATTAATTTTGTAATATTACTAAAATATTGAAAATCAATTAAGTAACAGGGTACCAAAAATTGCTCCAAAGTCGCTCATATTTCTTCATCAACTTTAACTATTTCGTTCTAAATTATCTAATTGAGACCAATCAGTTTCAAAATTAACACCAATAAAATTTGTTTCTATTAAAATCAGGTTTACAAGAAGATTCTGATTGGCAAGAATAGAGTAAATACTAAATACCTACTTTACAATTTAAGTGCGATTTGGAATTGTTAAAATACATTAAGAATAAATTTAATGTGAATAGTTCTATCAAATTTATAGTTTATATTATATAAAACTTTATAACTAATATATTATATCAAGCAACTCAATTTTTTTAATTCATCAACATTTGTAAAACATAAAACTCATATTATGTAATTTAGTTTAACAATAAGGGGCCATCCATAAACCACGTAATTCACTGTTACGTGTTACGTAGTATGGAGGGGTTCAAAAATTACAGAAAATGCGTTACGTGGTTTATGGATGGCCCCTAACGTGTTTTTAGTTAAAATTTTAATGCTACTCTTATTAAAAAGATATTGATCTAAATTTGAAGTTGATTCTTCTCATTTTGCAATTGAAAAGACATGGAAAAGAATTGATGATCTTCGAATGGTTTATAAGTTTTCTTGAATCCTAGTTGAAACATTCTCAGTTAATTTATCTTACAAAAAAATCGATATTAAAACTAGTTTACGTATTTATGAGCTACGATTCTTCAGCTAATAGATATTACACTCACTAAGCTTATGTATAACATTTGTACATTTGCAACGAGGATTAAAAATACAGTGGATTTCATTTATAACGACCTCTGTTGTAACGACTTTTTGGTTATAGCGACGTCATACTTAGATCCCTTGAATTTTAAGTATACTTTCAGACAATAATTAAGACAATAATGTGGCTATAACTACTTCGGATACAACGCCGGTTTCTGGTGTAGCGACTCGTTGTAATGAACTATTTATCAGAAGTTCCTGGAAATCCCACCTGTTGCGGCCAAACGTACAAAGATTCATTCGTAACGTACATAGCATCATTAAACTTTCTTGTATTTTGTTTACATTCACAGTTGGTCAGCAGTTTATAAATACAATAGAATTCCTTTACTTTCGAGGAGTGGGGAGAGTGTAATTATGGTAAATTTTTTTTCAATCACTATTTCTTGCTTTCTTTGTACCTTCGTATTTAACGACTACCGGGAATAGCGACGGAATTATAGTGGTCTCTCCATCGTCGTTATAAGCGAAATCCTCTATTTCCTAATTTCTTAATGTAAAGTCTAAAGGAATATCTATTGAAATAACAGATTGAGTTATTCCTTGGAGTCTAAGATATTATTAGATATATTGATCTAGGGCCTAGGCTAATCTATCCTCATAGAATTTCCAAATCATCTTTTGTTTAAATATGCACAATAAAACTTCAATAAAGAAATGAACTACACCCGGTATTTACGGGCGGCAATATAATGCACTAATACCTTTTGATTATCTAAATACAAGACAGTTATGGTTTGTCAATTGAAGCCCTTGGAACAATAATGTGTTAACTAACATTTTTTACACTCTGAGGAAATGGACTTTAGCATTCGAGCTTTAAACTTTTAGTCTATAGCCCTTCTGGTCATAAAATCTTAATCCTAATTTAACGTCATGTTGATGAACTTACAGAACCTTGATATCTTATTTAGTGGAAATAGAATAAAACACCATTTTCCTCAAAAAGTGAGTTAGCAATTTATTCTGCCAAAGACTTAAAGACTAATTTATTTCATAATCTGTTACAGTAACGTTACAAGATAACATGGGTTTAAACATTTTTTAAAAAGCCAATTTTTCCTTCTTATGATAGTAATTTACTCACATGTTTAACTATGAAACAATCATAAGAGAGTAAAATTTTAACAATACATTGGAAATATCCTAGTTAAAAGACTTACGAAATTCTGCTATTGAAATCTGGCTATGAGGACCTTTAAAAAAATTTTCCTTATAGCGGTCAAAGTTTATACTTATAACTCATGACTACGTCAGTGGCGTAGCGAGCTTAACTCGCGCCTGGGGCACAATACCTTTTTAGCGCCCCCCACCCCCAAATCTAAAAAAACCTAATTACAACATATAAATTTTTCTTGCTTTTCATGAAGCATATTTTTCAATAATATTATCAAAGTTGATAATTTCAAATTTTTCTCTTTCAACAATTAAAAATCCCACGATCTAGCTGCACTGCCTGTTGCAAGTGTCACGGACATGAACAGACACGGAAAAAAGTTATACTTTCTAGAAATCAATTATAATAAAAAAAATATTCAGCAATTTGTTTTAAAGTGAAACTTTTTATATGCCGTCTCAAATTTTTTGGCCTGTCTTTAGCATGTCGCTAAATGTGTGTTACATTCTCGGCAAGTGTTCGCCAGAGCTCGTAACACATTGTTACCTATATACCATGTCGTTTTACCAGAGCTCTTGTGCGAGTTATTACTGAATGTAATGAGCTATTTTCCTCTCCATGACAACGTTTTAGTATATTATAAGTTGTCATTAATTGTCAATCATATTTGTATTGGTATTTGTGTTTTGATCAGTGCATTGATATAAATGTTGTTGTTCACTTGATCATAATAGACAAAGATACAGCTAGTGAGAATAGTGCGAAAATATCCGACGGTGACGTTATAATAGATAACAACAGGCAGATGATCGATTTAACAATAATCAACAAATTCAATAATAAAAGTTGGAGTTGGAGAACCTCTCAGCTGTTTTGATGGGGAAGTAGAGGCAGTTTTACTAGCTATATCTAAACTTCACGAAGTTAAGACCTATCATAAAGCTGTTTTCTTCATTGATTCTCAAGCCGCAATAATAGCATTATCCTCTAACTACCCCACCGATTGCGTTCGTACCAACAAATGTCGAGCCGCCTTGGACAGTCTTGCTAAAACAAGTTGGCACCTGTCACTACAATGGATTCCCAGTCATGTTGGTATCTTGGGAAATGAAAAAGCAGACGAGCTCGCAAAGTCTGCTACTGCTCTAAATCAACCGCCAACACTTATGTCTTTAACACAAGCTCAGAGCCACATCGCAAGCACTGTCAACTGGCATATCTACAATATTCAAAAAAATAAAGCGCAAGGAAAAAAATGGGAATTCTTACTGGAATCTCCTATCTCACGACTTCTCCCCCGTCAAGTGTCAGTCGCAGTTTTCCGAACTACCACGGGGCACGACTACCTATGCGAACACTTGCACCGCATTGGAATCCTACCAACTCCAATCTGTTCCCTCTGCAATGGGGAACCCATGAATGCCATGCATCTTGGCAATTGTCCTGCACTTACAGACGTCAGAGAGAACAACGAAAACGACCAAAACCAACTAATCTCCAACCTCTATTGGACGGCGCGGCACCGAATGACAGAAATGTCAAGCGTGGGCGTTGGATAAGAAGAAGAAGAATAATAAAAATAACATTCGAGTATTAACATCAATAATGGAAATTCAAAATTAGTTGGCACATCCCTTTCTTTCTACTCTATTTTCATACCCTAAATCGTATAATTTTCCAACAATTTTCAGTTACTTAAGTGCCTAAAATCCGAAAAAAAAAGTTTCACTTGCATCGTGGTTTCGTAAAACCACACAATACTTTTTTTGTTTTGCGGACCATTTGGCGCCCTTTTGTGAGAAGCGCCCGGGGCATGATGCCCCCTCCCCCCCCATCGCTACGCCACTGGACTACGTTATCAGAAATCCAAACATGGAATATTTTTTTTCGTAGATAAAGCAGCTATTTTCAACCACTGGCCCGGCGGAAAGATACCGGTCCGGTAAGAAATTTTACCAGTGTATGAAGAATTTTTACCTGTACGTTTTTAAATAAAATTCTTGTCCAAAGAATAACAAAATCACATTTGTTCATATTATTATTATTATGTTTATAAATCGTTATTGTGTTTATAAATTTTACCAGTCCAAGAAATGTTGAGAAACGCTACCATAGAGTATAGATGGAAATTAAAAAAAGTTATAAAACAAATTTGAATTTTAAATCAAAAAAGTATAATGTATTGTATAAGTAAAATAATAAAATTTTTCGATCAAATCTTAATCAGATATTGTCTTTGTCTATTGTCTATTATTGTCTAATAAAATACGTTAGAGTTATAAAAATAATCAATCTTTATCGATAACGTTAATAAATGAAATTTACTTGATAAAGTTGCCATCACCTGCCAAGCAAAATTATTTTTGATAAAAGGCATAAAAGGTTCAATAGTTTCACTTCTGAAATAAACCAAAAAATGTATAGCGGTCTATTTGAAAATCAAAAATTGGATGCTGTATCTGTTTTTTATTTTATTAAAAATGGTTAAAATATGTATTTCTTTTTTTTTTTTGCCATTAAGAAAAACGGGGATGGAGCTTATAACTTGTATAACCCTGTAAATGTTGTGTAAATAATGAATATAAATTTTAATAAATTAAATGGACAAATGTAAATTTTAACAATAAATAAAGTTGTCTAAGAACATATACTTTGTTTTTTTAAAACGAAATTTATTTATTATGAAAAAATATTTCGCTTCGCTCGGTTTTATCTCAACTTGTTCATTACTGTATTTTGACCACTCTAACTACTTGGATTTTGACTTAATGACTTAAAAAACAATCAATAAGTGTTTTACTTTGATAATCAAAAATAGTAAGTTTTAACTAAAAATATGCAGTGATCCTCTCAACTTAATAAGGAGTTTTATTATAAAAAAAAAATACAGATCTGTTATGTTTACCTGTTATATTTTGTCATAATGATATTTTTAGTAAAAATTTACTTAAAAATTATTATAACATTATCACATAAAAATATTATATATTATTTAAACTTGAGAAATATGCTAGAACCGCTAGAACGGCTAGAACCCTTCACGACCTTCACATTTTTAAAAATATTTGACATCTGATAACGTCAAATTGCATTTACAGCGAGCGCCATCTGAACGGTATACTATCAATCATTTTTATGTGTAAAATGATGGGGGCGTATGGTGTTACGATTAATATTTTTGTTTGCCTAATGTCAATAAAATAAAATTATATAATTTAAATTTACATGAAATCAACAAATTTATTTGCGTTTTACACAAAAAATATCCCAAAATAAAATCGAGTTAATTGTCAGTGGCAATATACGGAAACAAAGCCAGCCTTGTAAGTTGCCCATATAATATCTATTTACGTACAATAGGAAGACAAATGTCAGATGTCATAATTGCACATTACACACAAAGATCTCGTTTATTTAATCACCAAAACCATGACTCACATGATATCTTACATTTTTAACTCGTCTCTCGTTTAAGTTGTGGTTTTTAATCGTGAATAATGACTGTTGTAGTGAATAATAAAATGGATGGCCACGATGTTCTAACTCCTCCAACGGGAGCTGTACATTGGGATATAAATAATTTAGTGCGAGAATTGAGACAAGAACGTTTATTTGTTACTTCGGAACAACAAGAACTACAACATCTTAACGAACGGGTACAAATGTTTACTTATATTGTTTTGTTTAAATTATATTAAATTTGATTTTTAAAGGTCGTCAATGAATCTAATAAACTAGCACAATCAGCATGGGTGACGTCTAAACAACGTTTAAACTTGAATCGATTGATTTTATCACGACCTGATTCATCCCCAGCTTCTTGTTGCCAACGGGCCAATGCCTTGGAAGTAACACGTTTTGTTGATGCTTACAAAATACTACCATATCAAGTAAGAAACTCATAAACTAGCTTAAATTCAAAATAATATTCAATATTTTCTTTAGGATTGTTTGGTTTATGGTGATTTTTTACAAACATTACGAGCATCTCCAGAATTTCTATCTCAATGTTTGGTAATCGGAGAGAAAGTTGCTCCACAGCAAATGATTCAGATTCTTCCTTGTATTACATCTGGATTATATGGTAGCTTACTTTTACCCCACGATACAGTGTTAATTCTTCGGCTTTTAAGGCATTTAACAAAACTGCAACTAGCTACTTGTAACAATCCACGAAGGTACTTTTTGAGTCTAGTTATCTTTTATCGAGAAAAATTATAATTTTTTTTTGTTGTTTTAATAGAATGCTTCGACATGGATCAAGTGCATTTTTTCATTTATACTCCGCCTTTCACGAAGGGTTATTTTCTGCTAAATTATTTTTAACTGCAGCTCTACAAGCTCCTATTCTACAATTATTAACGGATGTCGAATATTTTTTAGATATAGATCCGGATAAAGCAGTTGTAAGGTATGTTCGTAAGACCTAGGAAGGAGGTATATTTCTGTGTTAAAAATATTGGTTGTCTGTAAAGTCGCTTTACGAACGATAGTTTTACGTGATAACATTATAAAGAAACATTAATGAAAAATTGCATACTTTTATGAATTGAATTATCATTATTTTGTATAATACAAAGAAGGAGTTAATTGAAAATTAACAATTTTTTCAAAATGAAATCAGACTGAAAATTATGAAAGAAATCAATTTTAAATCTTATTAAGTAAATTGTAGAAAAATACACAAAACACGGTGTCTAGGATTCAACAATTGCCTCTCTATCGCGTTCTCGCTTGCACTCACAGCCTCAAATGGAACGTGACACTTTTTCAGACTGGCTGTCGTAGTTCATCAATTTATAAGACGTTATCACGTCAAAAATGCATTAAGTTATATAAGTCAAATTGCTGCCGTATTTTGTAGTCGTAAAGTCGTGTAACGTAAATTGTAGTCCGTGTAGTCAGAGCATTTTGGTTGTCCTCTGTATTACCGTCTTAATGTAATATACTGTATATGTACTTTAGGGCTATTTTTAAACCACGTAACGATTTTTTTCATGTAACGTAATGTAGATATTTAGTCACTCCATAATTATTTTGTTTTACGAAATTTTTACTTACCTTCCCTTATTCTATCTAAAAATCAAATATAATTTTAATGGCGCTTGTTTTGCCTTAGAACATTTGTCGCAGGTTTATAATAGAAAATAATACGGAATAGACATTAAACAAAAAAAAAATATTAAACTTGATCAGCTTTGAAAGGGCTGAAAATGTGAGTGATACCAAAAAAATACAAATAATTTTGTTCTTTTTTTTGGCAGTCACTGGCTCCTTAAAGTCAAACCTATGACGAGAGACCTCAGTGACTTATGTCTTACCAAAACCAACGAACTGATGGTTTTAGTGTCATATGCCGACCAGTTTGTCGCCAGTAAGTCACTGAGGCCTCTCGTCACAGGCTTGTTTGACTTTAAGAAACCAGTGATTACCAACAAAAAAGAATAAAATTATTTGTCTTATTTTGGTATCACTGACATTTTGAAATGCATTTTTCCTTTGCGACATTTATTTTTAGTCATTTCAAATCCTTCTAAGCTAACCAGTGTAGTATTTTATGGAACAAAGTTTTTTTTTTGGGCTTAGAATAAACTGACAGAAACCATCACGTAACAACAAAAAAATTATACCACTTCAATAACTCCTCTTTAATACTAATTTCTCTCTTTTTCTTTCCATCTTCTTATACTTACTGCATATTGACAGTGATTGGTGAAATAAAGTGTGCCGATTTAGAGAGGGAAAATAAAAGAGATGAAATACTGATTGTAACTATTAGATGACACGTCTGTTGGTGTATAATTTAAATAAAAAGGACCAAGTATATTTTTATATATTAGTTGAAAAAATAATAATTAATAAAATATACAAATTAGAGAAAGAGAGAGTTGAATGATGTAGAATAGCGTTAGACGGTTATACCAATAGAAATCTACATACTAAATCACGTCTAAAGTTGAAAAATAACTTGAAGGATTTCGTTCCTGACAGAAGTCCCCCGACTGCATTAATTTTTTCGTTTCATCCAATCCATTAATTTTTCTACTATAAACCTGAATCAAATGTTCTATTATAAAGTATATGGAGTACATAATATAATTCCAAATTTATCAATTTGATCACTTCAAAATAAACGTCACTTAAATTATGTTGATATCACTTTGCACTATAGTAAAGTTACCAAAATGTTGTGTTATTTCCATTTTAGGATAATTAAGAAAATAGAGCAAATACTTTTACTGCTCAAACTCTAGAACAGATTTGTGTTAGTTTAGGTATAAATTTCTAGTGAAAACCGTAAATAGTCAGAGTTCATTGGTGTTGATTTTCTTTTCTTGTTTTCAAGTATGGGAAAATCGTTTGTTAGCTTACTTTGTCACGCAAATTTCACCTTTTGAATTGGACGACAGGCCGAATGTCAATGCTTTAGCAACCAACCTTTGTTATAATATTCAATTTTCGTTATTTGTTCAATGTGTACGAGCCTTAAGTAGGTTCTTATTATATGATTACCTTAAATTTAAAACAAGCTTGAATAGTACACCAATTGAGCCACGTTAATTATTTTAAACCTATTTTTCCTAATCTCACTTAAGCAGCTCATTTAAGCAGTTTTTAAATTATTATTGCATAAGAGATATCGATCCTTTTCTATACTACATAGTAAGACCAATAAAAATCAAATGAGAAATAACAAATGATGTTCGTAGATTTCCACCTACGACTCGTTTGAAAAAATTTGGAAAAGAAGGAACACCAGAATATGCTTCTCGAATTGCTGGATATAGAAAATGGACTATTAATTCATTGGTTGAAATAACAACACGATTTATTAACAATCTCCATGAGAATCTGCATTGTTTCCCCGCACCATTATCATGGCTTATCAAACAAATTGCTGGAATTCTTACTAAGTCGGGAAATTTTGATCCAAAAGAAGTAAACTACCTTAATAAAATAATTGAAAAGTTTTTGTTAACGAAAAATATATTATTATTTTAGGTAAATGAAATGATCACGGATTTAATTTTTACACATTTCATTTGTCCAGCTATGGTCAATCCGGAGCCATACGGAATTGTGGACACTCCAATATCATACATATCGCGATTTAATTTAATTCAAGTTGCTCAAATTATACAAATGTTGGCACTAATCAAATATCAAGAAATTGATGCTAAAGTCCAAGACTTATATAATTTATTTAATAAAGACTGTGTAACAACTTTAGTGGACATTATTTTGAATGATGGAACTGAGTCACTTGAAGAGTTACCATTAAGTGTTGATAGTACAGAATTGCAGGGCATGATTCGTACTTCTGCTCTTTTTACAGAATCGGAGCTCTATAGTTTGGTAAAGTTATTTAAATTGTTTTAGTAATATTTTTTTAATAAGTGTGTTATTTTTAGGTGGGTTTCCTTCAGACCATTTCTCAATCTTTGGCGCAAACTAGCGATGAGGCGTCTGCTATTCTGGTTTCTGATGCTAGTTTTGAGTTAAAACTATTTTCAGAGCATGATCGCGAAAAGTTAACGTTATTATTAAGTGCGATACCAACAAAGAAATTAAATGGAATGGTAGTTTCTGCCCCTGAAAATGATACTACCAATGGTAAAGTGAAGCGAGAAACAATGGAAGGGTCACCTGAAGCAGGCTCGAAAAAATCGAGTATTTTAGTAAGAGGTAAGAGAAGCATTCATTATGTTTTTTTCCCCCCGTTAGCAGAAAGCCAGGGGAGGGCTCGTTCCCCCCACACTGCAGCCGTAGGCTTATTGTATTCCTGTTCTGCTCATGTATCTCTGTTGTGCAAGGATCTATGCTTATTCCAGGTTCAGCATTCTGCCTAGCAAAAGCAGTCCCTGTACTAAGCTTGCGCGATTTGAGCTTGTTTGGGCGTCAAATTCATTACGTTACTATTGTTTTACCTTTACAAACCGAGAATGAGCAACGTATTTTGAGTATTCATTGGTCGCGAAAATTCACTCATTTAAACTTATATAAATGTCTCATTTTCTATATCGAATCGATTAACTTTATAAGATAAGGTTCAGAAAAATGATAAAAATAACTCCTGAAGTATTTATTTACCAGAGGAGAAAAGATAATCTAGTTTTATATTTCAATTATTTGGTATTTTAACATTTTTAACTATGAAACATAAAGGTAGGTAAGAAAGTTGTGTCCAAAAATGTTGCGTAATTGAACTTGATATCGTCTGATAAGGGGCCATCCATAAATTATGTCACACGTTATGGGGAGGGAGGGGTCGAAGAAGTGGGACAAGGGGTGGAAGAGGTCATAAATTTAGTGACGTCACATTTCCAAATCTATTTTTATCTAAGTGTTTAAAGAACCATGTTCAAAGTCCATGAACTTAAAATTATTAAGTTTGATGTTAATAGGTATAATTAATCGTTTTTTTTTTGTTAATTTCTTGAAATTTTTGATTTGATGTTAATTTTATTAAAAAATCATTTAAATTGAAATAAAAGACATTTTTGAACTGCTGTTTTAATTCAATAACTACCTATTTGTAGATGTAAAATTGTAAAATATGTGGCATCACACTAAGTAGGGGTGGGTCTCATAAATGTGACCAGCTGTGACAAGGACGGGGGGGGTCTAAAATCAGGAAATTTGTATGACGTAATTTATGGATGACCCCTTAGTTCATTAAATACGTTCGTATACCAAAGCGGCAGAGGTAACAAGATTGAAACGATTCTGAGTGACGATAGTAGTCTCGGGTGCATCTGGGAAGCTTATTTAAAAGATTGCCGATCACTGTCTTAGGAAATGCTGAGTAATTATTTTACAAAGCTTGGGAACCTCTGGTCTAAACTTTGAAAATATGCAAAAACAAAAAAAAATATTTCTTTATTTACAATTTTTAGTTT
Source organism: Sisyra nigra (assembly GCA_958496155.1). Taxonomy (NCBI): domain Eukaryota; kingdom Metazoa; phylum Arthropoda; class Insecta; order Neuroptera; family Sisyridae; genus Sisyra; species Sisyra nigra. The sequence goes on along the minus strand of OY292313.1, from coordinate 35,853,451 downwards.
TATTGAATATATTTTAAATATTCATCTTTGAACTTTGTTTTTTCAGTATCAAAACCATTGGTTAATAAAACTCTTTCGTTAACCACTAACATCCTTAATGTCGATTCGAATTTGATCAACGGAACACTGAATAATGAGGACATTTCATCTACTCCAAACAATTTAACATCGAAAACCAACTCTCGTCCAAGTTCAAGTGAAAGTGACGATGGAACATCCCAACCGGAAGTTTTGATAATTTCCTTAAACGTTCCTCAAATTGAACTTATTGGATTACTACCCGAAAATAAAGTTCTTAATATGGAACTTAACAACGGGTTTAGTTCCAGTACAAATTTAGATAGTGTCACGTTGGTTAATAATGTGGACGATTTTGTATCTGAACAAGATTCCGAAGAACGAGATCAAATCGTCAGTGGCCCATCAGGCTTAGTGTTATCGACTGGACAGGAAAAACGAACTCGTTTTTCCCATTCTCATGATGAGGGTTCGATCGGAAATATTTCTGATAATCTCGAAGCAATAAGTGAAGCAGCTAGTAATCATAGTGTCGCGAGCAGTTTGGAGTTGGAGGAAAATGAAGATCAAAACGATAATGACAACTTATCAGACATGATTTCGGCTAATGTTTCGGGTCGTGGGACTCCCAATATATCGGGACGTGATACACCCAGCTCTCAAGTAACGGAAGGCGAAGAAGGGCGACAAATTGGAGCCGAAGCTCGTCAACCATTTTTACCGGTCGCTCAACCACTGATTAATAAACAAAGTCGTTCTGAAATCGATGATAAGTTTTGTAAATTTGAAATTAAAAAACTCCTAGAAGGAGATGAAACCGTGTCGATTATTTCGGATACTTGGTCAACTGATGTTTTAGCTTCGGATAGTGAAACTGTTGAGGCGAGTGAACGAGAAAGACCGGGAAATTTCTTACCATCAGCATCTGAACGTCTTGAAAGGGCGAATGTGATTGTTGAAGGATTGGATGGGGTTGATGCAGTTAGTGAAAGTGCTTGGTCTACTGATGTTTTAGCTTCTGATTCTGAAAGATTGACTGAAGTTGATACAGATGATACGACTAGTGTAGCTCGTTCCGATGATACAGCTAGATCTGAAATTGAAGAAACGCCACCCATTCGTCTACATCGACCTATTCCAATTTCACTTCCATCGCAAAGTTCGAATGTTAATGTTAACCCATCTGTTTCAATCTCGCAAATGAATCCTCCAAACGGACCAGTTAGTGCTTCAAGCTCTCAACCAAGTTCACCTTCAGATATCCCCTCACCATCATTAAACAACTACAGCTCGAGATACTCAGGAAATTACTCGAACAATCTAACAGGAAATCCTAATTTCAGTCCGAGCAATGCTTTCCGCCGTATACGTGACGATCAAGATTCCTTAACTCCAAATTCACCGCGACGAAGCACTCCTCCATGTACCAATGTGACTGGTAAAGGTGGAAGACAATCAGATTATCGACGTCGAACATTAGAATACGTAGATAGCAACGCTAATAATATCCATTCAAATCATTCTATAAGCATCGATCATTCTACGATGATGCGTTCAGAAATTATCGATCATCATTCATCGTCTTTATCAAGCATTTTAAGAAATTCTAGCACTGAAACGCATAATGAAAGTAATGTCAGATGTGAGGCAGTTTTAGTCGATTCAAACTCCATTAGTGCCAATGGAATCGAACTATTATTAAATGAAAAAGATAAGAAAATTGTTTCAAACTCATATAAATCAACCGAGGAAACAATCACGCAATTGGTGGATATAGGACCTAGCACAAGCGGCGTACTGGATACGGAACCGTCTTTAGGAAATGGAACCAAAAAAATAAATGGAGAACAAGAAATATCTGATATTGTCGTGCGGTTAAGTAATGCAAGTATTAATTCGACAAGCTCGAGTATTACTACGTCCAGTACCAGTTCGTCTGATACAAATCAGCCAAGTGGCACTGCAGCAGTTAATAAAATTTCTGAACAGTGGGAAAATCGAAGCTCAGGAGTATCAAAGACGCAATGGTTCCAAAATGGCATCTCCGCGTCAACTCCGAATACTTTCAATGTAACAGATACTTCATCTTCAACGCTTAATAATTCTTCGGCTACAGTCAAATCATACACAACACCAAATTCTAGTAAGCCAGGGCCTTCTACAGGAGCAATTCCTAAGAGTATTAGCTTTGATATGACTGCAGAGAAAGGAGACAAAGATTTATTAGATGAAGATCAAAAGAATAAACGCGGATTCTTTGTTAAATTGAAGATGGGTTTTCGAAATCGGCGTGGTAAACCGATACGGGGAGCTGAAGAAATGATTTCTGGACGATACGAAGGTAGTGAAGGTGATTTGCCAAGAAATAGACGATACATTTTTATTGATGATGGAAATGGAGTAGCTAACCGAACTGTGGAGGAGACGTCGGAGGATATTTTAGCAAAATATCGACGTAAGCCTTCGGACACCAATACATCGGATTCAAGTAGCAGTGGATCGAAAAGAAAAAGTTCAACTGAAGGAGCGGTAGCCTCCACTATACATAATAACGCTAATACATTGAGTAGTATTAATGATGATGAAAGGTGGACGATTGATCGTAGTAATGTGGAAGGAAGTTTTGCGTTTAATGATGCCAAGCGAAAATTAAGAATTGTATTCAGTACGGCTTCAGACCAAACGTCAACTTGGGATGTCCATATCGGTAGAGTTGGGGTAAGTTAATAGTATTTTAAGGTGCATGTAAATTTCATGAAATTGATAAACTTAATTATGAATACATTTTCTTAGTTTATTCAATATATTTTCTTACTGCGTTTTGAAAGTTAAAAGCAAATAGGGTGTTTGGCAAACTACGGAAATTTAATATTGCTTTCAATGATATTTTATATGTACAAGATTGTTTTTCGACGTGTGATTTTAAGTTTTACAGACATATTGGGAAATAGGCCTAGGTTGTGTTTTCATATTCTGCCGTTAATCTAACAACCATTTCTGGAAAATAAGCCTGAATAGACCAGGGTAGATGTTTGAATCAAAAAAAATTATAGTAGGATGAAACACATTGGAAAAGGAAGAGAATATAACAAAAATTAAAGGGAAAATAAATTACAGTCAATTTGAGGTGGGGAAGTGGAAAGGGGGGGGGGGTGTTTAAAAAGGTAGAAACGGTGTATCTCTATTTCCGACAAAACTGCAAGTCCTATGGAAAAAGTTAAATTGCAAAGTTGTAGATAATAAGTAGATCTACAACTTTTGTACCACTTTTTTCACATAACCTCAAAATTAATGTGAAAATTTCCAATAACTAAGTGTTTAATTTTTATCTTTTACAAAAAAAAAACTTTTTTACAAAATTTGGTGAAAAACCTTTTAGCTTTTTATATCCCAAACACACTGTATTTTTTTATTTTGTTAAAAAAAATTAATTTTTTCATCTTATGACTTAATATCGAAAAAGCACCCTTATTATCAATCGAAAATTCTCACGTCAAAACATTTGATTTTTTAAAAAGTCGGTGAGCTTTTTGTTTGTTGAAACCTCTACTTTCTGATGGTGCAAAAAATATAAACATTACAATGTTAAATGTTCCCAGAAAATGCAATAATTATAAGGTGAAAAAACTAATATTTTTAATAAAAAAAAATACAGTGTGTTTGGAACATTAAATAGGAAGTTGGCACCAAATTTCCGTGTAAAAATATTTTTTTTGTAAAAGATAAAAATTAAAAACCAAAAACTTGATAATTTGCATTTTTTACATAAATTTTGAGGTTATCCGAAAAAAATGTTAGCACAGAAGTTGTAGATCTACTTATTATCTACAATTGTGTCACTTAACTTTTTTTTCATAGGACTTGTAGGTTTGTCGGAAATAGAGATAAACCGTTTCTACCCTTATCCCCCCTTGTTTCCACTTCCCCACCTTAGATCGACCATAATTTAATTTTCTTTTCATTTTTCTTATATTCTGTTCCTTTTCCAATGGGTTTCATCCTACAATAATTTTTTTTCACTCTTTACCACTTTCAAAGGCTTTAGCACTGGTCTAGAATTAGTAATTCTCCTTATGACAGTTAGTGGAGAGTTGAATGAAGATTCAACATTCACCGTAATATCCTTTTTCGAAAAATATGGAATTAGCGGTTTTACGAAGGAGCCACTGAATTGTGAAAATATCTTCTATTAAAATGCTTTTAATTATTCTTTTTAATATAATAAATGATTTAATTTGGACATACCTAGCCCAGTAGAATATTATCTTAACGGTTAATAATTTCGTCAATTACATATTTTAAACGATTACTATTTAAGAAGACTTTTAAAAAGTGTTATTAGTTAAGAAAAAAATATTTCAGCGAATACCAAATGAAAACTTACCAGACAACGAGTTGAAATCTTTTCTTCGACTACAACTTGCCAAAGCGAGAAATCTTTGCGATTGGCCACTGGTAGCTCTGATTAGTGAAACATTGCGTTGTGTTTCACTGTTCGACACTGCAGCATGTCGAAAATTACTATTAGCCATGAGGCAAGAGCATATAAAACGTGGAACTTACATTCGTTATTTGGTTCGATGTCGTCAAGAATTACTATCAACTTTGGCTCATATTGACGGGTTCGTATTTAATTCTTCATCATAACTTACTAATAATTAAAAAATGACTCCTAATATTTTTTTTATAGACTTAACACACAAATAACTTGCGATAGACAACTGTCATCCAGCTACTTGGTAACGGTATGCGTTCGAATGTTTTTGGAACGTCGTGAACTTTCGGTTTTGGAATTTTGCGATGAATTTCAAACTCTTTCATTGGCGGATGAAAAGACTGATCTGTTAAATACGTTTTTGCTGCAATTAGCGAATGAAATGGAAAAAGATATTAATTGGAAAGGTATTCTTTTTCTTTTAAAAAAATAATTCTATATAAAAATTTGTTTGAAAAAATTTTTTTTCTTAGATGTTAGTGAATCTCAAATAGCTTTAGCAAGAATAGCAATAGAGCGAGCATTAATTAGTCGAGTATACGTTCATGCCTTATTTCCAAATGGTGAAGGTGATATTTCTAGAGATCTGTAAGTTGTTTGCTTATATAATACAACCGTTTGAGCACTTAACAAAATAATTTTATTTTTAGAGTTTTAAATAAGCATATTGAAAAATTGTCTAAAACAGTTACTCCAAATCATAAAGATCTTCGAATTCATAAAATTTTCCATTATGAGTGTCCGTGGACCTCAGCTCAAGAAGCAATTTCAGCTATTTCGGCGTATAAAACTGCTGAAGACAAAGTCAAATGTGTCGTACGTTGTGCTACGTCGATTATGCATTTATTGTCGTTGTCTTCTGATCGAGGCTGTCCTACTGCTGACGACTTCACACCTGTACTTGTATACGTTTTAATTAAGGTATATTTTATTTTTAATACTTCAATTTTCTTAATAAATATAGTGAAATATCTGGTGCGAGGCGTCACACTACTTTCTTTTACTTTCATTTATGAAAATACTTGCTGTTAGTCAAAAGAAATATAAGCACTTTGTGACAATACATATAAATAGAACTATATGCATACAACCTATATGTATGTATATACGAATTCCCAACCTGCACCCCAGAACCACCCTTATTCGAATTTTCCCAGGAAAAAGTTTCAAATAAAAGTTGTAGCCATTAAGTCTAACAACTATAGAAAGTTTAAAGAAAATCGTTGGAGCAGTTTTCAAAAAAAAATTGAAAAAGCTCAAAAACGCCAAGAGTAAAGTAGAGCTTTCGGTTAACCGATTTTAACCAAAAGCTTTGCGGCACAACTAGGTATAATATGGAGGCCAGATTCCAAGTTTGGTGAAATTCGGATAAAGCTTTCGATATGATATGGCTGTCACACAGAGACATGTTTCTAAAAACCACTATCTTGGACTCAGGGGACCTCAAAACATGTATTTCCGTTGAAAGTTCGAATTCGAAAATTCGATCCGATTACAATACTTCCTTTACTATTAAGTAGTAAAAGAAAGTAATATGTATACACTATACAGCTTATATATACATATGTACATATAGGTATACGAATTCCGAACCTTCCGAAAAAGTTTCAAATAAAAGTTGTAGCCACTAATGAGTCTAAGAGCTATAGAAAGTTTAAAGAAAATCGTTGGAGCCATTTTCGAAAAAAATTGAAAAAGTTTAAAAACCTCTAGAATAAAGTGGAGCTTTCGGTTACCCGATTTCAACCAAAAGCTTCGTGGCACAACTAGGTATAATAGGGAGGTCAAATACCAAGTTTGGTGAAATTCGGTTAAAGCTTTCGATACGATATGGCTGTCACACACAGACACACACACAGACATGTTTCTAAAAACCACTTTTTTGGACTCAGGGGACCTCAAAACATGTATTTCCGGTGAAATCTCGAATTCGAAAATTCGACCCGATTACAATACTTCCTTTACTATCTATATAGTAGTAAAAGAAAGTAAAAATGGTTAATGCAAAACTAATGGAACTAAAAATTTTTTCGTCTTAAAATACATTATTTTTTAGAATGTCAGCCTTTATTTAGTCTCATTTTTAGTGTTATATTTCATATCATTAACCCCGTTACCAATGTATTAAGTTAGACTAGGTTTGTTCCAGTTGAAAATACAACCATATATTGAACGGTACATGCGGAACAAATATTTTCTTTCTTTTTATTTTTAATGCCTTTACATAAAATTATAGTAGCTTTTACCCATGAAGGGTAATAGGAAGGAAATATATATCTGTGTTAAACAAATTAGTTGATTAATAGGAAAAAATGACCATAACAAACAATTAAAGCGACCGTTAATAACTAAAAAGGAGAAATATATTCATATTGTCAATTGGCGATAGATGTTGATTTCGTCTGTGTCGTATTTGTTAGAGCAGAGGTCCTCAATATTTTGCACTTTTAAAATTTTTTTTAATTCATAGCTTTTATGAAGAATTTTATGTTTAAGTAAGATATTAGAAAATCTTTCCCTTAAGTACGCATTTTGATAGATTAAATATGAACTAGTTTAGTTCAGTCGCATTTAAAATAGTTGATGTTTAATACGGGTCCAACATTTAGTTGTATTGTGGAAAAAAAATTTTGAGTAGTAATACAGCTATAATCATTTATAAAAAATTTTATTGTTTGTATAAAATATATATTTGACATTTCATTCTTTTTTTCTATTATGGAGTTTCCTTCTCGGAAAAATAAAAATAAAACTTCCAGTTATATATACAGTATTATATACACCAATACCTCGCTTTGCGTCGTTTCGTTTTGCGTTTTTTCGAAGTTGCGTCGCTGCTGAATTAGTACTAATTGTCACCGTGCGTCGTTAGATTTTCGAAGTTGCGTTGTTTTGGGTTCGAGTTTTGTATGTAAAAATGCTTGCTATAGAAAATCGTAATTCACTTTGCGTCGTGTTTTTTTGGAACGTAACCACGACGCAAAGTGAGGTATTGGTGTATATGGATGCAGTAGCAAGTCTTGCAGGGATGGCACAATTCGATTTTATAGTTATCCTAAAGTAAATAGCAGTTCTGTTACTATAAAAAAAAATAAGTTTGACGAAGATGAACTGCTGTCTAATGGTTGTAACCCACATTTAATTAGACGCTCTGCTTCAAGTATACTCTCTCCACCAACAACACTTTTATGGCTAAAGCACACGTGAAAGTACAATTTTTTTTTATATAAATTATCGTATTATTAGAATAAATGTTCATTCAGATCCTTGTTAATAAGTACTGATATATATAGTTAGAGGGGCAATGGATCGGGATTTATCAATGAATGCAAAAACAGAATATCAGGTCCTTGCGATAGGTTTTAGCGAATAATTCTGCTCTTTGTGTGTAACGTTGAGAAACTGTTCAAGTTTGAGCGAAGAAGAACGAATTACTTGCTAATGATGCTGGAACAAACATCGAATCGATATTATCTCATTGAAGTGTGTTGACTGCTTTTTATACGCCTCGGCTATTTGGCTTTTGGGCTCATCTCATTAGTCGTGCTCTCAGGACCAATGAGTCTAGTTGCTAGTAATAGCTGCTTAATTTTAAGTCTTATGTACTTAAAATGCAATTATAAAAGACTTTCCTCCCTATTTGAAATTTTTGTATCTGATTGATCGTTGCAGATAGATTTTAATTTCGACTATCCGACAGTTTCGGTTTCGGTTACGGAATTCCTTAACATCCCTGGTTCATTCAAGATGAATTTGAGCCCGTGCATTAACGTTAGAACATATAGGCAGTGTAAAAATAGCGTTCCAGTTTATACATCGTGGTTTCCGTACGGGATCGTTTGTATATCAGATGAACTTGTGATTTTATATTATACAGCTTTCTGATCGTCGTGCTTTTTTAAAAAAGTCATTTGAAACCAACCTATTATGTAATCGATAACAACAAAAATACAGATTTTAAGTGATTTTTTTCGTGTTAAGCTATTTATATTATAAATTAAAAATTATATTAAAATTGATACTAGACTTAAAATTTCATTAAAATAATGATACTATGTTATTGATTATATAATGTAAACCAAATTTAATTTCAAATTAAACGCGTTCTTGATAAAAGTTTTCCGCTATAATTGTAAATTTTTACAGGCTAATCCACCATCGTTACTATCTACAATACAATACGTAAATAGTTTTTATGGAAATCGTTTGAAAGGAGAGGAACAATACTGGTGGATCCAATTTTGCTCAGCTGTCGAATTTATCAAAACTATGGATTATTCAGATTAAGTATTTCTTTTAAAATAAACACATAATATAGTTAGTGTAAGAAAAAAAGTTAGTAATTTGTAGGAATATCAAATAGTTGATTAAAAAATACTATTTTCGATCAATTTTTTTCTCAGAGTTAAAAGTGTAATCATCGATAGTATAATCTGTGATATGAGAAGCAAATTATGTATTTGAATAAAAAAAAAGTTTATATATATAAATACATTGGTTAGGTATATAATATATAAACTATAATCGTATAAATATATGTATTTTAAAATAAAAATATATATGTTTATATAAAACTGAATTAAATATATTGTCGATGAAATCTGTATTAGTAACAATCATGCATATAAAAATATTGTATATATTTTAATTTATCCTTGAAAGAATAGTAGAGTAAAAAATGCTAATGCAAAAGATAAAAACTTGTTGAAACATTTATTGACACAGCTTATATTTATGAGATTATGGAAAATAATAAAATATATTTTTAAATACCGATTGATTGCAAGGCCTGAAGTCGTTGATGACTTCTCACATGAACTAATATACTGTAAATGGTGCTCTCATACTAACATATTTTAGTTATTGGAATTGCAATATAGCTTCGTAGGCAAAATTGTAAAATTAAATAATTGTGTACAATGGAAAAACTTGGAACATTTTCAATATTATATTTTCATAATATTTGATTTTATTTAAACGTTGAAATAAAGCATTTGTGGAATATTGCAGAAAACGAGAAAACATTTTAGATTCGTATAAAAAATTGTAAAACTAACAGATATATTTGTAATCATAATATGTTCGGTTCTATGAAAAGTGATCTTTGTAAAAAAATATATAATATATTTGCTTGTGTACGTAATATACATTCCTTCCAAATATTCTAAGAAAAGGGAAAACTATATAGCAGAAATATTTTACAAAATAAAAATATTTTTTCAAATTGTATTCTATTTTTAATTTATTATATATATTTGCAATTAGCGCACAATATTTTCACGCAAGTAGAATCATTATTATCATTGTTATTTCTTATTACAAATATTTTATCAATGTGCAGTTGTAAGTCTAATTGTATCTTTTTTCTTAATAGCATGGTTTTAATTTTTGTTGTATTTCATTATTGTTTCATGAATTTGTCTTTGTGTTAACAATAAAATATATTATTTTAAAATATTTATCGTGTTCGAGTTTATAAGTATAGATCATTCCATTTTATTCTTCTTTTTAATCTTTTAACTCAGATGAAAAGATTCTGTTTTCATTATTATTATTATTCAAAATGTATTTTAGTCATACAAAATATGGTAAATTATATTTATTTCATACAAGAAGAATTAGCTTAGGTATATTTTCTAGTACACTGTATGAAAGAAGAACAAATGACATGGTAAGTATTAACATTGATTAAATATTAACATCCTCCATACCAGGAGTGGGTAATCTTTTGTACAATAGGAGGCAGTATAAAATTTACGTTTTGTTCGCGAGCAATTACAGTTAATTGGCATTACGACTTTCTACGTTATGGCGTTGGCAAAAAATTATGAATAAAAATGTTGCTATTTGTGTTTAATTTTAACTGTTGTTCCATACTATAGAATGAACCAAAATTAAATTGAAAAATGCATAGACTATAAGAACTATATACAATGAGAAAATTATAGGCATGACCAGATTTATAATTAGACAACATATAGGCAAGTACCTAGAGCGGTAAATTTTAAGGAGCAGCAAATTATAGAACAAGGAATTATTATTGCCAAAAAATAATGTTAATTTATGTTAACATCATAATATCTTCAGAACAATATTTAGTTTTTGAAATTCATGAAAAACTATTGAATATTTTTAAGGATTACAAAGACGCTGATAGATCAAAAAAGAGTGAAACTCAATTTAAATTCGCATATCTGTGTAGAATATAGATTGAGGGTAGCAACTGTCCTCATTCAGCGCAACTCTTCAATAAACTGTGCCTATTGAGCGGTTAATTCTCCATAGGTTAAATATTTGTTGTCAATAATCTCATGATAGTGAAATACCTTTTCACTACAAATATTGGATTGAATTGAATTTTTCTTACAATATTGAAATGAACTGAAACTATACTCTACCACTACTACCATAATAATTCAAATAAAATAAACTATAATTGATTACCTGTGACTTCGTTTTTAACAAAATTAGTATTAAAAAAAGAAGCTAAAAAAATAAGCTTCTGTCTATATATTACATACTTTCTCTCTGTGTCTACGAAGAGATAGGGATAGGAAGAGAGAAACTATGAAATCACTTGTTAGCTACGCAAGCAGTAGGACAATTGCTGAGAATTTAGTTACAAACGTTACAAATATCAAACGCATTGTATGATAAGTATAAAAACCAACTCAATAAAAAATAATAAACTGAATAATTTTAAATATATTTTTTCAAACTCAGATGAACGAATACAGAAACAAAAAAATCATATAGATTCGATATAGATTAATCTTTCAGGTTCTTTAGATTCATTATTACAAAATTAGTACCTACAAATTAATAATTTTAGAGAAGGACTCAAAAATTCAAAATACCTTATAGTCTAAGATCCGAAACTTCATCGACCTTCACCGAGTTGATAATAGAATGAAACATATTTTATCATGAATTTAGTATACTAGAAAATTTATTAAAAATAGGTTGGCTACAAAAATCCTGGACAGACCTTTTTTTAATTTTAAAAAAAAATGATGTTTAATAGAATATTGCAACATCAAGATAATAGAAAAAAATTTATATCATCATAAGCGCTGTTTTATTGCGAATACGTTAATATAGGTTTGTCTGCAAAAAGTTCGGTCCTATTAGGAGTTTGCGAATTTTAAAGATTTAAATTTTAATGCGCGTGGAAATGTGTGATAGAGAGATCCGAAGTAAGTATACTGTGTAATAATAAAGAACCCAACATCGCAGTCGCCTGTGATGTGTAAATTTTTTTCTATTTGTTGCAATATTTTATTAAAAATCATGACTTTAAAACATAATTAAAAATAGTCTGTCCAGGATTTTCTAATTTTCTAAATTCATGATAAAATATGTTACATTCTATTATCAACTAGGTGAAAGTCGATGTAGGTTCGGATCTTCTACTATTAGTTATGAAGGCAAACTCAATCAATGGTAGAGGCGCTAGAGGACATAAAATAATTTTTTATATTTTTGAAACCTCAAATGAACAAACTCAAAAGCAACAAAAGCAATTCTTTATATTTGCATATAGATTTATAAGTGCAAAATTAATATTTGAGAAAACTAATAATTAAATTGGGAGGTTTAGGAGAAGGGCTCAAAAAGTTTAAAACTTTCAACCCTCTCTTTGACACAATTAGGGAAAATGTTTTTAATTTTTTTGTGGTTTTGTCTTCAACGTATCTTTCAGTCAACCACGGTAGTGTTTTAGAGAAAAAAATGGAAAAGATATAGCAATAACTATTGTACACAATTTCAGCCATATTTTGAATACGCGTCGTAGAGATCGTAGAGATGCGCGAGTGCAAAAATAATTCCCGAAAACCCCGGATGAAACTTCTGCATGTTCTGCATTTGCCTAGTTTGCCTATTTTCTGTAATATCATTTTTATTCTCGTTCGATGTAATTCCATTTACAGCTCCACCCCATCACAAATCGCATGCGTCAAAACCTAGGCACGCTGTTTCTTCCGGTTTTAATATCTTGAACAGTCAAGATGGGTGAGTGTCTTTCCATTATTATTGACGTGAAAAATAAAAATTATCCTTTTTTTATTACTTAAAACTTTTTCCAAACGATTTGTAACAGTGTTATTATTCTCTCTAAATAATTTGTTTTGCATTTAATTTTGTGTGAGACGAGTAAAAACCATTTAAGTAACACCGTCACAAGCATGAAAGCCGTAGTTCACTTTTAAATCCAGTCAATCGATGCATTTAATGCTAAAATTTTTGTTTGAAACAATCAAATTTTAGTTCTTCTTCACCCCTTAGATCATTCGTGTGCAATATTTTTTTGATTTAATGTTTTCTTCGTTTTTCTTTTGGTAGGTAAACCCCGTGGACTACGCACGGCGCGAAAGCATGTAAATCATCGTAGAGAACAGCGTTGGGCTGATAAAAATTACAAAAAAGCACATTTAGGAACAAGATGGAAGGCCAATCCTTTCGGAGGAGCCTCTCACGCAAAAGGCATTGTATTGGAAAAAGTGTAAGTAAACTTTTTTTTCTCATTTTTCCATATACATCAGTGCAGAGATTCGAAGGCGTTTTAAAATCGATGCTTGGAACTATCGAATGGCTAAAGGCTTATTTTTTGCGCAGAATTTTCTTGTGACATTTGTTTTTTCAATATTCAAATCACAGGATAATTCTGTGCGAAGAATTGTCTTCAAACAACAAATTAAGGATTTATTTAATTTTTTTTTCTTAAATTGAAAGTAATCAATATTACATGTTATTACTAGGACGTATTATTACTATAAGTATAAGATATAGCTTGCATAGAATGCCACATGGAGTCAGCAGCTTGATTTACAAAATGAATTAGGTAGCGTTACACCTGTGGTAGAGTAATTGAAATGTGTTTAGAAATTCAATTGATAATGTTTTATTATCAATTAATGTTTCATTAACATTTCTTTGTCTCACGAGAGTTGATTATGTTATATTTTAATTAACATAACCGTAGTTGAGAGGCTAACAGTTTATTTTTCTTCAATTTAACTATTAGGATGTGTCATGTAATTTTACTTTTACAATTTCAGTGGTGTTGAAGCCAAACAACCTAATTCCGCTATCCGTAAATGTGTAAGGGTACAATTAATTAAGAACGGTAAAAAAATCACGGCATTCGTTCCTCGGGATGGTTGCTTAAACAATATTGAAGAAAACGACGAAGTTTTGGTCGCCGGATTCGGTCGTAAAGGACACGCTGTTGGTGATATTCCCGGTGTTAGATTCAAGGTAATTTTATATGTGAATGTATGATGTATTATTTTTTAATTTTTTTTTTCTTAACTTACAGGTGGTTAAGGTAGCCAACGTATCCCTCTTAGCTTTATACAAGGAAAAGAAGGAACGTCCACGATCTTAATCATGTTATTATTAAGAAACTATTTAAAAATATAAAAATGTAATAAATATTTTGTACGTTTTAAAATAAAAACAAGTGTTTATTACAACAAATTTTTTTTCGAATTTCCTATTTTTTCTCTATTTCTTAAGTTAAGACCGCTAAGACTTACTCAATTAAATTAATTGGACTGAAATACAAGTTCATTTATTTTTGAAATAATGTGAGCCTAATTTGTTATAATTTAATTAGATGTAGTAATTGTTATCAGATCCTTTTTGTGATTACGAATTAAAGGATAATGGATCAATAAAACGTTCTGACTAAATCAATTTGCAATGTTTCGCTTTATTTTAAAGCGTTTTCAGACTCATGAAAAGCTAGCAATCCAATTAGGAAAATGAGAAATTTATTATACACACAGTACTTTCTCTTATGAAACTCGCTGTTGGTTTAAAAGAACATAAAAAAAACCACGATTGGAACAAATTTAATTATCATTTGAAAAGTATTTAAACATCTACATGAACAGATCTATAGACATACTGCTTCTATATATACACACAAGCTCCTACTCTTAACCCTCCTTGTTTGAATTTTTCCAGAAATAAGTTTCAAATAAAAGTTGTAGGCACCAATGAGTCGAAGAATTACAGAAAGTTTAAAGAAAATCGTTGGAGCCGTTTTCGAAAAAAATTGAAAAATCTCAAAAACTTATAGAATAAAATAGAACTTCCGGTTAACCGATTTCAATCAAAAGCTTCGCGACACAACTAGATCTAATAGGAAGGCAAAATTCTATTTGGAGACATACGAATATAAAATATTAAAGCCTTCGATACGATCATACTATATTGCTGTCTCCCTCCCCACACACAGACATGTTTCTAAAAACCAATTTTTTTGATTCAGGGGGTCTCAAAACATCAAATTTCGGTGAAAACTCGAATTCGACCTGATTACAATACTGCCTCTACTATATTAGTAGGAAAAGAAAGTAAAAGTTTTCTATTGTTGGTGCACAAAACACATTTTCTGTCCTGGCCGCGGTTATTTGTTAATGTTTATTGACATCATTGGCATGGTTCTGCGGTTAAGAGTGGGAGTTCGTATTTACATAGAGACTGTATACATAATACATACATATAAGTACTGTTTATATAATATATAGATAATTTTACAGTATTCTATTTATATTTTTTGAAGTATGTATGTATATAACTGTTTTATGCGCGCTGGACTTGGAGAGTAAACTGGTGAATGTGTTACGAAAAGTGTGATCTGGCGAGGTGAACGGAAGTTGATAAGGGTGATATACGTTGGGTAAAGACCGAATGAGAGTTACGTTCGTATATGTAATACACGATTCTCCGATTTCTTTTCGTGCGGATCTGCGTGTGTCCTGAGTTTAACGTCTAGAGTCGAGAGTTGACATAGATCTAGATGGAGCAAGCGAGCCCATACATTTTCTTTCTCTCATTGCCCGTTGTTCTTATCATAAGTCTTTTGTTTCAGTCTTACAATCTACTAAAGTACCAGAAACCAATAATTGAAAACAATGAATAAAAATAAAATCTTAATTATTGATTAATATGTGAAAACCCATACTACATATACACATAGCATAGATAGCGAAGGAAGTTATATACTTCTAGTGTGTGATCCGCAAGTACCCTCAATTTTAATCAGACGTGGGCTTTGTTCATGTTCTCTTAACCAACAGCGAGTTTCTTGTAAAAGAAAGTAAACTGTAAACGCGTCGCAGCAGATATTTTATTTTCAAATAATATGCTAAATTGCATCTCGTAGTAACATTTTTTCATAGGTAAAAATAAAAAAAATAGCAGTTAGGAATTTTTAAACAAAAATGATTGATTATTGAAAATATTATTTTAGATTACAAGTAAAAATAATGGAATATGAATTATATATTATTTAAAAGATTAAATTATCAGGAAATTGTCTAATAATATAATATTATGTAATTAAAAGTTACAGTTCCTGATAATTTAATCTTTTAAATATGAAATAATATGGATGCTATTAACAATAATTATTAAATGTTATACTGTACAAGTACTTGATGTTATAAATAAATTTACGGAAACTCTAAGATTACTTGTTTAAAAAAATTTTAACACAATTTTTTAATGGACAACACAATTCTTCAACATGCTAGGTAAATATAGATAATGCTAAATGAATTTTATTTTAATATAAATAAATAAATGCTATATGTTAAAAATAATAGTGTAAGCAATTATAAAAAAAATAAATAAAAACATTGTTCTTATTCTGATGTTGAGGTGGAACAATTCTGTCATATCCACTCCAGGAGAGGATGGAAAAAGCGGCGTTTGATTATTATATTTTCGGTGGTATATTTGATGACCAGCGATTTGGTGTAGGCCATTACACGCTTCGGAGCTCTTATAGTTTTCATGTGCCGCTTCTAATGGGGCGACACAAAGCCGTCTTATGTGAGGATTATAATTGGTACGGAGATTACTTAAGTTCCCGGATACATTAACCGCAACTCGTTAGCGAGAAGTTTATACTTCGCAATTTGATTTTTTGACAGTGCCGAGATTGCTTTTACTTGTGATGTTATGATACATCGATCGATCTAATAGATCTTTGACGGTGCATAAGAATTGGCATCTTAGACATTATGTGATTATAAACTTAATTGAACGAAGTACACTTAAAAATCATCTTTTAAAGATTTTTACGTATGGTGTAACTCATCGTCACTTTATTGTGAACCTTTTTTATTGCTTTTATGGGTCTAAGGATTTTTCTTGCTTTAATCACCGTGACTAATAAAATGTATAGTATTGTGACCCTCTGGTCTGACTAGGGGTATGTCAGGCTTCTATAGAAAGCCAGCACCTATTTTTTTTTTGTTCTTCTAGTTTTTTACTTGTTCAGCGATCCTCAAAAGTTGCTATTCATAGTGTTGATATGAGCAGCAATTTCCTGAGGAAGTGTTCTCTTCAGTCTTCTCTGGGCTCTACACTGACCCAAGTTTAGTTCAACGGCACTTGAACAGAGAGAGATATTTTCAAAAAATCTTTTTGCAAGACTTCTTGTGTGCTCCTTTATGCCTGCCATGCCCAGTTCGTTATGGATCTGAGAGTTCCGAATGTACCATGGTGCTTTTAAAATGATGCGCAGTGCCTTATTTTGGAATATTTGTAACTTTTTAAAATTTCCTTCGGAAGTGTTGAACCAAAAAGGACAACCTTAAGTCAATATGGGTCTGATCATAGCCTTATAGATCATTAAAAAGCACTCACTGCACGAGCACCTATTTAGGAGCTGCCATTGCTTTCTTACCAATAGCAGTATGTCCGCCTTTCTAAGGTGATATATTTTTCTTTTGAAAGCTGTCTCACAAGATCATTGTAATTTGTAAATGCCCCGCCGTTTTCAAGCAGAGACGGCATATGTTAGTGTCAGCCTTTCCAATCTTATGACGATGGTAATTTAAGATACAATGGCCTCCGAAAAGGTTTGTTAGGAGCCTTACATTTTCTGAGTGATAGTTCGTCATGGACCCTTTTTTTGGGTGTTGGTGTATGAGGTGGTTTGGGAAGTGAACAATGAAACCTCGAACGCTCCCAATTGATGTACATCTTTAGATTAATATACAATTGCTGCGGTCCGATGCGGACCAAAATAAATAATGTAATGAAGACGGTCGAATCAGCTCTGGTCAAGATGGATATCAACTGGAGACGGTTCACAAAGCGTAAAACTCCTCTCGTTGCAACGCTGAGATACTGTCCAAGTTTGGGCGAAGAATATCGAAATGCTTGCGAATAATGCCGGATCGAAAGTCGAGGCGATACTGATTTGTCGAGGTGTGCTGACTGTTTTTTGTACGCCTCGGTTGTACCGGCCGCTTCAAGTTGTTCGCCTTATAGCGATCATGATGGTGGCTGGGGTAAACATTAGAAATTATTTCAAAAATTGTTATTATAAAGTTATACTAACAAATTTTACCTCGTCATGTGCGTCTAAAGCATAAATGAACAATTGAAGCCATACGATGGTCACCACCCGTGCAATTTCTTCAAATAGCCATTTCTCCATTAAACAAATATTAACCATAATTGATTATTGAACCGTCGAAACACCTACAGCCAAAAACAAAACATGAAAACAACAGTGAGAAATTTTAAGTATTATTGTTGACTAGTTTGCAAGATCCACCCGCGAGTTGAATCAGTCGTTTTGATGCTAACAACGAAACAATGAGTGCAGAGATAGATAAAACGAAATATAATCACATATCACCGTGGTCTTCAATGGCATTGGGAACACAGGACACCGGACACCGTTTCATAATTGGTGCACCAGAATACTGCCAATACTTCCAGTTGAATCCAATGATGAGAAGAAATTCCCCAGTTTCAAACATTACATTTGATGAATGGGTTTATTAAGGTCCCATTGCTAAAATCTCAAGAAATTATAAACATTCTGATGTTGTGCAAATTGATGTGCAATTCTGATGTTCTGAAATTAAAAAAAAATATATTGTTAATAATTCAATTCATAATCAAATAGGTAAGAACTTACTTTCCCTGCATGAGCTTAATTGTAATGCTCCGCTAAAATAGACAGGAAGACATTGAAGATGACTTCCCCGCGGAAGCGATTCCGGAAAATAAACTCATGCAGGTATGAGGAAAACGATTCGGGGGTAATCCTGAAATATCTCCGCAATCTCCTTTTCGCTCTCAACTGCAGATTTTTGATGGTTCGCGTATGGACGATAGGGTTGACAGAATGGTGTTGGTGCACAACAACAGAATGCTTATAAATCCCATCATTGATTTTCTTAATGTTGCCATAAACGCCCGATCCATCAGACATAATATGTGAGCCTGGGAGAATATACCTGCAAATATAATTTGTGTTTAAAAATTCCATAAACGAAATATCTTATTAATTTTACAAATGTTTCATGGTGTTCAGACTACGTTTTATTATTGAGTCTAAAAATCAATTTATATTACATACCTCTCAATCAATGGAATCAACGTTTCGGTACGGAGGTCTGGAACCTCAATCAGGAAACAGTTTCCGGTGCCCCTCTCAATACCGCCAAAGAGCCAATGGCTTTCTTGCGACTGCCCACGCTGATATTTGCTGTAAATATACTTCGAGCTATCGATCTCTACAATAATGTTGTCGCCGTTAGCATCAAAGCCACCGATTTGTTGTGGATGGGCTTCAAGCCACCATTCACACTTCTCGCGGATGAAGTTGTACAAGTCAACAACAACACCGCTGTTTTCCACTGCAGCTTCATGCTTTATGAGCCGCTGCGGTATGTCGACAGCCCAACAATAAATTATGATCAATATTTGGAAAATAGACAAATGGCTATTTTCGAAGAGGGATCCTATTTTTATGGATCTGTAGAAATTGCACGGGCGGCACTGCCAACGGTAACCGTCGCTGTTTCGTGTATGCCGATTCAAGGAACAGTTACCGTGGCATACATCGCATAACTTTGAATTTTTGATTAGACGCCGACGAGCACACCATCTTAACGGTTTTAACGTGTCTAATTTATCTAGAAACGTCTTTCCCAAGGCGGACAGACGAATCAAACCGTCGCCCCGAATTTGATCGTCATTCAAAACTTCGTCGGGCGGAATGATAAATAGATCACCGCTTGGAGTCATAGCGATTATATATAAAAGCACAATGTTATAACGGTTGTAACTTTGAACTAAAGTTATAAACTGAATGCAACTGAATGTAATGTCCGTTACTATAGAGCGTACAGAAGGGCAACCCCCCCCTATCACCGTGTTAACGAAATGCGCCCAAATCTCTTCCGTCACCAGATAGCATTTAAGGGCGACTGGTTCACTCTAGCGTTGTTCATTGGTTAATTTCGTTTATTTCGTTGTAATTGGTTGCAGTATTTGAACAGTATATATGGCGCGAATATTTGAGAATAATTGACGTGATTGCAGAGAACGAAAATGTTACTATTTTGTAATTTCTGTTTCGTCTGTTTCAAAAAGTAAAATATTTTTACTAGTGGTTTTACTAGTACACACGGCAGTTATGGCAATACAGAAACGGCTTTAAAACTTTCTAACGCACTTGCACTTAATAAATGACTCATAAGTTCACAAATCATACAGGTCTGTAGGGTCTGAAGGAAACTGCACAGTACAAGCGGTACAAGCCGTGTTAAGCAGTACTGCTGCATAGTGCTACAATAGGAATATGTAGCCAACTTCAGACGACACGTAGCGCCCTTCAGCGCTAACGGACAGTGACGACTTCTTTTTTTGAAATTTGAATGATTTGAATTTACTTTTGTTTAAATTATGGATGGTGATATTGAAATAAGAGAGATATTGGATGAATGTACTGAAGCCCTCACCGAGACGGGAATAAAATGAACATGAGTGATGAGCGTAGTAAGCTTAGTGCAACTGAACCAAAATAAACTGAAGAACCAAATCAGTCTAAAAACGAGTCATGACTCATGGTCGACGTAGCCAGAATGGCCAGAATACTGTTAAAAGGGGGCCAGGCGTATAAAAACCAAGAATTTACCGAAGAGTAACTGTTCAAATTAATTAATTATGTATAAATAGCCAATAATTTATATCAATGGTTATACGGTTTATATATATATGATATTATGACATATGTATAATTTTAAACTCCGGTACCAGTATTGGTACCCTTTCAATATGCGCCTCTATCATCTATGACAATGACAACAATCATTTTGCCGCCAATAAAGTTCGTTAGTTTTGGCTACAACTCTAGAAAAGCACGACCGAGACGTCCGTTAAGCTAGCCTTGGCAACCCAGCCCAATCAAATGAAACTATGCTGATGATTTAATGCTATTTTTTTGTCGTAGTTTAAATTTTGTCGCTCGTTTACGAAATTTTTGTAACAATGCTAACTTTCAAAAAAAGCATTGTCATGCAAAACATGCACTAAAGTGCAATAAAATTTTGAAAACAATGCGTAAAGAAATTTTTGCTAGTTAGTTGCTAATAAATTGCTTGAAAAAACCCATGTAAGGTTCTGAAAAAAAAAGTTTAGACGGTTTTAGCCTATATCCCCTATTTCGACGTGTTTTTAAAGCCCGCCACCGTGTCAGTTCCCAATAATAGTCAATTTGAAAATTTATCTTTACATAGTATAAAACAAAGTCGCTCCCGCTGTCTGTTCCCTTAGATCTTTTAAACTACAAAACGAATTTTAATGCAGCTTTCAGAAAACGATAGAGTGATTCAAGAGGAAGGTTTGTGGGTATAAAACATGCAAATTATAGTAGAGAAAAGTCGGGAAATTCAAAGATTTGTAATGTGATGTCATAACAAACATATTTTTGTGCACTTACATTGTAAACGCTGACTAAACCTTACGAGATAACTAATTATTTAAATTAACTAATATGCGGCGAAATTGTGTATTTTAAAAAGATTGATAAAAAAGCCCGTGGCGGTATATGTCTATCTCCTAAGGATAACCCACAGGAACCATTTTTATCTTTTACATATTACAAAAAAATTATTGGTTATTTACCTAGCTATTTTAAACAATACAGTATTATTCCTTATCTAATTAAATACATTAGATACGTGGTGCATTTCATGTAGATCATAATTGCTCATTACAGCAAATCATAAAAATGAATATCTTAAAAGATATCAGAGATTTAAAAAGCGTTGGCAGTACTGCTGGCTATTTTGTCTGTTTTATTGATATCTACTTCTTATGTATGTAAAAATATTATGTTGGTCCTTTTCTAGGACAAAACTCGAAAAATTCTGCACTATTTGAGCTCTAATTTTGATACAATAGCAGCTTCCATGTGATAGTTAACGGAGAAAGGAATGATATTGCTATCTGAATGATATATGATTGCTTCTTATGCCGGAACAATCGACAGTTCCCATAGGATAGCATAATAATTAAATCCTACAGGAACCGTGTATTTAAAAGAAGTTTAAATTAAAAAATTGATAATCTATACTAGAAAATAAATATGAATTGCAATTTAACCCGATAAAATTAATAATGACATTTTTAAAAATATTTGAATTTCTTTATTGCTCATTGTCGAAGTTACTAATTAGAAATAAACTTATTAAAATATTATAATAAATTTTCAAATAACTAACAATTACTTAACGGAACGAATTTTAATGAGGTTTTGTTAAAGATACCTCAGATCTTAACACATTGAATACCATTTATCCTAAAAAGGTACGGTTCCTGTAGGATAGCTCCTAATTTTTTCTACCAAAATAGCTGAACGGTTTTAAATGACATTTGGTATGAAAGATTTTCAGATTTTTTTAAGGGAACTTTTTATACTTAAAATCGTAATAAACCTGTAAGATTGTTAATATCAATTCCTAGAAAAGTAGTTTTAAGGATTTTGATGAACCTACTTTGGATCTAAAGTCTGAAGTATCTATCATTTTTTTCTGTCAAAATAGATTAATTTTTATATTTCGCTATGAAGGTAGGGAATCTATTAATGAATCAATTACTAGATATTCTCAGCAAAGCAAGCGGGTATCAGCTAGTTTTAAATTAAAAAAAAATTAAACCTACTCTTTATTAACAAAAAATGTTTTGTTTGTTTCATTAAAACATAAATATAATAAATGCTTTCAGTCTACTTAATTTCTCGTAAATTATTTTTAATTTATCTTATCTCTTATCACAAAAATATTAGCTGTTTAAATAAGGAAATCTTTAACTAACATTACTCATTTAAAGTGTCAGTGTTCTTTAATGTGTACCTATAATATAAAAATAAATAGGAGTATAATTAAATTTTTTATTTAAAAATGCGACCAGAATCATCAGATATAGTATCTGTAGCAGTTGATGTGAAGGGTGAAAAGCAGCTTAGAAAAATCAACATTAAACAACCATTGCATTCAATTATTGAGGAAATTGTTGGTGAAAACGAATTGGTATGTATAATTGGCTTATAGGTCAACGGATTAATAAAATGCATCGTTATTATAAGTACTTAATAGTTAATACTATTTCATATTTTGAACCAATCTTTTTGTAGATGGGAGATGTAGATGATTATGGTCTATTATTAACTCATGTTAAAACGCAAGAAACGGTTAAAAAATATGTAACCGAGTTAAACCGATACAAAACAATGCTAGATGGATGTGAATATAAGTTAGTTGAATCGCCCGAAAAACTTTTACGTAGCATTTTTGAAGCAATTTATCGTAAGGAAAATCGACAGGAAGGCTTAGAAAGATTACATGCACAGTTATATGACGAAATTATCATTAAATATATATGTAAGATTTAATCAATTATATCCTCATAAAAGAAAAGTAATAATTTTTGATATAGATGAATCAGGATACTATGAGGCCATTTTTGCATTAGTGATCAAGGAAACGTTGTCTGATATTGAAGCAACAGCTTGCCTTCACGCAGTTTTTAAACTAATAAAATTTAAATATATCCAAAATATTGAAAGAGTTTTAGTAAAACAAATCATTAAAAAATTATTCACAAAAAATACAGACGTTTCATACGTAGCAATATTATGCTTAATTCAAATTTTAAAAATGAAACATTCAGCACAGTTTTATGATATGATAACAGGAAAGGTAAAATAATTTAGATTATGTAGGTAAATGTATTTCGTTTATTATGTTCGCTTTTTAAAATTGCATTTTAGGTTGATATAAAGTCGATTTTGTTACCTTTATTAGCTTCTGCAACTCAAGCAAATTTTCCTGAACTTCAATTGAGTGTTATAATGTTGGTGAATACTTTTGTAAAAGTTACTAATGATCCAAGACAACGTTATGGAATAATTATGGTTATGAATGAAAATCGACATCATATTTATAATGACATTATCGAGAAAATATCAAGTCAATCGTTTACTTTGTCTAAATTGAAATATCAATTTGAAAAAGAGCTCAGTATTTATCAAGGATACGTGTTAAGGTAATGGAGACTCGATACATATATGGGTATAGTTTATTTGGTACCAATTAGTGATGCGCCGAGTACAGATTTTACCGAGTAATCGAGTATTACACGGTTTGATGCATACCAAACCGAGTATTCAGCTGAGTTACGCGAGTTAATTTAGTAGATTCAAATATGTCTGCAGTGAGTAAATAGCATTGTTCCTTATTATTTCTCACATGAAATATATTACGTTGTTTCAATTCTAAGTATATCTTTCTCATGCAATACTTCAATTAGAACCTCTGATAGCTCTGATATTGTGACATATTATAGCTAGTACCGCTAGTACTTTATATTGTGCATTTGAAAGATGAGTGGGTGCTAAAGGAAAAATAGTAAAATTCTCTATTGGGGAAATAGTATGATGACGTAGAAAGAGATTCTTCTAAAGTAACGTAATTATTTTTCGAAGTGAGTAGTACGATTATGGTGCCATCCATAAACTATAGGTATATAATACTAGGCAGTCTACATAGTGTTACATAGTAAGGAGGAGGGGTTAAAAAGTGCGGAAAACGCGTTACGTGGTTTAGAGATGGCACCTAATGAAGAAAAACATGGAACTTAGAAAGAATTTGAGGAGTATTATTACTTAATACGCAATTAAAGGTAGCAGATAGTGTAAATTTCTTTTCAATCCTTAAATGAGCAAATTAAGAAATTACATAGATTGATTGACTGCTTGATAATAATTAATTGAATGATAATTAATTTAAACTGATTAATTGATTGATTGACTTTAGAAGTAGCTAGGACTCAAAAAATGCAAAACTTCCAACCCCCTCTTTGACCTTTTTTTTATAAAATTTCCAGTCCTAGTTTTCTCAGAATATTTATTTTAAATTCCAGTTTTTATCTTTGGCGGTGTAGTATCTATAGTAATTAGTAAGTATAAGTAAGTATGTATAAGTATTCCAAGTAAAATACCGAGTACCCCGTTAGATAAGCTAGTTAGGCCAAGTTACTCGACCGAATACGAGATTGTATTCAAAATGACCGAATAATCGAGTACTCGACACATCACTTATGATAAAAATGATAAGTAAATAGCAGTAATAGCATTGGTAATAGCATTGAGTAAATTATGGAGATGGGTAATAGAATACATTACATGTAGTTTTGTTTGCCTATCCTATCCATTCAATATAATAGTTTTAAAACTATATTAGGCCATTTTCAAAGTGAAATTATAGTCTATCAATATTTATTTACTTTATCAAACAGTTTATATGCCGATAAATTGGAGACAAAAATTAATTTAATGGATGCCTCAAACTTTCAACTTTCATATTTAAATGAAGAACCTAAAATTATAAATTCTAACGATGCATCCAAAATACGAGCAATATCTGTGGTGGATTATGAATTAAGTGACAAAAATAAGTATGGATTTAAATGAATTAATAGTAACAGTTAAAGAGACTCATGAAGTATAATTTGTAAATTCGTATACTAAGGTTTTATTTAGGTCAGGATTTTCCGGAGAGCCCTAAGCTAATAGACGACTCGGATTTCTTCTATAAAATGCCATCAATTTTGAATTTAAACGAAGCTACTAATTATGAAATAAAAAAAGATTTAAGGACAAGTAATAGTCCGGGCACACCGAAATCGTCGGGACATTTACAAAACGTGGCGTCAAAAATAAGTTTCTTTGAGACACATTCTTCAAGTTCTTCGACTTCATCGACTAGTTCTAAATTACCTCCTTTGAAACATCAAAGTTATCCAAAAAATAACAAACCGAAAGCTGTGAAGTTAACACGATCGGATGCTGTACAATCGGTGACCGATAAAACTTTGCGTGAAACTTATAGACAGAATGGAATTCTCATAAGTGAATTAACTTTGGAATGCTTGGGTGAGACCAACACAATTTTTATTACTAATTATTATTGAATTTTTTATTTTGTAGTATATTTTAAAAGTCGTTTTCCTCAAAGTTTTACTACAGCGTTGATAGAAGGAAATAGTTACGAACCAGGTTTTTATGTTACTAGTGAAAAGTATTGCATTAGCTGGTTTGTCGTTTGAAATTAAACTGAAAAATAATTTTCTTTTAGAATTATCAATATAATGAATAATGAGTTACACATAAATCAACCTCCACCTTTAGAGAGTACTTCATATTGTCCTTTAGCGTTTCAAGCACGATTAAATGAGCCTTTTATTCAGGAATTATTTTGCAGATTTATTTGGTTGTTGGTACGGACAAGAGGAGAAATGCACGCAAGAAATTTTCTTGATGATCAATTAAAAGTAATATAATTTATCATTTAAAATTGGACAGTTAAAACGAAATTTGATGGTAATTTTAGGTGATGGAAGTTGTAGAAAAGAAAATCAATATTATTATATCTTCGAAACCGCTTACTTTTCATGACCTTACCAGAAGCATGAAAGATTTGTCATACTCACGCATCAGTTATATTTGGCAGGTATTAGGATTTTTACTAAACTTAACACTGGTACTCTTTTTGAAATCTTATTGTCTCTAATAATTAATTAATTAGATGATATATTTGATCTATTTGCAGTCGAACCTGTTCCTCACAATTATAGTTTTTCCGCTTACCCAGTTTCTCAATACTCTCAATCACTCTGATAAAATATTTGATATTTAGCGAAGAATTGTTCATGAGACTCAAAAATTAAAATAATTTATATCACAATTTGAAATAAAGTATAAGCTTAGTCATTCTATTTCAGAAAGAAAGAAATTTGAAATGGAGGCAATTGCTGTATAAAACTCCAAGTGTGATTGAATTAGCAAGTATTGTTGAACCAGATATATTAACTTTGTTAGAAAATCAACGGATGAATTACTTATTTCAAGGACATACACTTTATAAAATTGATAAGGAGAAGGTATTATAAAAATTTGTAACTTTGAATATACAACATTAAAAATTAATAACCTCGTATATTTGTGTAGAAGGGAAAATCCAATCATATTTTCATGCAGCTACTGTTGAATAGACAACAATTCAAAATCAGTGATTGGAATTCAGATTTAGAAACGTGTGCGTTCGATTATAATTTGATTTCAGTGAGCGATATAAAATATTTATTAATTGGTAACGCATGTTCTCATGTTAAGGAACATCATGTTAAATCACCGAAATTGGCTTTTTCGTTTTTGAAAGACGATATGGTGGAGTATTGCTTTGAAGCAGAAAATGAAAAAAGTTTTGACTACTGGATCGATGGAGTAAACTTATTGTTAAGTATGTAATATCACAGTATAACTGTATTATTTTGCTAATCTTTTACTTAAGTACATTCTCAACTCTCTAAGCAATAATTTTTGGTAACTATGAGAAATCAGTTAAGAGCTGTTGATTAAGGGTTTAAGTCATGGGAGGGACACTCTTACGAGACGTGAGGTGCCCCTGAATTTTAGTAAGGCGGGTCAAACACAGATGGCGAAACAATATTCAGTCGGTTAGGTAGATAAAATTTCTTCAAAGGAATTGTTCCGAACTTCCCGATTGATACCGAGGATTGGCGATGATCAAAAAAATTCGTTTTTATTTTACACTTCTGTCAAGTCCTTCCATAAAGTGCACGCGTTGGTATGTCATTTTAAGAAAAAAATGTTGATTGTGTGAATTAAAGTCATCGGAAACAAATTATGTATTTGTTTAAATTTATTTCAAGGAGCATAATCACGAAAAAAAGGATGATCGACTCATCATAAGTTAAGTAAAAAATATTTTATCTTACTAAATTATTTTTCTAAGTTGGTTAAGTAATTTCATATTCCCAGATTTCGTGATAACCAAGATTATTAATGGAATACAGAAGTCATTTTCATCACCAAACTCAATACTCGATAACAACGAATAACAACTGCTGCAAAACTGGAGAAAAGTAGTAATCATTTTTTTATAATATTTACATTCATGCATTCATTGTAAAATCCCGATCCATTGCCCCTCTAACTAAATTAATCAGTTTATAATATTAATTTTGTTGTAGCAATTTAATTGTTATTATTTCTTATGTATTAGGTGTATTTATTTTTTTTAAATAAAATATTTAACATGTAATAAAAGAATTAATTATTTTAAATTTAAATATAGGTAATAAAAATGAATAAATAAAAAAAAAATTCAAATTACGTGCGCGTGGTTAAAAATTGCCGACACTAGCGCCCCTATGAATGAACCGCCTTACTAATAGCAAAAAAAAGCACCGCAGTTTAACACGGAGTGTCCCTCCCGTGGTTTAAGTGTTTATTACTGGGTAAAACAATAGTAATTTTTGTTTCAGAAAAACCTATCAGCAGTAATTCTTATGAAAGAGAGAAAAAACAATTGATGGAAATTGAGTTAACACTACGTTTGTTAGATGTGGAAGATATCTCTTTACCCAGTGGCAGTCCACCAGAAGTACCTCCTCCGCCGGCTTCGTATAATTTTAATTTTCAATGATTTTTTCAAACAAAGTTTTTATAATTGAAACGATAAGATTACATATTTGAATAAACAATGTATACTTAGTTAACCGTATAATATAAAATCGTAGTATTTGACCAGATGCATTTTTAATTTTTTTAAAAGTTTTTACTTCTTTCTGTGATAAACAAAACCTTTTAATAACATTTAAATGTTGTTACTGTACCAAGCGCGGCTCGTGATTTGAAATTGTAGGAGTGTTGCAGGTTTTATGTAGATATTATATAAAGAGTGAATTTTAAAATCTGGTCACCACGTGATCACTTGCATAGATAACCCCGATAACCCAAAATACATCTGTTGTATCGAAAACACTAACAATTGATGTATGTTAGGCTGCCTATACAAGTGGCCACGTGCTAACCAGCACTGACCAGGTCTTACTTAAAGTCAATGGTACTACTGAATTCGAATCACTTATTGCTTGAGATTCCTTTTCTGCATTCATATTTAGGTGACAGTGAATGACAATAAGAACGGTTCGTTTACATGATTTTCACTATTTGCTTGTATGTGCAGTTACTGGGACCGCAAAGTCTTACAGAAAACTAAATGTCTTAACTCCATAATTATGCTACGTGCTGGACATACACATTTGAGTAACCCATACATATACCATGTTTCAATTTTTTGTAGGTACTGTATGTATAAGTCGCGCCTGCTATGTGCAACTTTTCATGTAATCCACGAGCATCCAAAGCATTCAGTAGCTAGTATAATGTTGATGGATAGGCAATTACTTATTCATCAATACATTGTAATATTATTGTATAACCTCGTATTAGAAACCCTGACCACATGCTAGATCAATTTTTCACCCCCCAAAAACCTCTCTTGTAAATATTATTGAAAACGTTAGAACCGTTTTCTAGAATACGATTTAAATATATGTATATACAAATATTGATTAGGATAGGATACAGGTGATCTTAGTATCTTGAGCTCGTTACAAGATCTTACTAATTGTAGTCCGATAACTGAAATCAACAAAACAATTAGTCTAGCTTAGTTTCGGAAAAGGCATATCATAATAATAATATGCAAAAATTTGTATGTCAACAGTTAGAGACGGTTGTTATTAATGCTTTGTTATACCCATGACGCGTATATCTATTTATCAAGCTTTTAACACGGAGATTGTCCTTCTGTATGCTCCTGATAACTATGTCTATAGTTATCACGATCAGTTTTTTATTTGAAGCCCAGCGATTAGAGTGATAGTTTCTCATACGTGAAGTCTACGAATCGAATCCCGCTATCGATAATTTTTGACGTGATAATAACTTATAAATTGATGAACACCGGCAGCATGCACGAAAAAGTGTCACGTTCCACCTGAGTCAGCGAGTGCAAGCGAGAGCGTGGAACAAGCGATAGAGAGGCACGATCGGCCTAAGCGTATAGTTTTGCTACTAGCACGCCGCCACACGAGCTTCTTCAAGAACTTCCACAATAAGCTCCGCCTCGTATTCAATAATTATTGTTGAATCCGAGATAACGTGTTTTGGGTTTTTTCTACAATTTAATAAGATTTAATTGATTTTCTTCATAATTTTCAGTCTGATTTCATTTTGGAAAAATTGTAATTTTCAATTAACTCCTTATTTGTATCATACAAAATAATGATAATTCAATTCAATTCATAAAAGTATGCAGTTTTTCGTTAATGTTTCTTTATGACGTTCCCCTCGTTAAACTAGCGTCCGTAAACCGACTTTACAGACAACCAATTTATTTATTTATTTATTTGTACATTCGGTATTTTAAACTTACGGTCGTGAATATTTCACGAGAAGCTACTAGCCCAATTTAATAAAAAAAAAATTATAAACAATATAAGTTTCTCAAATGACTGAATTTATTATTTACAAGCTTAACGATACATACATACAAAATAGAATTGCGTTTTGTACATATTTATCAATCATCTTAATAAACTTATATCGCTTTTAAAATTATAAATATACAATTTAATTAAATCCCTATCTACGTTAATTTTCAGAAAAACTAAACCGAAAATAATAAACTTTATTATGGGAAAAATGTTAAGGATTAACCACGTGTCATGAATTATTGTACAAGTCTGTATATAAACTTGAAAAACTAATTATACATAACTTTAGTAATATTCCTTGATTTTTATTGAAATATATTTTATCTCTCTTCTTCAAGCAATATAACAATTAAAATATTTCTATAAGACGCCCTGCTTTCTTCAACATTAAGCTAAGTTCATTAGTTCATAAAGTATAAATTAGATCGATAGTGTTTTTTTTTTAGTTATTTAAATATATTTTTAATAAAACGAAAATCACTCTCAGATATAATAATAATAGTAGTAATAATAGTATTAATATAATAGTAATAATAATAAATTTTATACTCAAGTATTAATAATAGTGTGGTGATACAAACATTCCCAAAACGTTGCATTTTATCATAAACATTTTCAATGCACACAATTTCTAATAATCAAATGTACAGACAAAAATGTTTTATCACGTAGTCACGACATAACCTCCGATTACATTAATTATTATTTTTATAAATAAGTATATCAAATGAACATTAAATAAGTGGCCAGAAAATTAATATTCCAAAAACAGTTTACGAGTGGTTACTACATATACAAAATAAGAAGAAAATAACGATAGTAAAGAACTTGATCTGTTAACAATTTGATAAAATAAAACGAGGAATTATATTTTAAATATTTATGTACACATTATCTTTTGAGAAATTGATTAAAAAAAATCTAACAAGCTGTAAGTTAAATGAAAAAATAAATCTGTCGTGAGTCTCATATACAGATCAGGTATATCATTATCGGGACAATTTTTTTTTTTTTATAAATTCCATATTATGTGTGTTGACGAAACATGAACACTAAAATTGAGGATCAAATATAAGTATCTAATAAAGACAGTTGAGACAAGCAACATGTTGCATAATTTGCTTAAATACGATCGTAATTACTTTTTTAAAAATTATTTTTATTCTTTTTAGATGCCAAATAGCATGATGTTTGAGATGTGTGCATTAGATTGAAGTTTTGTTTCGGTAGTTTCAAGAAAGATCAAAGTCCTTTTAACACAGTATTTATATACGTTTCCGGGTTTGGAATATCTTCATACATAACTGCAAAAAATATAAACGGTTGGATGTGGATGCTATTAGTAATATTTGTTACATCTTACCATGAATATCACAAAATTCTGCCATTGAAGTCATGGTCAATAGTTCTTCTCGATAGTGAGTAAGAAGTTTTTCCGATGCCTTCATAAAAGTTTCATCATTATAGCGAATATAATCAGCTAGCATACACGGCCAAGAATCATCAGATGTAGCTACTACTTTCTATAAGACAAATACAATTGTTAATAATTAAAAATATATTACAAACTATAAATCAATTACCTTAAAGAATTTTTCATAAATGCCATCAACAAGTCCGAAAAATATTAAATATGGTTTGTAAACTGAAAAATCTTTGACTGTTTTATCGGACAAATTTGTACAAGGGCCTTCTGGTTGCACATGGCGCACGTGAGCAAGTACAATCAATCGAGATAAATGAGCTAAACGAATTCGTTCCCAACGAGCTGGGGTTAAAAGTAAAATTGAAAACACTGTCCAATATAGTGGGCCTTCTATTTCGTAACTAGAGTTAATCCATCGTTCGGGTGATTGGTTTTCTACGTATGTTAAAAGGTTTTTATCCTCTCGAGGAGCGGAACGGGTACTGTAAAATATCAATTAATATTATTTCATTTATTGAGCTTGTCCGAGTATCAGTTCAAATTTAAGAATATGAAGAGGCAACATGCATTTGGGACTTATAACGATCAAACGAACAACAATTTGACGCCATTTGGGTCATTGGACCCACTAGGAAATTTTCGGAATATTTTCAAAAATTTGAAGTTCAAACTTTTCTTACAATAATTAATTTTGTTCGCGGATTTCATACTGAACCGATAACGAATCAGTCCAAGCGGATTTAGGATAATCGCCATGCCCATACACGCTTATAAACTGATTAAGGGTTATTTTTCCGTGAACGAGTTTGAAAATGTTCAGAAGTAAGACGAGGATTAACAAGAACCCACGAAAGTTGTTTATTGAATTTAACGTTGACAATGAAGGATAGAAAAACTAGCCACATTTTATCAACCTGCGTATGAGTAAGAGAATCGAATTTTTCGTCCTAAAAGAAACTCGAGAATCGCTAGAACCAAAGTCCAATTTCGCTATCCTTCTCTATCAACGTTAAATTCAATTAACAATTTTCGTGGGTTCTCGTTAATCCTCGTCCTTTCCGAACATTTTCAAACTCGTTCACGGAAAAATAACCCTTAATCAGTTCATAAGCGTGTATGCGTTTGGCGATTATCCTTAAGCAACTTGGATTGATTCATTATCGGTTCAGTAATAGATCTGCGAACAAACCTATTAACTACTAACAAAAAACTCGCAACAACATATGTGTAAGAATCACTCCCAAGTGTTATTTTTGAGAGTTTAAAAAATTTGCGAATCAGATATCGAAATGGATTTACTCAATAAAAATTTAGGATTGGAATTGTCGAATTCATAATTAAACATTTGGTGTCTTTGAATTAAAATCTCATTAAAAAAATGAAGGGCTTTGAACTGAATGCTCGAATGAATAGAATAAGTAGTTCGTCAACTTACGTATTAATGACATAAAGTGCCATGTGAATTAGATACGGAACCATATGCATATTCGATTGAGGGCCTCCACCACCAGTATCCTCATTGAAAGGCTTTTCCATCGCAAAACGTAACAACAAAAGTTTAAGATCATGAATTGTACTTGGATATCCAATATCACGATTTCCGGTCGCTTCCTGTAAATACGTGTTATGACGAGCAAGACAACTAGCAAATGCCGATTCCGGTACACCAGGACCCCACAGTGGCAACAAACCATTGCATTTAGTATTCGCGTTTTGAAGCGCTGCCGATTCCCATTCATCTCGGGCACGTGCTAATCTAACAGCACTCATATGACAATCCACATGTACTACATTAAAATGTGTAACAGTGGTACAACCCAACATTTTTCTCGGTTTTGAACAATCGAATTCTTCTACTAGACATCGTTTACTAAATGTATAAATTGCGAGTACTTTTGTAGGTTGGTAATGGTAACCTTCACGACAAATGCAGCAAACTAAGCCAGTTTCTTCGCCCAATTCTTCCATTTGTTGTAGAATTGTTGATTTGGCAGTAACTTGCCCTTTGTCGTTCGTTCGCATTCCTAATGCTCCTAGTTGTTTCTCTCGCATTGCCATGGCTAGACGCTTCTTTTCATTTCTTGTATGATCTCTGACTTGCTGTACGCGTGTAGCTACACTTTCACAAGATTTTAATGCTTCTAAAAGATTCTCGGCCAAAGAACCTACATGTTCATCAGATGATACTTGTTCCAATCGATGTATTATTGGTATAGTGTCAGCAGATACCGCCAATTGGGTACTTTCATGTTCTGTCGCTAGTCCAGTTAAAAATCTTAAAATGTACTTTAAAGCTGGTTTTGAAATAAATTCTTTTAGTTCATCGCTGTCGGTTCGTAATAAAGTTGGTTTAACACAAGGAGCATGCATTGCTATATACTCCAACGCATCTTTCACAATGCCTAAAGAAATTATATAATCTTTAAGAGTGTTACCGATTGCGTTGCGTTCAATTCCAGTAGTTAAAACACAGAACATTTCAAGTTTATGGTCGTCATCGGGAGTGTGTTCAAAATCAAATTTGTTAAAGTCTAATACAGATTTGAAATGGTTACATAAGAACATCATTTTTTCGTCGTTTCCGTATACAAGAGCAGCTAGAACTCGAGTTAGATGAAGAATCACAGATTGATTATTACGCACATTTGTAGACGTGGTACAAGTAAGCAACGATTGAATATATTCAGGCCCACCAAAAGTTTGTGAGAGAGTCAAAAAATTATCTAATGATTGACTCGTTGCATGAGATAAAATTGTTTCCATTATATCTAAGAGTTGTTCTGTGAGAGCTGCTTGACTAGCATCTGCATCTTCCAGACATCTTTGTAAAATTTGAAGGAATATCGCAATTGTATTCATTTCTGGTTTTGCAAGTTGTTCTGTGTTACGTCTGACTTTTACACATAATTTGAATAGTTTTAGTAAGACTTGTAAAAGTGGACGTGCTCTTGCGATATTTTGAATAGCAGATAGTCGATCTAGCATCACTTTCAGTCCGTTGCAATCTGCCAAGACGTTTGCCATTCGATAAACTTGCTCATTGTCGACGGCTTCTTGGGTTTTTGCGTTCAGTGTTTCAACGAATTCTTCTGTGGCGTCGCCAAGAAGTCCTCGCATTCGGTAAACAATTCGCATTGAATCTCCCTCGCCACCTTCTGCCAGCCAAACTTTCTTAAAAACTTCCTTCACTGGTAAATCTAGACTCATTATTTTATTGTTGACTAATAACTCCATTCCATTGTCATCTTCGAGTAAAGCGACTAATTCACAGTCTTGACATATTTTATTTTTAACGTCTCGCATGAGAGGGCCCAATCCTTGTTCCAGACTCGAATATGGATTACCCAGCATTCGACCTTGTAAGAAATCTTCTTGCTGGGGATCTTTTTCGAGGGTCAAGAAAAATTCCCCAATATCGTTTTCTTCGGGGTAAATAATTGAACATAGACGTTCAAATATGAATACCGGCGTTCGAACATCTTGTGTACTGTATTTCTGTACAGTTTCTATACACACAGCCATAAATGATTTTGTTTCTTCTTCGGTTCCACTGGTCATTTCTTCTAATAGTTCTAGTAGTTTATCTTGGGTATCATCTACTAAACGAGTTCTTTGCACAACTAAACGCCGTAATGATAAATAACCGTTGAGAACAGCGCCAACTAAACGTCCCTTATATTGTCTTCGTATAGCAGCATCTTCCAAAAATGATGCTAACAAGCAAGTTAATTGTTTCAGTGCGTAACCTAAAAGTTAACATTTAGTGGTTAAAATAGTTTCCATAGAAAATTAATTTGTATGTGGTTAAATGTTACATTTTATTTATTTATTTATTTTTTTTGAAACCACACTTATATTTAGACTTAATAAAAAGAAACTTAAAAAAGGCAAAATCACTGAAAATTACACCGTGAGCGCTTTCCTTCCATCAACAACATAATTCTGTAATGCATTTCAATACTGTTAGCACTCTCACTTTATTTTCCAATGAGCGAGGTAAAAATTTTAAGCCGATCTTTTTAAGTCTATTTAAATATAAGCGTAGTAAAAAAAAATCTTATAATATTAATTTGTTAATTTTAGTCGAAACGAATCAAGTAATCGATTTTGTAGTCATTTCCTTTGCATTTAAAGTAAATCTGTATAGAATTTAATGTTTGAAAATGTTAGGATCAAATTTGTACAAAAAAAAAAAATAACTTTTTAATACTAATTTTCAGGTCTTAATAGTTTAATATTTTAAAACATTCTTCGGTACAATGTATTTGATTACAATAAAGCCATTCGCAATAAAAAAAAAAACTATATTTTTATATTGCACATTACTCGTACAATATATGATTTTATTTTTGTCTGGAACAAACCTATGTTACAAATCTTAAGTGTTAAAGCGACTTTTAACACAAAAAAAAAGTATCACAAATACAACAGAATGCAAATTTCCTCCACAAATGCACCTACAAATAAATTAACTTTTACTGTTGCATTTTTAAAATTTCGCGACAACCAATGCATGTTTATTAAGTATTAATAAGTATGCTTATTGTAGTCTGACAAATGTGACTATCTTTGTCAGGAACCGTGGGGGGAGGTAAAAAGTAATTTGGGGTAAATTGTAGCGTGACGTTATTTATGGATAGTCCCTAACTAATTCATGATTCTCATCAAGAATATGCTTGAAGTGCAAAAATATTATAGTTTAATTAAAAATTGGAAATTGAGTAGAATATCGATAATATTTCGTCAACACAAACCACTGGTCTCTATAAAATTGGATAGATGAGCTCGTGTATTGAAATTGATTATAGTTGATAATACCAAACACCATGAGTGAGTAGAACAAAAAAAAAAAAAAACCGAGGAAGTGCAAAGGTATAAATTTTGTTTCAAATTTACTTTTTGGAATTGAGTAAAAATATATTACGAAAAACGATTTAAAATATTAACATATTATATAATACACCTATCCCCCGATTTACACTGAAGATAGGTTCCAGACAAATCCGTGTAAAATGAAATCTTTGTTTTTCCTATATAAAACCGTGTAAAACGAAATTAAGTCATTTATTCAAATGTAACAAGAGTAAAACATATCCAGAAACTTTAAACTAGGTATAGTTTGCCCAAAAAATGGCGTGATGTCTTAGTGAACTTATTCTAAAAGTGAAAACAAAAATAGAAACAAAAATTTTTTCAAAAAGTACCTGCTGAAACTTGACAAATTCAGGTATGTTCGAAATTTATTCGCTATCACTTTGAGGAACTATCAGCTTTTCCAAGAAATTTTCCGAATTTCATTAGTTTATGAACCGTGTAAAAGCAAAATCGTGTACAATGAGTACCGTGTAAATCGGGGGATAGGTGTACTTCGGTTATTTAAATTGATTTTGGAAACTGTTGATGTATTTAGTAATAATTCCTAGTGCTGTAAAAATGTATAAAGGCTATAGTTCCCAACCACTCATTGCGGGGGGTGCTGAGAATGTTTCAATATTAAATTTCAATATCTATCCTATAATAGACCCTCTAACCAAGTATATAGAGATCAGTGACACAATCAGAAGGAGTTAATATAAGCGTGGTAATAATAATAAAAAAGGATAGGCAAGGGTTTTACTTACATTTAGATAATTGAGGAATAAGGAAAAAGTCTAAGGGGGATATAAAAAGATCTAAAACAAGATTAGTAGATTAATTAAAATTATATATTCAAGTATAACCACGAACCTTGAGCTAAGTCTGATGTTAACGTAGTTTCCTCCAATTTATGCAGTTCATCTATTTCTCGCACTAACAGTTCAGCAACTTGATTTAAAACTCCATGAACTGCTAAGAATTGCTTCCAAGAGGCATCAGCAATTAGTTCCTGGTACAAAACTAAAAATTCAGCGGCACTTTCGCCAGCACCATGTAGTTCACTTAAATATGATGTGAGTAGTAGTAAAACTTCTTTTTTGCGTTCTCGTCCTTGACACATACTGCTGACAATACTGCAAGCAACTTGTCTTGCTAAGCGTGAACTTGGATTGAATAACACTGTTTTTATCCATGCCTCGTCAGTTATCTTAAACGGTTCTGGTTCGGGTACACCTAATGTTTTTCGACGCCAACGCAAGCCATATTTTTCCGACAAGTACAAAGTACGAGATTCGTCTTTTAACAGTTTTCGTACTGCTTTACTATCGGTTTGTTTCTTTGGCATACTCAAGACCCATTTACTGAATGCTGACCTAGGATCATTTTCTAACCAACTGTCTATATTGACTGTAAGACCTTCAGGTCTTTTGACTGATGCAATATTCATTGCGAACTTGTCTTTGTTCTTTTTACTCGCTGGTTGAGGCGGTTCGATCAAACTTTGCATTATTTTAAGACATGGTAGTATTACAGAATCCATAACCATAGGACTTTTCGAGTCTTTACATGCTATCAAGAATAATTTCACCATGCAACGAAGTTTCATTTCCCAGCAACTATCCTCTTTTTGTACCATCGCAGCGAGAAGCATAATTTCATGACGCACGCCTGAGCCTAAATCAGGACTTGATGAAGGATTCTTTAGGGCTACACTTATTCGATCCATTAGTAAATTGCATAACTCTCGGGTGCTGGGTTCATTGTCTCGAGTTAATGTACATAGTAATTGACGAACTTCCTCTTGAACCTTAAATGTAAGTTAATGTTGAAGATAAAAATATTTTAACTATTTCATAGTTAATTACCTGTACAGTTCCTTTCCTTAGATTGTTTTCTACAAGTTCTTGCACCAAACCTAGTTCGCAGAGAGCTAAGCGTGGTGGTATGTGACCGGCTAAGGCTTTGAGAAGAGTTAAGCAATGCTCAGTTGCAGCTGAAGCGCAACCATAACAACGTCCTGATAATGGTGATGAAGTCAATGTTGAATTTACTGTCTTCTTCGAAGAGCTAGATGCTGAATCCTAAATTAAAAAAAATGTATATAATCGCAATTAGAAATTAGTATAAATACATGAGAACCTGAAAATTTATAATAAAAAAAAAAATAGCAGAATAATGTTTTTGTTTTATCGATAGAAATATCAGTTAGAATATAACAATGTGTAGCTTAAGGGAGTATAGCATTGCATTCTTAAGTAGAGCTGATTATAAACGTATCAAACGTTGTTATCTTATATAAACGCTTACTTTCGGTTACTTAAATAAGTAACGGGCTAAACATCGTTGGTTAAAAAAATAAAAATGTTTACAATAAATTCGTTCAAAACAAAGCGTATTAGAATAAGTACGTAAAAAAAAATGCAGCAATTCAAACATGACATTAAGTCACTGAGTGGCGTGGTTGAGTAGATTGTCGCCCTATACGCTTAGTAACGAATCGCTTATATTTTATAAGTAATGTATATACTTTTTTCTGTCGCTGCTATCACGATGTAATAGGTTTGTTCCATACGTTGATGTCAAACACTGCCACGAAAGACAATGAGCAAGGCACATTGACCAAGAGACAAGAGTGAGTGAAGAAATGTTTCAGCTTACAGCCGCTTGGCCGCATTAGGCCGAGAGTCGAGTTATGTACGTACGTTTTCGTGACAATCGCGTATTTCGACACTGATTTGGTGGTGTTTAAACACTGGGTAAACCGGTTTTTAAATCGAGCAAACCCCCTTCACATATGTTCTTCACTCGCTCTTGTCTTTTGGTCAATGTGCTTTGCTCTTTGTCTTTCGTGGCAGTGTTTGAACATCATCAGATTGACAATAGGAACAAACCTAATATTTACTAAATATGTGGAATATATATTTTTATAATTGAAAATAGTATGGCAATGGTTTATTTAACATTCAGAAATTATACTTTAATATATCAAGATATGAAAAAAAGTATAAAAACTAAAACTTACGCTAGACTGCGTATTATAAGTTTGCTGTAATCGAGGAACTGAAACTGCACAATCACGGTGCTTCCTATCATAGGTCACTAATTCTTTTCGACACGCCAAAACTCGTTGTATAATTTTACTCAACTCCTCAAACGAAGCTTTACATTCGCCACAATAGCGTTGGGCCAGTAATTGGATCGCTTTATTCACTTGTGTTGAAACTATGGAAATATTATTGGTAGCTGTTGTCGCCGTTTCGTCATTGCGATCCAATCGATATTCACTTATCCGAAGCAGAAGTAACTATAAATTAAATATACGATATAGTACAAAAATTGTAGGTCCGACGGTATTGATCTACCTCTAAAGTAGGTTTATTGCCAATCAGTTGTTTGTAGACTCGATCAGCTTTTTCAAGTAAAGTATTAATGGTGGAAACGGTTTTCTTGCGATCTTCGTCATTTTCTATTGGCTCAACGGCACAACAAGGACGAGCAAACATTGTATAATCAAATTTAGCATATTTACAAAAACCACATGCGTTGCATAAGAATGGGTCTTTTTCATCGTAATTGATAGCCCTAAAATTAAAAAAAAATATTATATATATATAAACTTGAAATATATATAAAGAAAGAGAAATCACTAACCGGCATTTATGGCATTGGAAAACATTTTCACCACAGTTATTACAAACGCCAGGATTAGCCGGAACAGCAGCTGAGCAACGAGGGCATTGAAGATTTTCAGAAGAAGCTTGAATATTTTCATAAAAGTCGGCGTATTCAATCATTAAATTACAAGCGATTATTGGCAACGGGAAGTCGATTTTAACTTCAGTTTGTCCTGAGACTAAATGAACTTTTTTGGCTTTATGCCACATAGCTGGTTTGTTTTTAAGTTCAACTACAGCTTGTACACTTCTGTTGTTATAGTAAATATTGATGGTTCGAACCATTTTTGTACGTTTTAACTCCCCAATACGTAAACTAATTTTACTAATCGTGTGACTACAAAGTAGTTTGACTATTTGTGTTGTTGTAGTATATTTTGAATCAATCTAAAAAAAAAAATAAATAAATAAAATTAAGGTGAATAGTTTCACGATGAAAAATCATTGTATTTACTTTGACTGATGATATTTTCACTGATGTAAATGGGACTTCTGGATTATTACAAACCAAACAAGGTTCAGATTCTAAATAATATCCATCAAGTTCTACAAACTGAGCTAAATATGCATATAAATTAGCATTGGGATGACATGCAAGCAAATCGTTTTGGGCTCGCAATACATTAATCGCTTGTTGCATATAGACGTCCATTTGGTTTCCAGAATGGTTTGTTCGTAATGAAAAATATCCCAACAAATCAACAAATTGGGCAGCTTTCCGACCATATGCAGGAAGATGAGGCCATACTTTCCATAATAATTCCAATAACTGCTCTTGTTCACTTGACGTAGAATTTCTAAGAGGAGAAAAAAATCAGTTACGTTTTAAATGTGAAAATATTATTTCCACTTACTTATAAATAGCAAGAATCAAAGCATGAGCTTGCCATCGCACAGTAGTAGCATTGGTTTCTAATAAAAATGTCTTAATAAACCTTGCAAGAACCTCTGGGGTGATTTGTGAATTGAGTTGTTCGACTAAAGTGGTATAATTTGTTTCATCATATTTCACGAATACGTCGGAATCTTCTGATTTTTCTCGGTCTTTTCTTGAAGTTGAAGGTGCGTTAATGGATGTCTTGCTTTGTGATGCACAAGATTGCTCGCTAGCTTGAGCTCTTTTATTTGGAGAAGTAATTCCTGAACATATAGCGTTTTGTAACAGTTGAAGTATAGTAGGTGAAACCCCTGAAAAAAACCCAATTTAAAAAAAGGAAATTAAAAAAAAAAAAGGAATAAAACTGAGGAGGACAAAAGAAAAAGAATACATTTCCATATTTTTTTTGCAAATTTCGAGAATTTAAACTCTTTTAAAACCGATTGTAAATTTTATAAAAAGGGTCCAAAACCAATGTTATTCTCAACATGTCTCCTTAAAGATGTTTAGGAGGTAAATCAAAATACCGTCAAACAAATTTAAATTCGTTCGAACGTACTTTAATAATTACTTAACTATACATTTTAACTACGATGTGTATCTATGCATTTATTTAAATGGACATGTATCTTTTAACCTCTGATACCTTCAATTTAAAATAACTAACCTTCATCTAATAGGCAACTTATATTAAATAAGAATGCCAATGTATACTTATGTATAAGGCAAAAACGTTGCCAATTGCCAGTTCTTGTTGCGGCCACTTCTAGACAAGCTTTTAAATGTTCCATTAGTTCAACAAGGGCGTCATATGGTAAAGATACAGTATGAAGATTTGCATTGCTTGGGTCCAAGCCTCCCTTAGCACAACATTGTTCAATTGATTTCATGTGACTTTCTAAAGAATGTAAATCTCGAAGCTGTCTATATTTTTCTTTGCTACCACAAATATACAACAGTAGCTTTCGGACTTGGCGTCGAAGAGACGGCATTTGGAAGTTCATCATGTATTCACATAAATGCTGGAACCACGATAAAGAAAACGCTTGTTTAATGGTAAGCCCAAGAGTAGAATGCTTGTGTATTTGATATGGCAATCTCAAAGCCATTTCTGATAATGTTTCGGGGTATGTTTCAAATATATCTGGTGAATGATCTTTCACGTGTTGGCGCGTAAAGAATGGTTGCATATCAGGTAGAGGGGTTGATAAATGCTCTTTTAATAGTGAACCTCCCAATGATAAACCACCACTTTCTTCCAATACTAAAGCCCTCCAAAAAGGTAACAAGTATTGCAGTTGTACAAGACAAAAATCAATAATTCGAGCTTTCTGTAAAGCACTTGCTGTGGTTTGAGAGACAAATAAGGAGTTTTCGTTTTGTTTCGGTGGAGCAGCTTTATATCTTGACATTAATACACCTAAATTAAAAAAAAAAATTAGTATTAAAAATCTAACTTTAAAGTCCATATTACGTACTGAGTAATCTCATAATTAGTAAACGAAGTTCACGAACGTTGGTACGTTTACAGATATCTTCTTTATCATTTTGATAACAATTCATTTCATTGATTAAAGCATTTAATAAACCTTCCAGACATTGTTTATCTTTTTCATTATTAGGGAATAAGTCACTTGTAAGCATAAATATCACCTAAAACAGATTTTATAAATATTGAAGTATTGGCAATAGCTTCGCTTGAGCATCCAGTTCAAATCGTCGAATCAGTATCAATTCCTTTAAAATTTTTCTCAATATAAGTAAACCCATTTACAGACATCAATGAAAATTAACAGAAAAATCAATAATATAGTTAAAAACGCAATCCTGAATTTTTAAGGGTTGGGGATAATTCTGCACTAAGATATAACTAACAGAAATCATACCCTAGAAGTTAAATTTTTACATGGGCTCATATTAAAAAAAAAATATCAGACAGAAAAACATTCACTATGAAAAAACAAATTTACAGAAGTAAATTGACGAAATTGTGTAGGAAAAAGAAAATCATTTAAGAATAAAATAATTTTTTTCTATCGAGGATATTGCGGTATATGTTGGACAGAGAGTTTTCTCTGTGTTTCAGAAATGAAATACTCTTCAATTACTATAAAGTTCACATATGTCGAAAAGACTAGCGGGAGAGACTCGGATCTCGTAACAATTAACATAAGCGACGCCGAAAGTAAAATGTATATGAGCATATGTCAACAGATGATGAGGAAAAAATAAATCAAAGTTTAAATATATTTGAATAATTAATTATAATATTAAAATAAAATTATATAAAATAATATTAAATTAAAATATTATAAAAGTTAGTATCAATTGCAATTACATTTTCTATTAAACATAAATAATGATACTATTTTAGTTGACGAAATATTTTCCGGAAAATTTTCCATTTTCTATAAAATTTGATAATGGATATTGGTATATAAAACCCTGGAAAACCACTTTTCACAGGACTGGAAATTTTGAATTAATCATGATATTCTAAAATGTATCTAACATTAAATAATAAAATA
This sequence comes from Sisyra nigra, assembly GCA_958496155.1. Classification (NCBI taxonomy): domain Eukaryota; kingdom Metazoa; phylum Arthropoda; class Insecta; order Neuroptera; family Sisyridae; genus Sisyra; species Sisyra nigra. The sequence goes on along the minus strand of OY292313.1, from coordinate 35,809,884 downwards.
TGTTTCTTATACAAGAAAAGTTTTAACTGTATAAATTGGAAATATATTTTATTCACTTGTAACTGCAGACTAGAAGAAGCACGTGTTTATTTGAAATCATATTTAGAAGCCTACTACACAAATTACAACAAGTTTGTATTATGCTATAATAATGTAAATGTTTATGTTTGTAAGTATTGTAAATACGTATAAAGAGAATAAGGTATAAGTATGCGTGCATCTTATTCATTCTTTTATCCTGAAAATGTTGTAAGTTGAATAGTGATAGCTTGCTGTAATGATTTATCTGGTCTACCTTAAATGGGAGGAGCGACATGTAATAGTTCCTAAATTTAACCACAGGCAGCATCGGACAATTCAAAAATATCGAAAAATTACTGATTTATATTGAGTTAAAAAAACCAAACTTTTAATGCATTATTTATGAAAATTTTTGAGAAATTTTTTTTAAATTTTTTCCTAAGATTTGTCTCCAAGTTTGAGATTGATTAGTTTTTTCAAAATCTCGTTAGTTTCTATTCCAAATGAGTATTTAAAATTTTTCCTCTTTTTTACCATTTTCAATTTGAGTTCAGGAAAATTCTATTAGAAATTTTGATAAACTAACATATCCTAAATCTAGGTAATCATATTTTCTTAGTATTGCAAAAAAATCAATGTTCTACATATCACTAGTTCCACAAAAACTTATATTTTGAAACGCTATTATTTCGTATACAAATTCTAGGCATGGACTCACCCTTAAGGGAAACTCTTGAAAACGCCTAACAACTAAAAAGTGGAAAAATTGAAAATTTTCTAAGAACATTTTCAATGTAGTTAATTTTGTTCTACAGGTTTAAACCCGTTTACTAAGTTTTGTCCTATTTAAGGTTGTTTCTAATATAACTAAACCTGTTGACAGATTGTAAAGGAAATTAACAAAAAATCCCTGCATTTGAACTAATGCTCGAACGATCTTATGAAACCAATAGTTTACCTGTGCGAATGGTATTGCTCTCACTCCAGAAACCGTCCTTAGAGTTGGAATTTGTTGTGTGAATTGTTCAAGGAGAAGAAGCCGTAACATATGTAAACGATTTTCGTCGACTCCCTGTTCGATTTCAGTGTCAGCATCTGGATCAGGATCACCGTCCGGTTCTAAAGCGTCGTTATCGGTTTGTGGCACACTAACTAAAGATGTGTTATCAGAACGAGGAACATTATCTTGCATATTTTCACCGTCATATGCCGAACTTCTTCCAGACACATTATGTTCTCCTGTTATACTTTCCACGCCACTACCTCCACTTTCTGATCCAGCGCTTCCCGCTTGTTCAGCGATTGAGGTGCGCAAAGTAGAACCATCCGTTGCAGCCGTGCTTCCCTCATCATCCGAGCCTCCAGCAGAAGCAGTAGTGTCGCTATAATGTCCTCCTTCAGGAGCTGAAATTGTATTACTTGCTCCTACGAGACTTTGTGTAGCAATGGCCTACGAAAAAAAAATAGAGATAATTTTGAAATGTAAAATTATATTGTAGTTTAATTACTTGTAGACTTTGTAATGTTTGGTTATTTAAGGCAGCTGCTGCCCGTAACATTCCTCGGGATAATCCAGCGAGAGCGTTAGCCGCACTTCCATTACCAGAAGAGTTGCTTGAGTTTCCTCCATTATCTGATTGTCCTGCAGCGACAGCCATTTCATGTTCTTGTAAGCTAAGTGCAATGGCCAATTCAACCATTGTCTCATCGTCTGCATCGGGAGCTATGTCAAGCGGAAAGCCTCCAACAGCTCCTCCTAATAAAGCTTCTAATGGATTGATATTTAAATCACGCATTGCTATAAATTAAATGATTTTATAAAAAGTTCTTAGATATATATATTTAAATTATTTTTACTTGGATCAGGTTGTAATAGAACGATTGGTTCAACCGTATCAACTTCGTATTGAGGGTCAACTCCAGAATTTTCTCGAAGAGGATTGCTTCCTGATGGTCGATTCTTTTCTATATCAGCAGCATTAGCACCTTCTGTAAAGACAGGATTGATAATCAAGGCATCGATAAACTTTTAAAAGAAAAATATAGATATTTTAAGGATACCGAGGGAAATTTTAGAGGAAAATAATGGAAATTTTTGTTCAATTTGTTTGTGTTTTAATTTTCAGGATATTTATATATAAATAACCAAGCAAAATTAAAGCAAAGGTCGGCAATAAAAGAATGACGAAACTAAAATATTTTATCAAAATATCGGTAAATTAAATGTAGTTTAGATTTCAATTTGTGATTTTTTTACTTTTATATTGATAGAGAAGGGCTGAAATTCATTCTGAGATATCCAAAATTTTACTTATGGGTGCTCCCAATATAACTAAACGTGATATATTAATAGATTGTAATGAAAATTAAATAAAAAATCAATAATTACATTAAAAACATAATCTGGAGGGAAGAGGATGATACTAAACCGTAATATAACTAAAAGAAAAACCCGACAGAAAAAATTCACTGAGAAAAACAAATGTACAGAAATCAATGAAACTGCGTAGGAAAATAACAAAATTAATAAAGAATATTTTAAGTCTTTTACTGCCCAAGCATATCATAGTGTATGTTCAATAAATAAAACATTCTTCCAATACTATTAATAATACGTATGACGAGAGAGAAGATACGATAAAACTAGCGGGAGAGAGAGAGCGCGAATTCTGATCTAGTAACAATTAAGGGACGTCGAAAGTAAGCTGTGCATGTCATTGATTGAAATTTCATTGATAAGCTTCATAAAGAAATATTTCTCAAAAAAGTTACGGATGTCAATTGTAAAATTTCTAATTTTTAAGGATAGCATGGGAAGGAGAGTGAGGGGGTTTATTTTATGTAAATATGGCGTTTTTAAAGATATCATGGATTTTATATCATATCATGGTTTCATGGTAGATACCCTAACAGTTGTAGTTTTTTTAAGGTAGATCACTCGCACCCTTCCCTAGCGTCAAATAGTAAAAAAATATATTATTTTGAATGAATCTAGCGACGTGGCTCGCTCACCGTCACACCGTGTATACCTTCACGTGTACGTTTATAGTCAGTGGCTACTCGTGACTCCGTCCAAGTAAAATTTAACAAAATAAATAAATTCAGTAAGCTTAAGAAAATAAAAATAGAATTTTATTTAAATTCTTAAAAACCGTCTTATCAACCCTAAATGTATATAAATTAAGAAGCAGTAAAACAATAGGATTCTTTATCTTTACATAACAATTGATAATTGTAAGAACAGAGTTGGATACAGTTCATAGATTAGAAAAAAGATTTAAAAAATGCAAAACGTTCAATCCCCTTTTTGAACTACTTAAGGGGTGGAATTTTGAAAAAGCCTTCTATAGTGAGAACCACAGGCCACTCAAGAATAACGCTTTAAAAATTCATTATTTTATCTTTAATGGTTTAGTCTCCAGCGTATCGGTCAATCAATAAGTCTACTCTTTATATTTATATATAAAGAAGACATATACATTACGAAAGCATTCACCCGTACGACCGCTCGAGCTCAATTGCCAGATTTAGTGTTGTTCTCAAATTTTATCGAATAACTCTTTAACAACCTTCTGGAATAATTGCAAATGTTATGACAAAATATAAAATAAAATTTGGCCTCGAATAATTCCATTGGAAAACTCGCAAATGGGTAAAATTTTTACACACGATTTTCCTTTGGCTAATACTAACTATTTAAAATTCAAAATTTTTAGAAAGTTCGAGATAGTGGTTCTTCCAAACTTTTAATTTTAATACTTACTTCCATTACTGGTACCAGGACCTGGTATGGAACTTGGTAGGGACGGAATATAAACACGACGTCGCTTAATATATTCAGGTCGCAATATGCGGCATATCGCTTGTTTCGCACTAAACGCAATTTGTGGGTCTTCACTTAGCAGCAATGACTTGTAAAAATTGGCCCCGATATTGACAGTCATTTCAAGATTTTCATAGCAAACCATAAAGGCGTGAATTATTTCAATGATTGCATGAACGATGTATTCAGTATGGGATAATCCTGAAGCAACGACGGGTGCTAAATTTGAATTGGTAGGACGCACAGAATGTAGAAGCCATAACACTTCCATTAATTGCTCGATGATTTTATGGCTTTGAGAGTCTTCTGTCTCGTTTTCTGAATTTTTCGTTGTACCTAAATAAACATTTTGATGTAATTAATAGTTGTTTTTTTTTACGGTTATGGGTAAATACTTGAATATAGTTCAGCAAATTTGACGAGGTTTTGTGGTCGTGAAGCAGCAACACTTCGTACGATCAGAACTAGACGGTAAAAGTTTTCGGCATCTATATTTGCTGGATTTGAGTTTTTACCAAGTTCACACATTTCTTCAAGAGATTCTTGTACATACTTTAACAATGCCTCATCCTAAAAAGTAAAAAATAAATTAGTTTATTCAGTTTAAGAACTACCAAGATCCATTAAATATAAATGAAGAACACAAGAGAAAAACGATGCATGTTAAATTTTAAGGAAGCAAAAATAAAGTTTATGGTTAAGGCATGCTATCTAAAATAATATTCGATTTTTTTACTCAACATATTTAAGTTTCGATAAGTTATAATAAATAAAATTTACAATTTGTTTTAAAAAGTGTCGAAAATTTCAACGTTGGCAAAAATTGGACATTTATTGTTTTTTCCCTGTACTTTTCATATAACGCATATAACGTAGCAAAGCTTTGTCTAAGCAAATTTTAAGCAAAATTGACTTTGCCTGATTCTTTATTCAAATCATTTTGTCGGGTCATTTAAAAGAAAATCGAAAAGAAAAGTTTTGAAAGCCATGTTAATTACAGAACGTTCCAAAAATAACTTTTTTACAATTTTTTTCAAACAATAAATACACATACTTTTAAGTGTTCGTTACCCGTAGGAATTCTGCTGATAGTTTTGGAATTAATAATTATTGAAAACTGCATATTTCACATATGAACCCAACTCCGGTCACTGTTGTAATGCACGTTTTTTTTAATAATAGTATTAATTTTCTAACAATTGTTTAAAAAAATTGAAAATCATTAAATGGAGATATAACAAACATCTTTCTGTAAAAATAACAAAACTAAGCGGTATTTGTTGTTCAGCGCCGGCTATATGGTTTTTCGCGCCCCAAGTGAAAATAAATTTTGTCTCTACTAAAGTAGTTTCGGCAAGGTTTGCTGGGCATGGAACTTCGAAAAAACGTTTTTGGTAATCAGTTATGATCTCGCCCAGACTAAGAAATTGGAATAAGGTAAAGTTCATCGACGTTTTATCGATATTTTGCAAAAAAAAAATAAATAAAAACACCTTAAGCCGGGTTTATACAAGGAGAGATTTCGGGGATATTGCTGTTTCCCGGGCGCCAAGATTTGACGACGGATTCTTATAAATCTCGCAAAAATAAATCGAAAATGAAGAATACTAATTTGCGAGTTTTCGCTTAGTTTTCGAGAAAAACCCGATTTTAGTTTTACGATTCCAATGTTATTTCTTATGGGAGATAAATTTGGTGAATGCGGATATTTTTAGAACTACCAAGTTTTGACAGGTGATCTTAACTATTTTAGAACGTTCACACGCCGATTTTTTTACGTATTTATGAAAATGTATGATACTTATAGCTTATAGCATTGTAGTTTTAACTTAATCAATGGTTTTAATACTATAAAAACGAAACAAAATTAACTTATTTAAGAATAAGTATTAATAGGGCCCGGGGGTGCAGCCCCCGGCGGGGGTTTGGGGGCGGAGCCCCCAAAATAAAAAAAAATACATCTCAACGTATTTTTCAAGAAAATATAATTTGTATTCCAGTGACCACCCTGTTGTTTTCAGCCAAAAAATTATTTCTTATAAACTAGAAGCGTCCAAAAATTATATTTTTCGATTTACCATTTCCTTAATAATTTTGAATTATTTTTATTATTACCATTATTACTAACGGTCTTCATACATTATTTACATTATTACTTTCTTCTTTTATATAATCATTTGAAAAAGAAAAGACAATAGTGATCATAAAACAAGCATAGTTGATTAAGACAATTTAAATTGGTAAATACGCGTAATACTATAAACATTTCTTCTCAAATAATAACGTTGTTATTGCAAATGTGTTATTGTGGGCATTGTTATTTGTTACGTTTCATACGTTTCATGTTTCATGATGTTGACAATCATCTAACGTAATTTCGCATGCGATTTGCTCAAGCCTCGTGCTTACGTCATATTTTCACCAAATTTGACGTTTTCGATACAATTTTTAAAATTCGATATCTCGAAAACTAAGCGAAAACTCGCAAATTAGTATTCTTCATTTTCGATTTATTTTTGCGAGATCTATAAGAATCCGTCGTCAAATCTTGGCGCCCGGGAAACAGCAATCTTGCCGAGATTTCCTTGCGAAACTCAGTAGCAAATATCCCACGCGAGGCAAACAACAAAACGATCCAAGAATGTGATTCGCGAGTAAACGTGAATCAAAGGTGAGCGGGCAGTTGTCGCGAGGCAGTCATGGGGAGTCTTCACGACAAGAGTTTCTAAAACTAATGACTTATGATGCGCGCTGTTAACCGACTGGTGCACGGATGAGAGTGAGGCAGCCTATCGAGTCAAGTGGAGGCACGAGGCAACGGTCTAGACTCTAGAACATTCGAGTTTTGATTCACAAAACTGCTTCCTGAGGAAAACTCTCATTGTCTCAACCCGGCTTAAGAAGAATGTTAAAAGATATAGCCGAGTTTATATGGCAAATCTGCCCCCACGGCTTTTTCGATTTGCAGTGGGGGGATCGATTTGACATCAAACGAAAATAATTCACCCAAATTATTAGCGCCTTATCTCAAACGGTTTTCGAGATTTTCAAAAAAACCTCATTTTTCGATTTTATTTTTTTTTTCAATAGTAAAATTTAATATTAATGAATAGCGATTTTTTTTCAATTTCTAGGACTAAAAGAGATGTTATGTAACTATCATAATAAATCTCAGAAGAAAAGCCGATTTTTCAGAGGAAAAATAAAACTAAAATATTTTTTATTCATATAATTTAAAAGTCTCACTCACCAAACTTTTTCAGAAAATGTCTTTCACATTCCTTTTCTTTCTTGATGCACTTTAGATATTATAAATGATGGCAAAACTTTTCAAATTTTTCATTCTCAATATCTGAGGAAGGGTTGCGTATCTATCCTAAGGTCTTTATGGTTTACTTAATACCAGTACCCCCTACAACCCTACGAAGTCACATCGCTGAACTCGATTGCGGCTTGCTAGTATCTCCTTAAGCTAGCGCTGATGTTGAAAAAAAATAGTTTTTATTGTTTTTGATAATGTTCCACCACACCAAAAATTATGAAAAAATTCATAAAGGAATGTAAAAGACATTTTCTGAAAAAGTTTGGTGAGTGAGACTTTTAAATTATATGAATAAAAAAATATTTTAGTTTTATTTTTACTCTGGAAAATCAGATTTTCTAGGCCATCTGCTTTGTATAGGAATTACAGAAACGACACAAAAATATATAGTTATGATTCTGCTTTTGTTACATTTGTTGTTTTATTTCTCATATTGTTGTGCGTTAGTTGTTTGTGCGGCTAAGCTTAAAACATCGTCATAAAGAGTGATTTATCGTCGATATTAGGTGTTCTAACATCGATGTTTGTGAGCGATAGATCGATGTTTTAAAACATCGATTACATTTGCATCCCTGATACTCTTTAAATTTAACTTTCTAATTTCTATCTTTTAAATTTTCAGTTTTGTACAAAATGTATAAAGTATGTATTTGCGTAGTTTACTATCACTGTACCTAAATTTTATAATTTCATTTTACTTACAATACACTCACTTTAGACATGGAAGTCGTGTACTAAGCGAGAATACAACTAGTTTTAAGCGGGCGCAAAATTTTCGACAAACCGGAGATTTTACGACCGATTTCCAGGTTTTTCAAGGACGAGAACGACCCAATTTTTACTATCATTAGTTCACACGAGGTAGTGATCATGACTAACTGCCGTTAAATAGTGATCTCGCTTGGTTTATTAAATTGTATTAACCCGGCTCAACGTGTACATATATTGTATAATAAGAGGATCTAAAAGTCATCCTATAGATTAGAACTTATTATTAATGATTGCCATACATTTGATGTAGTTATAATTGAATTATTTTTTTTTATCAAAACTAGGAAAAGTTAAAGAAAGCAACTTTCGATTGAAGTAGACCAGTGTTTTCCAAAGTGGGGTACGCGTACCCCCAGGGATATGGGAAGAGTTTGATGGGGGTACGCTTTGCATAGGAGTTTGTTGCACTATGCTTGTTGATAAAAGTTATGGCCGTTATGGGATATTTATTTTTTACTCAGCGCTTACAAAAATCAAAGAAGGGTACATATGTCAAGGTTAAGGAAACACTAAACTAGACCAATGTTGACATTGTTGCAGCGGTCTCGGCAATATCAAGTTTCCCTGAAATTTGCTTAGGTAAAGCCGACTTTGGTTTCAAATGATTTTGTTAAGAGTGGCAAAACTTAAAATAATTAACTTTTCTTATTTTAAGGTGAAAACTCGTATTTTTTCTATGACAGTCTAAAAGCATAAATGTTATCTTACACATTTATGGAGAAACGCCTGTCAATAGCCTAATCAATAAGGCTGTCGGTTTCATTTTCTAAATCGATTAACTCAACCATGTATAAAAACGTACGCAGTACGAAAAAAAACATGCACAATATTTAAAAAAAAGTCATAATTTTATATTGTGCATCACTTGTAACGAGCAATGTACGGCGTTTTATTTTTATTTAGAACAAACCTACTGAAATCACTGAATGACAACTTTCTGGTTACTGATTAAAAAATATTTTTGAAAATTAATTTCACAATTTTACTCATTTGTTTGTATTATGGAGTTAATCGATTTGGCAAATGGGATATTGATACAATCTTAAAATTTAATAATACACGTACTTTATAGTTGTGATAAGACTGCTTATTTGCATGTAAAGCCGACAATACAGCCTTTGATTGCATTTGCACAGGAATCGGTGTTGGTAGAGTCAATAATTTCGTCGTCAAATTCATCGCAAGCAACTTCTGAGAGTTCAACTTTTCATCGTTCGTATTCCCAAACAAAACGAAACTGTTATCAAGAACTTCAAGCACTCCTGTTATTAATCTATAAATAAAAAATTTAATATTAATAAAATTATTGGATGACATGTTTTACGTTTCTCATACTTATCAATCGATGTAAAATGGCCTTGATTAGAAAGGCTATCACTTTCCATATTCATAGGTCCAGCACCTGAATTTGCTGTCACATTACTAGGCGTTTCTTCGACTTCTTCTGGCCAACCGAAAATATCCTTTGATTTCCCGTATACTTTAACACTGTCCACCATGGTGACTGATTCTGGATCATGCGACGGTCCAAATGCTATTCTTATTTTTTTATCGGCTTGTAAACTTTCATCTCGTGTAAATGGAATATCATACCAACGACTTCTAGTTACAGTTGTGGATATAATTCGACCAAACACTTCGATATAAGACGGAGTTCGTAAAATGTCTTGATTCCCTAAAGCTACGCGTATACCAGTCATAACCATTGAATTATCATTGTTGATAATTTCCATTGAAAACCCTGCAGCCCTAGTACAAACAACGTACATTCCTAATTGGTTTAAACGATGTTTTATTTGTTGAGCATTCAATAATTGTAGCAGATCATTGCCTCCGAATTCTATTTCATTCATCGGTTGACAATGTTCAAAGAAGTCTACCGGGAAGGTGACTTGTCCCGTTGTTTTATTCGTCTTTAAAATTTTCTTTTTGATGCGTACAGGCTTTGTGATTGTATTAAGACTAATCGGTTGAATGGCTGGTGACATCCAAAATCCCGCATGTTCCATGTATGCCATATAAATTCGTAAGCTTCCATCTTCACATAGTAAAATTAACGTGGTTCTGTGATCTGGACTTCCTACAACTGGTGGGGAATTAACAGTCCCATTCGATCCTGGCGAAGTTAAAAGATTAGCTGGTGGTGAGCCGTGGTGTCTCAGTGCCACCATGTCCATTATTTTAGCTTTAGCCGGCACTACTTTAATTTCTTGTATTAAAATTGTATCAGGTTTAATCATTAGTATAACCGGATTGTTACTGGTTTGCATCACACTGCAAACAAGTCCCGGATGTCCGACCACTTCCATCCATTGGCATAATGGTTGTGGAGAACTAACTTTATTTCCATTACTCTTAGCATTTCCTCCGGAATTCGCTGAGTTTGTGTTTGAAGTACCTCCATTATTAGGAGCATTTGAGTTACTGCTGGAACTACTCATCGTAACATTGGTGGCAGCATTCAAATTAATTGGGAACACAATCGGTAAGCATTCATTCATCTCCTTCAAAGGAGCTATGAAACTTTTGCCCTGTGCATAGCTAAAAAATAACAACTGCAATGTGTGGGAGTAATAAATTGAAACTCCACCACCAGCTAATTGTCCATTGACATCATGGACATCATAATTAAGAATATCTAGTGTATTAGTAACATAAAAAGATCCATGCTGAGCTGAACTTGCTTCATCCAAAGCTTGATAATAAATATGTCCCGGTGATGACATAATTAAAATGTTAAACACACCATTGCTAAACATAAATGTGGTGTCTCGAATTTTTCCACTTGGTACCAAAAAGAAATATTGTGGACTGAGTGCATCTTTTGATAAATCGTAAATTTTTACAAAATCAGCGGTGACCAGTGCAAGTTGTGTCTGGCAACCGGGGAGCCAAATAGCTCGAATTATAAAGTTTCCAGTTTCTAATTGTGGATGAAGTACAAGGTGATCAGAAACCGACCCACTGAGTGTAAACGTTAATACGTGACAATCTCTCAATCCACATACAGCGAGAAAGTCTTCATTGGCTGAATTTGCTGACATTGATAAAACCGTGAATGGGATCGGGGCTGATGCAAGTCGAGTTAGGGTAAGTTTTTTCTTTGACGAATCAGCTTGTTTTAATAAAGCTGCTAGTTGTAACACAGTGATTTTTCCTTTTTCGTGCGAAACAGCTAAATGCTGTCGTTTTCCATGAGGTGAAGACATGCAGCACATTGCTACCCGTCGAACTAAATGAGCTGAAAGAAGCTGACGAATAGTTTGTCCTTGGTCTCCTGAATAGTTCATTCTAACATTTTCAAATGCTCCTTCTTGGGAGCCTAGAGTGGGTCGCATGAAAGTTTCGCTATGTACACATTTTTTGCTGATGGTATGGAGTTGGTCTAAAGCACGCTGAGCACGAGCTCTGCATCCAACCGGTGAGAATTGTTCACAACTAGCTTGGACTACTGGGATTAATTCATTGGCTAGTTCCACGAGGATAGAAACGGCAGAACTTGATTGAATGTAAGATATCAACGTGTCTTTAGATCCTTCTAATTGCTTTGCTAGTTTATGGATTTTTGTTCGATCGCGTGTAGCTCCGTACCGTTCAGTGGTAACTGGCGACGAATTTCGTCTACGCAACGAACTTGATAAGGTATGCTCACTTGTATAATTGATTTGAGTAGTTCCACTAGAAGATCCACTTCTTCGCAACTCTCCACTTTGGCTAGTTCGTTTTACTAGTGCTTGACATGAGCCGTCTTCTTTTGCTCCGCAATCACAGAAAAAGTTTCCATATTTCGAGTAACTTAGGTCATGATTTTTGTGACAAACTCGAGCACAAACAGAACACACTCCAACTCCATCCAACATTTGGCAAGTGTGACAATGATACCAATGTTGGTTCATAAATTCTTTCTGTGTTACGGTAAATGTACATAATTTACTGTTTAAGGAGTCTTCGTCCGAATCATCCGCTCCACTATCTTCATCGTCATTCACATCATCCATCCATTCCGAATCCAAATCACTTGGTAGCTCATTTTCCCAAGGAGGACTCAAAGACCGATTAGCATTAGAAGTAGTCGACGATGATGATCCACTTGTTGCACCTGGACTTAGTGCTTCAATAACATCGCCAATGTATGATAGTAAATGGCAGGTCGAGTCTGACATGGCATTATATTTGCTGTTAATTTGGCCAGATTCGATATTTTTTAAGACATCGGGTTGTACTAAATAATTTTTACAAATATGCAACCAGTCAACTGCGGCTACAAATAAATGTTGATGTCCTTTACCCCCTCGAGCATCAGCTAATGTAATCATCACTTTCAACAATTCAGGAAAACCTTTTCCTTCAATTCCAGCTGAAAGTACCAATGAACCGATTGAAAGTAACGCTTTTAAAATAGTTATGGACACATCATCAGCGACAAGACTATATTCTTTTACGATATAAGAAGTTAATGCTTGTAATAATTGACTGTTTTCTTGAAGAAGAGATTTTTGTTCATCGGTAGGACTTGGAGAGCCGTTCGACTCGGAACTTGCGATTTGAGTCACTGGCCACTGAGTTGTATTGTTGCTATCACTCTTTGTGGCTGCTGGGTAATCTACGTTAGCTTTTCCATCTTCAGGAGATGTTACATTAGTAACTGTAGTAGCAGCGACTGTCGTAGTCATAATAGTAGGTGTTTGTATATTCGACGATGTAACACTGCTATCCATGTTACTACTACCAAGTATAACATGACGAAGCCAGTTTTGTAATTTATCAGAATCCACTTTTGCCAATCTCGACATTGTAGCACATAAATACTCCAAACTGATATCTGAAGGGTTTTTATCGGCCGTCGAGAATAATTTATTGAAGAAATGAAGCACTTTTGTGCTATATTGTTGTGACGTTAAGGGACTAGATACAGACATTAAAACTTTCACCAGATTGTGTTCATCGACAAAGAACTGCTCCAAGGCTTGTCGACCGGCTGGTTTATCTAAAAGTTTTTCTAAGAATTTAAGACATTCGTGCAAAATTCTTTCATCTATCATAACGCTATAGTTAAGATCAACTAAAGATGTAAAATTCATTAACAGTTTATAAATGTGATCAAGAGCACATAGATAAACTCGTTTTTGGTGTTCTTCGTTCTGAATGTCACCAACTAGCTTTTCTAAGGTTTTTGTGGCTGATTCATAGACGAATTCAGTGCGAGCATCAAGTGTTAAGGGAATAAGCAGATCGATTGCTTTGTTTTTTAAGGGTGCAGGATCTGATTTGGATATATGTTGTCCGATGAATTTAATCAAAACGAATAGTAAACGTTTTAACGAGACGTTTATCGAGAAAGTTGAACGAGCTGATAATGTTGAAATGTGAGCATTGATTACGGCTAAGATGTAGCTTTCTGATGGAATTATATCATTTAAATATGGAGTCCAATTACAATCTGGTAATGCGAACAATCGCCATTTTTCAAGTACGTTTCTAGCACATGAAGGTAGTAGCTCTACTACAGGAGTAGCTAAAGATTCAGTCAGTGGATGCCGTGAACATACTGCCAATACGGAACCCAGTGCATTCAATTCAGCTACTGTATATATGCTTTTAGTAGCTGCGTTTGTATTTATATTCGTGTCAGGCAATTCATGCATTTTATACAACAAACTTGAATTGATACAAGCATGAATTGCATACACAAGATTGATAATATGTGGCATTATGTCTTGCACTAATTCGGTTGCTGGTGACCCTGATGGACGTGAGCTCGATGAAGAATCAGCTAATCTTAACTCTTCATTGATTAAGGCTACTTGAATTTTAGCGATAACAGCATCTAATAAAATCAAACTAGATAATTGAGGCAAATTTTCTTTTGGTATCAGGCCTCCCTTTTCCACTGGAGGCTTCAAAGCAATCACACAATTTTTTGCAGTAGCTATATCATATTCCAACGTATTTACAAGACGGGTCGCTGAACTTAATTGTATCGGCGCGAATTGCGTGTAAATACCTTGCTTGACCAGTGCATCTTTCAACCAACGACTAAACGTTTTATGTGCGGCTCGAGGCCCCCAAATTAATGAGTGTAGCAAAAGAGGACCTGGATCTAAAATTCTGCCTGCTGATAAAATATCCATGTAATGGGTCGATGGAGGTAGCACTTGTAATAATCTCCAACAAATTGTATAACAATATTGGGTCGCGCACAATGCTTGGTACGACATTTTTGATTCATCTGCTGTTATATTAGCGACATTCATTATTTCAAGTAGGGCATCAATCAGTAATGAGTATGTTAACTTATCGGGAGTACCCAAAATAAAATTGCATGCTAATCCGTCTAGTTTAGGTGTATCTTGATTGTTTAGTTCAACATTAACAATACTATAAAATTTTGGTCTCATTGAAAACTCGTCGGGTAATCCGATCTCTCGGTAATTATCCTCGATTTCTTTCCATGGCGTGTATTGTCTTGAAGCTATTTTATTAACATCCTTTTCTTCAGCCGGTGTTAAGCCGGTGGCCGTAAATAAATTCCATTGAATCTGTTGTAACAACGATGAAGGAGCATCATATAAATGTCTAACTGCATACTCTAATAGTAAAAGCAATCGGGATAGCAATAAAAGTTGTGAGTCTCTTAAACATGTCGTTTGTTGATTGGTAGGTTGTGGAGAGGATGAAGTTTTATTTTCACTTGTAGTAACTTCTTTAGTTTCTTTAGCTTCTTCAGTTTCTTGTGGTTCTTCTGGTTTTTCTATTTTTTGAGACGTTTCGTTGTTTGAACGAGGACATGCGACTTCTGAACATCGAACGACTCCACCAGCTATTAGAAGCAAAACAGACTTTTTTTGCATTAAGTTGAGAGCATGAAATAAGTAGAGCAACACTTGAGCGTGTTCTACATTTAAATCTTCGTTTTCAGAATCGATTGTATTTGGGTGGCCCACGTATTCAACGAGAGTGTTAACTAAACGATGCCAAATGCTTATGCAAGACGCTTCTTTTTCTTGTTGTGGTTTCATAAGTAGGATTTGAGATAGCACCGCTAATGTTCGTGGGTATACTTGGAGAGGCCATGTAACGTTGCTTCCAGCGGCCCATGGTGAAACTCCCAAATGAGCTAACAGCACTGTTTGCAATTGTCCGTTAAGTAAATTGCGAGTTATTAGATTATGAGTATATCGAGCTAATGCCTGCGAAAATTCGGCATATAATTGACCCAGAATGCTTCCAAAATATACCGAAATCGTTCCTAAAAATACATTATAATTAATTAGTTTTTAGAGACAGCCATTTAATTTTTTTTCAAATTGGCGAATCAAAATGTTATTTTTTCTTATGAAAATTTGAAAACTTTTTATTTATCTTTTTCAAATCGATTATAAGTCAATTAAAAATTAGTTTTGTTCCAGATGAAAATAAAACTGTGCATTTACATGTACTACTACTGTACATTTATAAACAAAGTTGTCATAGTTTTATATTGCACATGATCTGTATCGTAATTGTTCGATTTTATTTTCATTTAGAACAGTGACTGTCAACCACTGGGGATCAACAATGGGATTACCACCAATTTTGATTTTTTTTTAATGTATCACAAAAAAAGGTTGAGAATCACTGATTTAAAACCTTCCTCTTCTTTTGTGCATAGTTTGTATCGTTCAATGCACGGTTTTATTTTCAACTAAAACAAACCTAATAGGTCACTTAGTGGGGCGGTAACTAGATAATCGCTCTATGTACTAGTGATCGTATGGTAAAATCCCAATTTTTTTGAGTTTTCAGTTTTCGAGGTCGTTAATGACCATAGCAAGTAAAAACGATCTTGAATAATAAAAAAATAATAATAAATAAAACTATTAAGTACTATCTTACCAGTTTCAGTTCGTGCTGTTTCCCGATCCAAATCACGTATAATTGCAGCTAAAATAATCATTTGTTGTTCAGTTAAGCCATTTTTGACATATTTTTGTAGATATTCAGATTTAGCACATAAAAAATGTTTATTCATAAACAGAAATAACGTAGTTGATAATTTTATATACTGGAATTAAAAATATATATATTAAAAAGTATTCTTAGTAGCTCTTCTTGGAGCAGTTCAGAATTGATTCAAAACTTCTTCAAGAATAAAGCCAATTTCTAATTGATTTAAAAGATGCTTACTCCATGAGGTTCTCCTTTTTCGGGAACGATTGAGTTAGTTCTATCTTGAGTTGGAGTTTTAGTTTGGTTATCGACTAAATTAATGTTACGTGTTTCGTTAACTTCTGGTGGAGCTATTGTTTCCTCAAACCACTGCCCCAAAATTGGTTCACTGTCGTCATCTAAAATTACAAATTAATTATAGTCAATTATTCAATACAAACAACGAAAAAATCGTTTTAAGTTTTTTATTTATCGCTGGAAGGACGAGTAAAAGGGAAAATCATTGAATTTGTGATAAGAAGTGGGATAGTCAAAATATATCCGATTAATTAATTTTTATACGATGTTTAAATAATAATAATAATAATAACGTTTTTGCATTATTCATAGAAATGTTTAGATTACTTCAATTATAAGATTTTAAACTAAATTTTTTTAGTGTTCAAATGTTTTTGATTATTTCTTGAAATCGTAGTTTGTAACTCAAGCGAACTTGTAACTATATGATGGTCGGATGTCAACACGTGGTAACTGATTCTAATTTTTGGTGTGGCAAAGTAATTGCAAACAGTTCTTTTACACGCGCTTGCATGCACTTGTGTGTCACGAAGACATATTGATTGAAACAACCCTTGTGATCATATTCTCTAAATCTGACACATTATGATTATTATTATCTTTCATAAAAGTTGTATATTTTTACGGGTCTCTACAAAACTTTTTCGATAGTGATACCATTAGTTGAAATGGAGAAGTTGAAAATCTCCTAACCAGTTTTTGCTAGCTAATAACAAAAATTTTCTGAGCATGGAATCAGAAGAATGGCAAAAGGTGAAAGGCAAAAGATGGCAACCAAAATGGGCAATATATAATTCAGTAAAATAATTATTTATTATAACCACACCATCTATCATTTTCATAAAAAAGAAGAAAATTACAACAATTAAATTTACATTCTGAACAACCATTTGGGAAAATAATATGGAACGGATGGAAACAAAAAAATGTCTGAACCTAATTAGCTTAAAAGGCTCTGAAATTACTGAAATGAAATATTATGAAAAGTGCCAGTAATACCGATATAATACAAATATTATTGTTCTGTTTTGTTGCCGTTCACTGACTCTTTAAGTTTGTTCCTCTTGTCCATTTGATGATGTTCAAACACGTCCACGAAAGACAAAGGGAAAGGCATATTGACCAAGAGACAAGAGTGAGTGAAGAACATAAAGCGGCAAGTTCCCTCGAGTTGACAAACCGGTTATCCAGTGTTTAAACACCTCCAAATCAGTGTCGAAATACGCGATTGTCACGAAAACGTACGTACATAGCTCGACTCTCGGCCTAATGCGGCCAAGCGCTGAAACATTTCTTCACTCACTCTTGTCTCTTGGTCAATGTGCCTTACTCTTTGTCTTTCGTGGACGTGTTTGCATTCACCTTTTGGAACAAACCTTTTATGTCAAATAAACCTGTAGTCACCTGTGATGGGAGGCGCAGTGTCTTATTGTCCGCTTTCTGAGTAAACTACTTCGTAACTACTTTATGTGAAAAGGAGATTTTAAAAAAAATTTCGAGTACTACAATTTAATATAAAACAACTTTAAATGTTCAGTGTGATAATAAAATTGTCCTTAGATTTTATTTTTATTTTCCTCCTATCTACACTTTTTGACATGTCATTATTCACATATAAAAGATAGTAATAACTGTTGTTGAATTTTCAAAAATTAAGATTTTGCAGTTACGAGGTTTACACAAGAAGAGAAGGTTACGCTTGGTACATAGTAAGTTAGAATTTGCTTACCAACTGTAGGGGGAGGTTTAGCATGACGTTTTTTCTTACGCCATATAGAGGCATTCGGAAGCACATTACCACTGGAAGCATCATTGCTTGAATTATTTGAAGGAGAAATTACATTAGCAGATAATGAGTTACTTGCTAATGGGTGATTTTCCAGATTATAATCTTGAGAATTAGACGAACCAGCCCTTATGAAAGTCGCTAATGCTGACTGATGATTCTGTGCTGTATCAACAGCAGCAGTATGGATTATAGTCGGTAAAATAGGGTGCCACCCATCATTTATAGCATACATTGATTGAACAGTGGCCGCTATCGGCCCTGTCGGAGACACAGAATTCGTTGTATTTGTATTATTCATGTTATTTGTTAACGTGTTACTATCTGTCGGTTGAATTCGTATAATTGTTCGATGGAACTGGTAACCTCGTGATGTACGAGAAGCAGTGCTATTGGTAATTGCGTTATGAGAACCAGAATTATACGTCATGTTTGGATTCATATTGTATCGCGATCGGTAAATTGGATTGTGAGTTATAGATGGAATTGAATGAACATTAGACGAATTAGAAGAATCCATTATATTAGACATTCGAATTTGCATATGTTGACTATTTAACATCGTAATGGCTTGATAACCAGGACCATTAACCACTTGGATATTGGTTATTGGTAGTACAAAGGTTGATTGTGCTTCTTGCGATTCAAATGTTTGGGATAGGGAACTTGCATTTGAGGATTGGGTTTCTTGGGAAGTCTCATTCGAAGTGGAGACACGGGTTTTCAAATGTGCCAGGTTAATTCGCGCTATTCCAGCACGGACTAAATTAATATAAAAATAATGAATAAATACTCGTTATGCTCTTGTTCTTTGCTTACCTTCATCAGTAGAACTTTCATCTGAACAACTAATCATATCTTCATAGTAAGTAGTTGAATCCGATTGACTAAATGTATCATCAAGTGGGTGTTTTTGTATTCTTTTTAATGTGCAAGCTTTTCGATAGCTGATGGTGGCCAGATAATAAAATATTTGAATTAAGGGTGCAGTTGATAATAATCGGACAGTTCGTTGCAAAGCTGTTGATTCGGCGTTGATGTCAAGTGGAGCAGGTTCAACATTTTCTGAGCCTAATGTTGTTGAAGTTACTTCTATGTGTAAATCATCTAATATTTCAGACATTAGGCTAAGCGCTTTGGTCGCTAATGCCACAGAGAGAACACCGAAATTTTGTTGACTGAAATTTTAAAGGTTTCATTAAAATAATATATTCATTAAAATGTATATTTAACTTACACTTTTAAAAGATTTACTCTTGAATTTGATTCTCTCACTTTACTAGGGCTTCGTCCTTTATCGTCTCGAGGTGTAGTTTTTTCTCTTTCCACTGATACTCCAGCTGATGCCGATAACTGAGCCTGCAGTCCTGAGATTAATAACCAAGCTCCTAGCAATATATGATTTTGTAGAATCTATAAAAAGGATTTGATTTTAAAATCGTATAGTGATGTGGTTGAGAGTTATTATTACATGACCACCAGCACGGGTTGAATTTTTTATGATATCCGTAACGTAATTGAAAAGCTCTAATACTTTTTCAACTAGTAAAATAGCTAAACTATCTAAATCTTCCTCTTTGGCCGCTGTTGTTTGTGTTGGGACCGTGGTATTTGAAGAAGTTGCGTTGCTCGTGTGTGTTGCGCTAGTTCGAGGCGACACCGAAATATTTGTATTTCCCGATGAATTGACGGCCATTGCACCCCAAAACGCACAATAAATACACGCTCCGGTTAAAACTGATATTTTTTGAAGTTTGGACGTAGTTAAAGGTTCTAAAACTGGAAGTGTTATCGCATCCAACGCTAATGAAATGTCGGAGACCATCAATGATAAACTGAAAAATAAAATAATTAATTAAAAAAAGCGAGTGCGTGAACTTATGTAGGTATGTAAGCGCATTAGAAGTTTACTACTTTGTATACGAGTTATGGATCATATAACTATGGCCTCTACAGATTACCCCCTACTAAAATACTTTAACATTACACATAATACACAACTTTCAACTAACTCCACTTAAAAATTTAACTCCAACTGTAAAAGGTATTTCAAGTTAAATGTCTTTACACTCAAATCTAACTTTTAGACCTTTTAGAATAATTATAGAAGGTGGGTTTAAAAAAAAACTTTTTTTTTTGGTTTATTTAAGGTCACGTCAACTACTATGGTTATTAGCGACCGCCGAATCCAAAAACCCAGAAAAAACATCTTAGGCTTTCATTGGGATTCGAACCCAGAACCACTGGCGTTTAAGGCAACTATATAGTCCACCACGCCACTAAGTGACCTAAAAAATTATTATATTCATTGTTTTGTTTATATGTATTTTAAGTTCTACAGAAACATTTAGAAGTGGACTTAGGTTTTATTTTATTTTCTTTTCATATTATGATTTCTGATAAATAAAGCTGAATCTGGAATTTTCCTCGTGGCAGTTAATGGAGAGTTGGGTTGATTGGAAATCAAATTCCACCGCAATATTTGGAAAAAAAAATGCACTAAAGTGGTACTACTAAAGAGTCGCTGAATTTATTTCGTTCTCGAAATCGGTTCTAATATGTATAACATTCAAAAATAGGGGTTTGTGGAGGCGAAAAATGAATTTACTAGGGTGTCATTTTTGGAAAGATACGTTTTTTTCACATTTTCAGGTTTTTTATTACGAGGTAATATTATCATGCATTGATGAATAAGTGATTGCCTATCCATCAACATGGTATTAGTTACTGAATGCTTTGAATGGACGTGGATTGCATGGAAAATTGCACATTCAGTCGAGTCTCACTAATTCGGCACTCTCCACCCACGCCTCCGTCGCTCCTCTACACTTGTTCTGCACTTACGAATGTGTTATTTTATTTAATGTGAATTTTTCTATACAATCTAGTAATCTGAACATTTCAATAATCCGCCACTCTTTACTCTAATGTAGTAACAAAACTTAAAATGTTGTAACAACGAGGTTTGAGTCAATAAAATAATTAGCTTTAAAATCACTGTTGGTGTTTTTTTTTTAATTTTTACATAAATATCTTAACTCAGACCAGAGTTAAGTATTTTATTCGCGCATGAGTATATGTATTTACCTAATTTCTGCTGGTAACCCTTTTAACAAGGTTTTAGATAGTTAAGTTATTTGAATTGACATAAAGTTTTTGAGCAGCTTAGCAAAACTTAAGATCACACATATATCGCTCGATTACCACTGGCCGGTCGCATAGGCGATATACGCGTGTAATATTTCCAATAAATATTAAAAACTACTAAAAAAAAAGATATTGCGCATGTGGGTGGAGCAAAAATGATATGTGACGTCATTCAAAAATATAGGCGCGATATATCACCTTAATGCTACCTAATACATAATAATGATAAAAACCTATGGAATTTCGAATTTCATTTGACTGAAATAAGTTAAAGCAAAAATATTTGAAAGTTATGAACAAAATGGCATAAATTATTTGAACAATTTAGGCATAACGTTTAAAAGAACGATTGGTGGATGCAACGTTACATTTTATTTTATTCCAGCATCAAAATTGAAAATTTGGCATTTTTGCGATTTAGAGTGTTGTAACCGCTGTTTTTTCATAAGTACGTCATAGGCAAAATTAAAAGAAGAGGACCTAATCCTGCTTTTTATGTCTTTTTACACGATTTTAAAATAACTGTCGACAAAAAGAAAGTTATCCCTGAGCTAAACTCGACGTTAACAACGGTAACGGTTCAAAATGTCAAAAAAAAGTTAACATATATAGAACCCCATAAAAATGATTAAACTCGACGGCGACGCGACGCTTGGAAGTTGATTCTACTTCAACTTTTGACGTTGGCAAATGTCAATTCATAGTGTGTAATTTGTGTCATTTTAAAAATGAGTACTACACAAATTTATAACTGAAAAAATTTGATAATTTGGAAAATTATCTATATCAGCAGAAAGGTGAAAGGAGATTGCGGAAGTTTTAAATGAAACTGATTAATTAATATAATTCTTAAATCATACCCTATAATTTTTATTAATTTATAAACATTTCAAAGAATCAGAAGCCAGCGACGTTTTGAAATTGCCTACCCAGTAAATTTTCAAAGTTCTTTTCCTTATGAGCGTTTTTGACATATTGAAGCGCAGACGTCGTAGGCGTTTCCGTCGAGATTGCCTGTGGCATTATTCTGTTTTATATAATACATTTTTTTACACGGACAAAAGGACCTATTTTTTAAAATATAGCTGTACTGTTTATTTTCTTGTAATTACGTGTGTATAGCAAACGTTTCAACAATCTAACCCCCCCACCGTTTAATAATCCTCTTTTAAATGCAATGGGAAATTATAGAACTATACAAAATTAATGCCTCGCTAAAAAATGTCAACGTCAACACGGCATATTTATTGTTCACCACTTTATCGTGCGGTTTCTTTATCACTAGGTGCTAGTGCCGGGGCACCACTCGCACCACCCAAGCTATAGCTCTATTTCCAATTTACACAATATTTTTATATTTGTTTAGTTTTGTTTTCTACTGACTTTTGAATTAAAAGACGTAAATGAATAATAATATATTTAGTAAAAAGAAAAAAAATTATATATTATATTATAGATAATTTTGTATCTGTTTTATCAAGTAATAAGCTTTTGTAAACCTTTTAAGGACCCATACTAATATTTAAGTTGTGTTTCATTAGGAACTGCATGTGCGTTAATTTTAGATTCGCTATGCGTACGGGTTATAAAAATCCGCTCTCAATATTCCTTTTATAATGCATCAAAAGAAAATATTACCTGTTTCTCACAGCTTGTATTTCGGTATGATTTGGAGGCAACAAAAACGGTTTACCACTGATCACTTCTTCAAATTTTGTTTTATATTTACGCAGAGTAGGTAAGCTGAGACTTAAATCCAACAGAGAATCACCAGCTCTTAAATCTTGTAAGGTGTCGCTGTTAGTAAGAGAAATTAGTCTCTGAAAAAAAAAACTTTAATTAACAACAAATCTTTTAATATTATTTATATTAAGTACTTTAATTTCAGTCGCTGGTTCACTAACATCTGCTCCATTATCAGATGGTTTGCTTGAATGATCTTGGTCACTAGTTGGAGTACTTGAAACATTTGAACTAAAGGCATTTTGAACAAATGTCTCACCATCCACAATTGGAGATATTAATTGATATAAAATACTAATTGATAAATCAGACCTAGGTCGTTTAACAGTCTCTTTCTGTGGAGTTTCTTTTTCTGTACCTATAATATAATGAAATGGTTTTAAAACGTTGAAGCATTAAATTTAAGTGAAGTTACATACTGGGAAGGTTAGTTACAATATGCGAAGGCAACGTTTCGCTATTCATAATGGTAGTAAGAACCACTTGATCAGCTTCTGGTAATAATCCTTGGCCACAACAGAGTGAACGTATTGCTAGTAGTAAATTTTTTGGGGCTATTGACATGCTATCCGTTCCAGAAGTTGTAGATGTTGCCTGGTTGGTTAAAGGCATTGCATTGTACGCTCGTATTCGTTTTATTAAATACTCTAATAATATCCTACATGCTTGAGACACAACCGGTATATTGTTACGTGATACTGAAATAATTGTAATGAAAAAATAATAAATATTTATGTGAATGTTTTGTAAAATGATAAAGTATTCAGTTTAATTCTAGTTTACGTTCTTATATTAAATAATATATTTTATTGTAGACAATATAAATATTAAACCCAACCCAGAAAAAAGTTGTATCACACTTACAGACTCCAGAATTTGTGCTAATGTAGTCAGCAGCTAATATTGCAAACGACGTATAAAATGTTTCATGATTTTCTGAATGACTGAGAATTTCCGACTCGCTAAAACATAATAAATTTTTGAAAAGAAAATGAGTCAGCTGAGTTGAATGACGATTCGAGAATGTGCCATATTTCAGTGTGTAATTTTGACGTAATTATAGTATGTCGCAAGAAAAACAATGCAATGCAAACCTGTTAATGATAGCAGAGGCAAGATCTAAAACATCGGATTTGTTGAAAGAGCCATAAGTGGCGGACAAAATGGGTTTTATTATCGCAGACCATTCTACACCACCACTATTAGCAGCCATTGCATCTGCCATTTATATTATTGGTGCAGTCAATTATCTTCGCCTTGTTATTGTGTTGTTGTCGCTACTGGTTTCCCTAGTTTCTCAACGATGCTGTTGGTATCCGTGTTCCAGCGCACAATTTGATTTCGTTCAATTTCGCTTAACATGTTTAAGTTATTTTAACTTATTTTTTTCAAATTGAAAAAACATATATATTAATTATAAAATTGATTTTTTTGTAATTAAATAATTCAGATAGGAATTAGTTGACATAAACAAAGTTCAACTTCTACTTAAGTCAATAACGTCTGCATAATATGGCCGCATCGGCCGCATACATGTTATACCTGTTATCCAGGAAAATATAAGAGTTGAAATTGTTTACACTAATTCGGCAAATAAAGATCATACCCACGAAAGAAATCAAACCTCGGTAAAGTAGAAGTAAGAAAGTAAGATTTTTTCATGAATTTTCCTTTTATAATTGAAAGTATCATCCTAAAAATCTTCATCGATACACAGATACACATGGACCGCTATCAATAATATGCATTATATTTTAGTTATATATACCCTCCATAGTTATATATATATATATATATATATAAGTGGCGTGCGGTGACTTTTAAAACAGGGCATGCGGTCAGTAGAAGGGGGGGGGGCAAATTTTTTAGTTTAATTTTTTATTTGTTAAACATTATATTAAAGTATTTATCTTTAAAATTTAGCCTTATTCGACGCTCCTTCTTACAAAAATCATCATTAACCGCATAATATAATGTATTTAAAAACAACGAAAATAATTCTTATCCTAAAGAACAGAACATTTGTATGGCCTCTTGGTAAATAAATCAAAATAAATCAGTAACAATTAAATTCACTGTTTAGATTCATAACGGAAAACGCATCTGCAAACCGTCAATCGGCAATGTGAAACGCCAACAGAGATAGTATTCGACGTAAAATACGTAAAATAAATACGTAAAATAAAATATTTATAAATGATAAAAAATTTAGTATTTTTAGAATCATTTTCAAATGTATACAATTATGTAAATTAAAAAATGAAATGAATAAACCACAAAAAATATTCAATTTTTAAAATCGTCTTACAATCCCAAGACATGCGGCGCATCTATAGCATGTATGCACCGCACGCCACTGATATATATATATATATAGATTACGATGGTTAAGTCGTTACAGTAAACGGTACATTTCGCAAAAATTTGCAAAATTTCTTTAACGGCCACTTTTATCAGAAAAAGAAGTGATCAAATTTGTAGCTTGGAAAATTGTCTAATAGAAACCTAATATTCCTTTTCTTAATTTTTGAAAATTTGATTTAAAAAGTATAGGGGAGAATAGGGCAATGGGAGCAACCACAAAATAGACTTTCCTAATGCTCGTAATTGTAATACATCCAATTGGATGTATTCTTAAGTGTTCAATAAAAATGACTTCCTGCACCCCCACCTCACCTCATTATAAGCTACCCGTTTGACTGAATAAGACGGTTGTTTTTCGCACAACTAAGGAAAATAATTATACTGTGTATAAGTAGTTATATATTTCATCAAATACGTAATGCAACGTTTAGTAAATAAAAACTGTTACGGCTTAATAATCAAAATACTTTTTATAAATCTTGAAGTGATAAGCAAATAACATGTAATATATCATATATTATTTTATCATATGTATTTAATTATGAACTGGAAATATACGTTACTATATTCAATATTTCCATATACTTACTTATTTGGTTTTTATTTTTTTATATCTTGCTATCTGTGGTTATAATGCCAGATTTATATATAGATCGATTAAAAGAGCGATAATCATTTTGTATGACGTAGACTTGCTCCGATATCATTTTTTCACTCCGATTGTTAATATCAAATTACACACTTTAAAGGTTTTGAAAAAAATTGAGATTTCTCTAGTTAAACAGAGAAGGGTTATTACATTTCTACTTACCTAACTACATACAGAAGTTAAGATTTGATTTTATAAGTACCTATGTACATGATTTTTACAACAAAAGAGAAGCTCGAAAAAATATTAAATGTTTTAAAAGATTAACTTGTTATTAAAATATGAGTAAAATGATATACTTATGCCGAATTTTATGACTCATTAACATTTGATAAATGTATATTTTCATTGTTTCTTAATGTTTCTATAGGTTTCTTTTCTGTTAGACCTAAGCATGGTTGAATGGCAATACAAAACAACACTGTAGAAAATTTAAATAAAAAAGCTATGTTCAAGAACGTTAAGGGTGTATACACAGAAA
The DNA here is from genome assembly GCA_958496155.1 of Sisyra nigra. NCBI lineage: Eukaryota > Metazoa > Arthropoda > Insecta > Neuroptera > Sisyridae > Sisyra > Sisyra nigra. The sequence continues at coordinate 35,783,551 of OY292313.1, read as the reverse complement.
AAATATATTTTTAAGTTTCATTTCTAGATGTAAAAAATCGAATTTAATTTAGAAAAAAAATTCAAATGTGTACCTGAAAAATGTATAGACGTTAAGAAGGTAATGAGGTTATTTAATGGCGTAGTTGACTAGATTACTGGCAACTTCCCTATACACCAGTGGTCCTAAGGTAGAATCCCTATTCAAGCCCAAAACATTTTTCATGGGTTTTCGAATTCGGCGGTCGCTAAAAACCATGGTAGTTGATACGACTTTAAATTACAAAACAAAAAAGTAGGTAATAGATCATGTTCATTTCAAATATTTTTTTCTTATCTACTAAAGAAAACCAAACTGTTGACTTATAAAATGCCTTAATGATATTTAAAACTTAATGTTGATTTAAACATATTGATTATTGATATTAAAATGATATATTACTTTCTTTTACTACTATACAGAAAAGGAAGTATTGTAATCGGGTCGAGTTTTCGAATTCGAGTTTTCGCCGGAAATAAATATGTTTTGAGGTCCTCTGAGTCCAAAAAGTTGTTTTTAGAAACATGCCTGTGTGAGTGTGACTGTGTGACAGCGATACCGTATCGAAAGCTTTATCCGAATTTTACCATACTTGGAATTTAGCGTGCGTATTACAAATAGTTGTGCCGCGAAGCTTTTGGTTGAAATCGGTTAACCGGAAGCTCAATTTTATTCTATGGGTTTTTGAGCTTTTTTTTTGGAAAACGGCCCCACGATTTTCTTTAAATTTGCTATAGTTCTTAGACGCATTAATGCCTACAACTCTTATTTGAAACTTTTTACTGGGAAAATTCAAATAAGATACCTAATATCAGATAGGTATAGGATATATGAATAGGGTAAAAATATTAACTAACACAACATTGAATAAAAGTAACAATTTTCTAAAATAATCCTTCTTTATTAATCAACTAAGTTTCTATAAAATACAACTTTACAGATAGCCCGTTTGATAAAAGTATAACTTTTTCCTAATGAATGGAAAAAGTTATCTCTTCGTTAGTTTTAAATTCATATGAGCTTTCTTAGTTTTTGCTCGATTAAGTAATATAATAAATGAAAATTCATTTATAATTTAATTTACGAACAGAATAATGGACTATTTCACAAATTCGATGGTTTTAAAAGGTTTAAATAGTAGTATATTAGAATCTTTACAGTTACATCACATTGTTACTTATAAACGTGTTTGGTAATAGAATCAAGTATTGAATTCAAATTTTGATCGCTACAATCGCTAAGCAAAAGAGCAGGATAAAAGCCATGTGAGTTTTCTCAGCTTTGTAAAAATTAATAAATTATATGGTCACAATGGATAGAAGAACACCGTGCGTTTAGAATCGAAGCATAACATATTTTAAAGTCAAGAACCCTTAGCGAACCCTCAGTCCTCAGCGAACGGTCGTCGAAGAAATTGTTCGCGTTACAATTATTGACGTTTGTTATTTTAGTTAAGTTCAGTTAAGTTAAGGAAACGAAAGTTCTCAGCAACAACAATAAAAGACGTCTAGTTTCTAGCTGAATGTCAAGAACAAAACATTAAACTCGCCGTGAACAGTGAACGAACAATAAACCACATCAGTTTATGTGAAAAAGGGCGGCCACCCAAATAAAGCTTCCAAAAGCTATTGACACAATATATTAAAAAATTGGTTGTCTGTAAAGTCGGTTTACGGACGATAGTTTTACGTGATAACGTCATAAAGAAATATTGATGAAAAATTGCATACTTTTATGAATTGAATTATTATCACTAAATTATCATTATTTTGTATATTACAAAGAAGGAGTTAATTGAAAATTACATTTTTTTTTTAAATGAAGACTGAAAATTATGAAAGAAATCAATTAAATCTTACTAAGTAAATTGTAGAAAAAAAACACAAAACACGTTCTCTAGGATTCAACAATTGCCTCTCTATCGCTTGTATCGCGTTCTCGCTTGCACACATAGGCTCAAATGGATCGTGACACCTTTTCATGCAAGTTACCGCAGTTCATCAATTTATAAGACGTTATCACGTCAAAATAATTTAAATATTACCTCTTTCAAAATATCATTCGCGAGATAAATGGCATCCTGACGTTACTTTTTTATAAGTGAGTGGAACAGAATACTGGGGCCAGATTTAAAGAGTGTGTCTGATGTGGAGGTCTATATTTAAGCAAAATCGTTTTGAAGGAGAAATGAAATCCGTGGTTTTCTTCCTTGTTGAAATTATTAAAATAACTCTTGTAGTTTTTTTTTATTACTCTGATTTTGTTACCAATCACCCTGTGTAAGCTACTCTTTACTAGCACCTTTTAGAAACTATACTAAAACAATATTTTTATATTTTAAAATTTGTTCGTATGCAAGTTAATCCATTATTTTGTTCATAGCTATAATTCAACTAAATATTAACATAAGGTACGTGTTTCTATTGCAAATAAAAGAGCATCTAGACATTTTTTTTTTTTCAATAACTACTTACCTATATTTGAACATAACTTTTATACAAACATTACAAAAGAATATGTTTATATCTTATTTTAAGACAAAATATTTTCATACTAATAAGTAATTACTTTATATAATTTCATTATATTTCAATTTCAATTGTTAACAAATTTAACATTTTAACAAATTGCAAATAAATTTATGCATTTTATATTTAGGTAAACGTAAAAAGGATTGAAACAATTATGCTAATTTTATATCTAAATATCTAATTTACTATGTACGTAATTATATTAATTATATAAATATATGTATAATGCCTCCACAATTAGAAGCGAAAGCACTTTTTCAACATTTTCAATGCAAAAATCATCACAGCCTGCATTTAATGTTTGAATTATCGAACTTAAATAAAACAATGATCCAACAATTATATTTAATATGTGTTTTTTTAATATTTTCATAAGCAAAATATCCTTCTCAGGCACATTTCATGCGATATATAGAGCATATTAACATGCTTCAAACTTCAATATAAAATAGATCAAAAACACGCAAGTATCATTCATAAATGGTGCTTGACTTTAAAAGCCAAAAAATCTTCCATTTTTTTTTATTTTAGAAATGCTATAAGAATTTTTAAGATAACGCAATTATAAGCTCATTTTCTACAACCATTCAATGAAACTATAATAAAATGGACTCTTAAGGATATGCTTGAAATACATACAAAAGTCTTTTCAATTGATCTATTTTTCCAAACAAATTAAATATCTCTCTAAATTCTATAATCTAGATCAGGAGTCGGCAACCTTTTTTGACTGCGGGTCACAATTAACTAATATGTGAGTATTAAATAGACGTTTGGGTAAGTGGTATTTTCATTTTAAAAGAGTCTTTCAGTGAATGAAAGATACATATTATAATTTATAATAAGAAAATAATTACAATACAGTTTAAACAATTTTTTCTTATATTCTTTTATTTATTTTATATATTATAATTTAATTTCGGATCTAAAGTGGGTCACTTATAATTATCAAACGGATCACTTGATGACCCGCGGATTGCCGACTCCTGATCTAGATGATTATAACGTTTAAAAAAATCGCTTACGTATGGATACGCCTGGAAGAGAGTTAATAATTATTTTAATATTAATTTTCATTAATTAATTATAATTTTTGGTGCTGTATAAGCTTTAACTAATTATAACTTATTGTTAGCTAAACTAAGAATATTTTGAGCAATTTATCTATTTTAGAAATAACTTTAACTGTATATTTTACGTCGGTGTATAGAAAAATGCTTCTTAATTAATAATTAAAGTTAAAATAAAACATTCAGAACTGTTTAATTTTTTTAATATGGAAGTAAAAGTTAACTGACTTTTGTTTATTATGAAAAGTATGTAAATTAGCAAAGAACTAAAGATTGTAAAGACTGAGAACCATCAATATTATAATTTATAAGAAAATGCAAAGTCGAATTTTAAGGAACATCTTGATTCCGGCTCACCAGCTAATCTTTAAGGTCTTATGGCAGATATAATATCTATAAGCTCCGCTGCCAAGACGACTTCTCGGACTCGTAGCACGCGGCTTCTTCCTTTCCCTCTTTGTTACAAAAAAGACATTAATTACTAATACTTTGAATCAAATTTCCAAATTGTTGGAACCCAAGAGTTAGGCCCAATCAGCCATCTCCTCTTGGTGCCCTTGCCTATCACATCTGATAATTCTCAGTTTGATGGAGCTATTAGGTATCCATAACAAGGTAGAAACGTTTGTTAGCTTAAAATCGACTCAAACATCTGTATAATTACATTATTTGAAAATGTTTTTGCATCGTCTTATACACCGACTTAATATATAAGGAGTGGTATACTCATAGGTGGTATTCATAAGTACTTTTTATTGTATTTCAAATTTGTGAAACTTACTTTAAAGCTAAGAACATTGTTAAAATAATTATTTCAACCAACAGAATTGTGTAAATTGATGTAAATTAGCATTCTGTAAAAATGAAAAATAGTAGAATGAACCTATAGAATATGTAGGAAACACTTTTTTTAATAACACGTAGTAATACGTTTTTTTCAGCCCTATACCATGGCCATAGTATTTGTCAAAAGTTCATCAATGACGTCATTACTATCGCTTAAAATCACGTAAACCCTTCTTAAAAGATGGGTCAGAACGATGAACGTCACTCAAATGCTTCAAAGTTTGTGGAATAGCAAAAAAAAAACAACAGTAATGAGTAGGTACAATCGTTGTAAAAGCATTATGGAACGTAGTTACATAGTTATAGTTTATAATTGTTAGCTATAGGCCTGTGAACTACACATACAAATATAGGCTTCCCAACTCGTTATAAATTATTTAGCAGAGAATGGAATTTAGTACATTACAAACTGTAGATTATTGACTCTTGACAACAACAATTAGATTTTATTTACCGAAATGGTATAAAATATATGGTGTAAATTAGTGGTTTCCAAACATTTTTCACTAACGCCCCCCTATTTAAGAAATTTATAAATAATTTGTAAATAATTTCTTTACTGTAATAATAATCATTAAATATTTGCAATTAACCCGCGCCTCCCACTTTGGAAACCGCTGGTGTAAATGTTAAAAAAGCTTGAGATTTTATTATAATCAAAACTATTACAATAAATCCCAACACTTCTCTGTTCTTGTGATAAATACTTACTTAAATGTTCTAAAATTCTTTTCTATAAGCAAATCAGGCTTAATCTTAAAATTTTATTCAATCATTTATTCAAAAAAGTGCCCTCATAACGGCCTGAAGAAAAAGAGCTTTAATATAAGCATCATAAGAGTTTATACAAAGCTATTAAAAAACTTTAACTGCAATATTTAATTATATAAAACCGTAATATTTTATGATACTAAAATTAAATGAAGACTTACACCATTATTTCAGTACCCATCTACACTTCCAAATTTAAAATACAATAATAAATACCAGCCATTAATTTATTATGCGGTTCGTGGTTGATAAAATGTATTTTATATGCTATATTAACATAAGTAGATCATTATTTTAAAATGTCGTTTTCTAAGCTACAATATAAGGCCATATAATAATACTCAATTATAAAATTTGGACGTTGTTTAGTGCATAAGTTTTTGATATTATAATTGGATCACAACATTTTTAAATGGTTTTAATATACGCATTGTAATTTGTAAGAATGATTTTTAAAGAGGAATCAAACTCACGTGTTATAAAAACTTTCTCTGATTTTATTAATTAAATTGAAAATCATTTTGATCAGTGACATCGAATGGTTAAGGTCACATATATAAAGGATAAAAAATTGTTTCAGCAACGTGTTTTTGATGCAGCAAGTTTTCTCTATTAGAAACTAGTTAATAAACAAAAATATTGATTGGTTTGATTCCTACTTTAATGGTAGTTGTTGTGTAACAAAATATGTTGAATACGCCTAATAGCTAAAAAATTATAAATATATTTAATTTATTCCAAAAGTAGTTAACCGTTTTTGACCGTAGTCTTAATAAAGTTTACCTTCTCCTTCGCAGCCTTGAGCCCACAGTGTGAACACAGTGGAAACACCATGTACCTTTTTAACATAGTTATTTTCTAAGCTTTTTGCTAATTATGAGCTAAGCTTTTGGTTCTTATTACTACACAACAACTACGTTAACATCATTCATAAATAAAACGTGTAAAGGTTTATAAGTATAATATTTACGCTTACTACCTGCTTTAACATGATTGTATTCGATTGGGAAAATTAAGCAAATTAATTAGTTTTGTTTAAAATTAATTTTTTGTTTGTGATATTAAACCATTCATAATTTGGCCTTTTTATAAAATGCAAAATGTTTATCTATATATTAAAAGAAATTAAATATTCATTGAACCAAAAATTAACTAGGGTTAATACAGAGGACTTAAACATAACGATAACTGTATTACATGTAAAAAATAATTTATTAATATTACTCCAATGTTGTAATTGTTGAGGGTTTTACCTAATTATGCCTATCGTGGACATAGTATAAACTTCCTATCAAAGGCTTATACGTTAGTTGACTTTATGTTTAAATATAGGTACCCTTTGCAATTTGAATATTTTTATGGGCTTTTAGTGTATGTTGTTTAATATGAGAAGTTACAAGTAGGTATGTATTAACTATTAACTTTTTTGATTTCTTGAAAACAAAGATCGATAGCAGTTTTGATAATAATCATAATCGCTAAAATCAATTTTGACTAAAAGGTTGGAAAAAAGCATTAAGAAATCGTAGTTGAAAATACCTAAAGAATAAAAACCAAATAAATTAAGTAGTAAAGAACTTTTCAGCTAATATTCTTATATCTACTAACTACATACTGTTTTTAACTAACTCATAGGGTTATACATATAATAAAAGGCAATTTAAAAAAAATTGGAAGGCATTTTGTGGAAATTCTAGAATAGTAGAAATAGCTAGACAATTCTGAAATGTAATAAGAAAATATTAATTGGAAATTTTTGAAATTAATCACTATAGGTACAACTATACTAATGTTTATTATTCTAGAGTAGATACGAATTGTTAACGATTGTCAGAATAAATAAGTATAAGTATTTCACTATCAAAGACATCAATAAATCGCTTTAATTTGATGTTTAACTAGAGCTTGTAAAGTAGCTTGTAGGACGTAAGCTAAATAATTTCTATAAAAAGAGACATTGAAGTTTGCGCTTTTTAGTAACATTATTTTATAAGTTCAAGTATAAATTGTGGGTAAAAATATTGAAGGAAATGGGATTGTTTGTTGTTTAGCTTCTTTGGCTTATTATATGAGACTAAAATTTTGTTATTTGATTTGAAAATGGTAGAGGTAAATTCAATTATTGAGAATTGTGTTAGAGGACAAAGGGTTTTAACGTTTAACGAATTCCTGAACTCATGCTACTACTAGATTCCGTTTCGGTATCACTACAAGGTGTCGTTATGTCGAACAATTGTGGCACATGTAACATTATATTTCCACCTGTGGTGCCAGGTTCTGGCTGTGGCGGTAATACGTTTTCCTCAAAAGCTCCTGAACTATTTCCAGGCGGTAAGTAATTGGCGACAACCAACACTTTTCCTGACCGTGAGCGAGCTTTACCAATCCCGAAGAGACGAGAACTCGCCCATACTAATTGAGTGAAATGTCCTGAAATTTCAAATAATTATTTTTTTTAAATCGATAAAAATAATTTAATAATATAGTTCTATAGACTTAATAAGCTGTCTTGAACAAAATTAATCAGTATCATACAAGTATAATTAAACTTTCGCATTTGAACAATATAATCGATATCCTATAAAAGGTAGACGAAGCAAATGAGAACAATTCACAGTGGGTGGTTTGCCTACGTTTCATTTGATTAAAAGAGATGATAGGTAAATTTATTGAGAGGTAAATTGGGTAAATCTCATTTACCTGCATTGACGTTCGCATGTAAAACGTCCGGTTCTTTGCCGAAATCGTATTGCCTAACTGCGCTGTACCAATAAGAAGATACTTCTTGTCCTGTGTGCGTCATCAGAAAATATATTATGTAAAGAAAAGAATAAATTATCCATCTCAAAAAAAAGGATCAATACGAACCTGTAACATCAGTTTGTAACGAGTTGGCAGGCCGACAAAACAAATTTTGTCCGACATCACGATCATTTCGGTAATAAAAAGTGTTGGTATGGGCGAGATGATTGGCCCATGTTTGAGCGTAATCACACAACTTGAAATTAAAAGATAAAAATATAATTAAATAATACAAAAATATATTTCGTACTGTAAAAAAAAAAACAAAAAAAAAATACATTTAAAGGAAATTACACATAGTTATTAAGAACAAAGAAATTTAATAATCGTGCCAATAAAGCAGCGTATGAATTGCATACTTCTATAATTTGTATGTTTTTGTAGAGTTTCAATATGAATCAAATATCAAATAAGAAATGAACAATTTACAACATATATATAGTACCTACCTATACTAGCTAGCGTGACTCGGAATATCATGTTTAAGTATTTAAATTTCGTTATTATAAAAGAAAAAAGTTTCGTGTTTGGAAATTTCATTTACCTAGGGCTTGATTCATACTAGCTTTGCAATATCAAATAAAAAGTTTTTGTTCATTCAGAGATTATATTTAGATAACTTGCACAAATAAGTAGTTTATATCATTTTGATTTTTTTGTACTCAATTATTTACAATCAACCATTATTAAAATGATACCTATGCTCTATTAATACAGTGGAACCCCGCTATTCGTCCGCCTCTCTATTCGTACAACTCGTTATTCATACAACTTGTTCAAGTAAAATTTAAATCACCATTCGTACGCTTTTTCGCGATTCAGACTGCGTGCACGCATTTAATTGTGATGAGACTGGCCTCTTCTGGAAAGCCTCTTTTGGTGGACCTACATCACAAAAGAGGAGAAATCATTGCCAGGGCATAAGCCTATGAAAGATAGGTTTACGTTCTTGCTGTGTGCCAACGCAAGTGCAGACCTCAAAATAAAACCGCTACTAGTCTACCACTCAAAAAATCCAAGAGTTTTTAAGAAAAATCATGTCATCAAAAGTAACCTGGGATAATGTGGAGGGCTTATCCTAAAGCTTGGGTAAAAACACAGTTTTTCCGCCTGCTAGAACGAATTGTGTACGAATAGCGAAGTTTTATTGTATACCGTATATCTCGGCGTAAGACCAAAAATGCACTATTGATTCTAGGGTGCATATTATACACCAGATATAAAATTCTACCTTGAGAAATTCAATTTTTTTTAACAATAATTCATTTTACACCTTTACATCATTTTACACCCAAACGAGATCTAATTTGTTAATGTTACCAAAAATTAATAAATTATTAGCTTAAGAGTGCCTACCACGTTGCAATAAAATTTTATTACTGTTTACCAGTTACTAATAATTTAAAATCACTCAATTAAGAGTAACAAAAAGTTTTTAAGGGGGAAATTAAGATATTGGGTAAGTATCAAATCTGGCTATGCACTATAATTGTAACTACTTATATACTTTTTACTTTGCTTTGTAATATTGATATTCCAATTAATTCATATTCTAGGATTTATGTTTTCTAATACCTTTTTTTCTTTAGTATTCTGGTTCTACGTATGTACACTGTACAGGTGCAAAGCATCTTTATAGAATACTTTCCATAGAATTAAAATTAATACATAAAATAAAAAATAAAATAATAAAACCAATGTATCTAAGTTACAATATGAAAGTTGTTCCTTTATGGCAGCGATCGGGGAACTTTTTTAACCATTACCCCAAAAAATGTTTGCGTAAGTCGATATTACCCCCTCGTTTTGAGAAGGAGGCAATAAATATAAATGTAACTTAAACATTTATTGAATAATATATAGGGAAAATAAAAAAGTTGCATAAAAATATTAAGTATGTAATAGACAAAATAAAATTGTCATATTGGAACAAACAAAACAAAAATTAATTGAAAATTTTCCCCTTCAGATTTTGGAGAATTGATGTTACTTCATGTTTGACACAATAATTTCAAAATTGGGGCTTTTTGATTTAAGTTTAAGGAATGGTTTGTAAAAATTCTAACACTTTTAAAAAACATCAAAGTATAGAAAAAAGTCCCTTGTACACCCAAAAGTTTAATTTTTACCCCATTTGGGGTAATTTACCCCGGTTGCTGACCGCTGCTTTATGGTATTGGTCAAAGGAATAAGAAAAGTAGTATATAAGAGTTAAACTTAATATTTTAGGCTAAGGATCTCACGGGTCCAATTCCAAAAATAAACTCAAATTAAAAAAAATGTTTAAATGCCTATAAAACGTAAACCATTTTTTACAATTTTGTAACCCCCTCCTCCTCGATGACCACCAGTAGAATATGCCAAGACCCCCCCCCCCCCTCTAGGTTTCAAGTAGTAATTCATGAATATAATAAAATAATTTAAATATAGGTAGTTCGAAAAAGAGTGAAATTTCCTTAGAAAATATTGACTACATGACCCCCCCCCTGAATGGGTAACGTAGTACGAGTACGTTAACTAACTGTATAAAAAATGTTCAAATATTATCCCAATAATCAGTGTTTGATTATAATACCTATATTTTGTGGGTAAAGGAATAGTATTCTATAAAATAAAAATATGATATTAAAATTGTACGGCTTAATATATCTTTTATAGCGTAATAGCAATGTTAATAGGCATATATTATGTGGTATATAATACTTTTAGTATGATGTATTACATTCCGATGCAGAAGCAAAATATATATAAAAGATAGTAATATCATGCATAAAAATAAGGAAAAAAATTACTTGCACATTATTTATTTTATAGTTTTCAAAAATCTTTCGACATTAACTAATTAGAGTTTTTTAAATGAAGAAATATGGTTCAATGTTTGTTTTGTACTAAAATTGTTAATTACATTAACACATAGGTTGCCTAGTACGAATTATAATTAATAGGTATCTACTATCTACCTATATGCAAAACATTTTCATAATCAAATAATTCCATTAGTGATATTCATTATCGTCTATTTGGATTACTGACCTCAGGCGACATTGTTAAGGGCTGTGCATTATGCCTTTGCCGATATACATTATGCCAGCAAAGACAATCCGTGATGAAATCGCTATCCTGCCAAGCTGTTTGTAGTTCTTCGGCATCTAGGACCATACTAACAGGACGTTGAATCAAAATCTGCAAAAAAAGAAAGTCTTATTGTAAAAAATTTTTATTCTGGAAATGGCTATAATTAAATAGGAATGATATTTTATTTTTACTTATAAATGGATTTTCTTGGTCATTAATTCGACCATTTAATAAATTTGTTTGATAGCAAGTCATTTTTTATCTCCAAAAATTGATTTCAAAATAAAGAATTCACAATAGGAATGACGGATAAAATGCCACAGACTCTCGGTCGAAAGGGATCTACAACCCAAGACTTTTACCCTATTACAAAATTTAGTAAATTTTATTAGTTTTGTGAGTGCATCGGTTCGCCCTTAGGAATTTTTTTAATAAAGCAGCGTTTTAAATTTCAGTGAAAAGATTGTCGAGAGCAACGCGTGGCTGTGAAATTTTATTTCCTGTTGAGAAAATCGACTGCGGAAGCTATTGTAATGCTTAATACTGCCTATGGGGATGCTATCCTAAAGTAAAACTAGAGTCTACGAGTGGTTTTCTCGTTTCAAAAATGGAGAAATGTCAATTGACAACCAACCCCGTTCAGGACGCCCCTCAACGTTAAAAAGTGACGAAAACATCAACAAAATCAATCAAATGCGTTTTAGTTAATGAAGAACACTTTGAAATTGATCAAAATTTAATGAAAAAATATTAAAAAATAAAGACGTTATGACGATATTCACGTTTTTTTTTATCCTCCTTTGTATATCCAATATGCTTTTATTGTGTATTATTTATCGTATATTATAGGTATTATGAAATATTTTTATAATAAAAAAGTAAAACGCGATATGAAGGATATAATTAGAATGACTTGATGAATCGGAAAGAAATAACAAGTCACGAAAGCCCGGATGTTTCTATATCTGTTTCCTATTTAGCTAAACGCATACACCATAAATCACTCGTTAACAACTTATGTTAGTATTTAAAGGAAAAAAAACTTGATTTAGATCTCGAAGTAAAAAAGAAAAAACATAATTTAATAGCTTCGATCTCTTGTTCTAGAAAATAAAACCTAGAAATTTAATAAGAAAAAATTATTATTTTAGGTCAAGTAATTGATTTTTTATAACCATACCTATATAAAACCAATGATAGAATCAAATAAAAGAACTCAATATATTATAATATATTGTAGTCTTGCAAAGAATATAGGTACCAGTTGGTACATAAATAGTATGTATTTGATCTAAAATACGAATATCTATCATTGTCACTTCTTAGGTATATATGTATTTCCTTCCGTTTAATGTAATAAAGCTTTCAAATACATTAAATTCTGTTATGGAGTTTAATAAAATAGATTTGTATAAAATGTAGATAGACCTCAATAGTAGAGATACCTAGCATGTAACTATGTCAATCGTATTGTTTATACCTAGTAATATTAATTTTAATTTAAATAAAACTCTTTGTGTTGCATGAGAAAACTTGATAATAATAAAACAACAGTACAATACATAAAATAACTTTCTTTATACTTATAAGCTTTTAGTTGTAAGCTTTATTATTAAATAAGATCTAGCAAATATTATAAAGCTTTTTATACAAAAAAAAAATTGTTTGTATATAGTATATACTATATACCTACATATTTAAGAATTACATGTTTATTGTTCTAAAGAGGTGGAGATTAAATAACGTTTTCTTTATGTTCAATTATAAAATTAGTCTGTGTTCTGGTTTTCTGGTGACATGTGAAACTTTGTGAATGTAACACCTACGCTTTCACCGAAACGAGTTTTTCTTGAAATGACATTTTCGGTGTTAACCAAAGCGTAAAATGACGGTTGACACAATTTGTAGATACGAAAATAGTATATATGTATATAGAATTCCCTTTGGATTGAAATATAAGCTTACAATATCCAGCACCTGTGTAATATAAGCAAACTTATTTCGTTTCATCCTCGTTTTTCATTTACCAACTTTAAATTGTTAATGGGGCTATCATTAAAAATTCTTTTTACTATCCTCTTAATAATTTTTAAATAGCGTCAAGTTGAAGACTTTCTTTTGTATATGAGCTCAACAAACAGTATAGGGTAATGTGGGACGGGTTCTGTTTAATTCTTTATCCGGTCGTTATGAAGAGTTATGTAGCTATATAGAATCTAGAACGCCTAGTAAGCATTTCCGTTTTCAATAATATCTACACTTGAGCTTTATCGCAAATGTAACAACTTGAAATCGTTAAGTTGAAATTGGGTGTTACTCGGTTTACGATACGTTCTAAATTCTTGATCAAACCTGATTGCCTTAAGGTGGAGTTTACAAATAAAGTAATCGAGATTTTGAATAAATTTAATACAAATTTTATAACATGAAAAATAGTATGCAAATGATATTTGGAAATTGTTTAAGTTTTAAATATTTTTTTGGGGTAAATGAATGCTTTAGGGAGTTTATGTTTTAAGGATAAACTGTGCAAATTATACACTGAAAAACGGATAACATGAAAATAAAAAACCTGAAGTATTTTTTAATGTTAAACGAATTTCGTACTAAAATATACTCCTATTATTATTAAATACGTTAGTTTTGATAAATTCTAATTTTTACTACAATTTGTACTTAAGAACACATTCTATAGATAATTTTAACTGGATGCTGGGCACCATTTACTTTTTTAATATACCTGCTCAATTTATAACAGCTGGTTATTGTTGAAAACACCCTGTTGAGAGATATACTATTTTACGCTGTAAAATTATAGTTTTATTTCAATATAATACAATTATTTATAAAAAATTATGAAAATTATTTGTATCAAATCAATACTTTTTATCGTAATCGGATATAGGATGGTACACATAAAATGGGTTGTGCACTTAATCCTCTATGCCTTAATACATTGTTATAAAATCCGTACCGAAGAAATTGTTTGCTACTGTACTGTGTTTTACTATTAACTGCGCGGTGAAAACGAGTTTCGAAAAGATAGTAAAAATTACAATATTTTAGTAAAATTTACTGTTCAGAAATTATTCCAATACGCAGATTTTAAAAAATTATTATAAGTATTTAGATTTTTAATATCATGATTGGATTTTTTATTAATAATGTTGTAAATTTAATTACATTAGTTTTCAATAAATACAATACAACAGAAAGTAAATTTTACACTAGGCAATTTAGTAATTATTACATTTTGAGATTTGAAAATTAATTACTAAACGAAATGTAACTGTTGCTATACATGAAATAAAATTTACTAAACGGATAGTATACGTATACACAATACGAATTGGAAATGGCAATGCTAGCATTACTCGCGTAACAGAGCTGGAGTGACGGCATGATATATAGTTCTAAATATATGAATTGCATATTTAATAATTGTATAAAAATGAAAGTTGGTAACTTTAGCTACTAAACTGTTAAAGAGGTAAATGTTAATAAATCTTGATAATATTTACATATACTTATATATTTATAAGTATGGAACGATGCATATATTGAGATAAAAAAATGCATTATGAATTTATTTATCTTACTAACATTATAAATGTGAAAGTTTGTAAGAATGGATGTTTGTTGCTCTTTCACTCAAAAAGTACTGAATGGATCTGGATGAAATTTGGCATAGATATAGATTATAATCCAGTTTAACATATAGTATACTTTATATCCAGAAAAAATGTACGGTTCCCGTGGGATAGATATTATTTTTGTTTTTTACAGAGCAAAAGATTAACTTCCTTTTTTGTAATGTGGTAGTTTAGGGACCAGAAAATAATATAGATTACTTCTCATACCGGAATAATAAACGGTTCCCATGGGATAGCAAAACAAGTATGTATTCTATAGGAACCGAGTATTTAAAAGCAGTTTCATTAAAATCCACGAAATAGAGTGCAAATCATTTTCCTTAAGAAGATTTGATCTACTTTTTACTCAGGAGTGATGTACATACTATTCCCGTGGGATAGATATGTTTTTTGTTTATTACAGAGTTAAAGATTTATATGATTTTTGCAATGTGGTAGTTTGGGGGAGATATAGCTTACTTTTAAGGCTAGAATAATGCATGGTTCCCATGGGATGGCAAGACAATTATATCCTACAGGAACCGTACATTTAAAAAGTTTCGGTAAGTTCAAGTTTGTGAAATAAAATTTTAACGCATTTTCACCCAATTTTACACGATACGAAAGAAATCTCTACAAAGTTGAAATTAAAAAATTGACAATTTTTACTGGAAAATAAATAATTAAATAATTATGAGTTTCAATTTAACACCCGATAAAATTAATAATGAAATTTTTTTAAATATTTGAATTTTTTCATTGTTTATTGTCGAAGATATTAATTAGAAATAAACGTATTAAAATAATAAACTAAAAATTTCAACATTTTACAATTACTTAACGGAACAAATTTTAATGATGTTTTGCTAAAGATCCTGTAGGATAGCTAATAAACTATTCTTTTAAGGAAACATCCATTAATTACGTGAGGCGTTCAGGGGCCGATGGGGTCGAGCCAAATCTCATCTAATCTTAATTTGGGGAAAAAGGGAAGGTCTCGCAAATATCAAGTATTTTTTTGTTTTGAAAAATATCACATTAGATTAGGGGAAAGATATATACCAAATCTCATGACATCTTACCAGAGGGGAGGGGATGGGATTTCAAAAATCACAAAAAACGCCTCGCGCAATTAATGGATGCCTCCTAAAATAGCTGTAGGGTTTTAGATGACATTTGGTATGAAAGATTTTCAAGTCCTAACGGAAGGAATACAGGTACTTTTTTACTAAAAATCGTATAGAAGCTGACGTGGGACAGCTAACATCTCTTTCTTGAAAAGTAGTTTTACAAATTTCGATAAAATTTCTTTGGATCTAAAGTCTGAAAGTATTTATCATTTTTTTCTGTTAAAATAGATTAATTTTTATATTTCGCTATGAACGCAGGGAATCTTTAAATCAATCAGTTAATTTAGATACACTCAGCAAAGCGAGCGGGTATCAGCTAGTAACTCATATAAATATATTATTTCTTACAATCAGTTAAATTTAATTTTTACTTTACATATTTGAAACATTCTTGTAAGATTTGCAACTATTACTAAAGGGTTTTGTAATATTTCGTATTTGACATGTATATTTTACTATACAGTACAGTAAATACTCCAATATCCGTAAATGAAAAATGACTAACCACATTATTAAAATTTACTAATAATAATTCATTTATTTCAATAGCGGTTCAGCATTACAATCTTAATTTAGTAATTTTGACCCATATTTTTAGTTATATTTACAATATTTTTCTCTCCGTGTGGCTATAAATATATATATACACAATTTTTGTACTTATTAACCTGTAAAATCAGGTTTTCGATTTGTTTTTAGTTTTTCTCTCAACAACCGTTTAGTGAATGTTGGTAAAATTTTGCAAAATTGTTTTTTTTTTTCAAATGATATAAAATAATAAAAAATAAATTAATCCACTGAAGGAACAAATTTTCAAAGAACATATCTATGTTCCATACTGGCTTTGAAATTGTTATAACTTTTGAACGGTGTTGTCAAAAAATTTAACAGTTGATTTAAGATTCACTAAGTAACGTTGTAGTAAATTTTCTTTTGTAGGTATATTATTATCATTTTGAGTTACTCCCAAATATCTTTAAGCGATTTTTATTTTGTGTTGAAAAAAAAAATACAAACTCATACCTAGTGGTATTTTGTCGAGGCTGTATTATTCTGCGTTAACCGAAATTCGTATAAGCTTTCCACTATATTTATGAAAAATGAATCTTATATTAGGGACTTATTTTACATATTATTTTGGAGACAAAAATACTAACTTTAAACGAAACATATCGGTGATATTTTCAAAATAATATTAAAGACCTTAACTTTAATAACACGTAAGTGCATATACCTACGTGTTTTTCTCACTGTTATTAGATAGTTCAAGGATGCATATAGATAAGCTTTAAAAGAATGAAATGGAATCAGATTTAAACAGAAAATATCCTTGCAATTTTCTTAAAACGCATATAGTGAAACAAATGTATATTTTATACAAATGCTACATTATAATCAAACATTTGAAAATAAACTGAAGTTCTACACGCAATTAAGCAATCCAGAGGTGATTACAGTTGACTTCTAAATGGAAATGTTTTATTTTATTGCGTTTACTATTAATTAAATTATAATTTTAATAACTAAAAAGATTCTAAAGCCATTTCAAAGAAAATTATACACAAAAGACAATGTCGTTGACTTTAAATTTTCCTTTGTTCAAGGGAAGACGATATAAAAATTTCGTATAGATCTACCTACGTAAGCTGATTTGTGAAAATTTATTATTCACAAAATATATTCAGTTCTAGTTTCGTGACTTAAAAGGACTCGAACCCTTGACCTTTGATTGTATCAACTGCGGTTGACGACGTATGTGTGCTTTACACCCCCCCAACCCTGTCATTTTTACACACCACAACATGTATAGTATTATCTTTAAATTGATCGGTTGCATCTTCAAGGTACTTTTTTGCTTTATAGCGAATAATGTTATACCATGTCTAGAACATAATTTATTGCTTCTAGACTGAAATATAATGGTTCCCACTATAAAACTAACTTTGAAAGTTATCCTTGACTAGTTTTTTATATGTGAAGGATGTAAATATAACAATACGTTTTATTTGGTACATGTGCATTTAATTGCATTGCTATTGATCGGTAGAAGCTGCAGAATTTTCTTGATTCTCCTCTTTTGTGCACGTGTCACGGTTAAATGTCAAACCCCACCACTTAGAACTTAGCCAATCAAACAAATATAAGTTTCCCTCCAATTTTAATTTTTAATTAATTTTAAAAAAATACTTACCCTTTGTAATAAATGTGGTCGATTGTCAAGTTCTTCTTGAGGAACATCCTTTAAAGTATAGTTTTGAGTAGTTAGAGAAGCAGTTAAAGGTTCATTATCTAGTTGCTGATTTGCCTTAACGACTTTTAGTTGTTGTACTCGCTTTCGGAGGTTTTTCAAAACAAGAGCTTCCTCTCGTCGTCGGGATGGAAGCAACGTACTAGCTCCTGGGGGAATAATAGCTATTTGAGGTATGCTAGTGGTGTATTCACTGGGTCCTGGGGTAGCCGTTGGTGGGGCTACGCTCAGCAATCTTTTGGAAGCTAGTTGGCGATTTTTCAGATGAGTTGGTTGACTTGCATTGTTACTTTCCGAGTCACAGTCAATATTTTGATTGTAGTTTAGTAATTCTAGTTGAGGAACGGATAATGAAGTATGGGATGCAATTCGTGGAAGATCCATTATTTTGATAATTTATTAAAAAATATAAAGTTAAATTTCAATAAAAAAAATATATATAGACCGCGTAAATTTTTTATCTTATTACAAACACACACATTTTTTCACATTTAACAATTAGGTTATTATTATTCGTATAGTAAAATAATTATTAACAGACAGATTAACATTGTGATATCGTTTCGATAGTAAACATTACTCGATTATTTCAATTCGTATATTTGAAATTGTATGTTGTTATTGTTGGCATATACGTATTTAGTTGTCATTGTTAAAAGATTGAAGATTTAGAACTATGTAGTGTTATCAGATGTGCTTATAACGTTCAAGTCAATTTTAGAAAACATTAGAAAACTTTTTATAGAGAATGTGAAGTATTGAAAATTGTAACTATTGAAGGAAAAGTATGTAGAATACGCTCATGTGAGCGGCACTCCTGACGCAGCAACATTGGTCGCCTATCCTACCAGGTTTTAGCTTGACGCAGCATCTGCACCTCTTCTTCACATTGTTTATATGGAAGGGGATCGAGCTTTCGCGGCTGCGCACAATAAACCTGTATAAAAGCTCGTCCAAACATATTCTTTTTTCAATTTAGCGTAGGTCGCTACCAAAAATATATTTTATCTTCATTGATTTGCGATAAATAGAAAACTTTCATATGGATTTAAGGACTATTTAAAAAGTATAATATTAAAAATAAGAAGTTTTTATGAAAGTTTCCGGCGAGTTTTTATTTTATTTTTGTTTTTAAATTTTGAGTATTTTAAAATTTATATTTTGATATATTTCTATACTATGTTTTTATTGAATTTTATTTTTATTGCCAATCAAAATTTGAATTAAGTACTTTGTAAGTTTTACATAAACAGGCTTATGTCACCTTAAAGAACAGCTTAATTGTTAACTATAGGCCAGTTATAGTTAATAGGATTATTTCTTGGGTTTTATGGGAAATGTGATTACACGCATACTCTAAGGGGTTGAAAATTTGTGATTTTACCATAAAAGTGTTTGGTATAAATAAATTTCGACAAGATAAAACAAGACTTAATATGGGCATAAAGAATATTTAAAAACTAGAGTAGGGAAAGGTTGGGTATTTGTGAAAACCACCGGGTAATTTGAAACAGTTGAATTTTAATTATTTCTTCTTTCGCGAAAATCTAGGTACCTATTTGAGTGTTTAAAATAACATGTTTGATGACCATTAGTTCCTAGATAAAAATATAATTAAATAGATGTCCACACATTGTCATTGTCAAATAATGGTAAGCAAATAATTTAAATATGTTATTATATATTTTGTGTTCTTTTGTTACAATTTTTGTCGTATGTAAAAATCTTAAGAAAGAATTCTTTTGAACTTTAGTGCGTCATAATTTGTTATTATCTTTCATATACAATCCATTTATAAATTTTATGTCGCTATATTTAAGTTCACTGAGGAAAGTTTTTTGAGAAAGTATCGATCATTTTAATTTGAATTACTACCTACGGTAATGGTGTACGGTATTTCGGAACGGCAACAGGGGGGTAAATGTGAATGTTCCTTATTACATCTGCAATGAGTGAATTATTTCAAAATTTTTTCGATGAATTTTCTTATTTTAAATTATGACGCAACGTTTCGTTAAGTTGTTTTTATTTAATTGATTAATTTTTTATATCAATTTTGTGTTAAGATGTTGTTTTTTATTGTAACTCCTATTAGTTGATTGAGCCTATAATATGATATAATAAATGTGCTAACGATAAAAAAGCTTCCTTTAGATTCCCAGAAATTACAAAATGATAACTACAACGCGGTATGAAACATTAGGCAAATCAGTTATATAATGTACGCTATCTTCCCCTAACGTTACTTATTTAACACGTGAATCAATGCAGCTGTGACGTTTGTACCTTTGAAGAAAAACAAGAACCACCAAAGCTCACAAAGCTCATAGTCAAACCAGATCAAGCTATGACATAATTTTGACTTAAAACATGGTTATCAGAATAAAAGATCTATAAAATAATTAATATCGGTATGTTGTCTTGATAAAGAATAATTAATAATAGGTAACCCGTAACTATTTTTTTTACAATTTGGTATTTATTGTAATTTTTTTCAAGATGGTAAAGATTTTTTGAATATCATGGTTAAAATAGGTACACTATCACGATGGTATTAAAAGAACAACCTTAAAAGATTTTTTTAAATTTTTCATCCTTTCCAGCTTTTTTTTTAATTTTTAGGTTCCCAAGTTTTGTCTCATATCTCGATGACTAAGCTCTGCTTCATTAAATTTTCACAATTTATGTTTTTTTTTTTTTTTTTGGTTTATTTAGGTTCGCATCAACTACTATGGTCATTAGCGACCGTTGAATCTGAAAACTCATGAAAAAGTCTTGGACTTTCTTTGGTATTCGAACCCAAGACCACAAGCGTATGGGGCAACTATCTAGTCCACCACGCTACTGAGAGGCCTTTATGCTTTTTTGTTGACATGTATGACAAAGTATTTTGATTTGATCACACAAAATTTTTAAATATTAACTTTAAATGTCATTTTAAGCATAATAATCCTTTGTAAAAAATATTCCGAATATGGAAAAAAAATTATTTTCTTGGAAAGAAAATCAAACTAGATCAAATTTTTACTCATGAAACCTCTACATAGTAAACTTAATGGAAATTGCTGAGGCCGTTTTTGAGAACGCAGCTCAAAAATGAATTTACCTATTACAATATCTTATTTTACTATTATAAAATATAGTACCTACTTAGGTAACTATTGTAATTGGGTCGAATTTTCAATTTCGAGCTTTCACAGGAAATACATGTTTTGAGGTCCCCTGAGCCCAAAAAAGTAGTTTTTATAAACATGACTGTGTGTTACAGCGATATTGTATCGAAAGCTTTATCCGAATTTCACCAAACTTGGAATTTTGGCTTCATATTATATCTAGTTATGGCGCAAAGCTTTTGACTGAAGTCGGGTTACCAGAAGCTCTACTTTATTCCAGGAGTTTTTGAGCTTTTCAAAAATTTTTGAAAACGGCTACAATGATTTTCTTTAAGCTTTTTATAGTTCTTTAACTCATTGATGCCTACAACTTTTATTTGAAACTTTTTGTTAGGAAAATTCATATAAGGACAGATCTCGGGTTAAGGGTCGGAGTTCGTATATATAATATATGCATAGAGGCTATAATATAGTATAATATATAATATAGTATATTATATGTATATATAATATACATAGATGTTTAAATATAATTCAATTTATCATTTTTTATCCAAACGTGGGCTCTTTATTTCCTTTTTACGATCAGCGAATTTCATGTACAAGAAAGTAAAGGTACTGTAACAGTATGACGCCTAGCAGCAGATCTTATTTATAAATACATAAAATCATATATTCCACGCATAAAATGTTGCCCACTTAATAGTGGTATATAATAAACTTGTTAATTGACCTACATATTATGTCTAGTTGTGTCGCGAAACTTTTGGTTGAAATCAGTTAACCTAAAGCTCTGCTTTATTCAAGGAACTTTTGAGCTTTTTTTTCGGAAAAGGCTCCAACGATTTTTTTTAAACTTGCCGCAGTTCTAATACTTATTAATGCCTACAACTTTTATTTGAAACTTTTTTCTGAGAAAATTCAAATAAGGATGGGTTCTGGGGTTAAGGGTGAGATTTCGAATATAGATACATAGAGGCTGTATGCATAAAGTTTTGGTTATATAATTATAAGGTGTCTATAGTTCTTTTAACCAACATCGAGTTTCATAAATAAAAGTAAAAGAAAGTACTGAAATATTGACGCCTCACAGCAGATATTTTTTTTAGTTCAATTTACCGGATCCGGCTAACTCGTACCAGATTTTGTGTAAGTCCTTTGATCCACCGGATTGAAATGTTTCCATAGTAACTCACTATTTTCTTATTTTACAAAGCGGTGATATCATTGATTAAGGTGATATTATTAGTTTAATTGTAAGATCCGAACCTACCTCGACCTTCACCGAGTTGATAATAGAATGAAACATATGTTATCATGAATTTAGTATATAAGAAAATATATCAGAAATGGGTTGGCTAAAAAAATCCGGGCCAGACTATTTTTAATTATTTAAAAAAAATGATTTTTAATAAAATATTGCAACATCAAGATAATAGCAATAAATTTATATCATCACAAGCGCTGTTTTATTGCGAACAAGTTGATTTAGGTTTGTCTGCAAAACATTCGGTCCTATTAGGAGTTAGCCAATTTTAAAGATTTAAATATTAATGCGCGTGGAAATGTGTGACAGGGAGATTTGAGGTAAGTATACTATGTAATAATAAAGTACACAACATCGCAGTCGCCTGTGATGTGTAAAATTTTTTCTATTTGTTGCAATATTTTATTAAAAATCATTTTTTTTAAATAATTAAAGATAGTCTGCCCCGGATTTTTTTAGCCAACCCATTTTCTATATATTTTCTTATATACTAAATTCATGATAACATATGTTTCATTCTATTATCAACTCGGTGAAAGTCGAGGTAGGTTCGGATCTTCTACTATATTTAAATTTTATAATTTGTACAGAAATTTATTTTTAAACGTATAATTTATAAAATAAAATTAAAATTTTAGTTCTATTTTTGTATTACTCGTATTGTGCTATATACCAATACCAAATATACTAATGCATTGTTAGCTACGTTATTTTATTTACTTTTATTTAATATAATGTTTTAACATAAGTATGTAATTATGAAAAGTTAAATTGTGTACAAATAATAAAAATTATAAAATAATAAAAATATTTGAAATATTTGTAGTTTGCATCTTTTGGCGACAGATTGAGATTCATCAATGGAAATTCTAGTGAAGTCTAGAATGATCTGTTTTGTTCCATAGCGGTTTATAGCGTTTATAGTCGCTAGAATTCAATATGGCATTTAGTTACATTTGATATCAGCCAGTATCCAGTAATATTATTAGGTTATGTTTTTAATTAAAATAAAATAAAATATAAATAACGAGTCTGTGTATAAACGTGTGTAAAAATACGGGGATTTAATTACATTTTATTGCTAAAAAAAAACATTACACAAATGAATATGCTAGGTTTAATTGTATCTGGCCGA
This sequence comes from Sisyra nigra, assembly GCA_958496155.1. Classification (NCBI taxonomy): domain Eukaryota; kingdom Metazoa; phylum Arthropoda; class Insecta; order Neuroptera; family Sisyridae; genus Sisyra; species Sisyra nigra. Next base: position 35,759,913 of record OY292313.1, on the reverse strand, counting down.
TTGGTAAGGTTATTTAATATTTATAATTTAAAAGTATTTACTAAAATTTAAATTTACAGGTCCAGACTGATTTTCAACAAGTTGGAGAAAATCAATTTTTAATAACCATCCCAGATGCAGACAATATAAATCATGTGGTTGTGTTTTTAACCGGAACAATTCCCTTGCCTGAAGGATTAGCCGGTCTTGGTAAATTTCTTACATGACTATATTTTATTCGCGTGATCTAAAAGTTAATTTTTTATTACAGTTTATTTTAGCTGGCCAGATCCAAATGCCCCTCCAAATTGGCAATATTTAGGACTTATCTCCAATGATAAACCATCAGCCATATTCAAAATTTCAACGTTAAAAAAGCTGCATGAAATAGACGACACAAATTACGCTTTCGGTCAACAAAATATCTGTCATAATGCTCAAATTGGAATATCAATTGAGCCAATTGTGAATGCTCCACCTCCAATAAATGATAATAATAATACCTATGTTAGTTTCGGACAAAAAATGTTGGAAAACTTGTTCAACTACATAGCGAGCTTTGCTGTTAATCAAAATCAAATGGTCCCAAATCCTTCAGAGACTTTCGTACCCATTTCAACATTGCAAACGTGGTATAACAATTTTGAAAGAAGACTGGCCTCTAATCCGAATTTTTGGAAACATTAATTCTATCATCCGTGTAATGTCTCGGAAATAGTTGTGTTGCACAACTTGAGAGAAAGTACATTTTGATATAATTTTTTTTATTTTATAAATAAGATAATTCTAATAATAAATTTTATTTAAAATTCTGATTTCTATGTATTTTATAAAATATAAGCTTAACAGTTTCAAAATGTTTTTTAATATCCTAGGATATATCACTCCATAAACTTGATATTCTCTTGTTAACTATTGCAGCTCATCATTCTTCGTGTTAGTAACTACATAACATAAACAATCTCAATTTTCTATAATAGCAAATACCACAAATAGAATATGTATTAGTGCGAATTATTGTAATAATTAAGTTATTTAATAAATGGCTAAACTACTCGACCAAAATGTTGTTTGGACATGTTTATAGCCAGGTATCGAAGATTTACCTTAAGTTACTGAATTATAGTCGTAATGACTCGCTGCTCGTTTTAATTACTTCCCAAGTACGAATAAGACTTAAGCCATAGCTTAAGCGCAAGTTAATTGTAGGTTGTTCTACAGTTAGTTACAATCGTAATAAAACATTGAATTGATTTTTTTTTAAATTTTTAGTATACGTACGGTGACTACGCCTGTATACTACCTATTATATATATATTTTATTATTTATAGTCGCTTGGAACGTCCAAGGTCATTTTATTAAAAACTAAATTAAAGATTTTTTTACACTTTAATAATCTATCAAGAAGACGTAAAAATTAATAAATGATTAAATTATTTTTATTTCAAAATGTTTATTTTAACGCGAGTATTAATTTTTGGACACCATAAGAAAAACGCCCTTTTTTAAAACAACCTAGTTTACACTAGATAGTAAACCAACAAATAGATATAAAATGTATGTAAAGTAAATTAATTTACATTTGTAATCGAGTTTTCGAAAACATCATTTCGATGAAATTTACAATGTCTAGGTTTTGCGTCTGGTAAAAAATTGATCTAACTAATTGGTTTCATTTCTAGGAAAGTTCGGTTTTACCGTATATCTTCAGTTTTTTTCAATTTTTTATTGTGGAGTAATAATATTATACTTTGATGATTAACTGATTGCCTATCCATCAACATTGTCTAGATGTACGTGGGTTACATGAAATGAATTGCACATACTAACAAAATTTAAATCATTATTGAAAGGTGTTATTTTGCACGGAAAGAAGTTTTAAACTTAGCTATTATGTCAATAAAGAATAAATAAAACATATAATATATGAAAATTCAATCAAACAAAACTCAGTCACTCAGATATTATATATGCTACCAGTTCATCAAAATAGAATCTGCTTTATCGCTGAGAAATATTGACGTATTTTACTCTAGAGGATCGGCATATATCCTTTTTAGCACGGTCAAAGGAATTTCAAATAAATTTTGTGTGAAGGGAATTTTCGGAAAATATACCAATTCTTTTCTTTTAATTCTAGAAAAATAAATGGGTTCTGTATAGTATATAGCTACAAAAAGGAAAAAAATGGGTCTCAGATAGGAACAAAATAACGAGGTAATATAATTTTATATGAAGGATGAAATAATGTTTGAAAAATATATAGATTTAATATTTTATCTCAGAAAACGTTATAATTCTTATATATGTATAGAAATGACTTATGGAACAGCACGTATAAATAATACTCCCAGAAAAATGTGTTGTATTCTAAAAACCCGTTTTTTTTTAAATTGAAGAACAAATTTTAATGAAGTTTTTCACAGAGATACTTTATATCCTAAAATAATATACAAGATACTTTACTAGGTACAACTAATACACAAGAACCACAAGAATCAGCGTGATTTTTTTTAGGAAACATTTATAGGTCGGCATATAAGCCTCGAGTTTTATCCTTGAAAAATACATTGCCCACGTGGTAGACTTATTAGACATATAGTAGACAATAGACATATTATTTTAATAGTAAAAATCACTATTTTACACCCAATGTGATATATTATACTTATTATTACATCATATAATTAATGTTTTTTTTTTATTTTTTAGTATTAACTTGTCGAATTAAAACACCAAATGAAATCAATAAGGATATTGAGACAATTTCAGAATTAAGTTAAAAGGGTAAAATCGATCTAAACTTGTAAACTTGACATTGTTCCAATTCTGAATTTTTTCAAGATTCAACTACAAACGAACGAATAGAACATAAATGTTCTATTTGTGAGAACATTTTTGTAATTTCTTTAGTCTTAAGAAAACACTAATTAACACATTCAGCTAATTGTTCTGAGACAATCAAAACCCATCAATGAAGAATAAATCATATTGTTGCTCAATTTGTGCTCAATAAACTATTCATCGCGTTAAAAACATTGAAAACTCATATAAAAGAACAGCATCGGGGAAAGAAGAGAGCCTACGAGAAAAATCATACCATATGTGTACAGTTTGTAGTATGTACACGTTTTTGTAATGCAAGTTGGTTGGAGATTCACTTGAAGAAACACACGGCAGAACGACCTTTGATTTGTGAGACTTGTGGAAAACTTTCTATATACCAAGTAGCTTAAGCAAACACATGCTAACTCATTCTCCAAAAAAGCATGCATGTAACGTATATAGTAAAGCTTAATTCATATAGGTAATAATAAACTGTTTTATATTTAGTTACAAAAATTACGCAATTAAGCAACGCTAAATTACGCAACGTTATATTACCTATAAATAAAATGTAAATATATATTGAAGATCAAATATTTTGTCAAATTATTTAAACCTTTTTCAATACTAAATAATTTTGTAATAAATCTAAGGACATCAGAATGTTTCAAGAGCTTCTGTTAGATACATTAGGCAATAGGTCGAGTTATATTTTACCGTGAGGAGGAGGGTTAAGATTTCCTAATACAGAATAAAATATAAAATTTATTGACAAATACATGCATTTTATGTACAGAGCGTACAGACTTTTAAATATTTTTTTAAAAATCTTTACTACACATATGTACATATATGTAAACTGTTCAAATTAAGGGAGTATTTTGTACATGAATCGGACAATCTTTATAAATACTAATTTCACAAATTAGTTGTAACATATACTTATGTATTTTATTTCTTACACCATTCAGCCAAAAGGGAGTATTTCACTTGTACATATATTGTATAAAAATAAATTGTATTATCTAATGCAGTGACAATTAAAATGCTTATTTACAATAAAATCATCACTTAGCTTAACTGAAATTTTAATATTCGGCCTCCATCCAGTTTCAGTAATTCAAAAGCACAAAACACTTTTAAAACTCTAAATAAAAATTTATGCTTTGATTAAATTGATCACTCATAAGCTAAACTTCCATTCTGTATGAATACCGGCAATGGCATTGCATTGATAATTTCCTGATTGAATTATTTTTATCGTTCTTTAACTAAAAACAAAAACGTCATTTTTTAAAACTTGCGATTTGATTGGCTAATAGGTTAATACTTATCCGACTTATTCCACTTACTCCATGATATGTATCCAATACGTATGGAAGCTGCGTCATGCTAATCACATACTCATATATTAGGTTTTTATATTCGTTTAAAAATATTATAAATGTTTAAATTAGTTTAATTAGTAAAGTTAATTTAATTTATTTTCAATATTTTAACTCATTGAATCAAAAATGCATATCATATTGCTATATTTAGATATTTTATAGCGTTATTATAATAGTCGAAGGGGTGAAAAAATCAATCGAACGTTTTTTAAACATTCAATGTTCAAAGGATTTGATGTTTTAAAAAATTTATTCATTGTAAAGCAGGCTCATATAAAGATAAATATCATTTATTCAATTTAATTATTATAGGATTTATAATACAAAATTGTTGAAAATTTTTCTATTTTTGATATAATAGTTAATACATTTCGTATGCGATTTCAAATAATGCTCAATACAAATTCTTTAGAACAGATCTGGTCAATGGTTTCGTGGGTAACTTGGGTTACAGCGGGCCTTACTTTAGGTAAACATGCTTTTTAAAAATTTAATTAATATCAAAAATGTTTACAGTTTTATTGTTACTTAAAATTCAATGCAATTTTAGTTCGAGTTTTAAGGAAATATTTGTTTATCCTTTCTTTTAGTCAATTTTACAAAAAAAATTTATTTAATTTTTTTTTTGTTCAACGAGAAACTTAAGTTTAAAAAAATACAAATTTTTCGGGCCATACAATTTAACTTTGTGGGCTGCGTGTTAGCCAGGTCTGCTCTAGAATTAAAACATACTTAGGTTTCATAGAATGTTATAGTCCTTGATACTTAAAGTTACATAATACATTCCTTCCATCAAATTCTTTACATTTTGGTTTATATTTTATCAGAAGCTAAGACAAAAAAATCTGATCTTTATAAATTATACGTTTTACTTATTAGTGGAATAAATTTGAAATATTAATGTGCTTAAGTATTTACTATAATAATGCTCAAATAATAAGCTTGAAAGACAAATTGTTGTTTATTGCATTGATAAGTATATAATTTACAAACCGCAATTAAAAATATTACATTTTAGATGTGTGCGGGAGTGTATTGTATTTCATGATTATCACTGTTTTATTTTATAAATATGGTACCTAAATTTAATGCCCGTGTAATTCCACTTTTTCGATATTTCTAATATATCACACAAAAAATAATCATAGGTAATTTTATATACTTAAAATCAAGACTTTTCCAACGATTAAAAATAACTTAGTTCAAATAATTCGAAAAATGTAACTACTTAAATTAATAAATTGGTATACTTTTTTAATATCGAAAACCATAAAAAATATATGATATGAGACTAGTAATTGTTATTGTGTTTTAAATTAAAAAAAAAGTTAGACATAAGACTATTACTGAAGACACGTAGTATACTTGATAATAGAAAACAAAAACTTTACAATTGTAACACGTATGTTTCAATTAATTCATTAGAATTAAAACAATGATTTAAATTGATGGTCGGTTTGTTTCAAAATCTGATTCTGATTCTAATTCGTTTTCTGATAATGAAAGTGATCCACCAGCTCGACGACGTAATAATCCGTCACTCTGTTAAAAAGAAATTTTTATATTAATAGATTTGGTATAGTTTTAATATTGGAACAAAGTTCACAATATGGTTAAAAATTAAATAAGAAAGAAAAGAAAGGTATTAAAAGATTGTTAAGATAGTTAAAAATAGCGCTGTACAACTGGTAAAATTATGAAAATTATGAAGTTGTTTATCTTGTAGGCTTTATGAAGAAAGTAAGCTACTATTGGTATATATCAGTCGCAACTATGCTCTTATTATAACAAGCCGGACAAGTGGGAAAATGACTCGCGCTCTAAGAGTTTCGTGCTAATTTAACAATGAAATTTTGTTTTCTTTATGTCGCGTGATACGAAGCATTGTTTAGTTTATATGAAATGATGACTTGTGCTTAATATTTGCTGTGCCAAAAATTAATGTTGTTTCTTATTTTTGAATTCAATACATTTTTAATCAAATTTATATATCTATAGCTTGGAACGACAGCAAGTTAACAGTTAAAAGCAAGAGTTCAGCGAAAATTCATAAGAAGTATGAAATACATTTTGCCAAATGTAAATCGAAATCATTTGAATAGTATAAATAAAAATGGTCGAAATCTAGAGATTCGACGATGATCGAACCCAGTACCACTGACGCATGTAGCGGAGAGAGCAATTTCTCTAACCACTGCGCCTGTAAGTGAATTTAAAATTTTCCTAAAATAACTGAAATAAAATAAGAAATCCAATATCTTTCATTACCTAGTGATTCATCTACCTAAGTTGGTAGCGGGCAAAAGGGCATAACTTTTATTAAGATTTTGTTTTTAAATCTCCAAATTTAAAAAAAAATCCTCAATTTTACGCCCTAGATAGCCACCAATAAAGACGAGCCGGTTTTACGTACAAGGGACCTAATAATACATTCCTCAATTCAATTAATTATTATTGTGACTCTAGACGATATAATCATACAACTGACACATACCAATATTAATGATTTTCTCAATATTGACTCCAGATTGTAAAAAAATCAGCACTATTTTACTGGGAAAAATTTAACTGAGTATTAAATAGATATGCCATAACCATATAAATGAAAACACAAAAATTCAATGAATAATAAAAATTGACTACTTGTTTACAGTCACTTACCCCATTAAACATCAAACTAATATAATATCAATAAATAAGTATATAACTATTAAAATTATATATAAGAAACTATTATGCAATGTTAAGTGGTAGTAAGTATGTATTAGTATAAACTTAGAGAGAAGTAGAAAGTAGATCAATCATATCATCACTTCCATCGTCACTCTGAAAAATAATATATATAAGCATGCGCTAGTTAACTAAAAGTAACTTAAAATAATAATAAATAATATAAAAAAAAAAAATGAAAATAAAAAAGTTAATAAATAAAATTTCTAAATAAATAAAAGCAAATGAAGCGATTTCAAATTGAAAATACTCACATCTAAAATTCCAGCTGAAGGCTCAGATGCATAACCGACTTCATTATGTTCTTCAATTTCATCGTCCGATGAGTCTGAAGAACTTGGTTCTACATAACTATTTCTGAAATAATAACATTCAATACATAAATGAAACGGGAAAAACTTAACTTTAAAAAAACTACCTTGAAACTTTACAAACTAGTTGAGCAAGATCTGTAAATGTATATCCACTCATCAAGTGTTGTTGAGAAGTGGTGGCAAGATTGGCTTGGTTCGACTTAAAAAGTGGTAATGCGCCTGCTTTCAACTGTCCCTCAAAATACGTTTTTCCATGTTGATAGCCAACGTCCTTGATTTCATCAAAACTGCTGAATTGTAATGTTTTATATTTGTCAATTGGTGGACGAATGTAATCGCAATAATCAGACGATTTTACTTCCTGGAGACATTTTTTGAAAATATTATTCTGAACGGTAATTATATTTTTCTTGAATATACCTCTAGTTGTCTTACACAACTAACGTAGGCTAATCGAGACTGAATATCGGGTAAATTTGGAACTTTTACATTACTGGTGAAGGGATTCCAACGCTTCCACAACAACCACCATCCTGACAAATCATCACCGTAGTTTGTTAAATCTGTATCATCCACAGAACCAACATCGATTGCTAGAATATGATTGGCACCGTGGCTTCTCATTACGTCAGCTATATGTAGAGAAATTAAAATTATTTTTTTAAAGCATAAAAATTTCAAAATTAATAATCATGCCAATAATTGTCAAATCTGGTTCATAGTAATTTATGTATACGGTATAATATAGCGTTTATGTATACGGTATTACATTGGTAGTAAGATGATTGCCCCGCAAGGAGGATGTTGATAGGGTTTTAACCCGGAGTAAACTTGTAAAATTTGTTTACTTTTAAACCAAATTGAGTATGATAATGTAATAATCGCCTTAATAACAAGTATTTCTTATTTATACAACTATACGGAAATTGAATTTTGTTAACATTAAAAAATTAACAATAATCTGAATTTTTAAAATCCAAAAATCTAGAAAAAATAGAAACAATACATGCAATACAATGAGCAATTTTTATGAGAATTTTTTAGAAGAGATTGGGTAGATTTTTCTCTTACAATAACTTAATTGATCCGTTCTTACTATTAATTTTCATTATCGAATAATTAAAATGAAAGGAAATAAATTGGAGTTGGAAAACGACTAATAAAGAGGTAGCCCTCGGTTTACGCCGGAGTTCCGTTCCTTAAAGAACCAGCATAAACTGAATCGGCGTAAATTAAACATAATTATAATGGGAGGTATAGAGTTAGGTTTCATCTCATAAAAAATATGTTAAATTCTCATGAAAAAAGTGATATTACAAAGAGGTGTTATTATTTCCGTGTTGAAGTTCCCGATTCCGGATCTCTTATATGTTTTTCAAAAAACGTATCGAGTGTTAATTATTTCTTTAAGAAGTTCAGAATATGATCGAATTGATGCGATAACACTCCTTTTTACTATGGTTATTAAATGGTCTATGGCTGAATAATACGCTCTAGATCCGTCATTTTGATAACTTTAAGAAGTTCTTCGTTTTCGTTCTCCTCTTCTGAATGTTGACGACTTAATTCGTTGGCTTCCTAAGTTTCGAATTCTTCGTGAAATCGGGGATTTTTCATGTGGCGTTATTGTGAATCGGCGTAAATGGAACCGTCGTAAACCGAGGGCTACTTGTATATTTACATACAATAAGCGTGGCAGCTCTGACATGCATATTGCATATACAGGATTTAACCCGAAGATGTTAATAGGGCAATGTTCGGCCAATTTGGTTTTCTGGAAACAGTAAAAGTTAAAAAAAATACGCCAACAACCACAAATGGCTATTTCCATTACATGGCTTTGAGAGCTTAACTAAATACAACAAATTTTGATTAAATTGGTTTTTGTTGTTATATATATTTTTACAAAAACGAAATAAAAAAAAAATATGTTCTTGGCAATTTTTTAGTAAGAAATAAAATTCAAACGTATAGCGTTAAAATTTGCATGCTAAAAATCTTTCGTCAACTGCATGTATCTAACAAAAACTTGAAATTAAACTTCATAAAGCACTAGGACTGAGAAAAAGAGTAATTTGTTTTAGAACTATTGTAGATAACCAATTTACTTAAACGCTAAAACAAATTTTTGAATCAAGTAAATCATATATTCACACATACTTACTGTTCATTAAAAAAAAAATATTTTTTTAAATCAAATATGAAGATAAATGTAATTTGTATGTGACGATAAAAATGATTATGTCAGCTGTGTTATTTATTCTAAAACTATCTGAAAGTATACCTGGTACATTATTTGTATAACATCCATCAACTAGAAGATGCCCATCAATAGGATCACATATTGGGGGGAAAATTCCAACGAAAGACATGCTTGCTCGAATGTATCGCCACATTTGTCCTAATTATATCCCCATCAAAGTTTATATAAAGATATACGTAAAGATAAAAGCAACTATGCAAAAACGTTCGATATCTTGCAGCTATTTGCAATTTTATTTGCTTCAGCTTGATACATTTTTAAAGTCGTTGTTCAATTAGATTTAATTCGCTTGTGATTGGTTGACTGTTTGTATTAAAAAGAAAAGTCTAAATGGTACTAATTATATTTCCACAACCTTAAATCAATTAACGTTGATGTAACTGCTGTAAGACCTTGTTTGCATGAGCTTTGTTTGAGCAAGGAGCGCATTATTCGACAATGAACTAAATTTTCTATTTATCAGTTTATCACTTGCTCTAGTTAATATAAAAACAGTGTCTAATTTATTTCATTCTTATTTCTTATCGCTTAAAATCGACAAAACCTCAACGACAACCGGCGAAAAGGCATTTCTCAATTCATAAGTATTATTTTCTTAATACACATATCTAAGATTATAATTTCTGATTTGAACGAAATATGCTAAAATTTTATTTAAGATTTATACGTTCCAATGTCTGACCAAAATAGTTATTTAGAAAGATCGTACCAACAAGCTCGTGTAAACAAACAAATCTTACAAAATTACACTAAAAGCATGCTAATTTGCACTAATCTAAAAAGTATGAAAAATGAATAGAAACTAAAACGCCCTAAAGCCTGCATCAGACGAAGCTAAAGTTCTAGGTAGATATTTTGCTAGAACCTATGCTAGCGACGACGTTGGCTGTGGCAATGGAAAATGACGTCATCGCTGGCTCTCTTGCGTGAGCGTATGCTAGATTTTTCTGCTAGAACGTGTGCTATTTTTCGCGTTGAATTTACTGCTAGATTGAAATGACATCAACACAGCACAAAGCACAATCAAAAACCATACTTTCTGAAAAAACATTGTTTCTATGGAAACAACAAAACTAGTTAACTATAATCCAGCTAGAAAACTCGCCTAAAACCTAACCGAGAATATATCAGCCAATCTAACTTCGTCTGAAACGAGCTAAACTTAAAATATGCTAGGAGTATTATAATCTGTATTTATATTTAGGTCTTATTATTTAATATACGAAAAAATCATATAATTTAATTTTTATAAATTGTCTTGTATTGGTGACCTGATGAGGTCAGAATAAAACCGAAGAAACGTTGTATAAAAGAAAAATAAATTGTTACAACATATAACTGAGGTCTTTTCACCTGATAATTTCCTATGATAGTATGTCGATACATTAACGTAATACGACTAAATAAACGTTAATGTTCGAGATTATTACAATTATACTCATTTTAATTTCATATTTGTATAATGATTGTTATGCTTGTAAGGAACTCTTATTAAACTCCGATGATTTAGTAGTTATAGTACTTTTGTCTTCTTTCTTTAAAGCAGATTTTAATAAAGTTCAAGGGATTATTTCAAAACACTATTGAAGATTTTTACCGATAAGAAACTTTTCTCCTGTAGTTCCACATGTCTCTATTTGCCATTTAACAAAGTATAAACAAAACTCTTTAAATAACACTTAAGAAATTTAAGCCGAAATTAATGCGTGTGTTCGCTGCCCTTTAGGCGGCTTACAACAAGTTAGAGGTGACTGATTTCTAAATCCGGAATTGCACGTCCAGCACAAGCATTAAGGCACTGTTAAATATAGTTCTGATTTGATTTTAAAGTCACTTGTCTTGATTTTTAAATTACGTGACTTAAATTTGAATTTAAATCAAGTCAAACCCAAACCAAATGTTTACATTTTAATATCAAGTCAAGTTATGCATTGAATTGGCCAGTTATTTCATTTTAAAGCCAAAATAAAGTTAAAATGCCAAATTAAATTCATTGCACAAAATCCCTAATTATTTGACTTGATAAATTCGTAAATACTCCAGAATTAATGATATTAAGAAGTTTTTAACTAATTGTTTTAAGAGGCAAAGCAAGTATATTACGATGACTATTACATCAAGTGCTGGAATATGAATACTTCAATTGCCAAATCGATTCAATTTAGAAGAGTACAAGTTGAGAAGAGAAGAATAAAAAATTCGTTTCTAAAATGTATTACCATATTTTACACATTATAAGACGCTATAGACTATTAAACGTTCCTTAATTGCTAAGTATTTTTTTAAAAATAAATAGAAATTCACCTTTTTTTTACTTTTGTGGTATTTTCTGAGATATTATTGTTTTAGTTCACATTGTAAGTTCATGATGCTTTATAAACTGTAACACCAACTAACTCCACCCTTAAAGTCTGTTAAGTTCCACTAAGCGCTAGCTTATGAACGTGTATTTAAATCATTTTTGTATTAATTCCAATACTATTTTGATTTTATAAAATGCAGTAATTATTATTCAATTACTAAAAAGAAGTTTCTTTCAGTGGTGTTAATTGTTTCGAATATAAAATTGGGAGTCAATAAAGGCGTCGACATTAAAATTCGGTAAAATGTACAAAAAACTGGAGTTAATCGATTGGACAAGTGAAGCAATTATACAATGGTAATATAATGATTGATTTCTTCAACTTTAAAAGAAGTTGATAATCCTGGTCTCTACAATATTATTGTTAAGCATAAATAAAAAATTAAAATGCTAGTTCATATTTAATCGTTAAAGAACATACCTTTTCTTGAAGTCCAGTGAAAATTTTTTCGTTTAACTTTAAGTTACATGTGATACTTATAGTAACTACTTAAATTAAGCTTACAAATAAACGAGTATAAAATAATGAAACATTTTACATACCTGGTAAATTATTAACATAGCCCCCATCTAACAGTAGATGACCGTCAGCGGGATCACAAAGAGGTGGCATGTAACCGGACAGAGACATTGAGGACCGCACATAACGCCACACAGACCCTGTGGATCACACACAACACACTCCACTACAGCTATACTTTATAAAAGTTTATTTTCTACTTATGAAAATATTTTAACAACTGATTTGTAATTTAGTTAAATACAATAAGGGACATCCAACAACAATTCAATGCTTATCAAACAAATAGAAAGCATCATTAAAAAATATTGCCAACAAATAATTCACTTAGATTAAGATAATTTATTTGTTATTAAAAACCAACTTCCACAATTAGCCAAAATTTACAATCTTTGTTTTTAATGATTGAAGTAAATGCTAAGATATGTTCTTGTAATATAACCAATCGGAGACTAAATTAAAAACTTAATCTTCAATCATTAAAATATAATTAAAATACAAATACGTACCCCCTTATAACATATATTTAGACGACACAGATTTTTTTGGTCAAATAAAAATAGAAACGTTTTTTTTTTTTTTTTGGTGAAATGGAAAGATGCAGCTATGTATACAAATGAAGAAATGGCAAGCTGCATTTTATGTACAAGGTGCAAAAGCCAGTTATTTCCCAGTTCCTAACAGACTAACCAACCACAAGCAATTATAGTTTTTTGTTTTCTTTTTGTTATCTTTTCGCGATATAAGCTAATATAATATAGTAAATGTAAAAACAGTTAGCTTTAAACACATTCACAATATAAAATTTATGTTAGTAACAACTTGAAGGAAACTTACCATGAGTATGAATTCGCATACAACTCTCAGTTATATCGGTTGTAACCGTAAAGTATGGTAACCATAAATCTTCAATGTGGGTTTCTCCAAATGCACTACGAATAGTTTCATTGAAATCCTTACCACTAAACATTGACGTCATTGGATAAGTTAAATCCCATATTTGACGCCACCATTGGGTCATTTTCTTTAAAACATAAAGTGTTATAACACTTTTGAAAACTTATATTATTTACTCGTATACTTTTGACCATTCCCGCGCCTTTTGGGTCATTGTTGTAATATTTTTTTCTGAACACCAAAGAGCCCCCATAAAAGCACCAATACTAACACCTCCAACCATATCGATTGGAATACCAGCTTCCTAAAATAAAATTTAATATTGTATGAAATGTTGGACTTTATTATTTGAGCTTGCTGTCGCAAGTGGTTACACAAGGGAATGATTAATTCTTGATTGCTATAAATGGATGCTTCGTTATTCTATTTATCAGTGATCATCAACTTTTTTTTAGGAAAAGTTAAGTTAGTTAAGGAACCGAATGAAAAATAAATTCTTATTACGATTGAAATGTGATCTCTTCAACACTAATTGTTTGAAAACCCTGATTATCTCCAATAACCATTTTTTACTTTTGACTCACTATCTTTTACGTAATTTAAAGCAGCCGTGAATTTAAAACCAAATAACAACATTCTTAAAAATTAAATATAATGTATGAATTATTTCCACGCAGAAATAGGGAATTTTCGGAGTCGAGTTCGAATTTTAGAAAAGTGAATATGAATATTGACCTAGAAAGTTTTTGGTCCAAATAATGTAACGAAAAAGCCACCAGACAACCTTCTCTTTTTTTTTTAGGTTCTAAATTCTCTCTCGTTCTTTTTTATCTTCTTATGCTCACTGTTTTCCAACAGTGATTAGTGAAATAGTGGATAAAATAAAATACTTTGGTAAAAGTTAAAAAAAATAATATTCAAATTTTGTAATTGAAATCTAAATACAAAATAAGATCAAATTTCAAATATTTTAACTCAAAAAAACTTCATTTTTATAAACATGAAAATTGTATCATGAAAAAAAATTTTATTTTTAAATTTTATTTTGAAACTAGAGGGCGTTTAGAGTTGCAAAACTAAAGGTGCAATCTCATGTATCGCTCGATTTCCAGCGATATTAGTCACGTGGTACGATTTCGACCAATGTGCTGCCAGTATTTTGAAATTGGTAATAAGATAAGATAGCTGCCATCTGAGCGATTTCAAGCTTCGACGATTTGACACTAGCGGCGCTAGGGCAGCAGTTTCAATTTCAAAATCCTGGCAGACATTGGTCGAAAATGGGCCACGTGACGAAATCTGTGGAAATCGAATGATACATGAAATTGTACCTGACGAAAAGAACTTTGTTTCTGACGGGAATCCCCCAACTGCACCAGTTTTTTTTGTTGTAAAAAAGGTTTTAACCCCTTGTTAAAACATAAAAATACAAATATTCAATAGAGAGGATAACACTTTTTTCCTGCCCGATTAAAGGGGTATTTATTATGAAAATAACGAATCAAAAAATGAATTTAGACTGTGCTGGGTAGTAGATACAAGTTAGTATCTTAGACGGCAAAAATACTTAGTAGAACTTCTATAATATTTTTTATAAAAAATGATCTTAGATATTACGACTACAAAGCTCTATTCTTAGAAATTAAATTATTTACTTGGATTGCTTTTATCATTCCTACGTGAGCAGCTCCACGAGCGCCCCCTCCTCCTAAAACCAATCCGACAGATGTTCCAGTTAACCATCGAGCCAATCGCGAGAAATCCGAGTGTACATTTGGTTCCGACATAAGCACTTTACTATATAATTCATTCTAAAAATTAAATCATTAATATTGTCAACAAGTTATGAACGTCTCTCACTCACAATTCTACATTGTGATTTTCTGGTGAACATTCTCTTCGGACACTGAATATGGTGATGTGACGATAACCACGATCTCATATTCAACCAAGCAACAGTATTTGTAGGTCTTGCACCCCCTTCGTTGTGTAGTAAAACTAATTCCTTTTGAGTCCGCACAGCCAACCGTTCTACTTCCTTTTCAATCTATTTGAAAGAAAAGTTAATCAATAGAAAATAATTTATTATTATTTTTTTTAATTTCAATAATTACTTTTCCTAAAGTTGGTTGTTTACTACCAAGTCCTACTAATAAAATACAATCAGCTTGTCGGATGCAGCGTTGCGTCCACACTGAATACGTTAAATCACATTGATATAACGTTATTTTATTTTGATCTTCATGCTGAGCTAACCAAGATGTTAACCGATATTCATTATTTGTATCTAAAATTGTATTTCCTAATACTTTGCGAATAACATCAGACGTTAAACGTAAAGTTGAACCTGTAATTGAATACAGTTAGTTTTGTTATGATTAATTTTTTTTAATGTTACCTATTGAACATAAAGAATGATATAATTCGTATGTAAAGGCAGTCAATGGTACATCGTCAGATAAAGCTACGATTGCAACAGTAGAAAAATTTAACTGCATCGGACGACTATCAACAGCAGCGCTGTTTCGTCTAATTGGACCAATATTAGGTTTTTGCCACGAACCTTTTAAATTAAAATCATTTTATATAACAAAAAAATAAATATTACTTTAATAAAGAATACCTAATATTCGGTGACCTAATAAATTAATCAGTCTTGTAACAACAATTGGAAATCTTAGTTTAATTGCATTGAAAAGTCCTTCTGGAAGTTTGGCCAGTTCAGAGTCTCTTACAGCCATTACTGTTGTGCTTCGTTTAGTTTGGGTTACCATTTCAACCTAAATTATTCGAGTTAATTTAAACACTTCTCCTGATAATGAAAAACAATATATACAGGATGTTGAGAAAGTGTTAATGCTTTGCAAGTGGGTAGGACTAGTCCTTACTATGATTTGATATTATGGTTTATATTATTCATATATTCATATTATGGTTTCGTATGTAGAACCAATTAACGCAAAACCCCTAGAATAATGCAGTGACCATAGAATATACATAAGGAGTAATACTAAACATTTAAATACGAGTGTGAATGTAGTGAAAGTAGCTCACTTCCTTAGAAACTTAAAAAGATAAGGATGATTGTTAAGATGGACGTGAACTTCAACATTCATAGTAAAAATAATCAAATAAACTTGTCCAACCCATCTACAAATGATTTCTTCCTTGTAACACCCTGTATAGTAAACTTACAATTCCTACTAAATCTCCTTTACCATATTCAGCGACCAGTTCTTTTTTACCATTGCTATGCGTAATAACTGACCGTAATCGTCCAGATAATACTATAAACGTAGAATCGCTTTCATCGTCTTGTCTATAAACAGCTCTACCTGATTCCAAAAAAACCCAATCCAAAGCGAAATCTACTTGTCGTACAAAGGGTGATAATCTTTTAACAACAGTATGAGCTATATGTAGGACTACTTTCGGTTGTTCTCTCATAATGCTATAAAATGTGTTTTTAGATAATAAGGCGATTCGAGAAAAGTTTTTCACTCGAATTGTAAAAAAGGATGGCTCGCCTGTAAGAACTGCAAGGCCACCAACTATTTCACCGGGGTAAGAAGAATACATGTGAACCTCTTCACTGCCCTCAGTAGTTTTTTGTGATATAGTCAGTTGTCCTGATATAATATAAATTAAAGCCACATCCTAAAACAGATTTGGTTTCATTTTAAAATCAAATTTTCATTTTAAAACCAAAATCAATATTTCGTACTTTGCTTGATTCTTCTTTCATTAAATAAGTTCCTGCTGGTACTTCCCGAATAAAAACTTTGCCTTTAATCAACGAATCATCTTCCAGATGCAGTTCTCGAACGAACGCTTCTGTAGCTATTTCGATCAATGTATCTTCATCGTACTGATCAGACATTTTCTTACGGTTACTATTTGGTTGAATATCAGGAATCTAAATGTTTAAGCATTAATATTTTGAGATAATATTTTTTTAAGAAACCTACGCTTGACCCATTTCCATTTAAGTGATCGAATTCTGGAACCATATCAGGTGTAGATTGCAATGGTTGTCCATGACGCATTTCAACATTGGAACGTGATCTGCGGTGGTTCGAGCTTGGAATAGCTGTAGGTTGGGTACTTAACGATGGTCCATTATCGGAAAAGTCATGATATTCTGAAGTTCCATCGACGTTTGAATTATCTAAATATGACGCATTTGAATCACGATGGTCACGTACTTTTGATCGAACTGGTGAATTTGAAGAATTTTTTTTACGTTGATGTCCCTGTAAAAAAATATTTAATTAGATTAATAGTACAAAAGTATAATTTGTCAATAAAAAATATACTTACAGGATTTACTAGTTCTGCACTAAGACCTAAATATTCATGTAATGCCGTGAAAGTCACTCGTTGTAATCGTACCATAATAACTTGCATAACACGAATAAAAATGTCAGGATATTCTTGAAAAATTTCTCGAAAGGCGGACATAGGTAATCTAACGACTGTTGAATCAACCAAGGCACGTGCCGATACCGTTTTATAAGGACTTGGATGCCCCTAAATGAATAAATAAATAAATAAAAATTATTTTTCATTTGTACTTACACGCTAAAAAATTTCCTTTTTTATATTATTTGCATAATAAATAACCAAGTTTTAAGTCGCGTTAAGAAAATTATCTTCATATTTTGGTATTAATTCATTATTTTATCAATATTAATTTAACTGTTTTAACATTTTAACTATAATATTAAACTGTTTGCATATCAAATTGTATTAAAACTCGTTTAGGTAATTTAACAATGTTAAGTCTATTCGAGAACAAAGCAGTTTTCCTTAAAAGTTCCTTTTTTATCCTATAAACGGTATTTAAAAAATCATTTTGATTTGTAAATATGTTCCAGCTTCAAACCCAACAATCATTTAACATTTTAGCTATCTCACAAGAATTATGCATTTTCAGGATTTAAAGTTGTCTCTGTAATAACTGATCTATAAGCTATCTTACATATATATATATATATATTTATACTAAATCATGCCAATCATTCAACTTTAAACGTTCTTCGATCCTTAAATTACTCCTACACAAAAATTCACGGCGATGCTTTTTTCCGTTCTTTCAACCAATATAAGAACATAGAACTAATAAACAAACTTTCCTTTTTACAGTCATCTTACAGGACTATACATTTTTTTTTTGAACAAAAAGTAACAAGATCCATTAATCCATAAACTAACTCTATAAAAAAATGCAATCTCAACCAAAAAGTAATTAAAGTTCAGAGGTAGCAATAACAACACGTTTTATGTAGATATCAGAGATGTAAAGGAGTTTCTTAAAAGAAACCCAAACTATTGGATATCTGAAATAAAACTCTATCCGTAACCGAATCCGATATAAAAATTAAGATTCGTTTCGGATAGAAGTGTTTATTTTATAATTTTTCTACTATTATATTTTAAAGATAACTCTTAAAATGAAGTAGTTATAGTAATTATTTATAAGACTGATTGTAGTACCAAATGATAACCAAATTATTACATAGTTATGTTTTACGATTGCTTAACAATTTCTTTCAATTTCGTAACTGACACTATCCAAAAGTAACGGATAATCAGAAATAATTTTTAGATCCGTGACCGTATTCGGTATAATTTTATTCCTATATCCGTATCCAGATCCCAAATTTTATATCCATACCATCCTTGGTTTATATACAGGGTATTCTAGCCTAACCGGCCATTAGAAGTTTCCGAAGAACCTGAAATAATAGAAATCTGAAAATTGAAATTATAACCTAACTGGATTGGAGCTACCTTCCTAAAATTGTCTTAGTTCTCGGACACTTCCGGTTATACCGGAAGTTGACACTAAAATCGTTATTTCAAATGGCATGCCCTATTTGTTTTTCCCGATTTTAGTGTCGACTACCGGTATAACCGAAAGTGACAGAAAACTAAAAATATTTTAGGAAGGTAACTCTAAACCAGTTAGGCTATATTTTCAATTTTTAGATTTCTATTATTTCAGGTTCTCCGGAATCTCCTAATGGCCGGTCGGGCTGGGACACCCTGTATTAAGAGTGATTTTCAACTTGACCATCACGTAGTCACTTGCATAGGCAACCAAACATACATATGTTGTTACATTGTTCAGAACATTGTTTCAATACAACAGATGTTTGTTTGGCATGCATGCAAGATACACAGACGTATGAAGGTAGTCGTAGTCAGATTTTATAATCACTTTTTATATATCCACATAAAACTTTCAAACCACGAGCCATACCTGATTTTCACAAAATATTAACTTGTTAGTTTCACTTCAAAGTATAGAGCATTTTACCAACGTCTAATAACGCTATATAAGAATATATTTTTAAAAAACTTACCGTTAAAACATCCGTAAAGCTAAGTAATGATGTAACTGATTCTCCTGTTTTTACAATTTTTAAACAAATAGTACTAGAATCTGGTCCCGTTATAAATACATTAACTTTTCCGTTTTGAACGACGTAAACGTTTTCATCAGGATCACCTATTAGACATGATGGTTTCAAACAATGATAAATATAACGCTTTGTTTTAAAATAGTTACCAATTTTAAATAAATATGATCCAGCAGATAAGTTCATTATTTCCGTATGTTTGCAAAGTTTTAGGAACACTGGTTTTTCGAAATGGCCAAACACTCGAATGCTTTGCAACATGTATAGAGCATCGGGTGGCACGCGCTCATCATTTGTTAAATCTTCTTCAAGATATTCAGCTGGTGGTTCCAAAACCTAAAAGCACTTGGTTCATTATCTTCCATTCTGCTAAAAGTGTTTATCTCGTGATACTAACTTTTAATTGAACAGGGGTGTTTTCTTTTTTTAGTTGTAACAATCTCCTGGCAAAACGCATAACCATTTTTCGTTTGCGCCCCTGCGTACCTCGCATTTCGCCAGATATCGAACGGACTTTCCGAAGCATTTTTCGGCCATAAAATAGCACTTTGTCGCGTTTTCGGAATCTTGGTCGCGGTGCATTTGATGCATATTGCTCGTGAACGGCTAAAACAATCAATTTTATTCCAAATATTTTAAGACCAAAAATTAATATTTACTAATAATTTTCAGAACATAGATCATATTGAATGTCTTAAATCAAAAAAAAAAAAAAAAATTAAAGTTTATATGTATTTAATTGTTGAAATGTAAAGGTAAAATTTTTTATGCCAACTAATATAAAATATTCATTTTTATTTATCAATCATAATCGAAATCAGAAGTTTATTCCTTAAAACTAGTTAATATTTAAATTAATTTAAATACGATTAACTATGTGAAAAAAAAATTATACATTATACCTATTGCAAACAATGCTTATTTAAATCTTATAGGAAATTGGATAATAGGAATTTAATTAAATGAATGCATTTAAAATAAAATCCATTTTGTTGGAATTACATTTAATTTTAAATGAGTTCATTAAGTAAATTTTCAAGTTCAATTAATCCTATTTCCTACGCTTTAAACAATTAATTGGAAGTTATGGACGAGAATAGAGAGAAAAACAGTATTTGTAAACAATGTTTATTTTACACACACAGGAAAATACTTTTTTTTTTAATTATGATTTAATTTTATATATGGGGTTTTCCGTGCTACGCCAAATCGACTACTTTTGAACCTGACCCCTTTTGAATGTGCCGAAATTTTTATATATTATTTTATACCTTATTACAAGTTGTTTTTATGTTGTTTAGCACACAACCGGAAAACAGTTATAACTTTATCATTTAATTAATGTTTTAGTTTTGCTTCACTTATTTCATACACATGTACGGAATTTGATCCTTACGTACACGATAATATAAAATTCCCCAATTTATGGAAAAATTAAACATGATATGGAGTTTTTGTCTCTATAGTAAAATTATTGCAAATACTACAAACCTTGAACTTGAGGTTTAAAATGATGTTAAATAGAAAATACAAACAATTTCAATTCGAATTAAAATAGGGTCTATAAAGTATTTTGTGTATATTAAGCAGAAATCCATTTGGGTTGGTGATCTCGGATAACGTAAATTGTTTTTAGCCTATTAAGTTTTTCGATAAAAATGGTATCTAAAAGAAAAATATCGTGAATGAGAATTTTTGAGAAAATTTTCTCTGCTAGGTTGCAATGTTTTTAAGATAAATTATATATACCTATATAATAAGGAAATGATTATTATACACGAAAACTATTAGGTTTCCCTTCAAATATTATTAACACAATCTAAAGCAACTTCATATTCTGTAAGTATAAGCGTCTCGTTTTTAATGAATATGATCTAATGCTTTCATTAGTTATGTTTTTACTATCTTTATCGGGTCGAATTTTCGATTTCAAGCTTTCATCGGAAATACATGTTTTAAGGTCCCCTGAGCCCGAAAAAGTGATTTTTATAAAAATGGCTGTGCGTGTGTCTGTGTATGACAGCGATATCGTATCGAAAGGTTTATCCAATTTTTACCAAATTTGGAATTTTGCCTTCATATTATACTTAATTGTGGCGCAAAGTTTTTGGCTAAAATCGGTTTACCAGAAGCTCCCCTTTATTCTAGGTTTTTGAGCTTCTTCAAAGTTTTTTTCAAAAACGGCTCCAACGATGTTCTTTAAATTTTTTATAGTTCTTAAACTCATTGATGCCTACAACTTTTATTTGAAACTTTTTCTTGGGAAATTCAAATAAGGAGGGTTTTGGGGTTAAGGGTGGGAGTTCGTATATAAATACTGGCTGTATGCATATAGCTCTGTTTATATAGTAATGAAGTTTTATATATAGTTTAAAAAGCTTATAGTTCTTTTAACCAACAGCGAGTTTCATTTTATTTTGGCGTTCTAAAAAATGTTGTCTCAAAATTGTCATAAATTCTCGTGTTTGCGTATTAAGATGTTCAACGTAAGAGGTCACAAAAATAGGTTTCTTAAAAATATCTCGATTTCTATGAGTTTAATGGCATTTTATTTATTTTAAAAATTACACAGGATAAAATCAATCATTCTCAAGGGAAAAAACGCATTGGGTTCTTATATGACTTATACCTACTTTTAAAAATTACAATAATTTTAATTATCTAATATTTTGTGAGGTAATTTTTATTGATTTTATTTGTTCAGGCATGTTTTCTATTCATTTTCAACAACTCCTTTTTATTTTCTCATCCTGTTGCGAAATCTTAATGAGCTCTGTAAACACTAAACAGGTCCACCTGTGTTGTGATAGATTTATTTTTTTCCCTTTTCTTCACAATGGCGCATGTATTTTTTATTGGATTAGCTGTTAGCATTAATATTATTTCCTGGTCAAGAAAGCACATTAATGTTTAAATTTTTTATAAAATTTGTTGGATTTATGGGAAGGAACTCTATCCTGCATTGAGATAAAATATCCTTCCGGAAACCACTCTTAGTTTGAGGCAATAACTTCGATTCCAAGAACTGTATCTAACAATATATTTTTTCAGAAGAAACACAAAAGAATGATATTTGAGTGAAATGAAAATATCCAAACATTGCAAAGAATGTCAGTTAGCTATTAATAAAAGCGTAAGCTAGAAAAAATTAATCTTAGGTTTTAAATCTTATATTATCTAGCAGAGAGTATCTAAGATAAGGATTCGACGGGGATCGAACCCAGTACCACTGACGCATGTAGCGGAAAGAGCAAACTGCTCTCATCACTGCGCCACTAAGTGGACATATTTATACTTTGTTTCACTGTAATTTAAATTAAAAAATTAATAAAACAATTAGATTTAAGATACGTGACTGATTAATTTAATTATTTTTGAGTATATAATTTAATACTAATGATGTTTTGGAGTTCTGTAACCGTCACCAAAACTACCGGATATGCAAATTGCGACTACGAGTCTAGACACATAAGTGAATTTATTGTCTTTTAATTATATATATTTTCCTTTTACAATTTTTAAAAGCCTCATATCTGTTTTTATCACTTTTACTAAATGCTCTAAGTCCTAAGAGCAGATTGTTTAAAAAGGCAAATTAAAAAAAAAAAAAAAACAATGAAAAAATATCTATAACTGAAAGTAACCGGAACAATTGGATTGAATAGTCCAAATTAATTTCACATCAGTATAAACATCAGTACTCGTAAATAAAACCGGTACACTATTATTCATTTATCTACTCGTATGTATACCGTATGTCTCGGCGTATAGTACGCAGTAACATTTTAGACAATTATTTACCTATTTACAGGTGGTCGAGTGTATAATATACATAATTTTTTCCTTTTACTTTTTGAATTTTTTTTATTTGTTATATGTGCTCTACTTAAATACTTTGCAAATATATATTCATTTAAAAAAATAAAGATGCAAAATAGATTATTGTTTATTTTTTTAATTAAAGAATTTGTCAAGTAATTCTAATACCTACAACACATTCAAAATAAAACAGTTTTAGAAGAAAAAACTTAATTGGAATGAGCTTAAATTCTTTAAAAATTTAAATTATTAAAACTAGCAATTAACTTTTAAGTAACGTCTTGTGTTTTCTATGCTTGAAACCAATTTTAATCTTTTAAAAACAATTAACTTTGAAGAAGTAAACTACACATTGCACAGTGCACTGCATTTACACAAATGAAAAAAGTATTTAAATTAATTTTTGTATCTTAACTAAAACAAAATGTCATATTTAAAGTAAGCTAATTAATTTTATGTTACATTAATTAAATATACGTGGCATTGGAAAAAATACCATGCAAAATGTGAAAAATACAATAACTTATAATTAATTAAAAAAAGAAATTTTGATGAATTTATAAAATGTAGGTATCAGTAACAAAGTAAATGTTTTTAATAAATTGTTTTAGATATAAGGTAATTATCTTATTGAATGGTTTGTACGTTTACATGCATTTTAGAGCCTTTGCAAAGTTCAAAGATGTAAGTAAAATAGCATTAAAACATTCGTTTATTTTTTTATGCGGTTCATTATCATTAACTTTTATGTAGTTTCAAATAAATTACTTATGATAGTATATAAAAATAAAATAAATTTTATTTTGATAAACGAAACTTTGTTGTACTTCTCATTACAACATGATGCTTATTTAATATTGAGTTGTCTAGAAATAAAACCGGATATCCCTTTTTTTTTAAAGAAATGATAAAACTTAAAAGAAATGAAGTTGTTATTTTCTGATAATTTTTTAAGGTTTCAAATGGACAATTTAATATCACATCCTATTTAAAAACCTATACAAAGTTATATGCAAAAGCGGGTAAACCCCGATGACTTAGAATGATAGCGGCTAAATACAATGTATGCAAAATCGGGTATATTTTGCAATGAATAATAATTTTTTCAACCAGAAATACGGTAAAATTAAAAGTTATTTTTCGTGCTAAGCGATTTTTGTTTTATTTATGAACTTAAAATGGTAGTTTGTTGGAACTTCGTGTTAACCGAAATTCATGCTAAGCATGTTTATGTTAAATGTTATCTACTGTATTATTAAGATATTTATGACTTCTTTATTTTTCAATAATCGTTATCTTATTTCTTAACTAACATCAATCTATTGAACTGGCCCGATTATATAACTATTTATAATTTTTATATTCCCACATATTAAGCGTTCACTAATTGCTATTTGTTCGTATTTAGAACCTATAATTTTATTATTAGCTCTAGGAAAGGTCCAAGTGTTGTTTTTAAAATGATGAATACAAATTTTAAAAAGCTCTAATATATAAAATGCATTTTGTTCGTCAGTTTTATTTTTGTATTTTCTAAATCTTTACGAAAGAAATCTAAACTAATTTACAACATCAAATCATAATGCACATAGTATAATTTATTTTTATTCCCACCGTATTAATAAATAACTAATTAATGTACACGCGAACAACCAGTACACAAGTACTTTTAATTAAATTCATCAAGGGGCAATGAAACATAGATTTAATGGTCTATTTTTTTTTTTTTTTTTTTTTTTTTGATAACATACCACAAAAACTATTTTAAACATTGATTGTATCCAATAAAAATGTTATCATTTCCTTTAAATTTACTCAAAAATTTATATCGTTTAAGACAAAAACGTGTAGCCAAAATATTACTGTGGTCCCAACCGTCCCAACTAAATTTTATAATGATTTCAAACAGTTTTTTTCGATAAAGCAAAGCTTGCTTAGAAAGAAACAAATGTCGTTTCTTAAATATGTACAAAATAATACAATAGTTTTTTTACAATTTTAACAATGATAGCGGTTCGTTGCTTGTAAGACTACCGCTCACCCTTGAATCCTTAACTACAGTCTCTGGTCACTGCGTCGTTAACAGGTTATTTTTAAAAATTCAATAAACTGAATCAAAAAAGTCGTCATAAAATGAATACCTTTTTCAGAAAAACATTACTTGAGAAAGGGGGGGGGGGTATTTTATGTAAATATAAACTATAATGAATGTATGTTTATATAAATGTAAATTTAAATAAACATGGTGCGTCTCAAACTTCGATGTAGTACTGGAGCTTACTCCTTAAAAACGATTGTTATGGATGATATACAATAGGTTAAGGCAGTGATTCCCAAAGTGTGAGCCGCGGTCTCGTCATAAGGGCGCCGCGAAATATTCAACTAGGCTACGGTTACACTGGATGTAAAGTGAAAATGTAAGTTTTTCAATTTCTTAAGAAAGTCAAAAGTTTTGTAAAATCTGATGTATGAAGGGAGCTGCGGAAAAAATCTGATGTATTAAGGGAGCCGCAAACCAAAAAAGATTGGGATCCTATGGGTTAAGGGTTAGACAAAAGTAAAAGAATAAACACCAACTAGCCTTGATAAAATGGGTTGAAATATATGCAATATATTGTAGCACAGTATTGCTAAAATTATGTCAAAACGCCTGTACACACTCTACAACTACATACTGATAATAGGAAAAATCCAGTGCGAGGAACAGAGATAGAGATAGTATAATTATATAGGAAAAACAGAGATGAGGAAAAATATAACAGTTTGCATTTTTGTTTACTCTTTATTTCCCTCACCATAAAACAATCAGTTCTCTGTATATTAAAATCAATTTTTAATCCATTAATAATCCATTAATATATTAAAATGAATTAATAAATTGAAACGATCTATTTTAAATATAATACTAACAGTATAAGCTAAGTTCAATTATAATGTTTTACGTGTTTATTGCTTTCTAATTTCGTTCGTTAAGAAAGCGTAGGCTACACATAACAAACCAATGGAAATATTTTTTTACTATTTTTAAAGATACAGTGGAAAACGTTTAAGGCGAAAACGTTTAAACCGAAATTTGCTTAATACAAAATTATACTGTAGTGCAAATTATATGTAATATTATGATTTTATAGTTTTTTTTACCGAAATCCGTTTACTACGAATAAATTTCGTTTTCATCAGGCCTTTCAGTTTCGTTATAACCGTTTTCCTCTGTATATAAAAATGAAAAATAATTAAAAGTAATTACCTCTGGGATACCATTTTTTATACCAAACAGCGACTGATGTTATCACAATAACAACAAGAGCAGAAATCACCAAAAATAAAGCCTGTAAATAAAATAAGGAATAATCCGACATTATACAAAATTTAGCCAAGTAGCTTAACGTAATGATTGTAAATAAACAAAATATGTATCAATAACATTTGTTCCCTCTCAACCGACTGAGGGATTTGTTAAACTAATAAAATATGAGATATGAATTTTTTGGAGGTCACATAAAAATATTAATGTATTTATCTAGTTTCACTATTTATGTTACAACAAATTGTGTAAAATGGTGCAAGTATGTGAAGAAATAAAATATCTACGTAGCCGTTTACATGCTTTGTCTTACAATTAGTACTAAATGATTAATAATAAACATAACATGACAAAGATAAGTCACTTGTAAGATTTGTTATGAAAAATTCAAGGTTTTCATTGGAAAATAGATTTACATAATCATTGAACTATTTTTTATTAACTATGAAAATAAATAAGATGGTACTTACTTGTCGCAGAGAAAAAGTCTGTACAATTTTATCGTACCATTCTTTTGAATCTAACGGACCAAATTTTCCACTTATATTATTGATAAGTTCTATGACATCCATATCGTTTAATTAAACTCTCATTGACTAATATAAATAAATGTAATATCATGCCTTTTGTTAGAGTTTTACAACAATAATAAAACACTCATTGGGTATAAATTCCATGTAAATTATTTACTAGTATATAGATGTGGTTTTTTGCTTATATAAACTATATGAAAAAATTATGTATTGTTTCAATAATCAGATAAACGTCTGTTTCGAGTGTCTTTGTTATTACCAAAATAATGAATTAGTGACATTTATCAAATTTCTCTCATACTTTGACCTACGACTAATTTTGACTATTTATCGTAAAACTAGATTGTTGAAAATACTTTTATCTCGACAAATATAAACTAATTTTTTAAAAGATATTAGAAAAAGTACAGCCTTCAATTTAATTTGTATGCTGTGTTAATCGATTTAAATTAGTTTAATTAAAAAACAAATGTCATTTAAATATGTTCACTACATTAAATTTCCAGTAGTTTATTAATTTGATTTTACATATTATTTGTCTTGATATTAAGTTTATCGTTTCAATTTTTACACATTTTTTTCACAAATTTTTCACATAAACATTTTCGCCTTGAAATTGATTGATATTTTGCCAACAATAATACCAAAATTAGATATAAGTAACTAACGTAACTAACTTGCTTTATGTAACTAAATGAATGCCAAAAATTTTCTTCCAGCAATTTATAGACTTTTTTCGATAACTATTTGGAAATATGTAATTAATTAATTTAATTTGTAAATTAACAAAGAAGCGCTTAATTGAGAAAACTACACAAAAACACTTTAAATAAAAATATTATTTTTGGGTGGCAGCAATGTAGAAATTTTTTTTCTGTCATTTAAAAGTTTGTGTATGTTTTGAATATGTTTGAATTTGTCAAAACTAGACAGTGTTAACTAAATTTGTAAAATTTAATGAAAATGAACTACTTTAAGCCTGATTTATCTTTACTTTTCAAATTTTTACGATTCTTTAGAACAACTCAGTTTCATTTATCCAAAGTTGCATTAAATGTAAGCTTTCATAGGCGAAAACCTACAATAAAACATACCATTTACACTTTTTTCTTTCTTTCAGTAATATTTTATTTTAATTTCTATTTATTTCTAATAAGATATTAAGAAATGAGTCAAGCACTGTCCTTAACTCAAAGTACTATAACATCCATAGGAACTTCCAAAACTAACTCTGAAGTAATTGAAATATTTAACTCCGTGCAAAAATTAAATTTAAAAATAGAAAGACGGGTTCACTTAAGACAATTGCAAATATTATACAAAGAGGTACAACTACGAAAAATTATCCAATAGGTAAAGAAGCATAAACATTTAATTTAATTTATTTTTTTAGATACCTATTAAAGAATTTTATGGTTCGATCAGGCAATGTTTAGCAATATTAATATCTAATCGTTTACCATCTAAATTTACACATAATACAATCAATTTCTTCGCTCTTTTTTGTGAACATCTACAACAACCTAAAAAAGAGAACGTACATCCGCTTATTAAAAAAATTTTTAGGTTTTTAATTAAAGTAAGTATTCAGTCATTGCTCGTTAAGATATATTTACAGTCATATTGGGAATAATTAAACTTTGAATAAAAATGCTTGAAACGTCCAATACTATTAAAATTAATTTCTTCAATTAATCTTTAGCAGTTCATCTTTAGAGAATTTTTAAAAAAAAGAAAAAGTTTTAATAGTATCGGATTAGCAATTTAATAGCAAGCAGTGGTGGGTTTAGGTTTAATACTGCCCTTGGTTCTATCCAATGTGCCACCTTTTTTGCTTCGAAAGTGTATCAACATTGTATATATAACTATTATCACTATTTACACCAAATTGGAGTACTTGGCAATGTTGGCTCACTTGAAAAGTGTAGGTCTTACGGAATAGACCCGAATATCTCCACCATGCACGCCTAGTATTTAAAATATCTATTATCTAGAAAAAGCACCTTAACACCAGTAGTCATGTTTTTGGTAGTTTAAAAGGAGAAAATCCAATTTTAAATGCCACTGTGATCCTGTACTTTAAAATAAAGTTAATCAATGAGGATTTTTAAGCAATATAATGATATAGCTACATTTGCAGTCTTAGTCCAAATGAAAATTTTTAGACTGACTAGGACAGCGGTCGGGGAACCGGGGTAAATTACCCTCAATGAGGTAAAAATGAAATATTTGAGAGTAATAAGGACATTTTTTGCCATGGCTATTTTATAAGCGTGTTAGTATGGCGGAAGAATTATTCAACTTGTTCTTACATCAAAAAGCCCCAATTTTGTAACTCTCAAAAATCTAAAGAGGGAAAGTTTTCAGTTACTTAATTTTTGTTTCAATAAGAGAATTGTATTTTGTGTATTTCATACTTACTGCTTTCATACAACTTTTTTTTCGTGTCAATTAATTCAATAAATAAGTGTAAGATAAGTGTAAGGCCCTAACGGTATAAGTATGATGAATTTGCTCACGGAAGATATTCAAGCGATACTTGGAGGGTTTGTAGGTATTAATGAAATAATAAGATCCTGAACGTTTCAAATCCCTAATACAATTGGTTTTTAAGATTAAGGGGGTAATATCGACTTATGCAAAATTTTTTGGGAGTAATGGTAAAAAAAGTTCCCCGACCACTGGACTAGGATTTCAGTTTTTAAATTTGTTGTTATTTTGGTATTGTACAATACTTCTTATTAATATTATTTTTTAGAATATGGATTTGGAGACACAGACTGGAAATCGTTATTTATGTGTTATGCTCTTTCATAAAATCTTAAAAAACTTACCAAGAACTGCTGCATACGATGAAGATTTATATTATAAAATTCGTGATTGTATGCTGCTACGATTGAGGGTATTTTATGTAAATTTAATACTAAATTATATAAATTAAAATTGATTTACTTGAAGGATGTTTCTGGTCCAGTGCGAGCATATGCAGCAAACATACTGCATTATTTTCAAAATGTTGAAAACTCAGACGACTGTATCAAAAAAGCATTTCTGTACCATTTGATTGATCCCAGTTCTGATGTTCGTCAGTCGGTCTTAAAAAATTTAGCGAGAGATTATAAAATTATACCAAATGTTATTGATAGGATTTTCGACGTTAACGATCAAGTACAATACGAGGCATTTGTATTTCTTTCATTTTTTGGCTATAAAACTTTTAAAATTCATCATAGACACATTATATTAAAACACGGCCTAAAACATAGTTCAGAAAAAATTAAATGTTTTGTTGAAAACAAAATTGTATCCCCGTGGTTTGAGTCGGATGATTCAATTTTCACGATTTTATCATCATTATTATTGGATTCGGATGAGAAACATATCCAAAAAAGTATTTATGTATCTAAACTATTGTTAGATGTACGTTTTTTATCACAAACCTTAGATAAATCGATTGAAGAACTGTCGTTAGATATTAATAAAATCATTGAACCTAGTAACTTGACTTATGCACGCGTTATTTATTGGCGATCTTTAATTGAATTCATCAATCAAAGTGAATCAGAATGTGAGAAACTAGCAGAAGTATTACCAGATTTGAAACTATTTTGTGATTTTATACGAGAATATATTTTTTATACTTCGGAAAACAGTGTAGACGCTGATTCAGAGAATTTAAAACAAACAATATTATCGCAGTTATTTCAAATTTTAAACTATTTTGATTTCACTGAATCGTATAGTAAAGAATATTCGAAACAGACATTAATTTATATTTTTACCAAAGAAAAAATTTCTGAAGAAATTGCTGATAAAATGATGGATATATATGTAAAAATTGTACCGAAAATCACAGATCGTATAACTGCAGTAGTTGCTGTTGTATCAAATTTAAACGATCCCGAAGTGGAAATTGCTGAATTATCTCATTATGAATTAGAATGGCAAAGAAATAAATTAAATGAAATTCAATCTCAAAAATCGTTCGTATTAGAAGATATGGAATCAGCGATGAAATTTAAAAATTGGAATGAGCTGAGCCAATTAAAAGCGAAATTGGATGATTTAATAGCCAAAGAAAAAATGTATAATAAACAATTTGATCCACGCCAAAAATTCAGTGAAGAAGAAAAACTTTGTCAAGCCTTACAAATAATAGCGGCTTTATTGCATACCAATGAGATAATTGTAGTCAATTCTGAATTACAGACAATGTATAAACATTTCATTACAGAAAATATAGAATATAATTCATCAAGCTATAAAACATTAATGGCTTTAAAATGTTTGATAAGATTAGCGATTTTTGATGGTAATATTGCTAAAGCTGTAATTCCTATGTTATACATTCAATTATTCACTTCTCGCATGATGGAAAATGAAAACATAAAACTAACCACTATTTGTTTAGATGGAATAGTTGATATTTTACACATTTATGGTCTACAATACTTTCCAGAAAGTCAAGTAGATACCAATGAAAAATCAAATGACACAAACGATGAGGTCGATGACCAATTTGAAATGATAGATAAAAGAATTTTATCCAATGAACTTATTTCTGTTATTCTACATTATTTCAAACATGAAAATTACAAATTTTGCAAAACGGCACTGAAAGGATTGTGTCGTTTATTGTTAACAAACCGAATTCCATCGATATCTATCATCCGCGATTTAATGAGCTTTTACTTCAATTCAAAGTCTACTATACAATATGGGAAGCTTTTAAATATCATCAATGTTTCCTTTCAATACGCGGCTGAAAATGTTAAAGGTTTTCAAGATTTGATTTGCCATTGTTGTCTTTCCCTGTTAGAAGAATATGAGTACAATTTTGCTCAAAAAGATACATTAAAAGAAATTATGAACTTTGTCATATTTCTTACCGCTCCAAAGCAAGGAAAAGTTAGTTTAGTAAAGATTTTTTGTATTAGAAGATATTATACAGTATTTTATTTTCAGAAAAGTTGTCATATTAAAATAGCGATCATGATTTGCAAAAAAATTATTGATACATGTGATAACGATTTAAAACGTTTTTATGCTTCGAAGTTAAGTAATTTAATTATCGATGATAAAAATGAGACTGCAATAAAAAATTTATCTGCTTTAGTAAAACAAATTAACAAGGTATTGCGATTGGCATATTATTCTTTTAAACATTTACAATATACTTACACTACAACTATCGTTTATTTTAGGATAGTCTTAGTTATATAAAAAGTTTTTTTTAATCTTAGAATAATGTATATGATTCAAAAAAAATTTTTTTTTTTTTAATTACATCAAAAATGTTGTTGGAAATGACGAGAAAAGAACTACTGTGAGAGTTTGAGCTCTTATAATTAATATTAAGAGGTGCCACATCGCAAATTTTCATTTTCCATTTAAATAACGTGGGTAAAACATTCTATTGCACTTTGGAATTTTATAGCTCGCGTCGGAAACAATATTTTGAAATTATTAAAATATATCCTTATAGTAAGTTAAGCGCTCTACAAAAAAGATCTGTTACAATTTTTTGATATATTTGTTCCTTCAAAAGCTATTCAAGGTTAAAATTGGATTAATAGATTAATTATGAAATCTTAAACTTTTGCGTTATTATTTTCTCGTCACTTCCAACATTTTCGATATAATTAAGAAAAAAAAAATTATATAACAAATTAAATTTTTATTATAATACAACTATTGTAAATAGTATGTAGGTAATTTGGTTTTCTTCAAACATACCTTGCATGTATAATATATAAGTTTCATTCTACTTTTTGCTAAACTTCGTTGTTAGGGACGGATCCAGAATTCAAGTCAAGGGGGTCAAATATTCGAAGTCTAGTCAGGACAACTTCAAGTTATTACAATACGTTCCGTGTTTTGGGTAATCCTAGTAACGGTAAAATCGTTATTTTTGAGAAATCAATAAAAACTGTTAATAAATAATATCTAATTAACGCGAATGATAATACTAAATACTATTTACAATTCTCGCAACACTTCATGTAGATACGATGTTTTTGAATCAGAGAATGTAGATACGAGAAAAATAAAAACCCTTTGAAGAAAATCCTAAAGTTGTTTCACACTAAATTTAAGTACTCGAGTCGATTTTTCTAATAAAATCTCAATTTTGCAAAAAATGTAGTTACGAGGTATTCTCAGAAAGGGGACGAATATTAAAGGTGTAAAAAATCATTTTAACATCTAAGATCATTTCACGATTATCTAAACACAGAAAATTTCTGTAATTCATAAATCTTAAACTATTTAGGATTTAACGAGAATCGAACCGAGCACCACTAAAATGACGTATGGAGTGGAGGTCTTTTTCTGTAGATTTTTCTGCTACACCACTAAGTGGACAGTGTTTTATAAATAGTAAAATTAATGTCCCTTTTTTGTCTTCGCATGAAACGAGTTATGACTTCCTCCATTTGAAAAATTATTCAATAAGTAGCCAGGGAAGGTCATGACTCCAATGGCCCCCTTCCTGGATCCGTCCTTATTCCCAAGAGAACCGTGGTTAATACTTACTCCATAAATAGCAATATGTACGTAAAAGCTATTATATTATTACAAAGGTTTATAACAATACGGAAATATTACTTGTTACTATTTTACATTTTTTTTCATTTTTAGCAAAAAAAGGCACAGTATGTAATTTATGTTCAACAATTTTGGGATAAAATAAATAATACACCTTCACATGCATCTGAAGACGACGAATTGCTTGATGAGATTGAATCAAATGATTCAATGCATGTAGTAAGGGATCATTATTTTTATATTTTATATTATATTTATTATATTATGCTAATTCTTTTTTCAGATTGATTCATATGGAAAATAAAAATTGTTTTGTTGTCCATTATTATACAGATAATGTAAAAAAATTCTTATGGTATACAGGTTCTTTAAACCAGTATTAATATCCTTAAAGACTTATTAGTGTTTAAAGAAAAAAGCTCAATAGAAATTCAACGTATCCATTAAACGGTAGTTTAAACTTTATAAATAAATTTAATTTTAGTATTGTTTATAACGTAATTAACTTGAATGTATATTGTAAATATCTATACATACTTTATTGTTATTTTTTTTCTATAATAAGATATTATGTAAACCTTTAATAGTATAAATTCATTCTGTAATGCTTATTATTAAAATTAATTTACTTAGTTCTATTTCCAAGCAAATTCTGTATTTAAAACTCTTAAATTATTTATTTAAAAAAAATGTTGTAATCGAAGGGTATTATGGAAAATGATACATATGTCCATTTTCGAAATTTTTTGAAAACTTATAGTTAATTTTATTCAGACGATATAAATTCAATCAATACTTATTTTTGTTTAGTTATATTTACATCCTATGACTATAAACTTTATTTTTGCGTTATTTTGACATGCATCGTTTTCCTCCATGCTTCAATTGTTGCGATTCATTTTTTCAATACGTATCTATTTATTTCAATTTCTTGAAAATACATACATTGAAATTGATACCAGCGACGCCCGCGACTTCGTCTGCGTAATTTATTATATTAAGAAAATATTTTATGTACAGAAAAAAACATTTAAAAAATTTGAAAGCAAAAATACATTTTAAAAAAATATTTGATTATTGTAACGGTTGTAACTAATAATGTATTTTGAATACATATTTAATAATTTTTTTAAACTTAATAATAATATATCGTAATCATCATAATAATGGACAAATGTTTGTATGTTGACAGTTATGTCTTACGAGACGGTTTGTATCGTTTGTATTAATATATTGTTAGGCTTTCAATGTTGTATTTGTGGCCCAGCGATTAAAATGACAGTCTCACATACGAGAAGTCTAGGAGACGAATCCCGCTATCGATTTTTTTTTAATTGTACATTCGGTATTATAAACTTACCGTCGGAAATATTTCACGGGAAACTATTAGTATAATATAATAAAGTGAACTATAAATTAATGATAAATTTTAAAAACTGCCAAAAGACAATTAAAAAGAAGCTATAAAAAAAATTTAAAACGTTTAAAACGGAATTCAATAATATTATGGTATAATAACTTTTTATTAAACAGCTTCATTGGGTAGCGCGTGCTAATAACCATGAGACAGAGGTAGAAGAGCCTTCGCCTCTACTGCGTATACACATCACACCGCTTGCTCCACTTTTCGCGGCAAGAAAACACACATCGTTCAACGCGTAGTGCTTGTAAAAGTCGTAATTTCTCAAAAACTTCAATAACTTTGTGTTAAATGAAGATATCGTGACAGTTCTATTTTTAGATAAGCGCCAAGTATCTCATAAGTAAAACAAACAAAAAATTGATCGAAATCTATTCAGTAGTTTTTGAGTTATTAGCGCACATTAACGACAGACCTCTCTCATTTTATATGAAGATATATTTGTTTTATTTATTTATTTAACCAGAAAATACAGATATAAGTAATACACAAATGATAATATATCTGTCCTATAGAGATGTCTACATCTGTACACAGGACTGGTAAAATGTTGGTAATATGTTTTTTTTTAATTATTTATAATTGTTGTATAATTGATTAAATATCTTAAAATATATTCTTCTTTTTCATTAGCTATTTTTCGTCCATTCCTGAGAATAGACCTCTCCTTAACTTTTCCATTCGTCTCTAATTTAAGCTCTCAAATAGTATCTCATTTAGCGCCTTTGGCAGAACCGGTGCAAACGTGAAATGAATGAAACGAAATGTGAAATATGAAACGTCGAATTTCTAGCTATATTTCTCGTACAATAAATTGAAGATCATTTTTCTTTTCAACAATATAGTCCAGTGAATTGGTACATTTTGATATGCAAAAGATACGTTTAGTTCTGATTTTTCGATATGCATTATAATCAATACAAAACCTTTACATAGACACTTTGCATACTTAAATACAGTGTCGAATGCCGTTTGTAGCCTTGGGTAGTTCGCGAATACGTTCGTGACTATGATACATATGGTTGCTACAAGTATGTAACATAATTACACCATATTTCTTCGTTATGTAACTTTTACGTTCATATTACGTAGCACATGACGATGGAGTTAATAGCTTAAAAAAAGCATCAACCAACTATGACTGAAACGTTTTCTTCATTCATTGAGCACGATTTGTGTGCTTTTTGCAACATCTTTTTATAGTTAATTATTTTTAACAGTGACATTGAAAACTGAAATTTTATATTTTGGCTTGAAAAATGAACAACAATGAGATCAATACCAATTAATCAGGGTCAAGATTGGCCAAGACTAAATTTTAAATAAAATCATGCGCAATATACTTAATAAATGCTTAAACTGATCTGTCAAAAAGTTAGCCATTTCAATGAAAGTTTATAAATTAAATTGTTTTGACAGCATTGAGATGATTAGTTGCGAGTATTTTTAGTAAACCTCTCGATAACTCCGAAATGCTATTTATATTCATTCCAATTACTATATGAGATGGTCCTAAATTTAGCTTGTAAGATTTACAGGTAACAATTTTCATAACATATGAAGTAGACGAATATTTTTAAACAGAGCGTTTAGTTCAGCTAATGTTTAAGTTTATATCTACGTGAAACTAAAGTAATACAAAATGAAAGTGAAATCGTGTGAAGAAATAAAAATTGGCTCAACTATTTTAACTGAAGAGCCGTTCGTTTACGTTTTAAAATCAAGTTTACGCACCGAAAACTGTGATAATTGTTTGCAAAGGTATGATTCATTTAACACAATTATTGTATATGCTGAAGCAATTATATTCAAATATTATTTTCATATTTATAGTGGTCAACTTTTAAAATGCTCTGGATGCCAGTACGTGTATTATTGCAATCGTGTTTGCCAAAAAGATAGTTGGCCCATTCATAAATATGAATGTAAAAATTTACGAAAAATATTCCCAAAAATATTACCCGATGCTGCTCGGATGATAGCACGTATTATTTTTAAATTAAAAAACGGAGGAGATCAAGTGAAAGGATACTATTCGGAAAACAAGTTTAGAATGTTTAAAGATTTAATGTCTCGTATGTTTTTATTTTCTTTAGATGTAGGTACATA
Source organism: Sisyra nigra (assembly GCA_958496155.1). NCBI lineage: Eukaryota > Metazoa > Arthropoda > Insecta > Neuroptera > Sisyridae > Sisyra > Sisyra nigra. Next base: position 35,722,477 of record OY292313.1, on the reverse strand, counting down.
AATCATTTTTAATTTTCATTTTAATATCAACAGATTATTCAGACTTGAAAAATGATGAAAAACGAATTAACCATTTCATGTCTTTATGTGGAGTTCTATTCGAATATCTCGGAGAAACTTCTTTACCTAATTCGGCTGAACTTATGGGAATATATGGTCGAGTAAGTTAATTAATAAACTTTATAATCTTGGCGGTTAGCGAAGAAAACATTATTTACATGCATCAACTTCTACTGTATATTTACTATAATATGCAGTTGCGGATTCAGGGGAGGGGTCACAGGATCATGACCTCCCTGCAAGCTATTTGCATTGAAAATAATAATAAATTAAGTTTATTATTCAATTGTCTACTAAATACTTAACGTAACAGAAATTTGGTTCAACCATCGTTGAATTTCTTACATTTATAACATTTTTACAGATTGTCTACTAAATAAATAGTACACAATACAAATCTATTGGGCATTGTTTTTAGCCAAGAAACGCATAAAAACACGTTTTTGAGAGATGTAATTTTAAAAATTTCCCGACGGAGGACCCCTGGACCATCTCCAAACCCCCGGTTATGATCCCCCACCAAGTACATCCTAAATCCGTCCCTGGTTACAGGTTGTCTGCTTAATAAATAGTACAAAATACAAATCTATTAGGTATTGCTTTTAACCAAGAAACTCCTAAAAACACGTTTTTGAGAGATATATTTTCAAAAAATTTCCGAAGGAGAACCCCCGAAACCCCTACGTTTAGGGGGAACCCCACACTCTCCGCTAGTGCCCCCCACCAAGCTACATCCTAAACCCGTCCCTGATAATATAAAAGTTCTTTATAACGTGTAAATCAGCAGAAATTCTAATATTTTAGGCATATTAAAATTAACAGTTGAGTTATGGACCCCACACACGTTGAGATCTGCATCGCGTCAGGTGGCGATACATGCATCTGAGATTTGTAACCATGTTGTTACAACTGTTCCTACACGTTATACATATATCAGTTTATTCACAATGCTTATAATAGTGTGACCACACACGTTGCAACATGTATCAGTCGCATGCGATCGGTGTCGAGGTTGCAGTACAGCGATCTAGAGGGCGATACCAGCTGATACCGATGCAGCGATACTGAGACCGGTCCATACACGGTAAGATTTGTATCACGATACTGATACTTGCGGTATGTAGCGAGGCATATCTCAACGTGTGTGGAGCTCATTAGAGGTAAAAAATTACTAATATTAACTTTTTGTAATATAACTCAAGTTAATAACTTTTGAACTTTTTTTTCCTTAATTTTTTGATTCTAGGTTTTCGGGAAGTACTCTATAATTTATTAGTCTCAAAATATGTTATAAAAGCCTTATCCTTTTGATTCGGTTCACTTAAAAGATTAAATTTTTACACTTCTAAGTAACTAAAAGTCATAGTATTTTATATGAATTACAATTTGATAGCTCCATTCATTTTTAAGAAATATATTTAATATACTTAAGTTCTACTTGAATTACAATTTGTAGGAAGAACATTCATTATAAAATATAAATGTACGGTAGAAGATACAAATAGCCGCCAAATACGTGTGAAATGGTCTGTTTATGTATATAAATAATTTTCAACGCTAAACACCAAGGTTATCATAGCATTTTTAAGAATTTATTGTATTTTTATTTTGTTAGCTATGCATAAATGGATTTAATATTTTAAATTCAGAAATGATAAGTATTGGAACTGGAATTTACTTAGGAACATCAATCGTTGATCACTCTTGTGATCCCAATGCTGTAGCTGTATTTGAAGGAACAACAATACATATTCGTACATTAAAACCAATTAAATCACCTATTGATTGGTCACAGGTAAACGTTTTCAAAAGTTAAATTATGTGATGTTAAATAGTTATTATTTTTAGATATTCATAAGTTATATTGATGTTTTAAATACCCCAACAGAGCGACAAGACGAGTTAAAAATGGCTTATTACTTTTTATGTATATGTGAACGATGTATAAAAGAAAATGAAGACGAAAGCATAAATTCATGCTGTTGTCCGAACCAAAAATGCTCCGGTTTTATTGAAATAAATACATCTAATCAATCTCACAACTATAGTTGTTCATCTTGTAATACACAATTATCAAAGGAATTCGTGGATAATTACATTGATGTATTCGATTTTACTCACATGCATTTACAAAATATGAAACAGCATTCTATTTCTTGTATCCTTTTAAAAAAAAAATGTTAATTTGATAATTACATCCTTGTTTAAAAATGATCATTTATTTTTGAAAAATTTTATAAATTAAACCAATTTTAAAGTTATTCTTAAGTTATATTATATTGTACAGCATTATGGGTAATATTTTATTTAATGTACGCATAAGTTAATTAACTACAAAAATTTTAAAAATCGGATCATTTAAAAAGTAAAAAATATTTTATCCTTGAATTTGAGGTAAAATATTTCTTTCAAATTGAATGAAAAACAACCATTTGGTCAATATCGGCCTAAGAAAATCATAAAAATTGGATCGTTCAGTCATTATTTTTTCATCTCCTTTAAGCAACCCTTACGAATAAATTTTTTTCTCTAACTTGATGTAAAATTAACCTTTTTGAGATATCTTCTACCCAACAGAGAAATTTATTTTCCAAACTTAAAAGATCTGCAAATTGGCTGGAAGCATATAAACAGGAAGATGCTCCAATAGGAAATTCTTCATCAAGCCATGTGGAGTTCACGGAACTTCGTAGCACCAGCTTAGCTTATAACTTACGCTTATTGCCGTTGTTTTTTAATCTATTGCACTAACTTTGAAGCGGTTGAGCGACGTTCATAATTCTAACCATCTCTTAAGAAAGGTTTGCTTGATTTTAAGTGAAAGTAATGACATAATTGATGACTTTTTCATTCCGAATGAAATGGGTTGCTTTTGAAATGGAAAATGTTGTATTTGAAGTAAAAAAACGGTGTGATTTAAAATGTTAAAGCGTTTTAAAACATGTAAAAACACATTTCTAACGTTGTTACCACGTTAGTGGAAGGTTGTTTAAGAAGAATAACTTCTTTTGTTACTCATTTTGAATTTTATTCTGCCATAAAATACTTATTATCAAAAAAGTATATTTTCTTTAATTTCAATGATAGATTTAGATGTAGCTAAAGTATGTTTAAAAAAGCAACACGGACTTTTCTACAACTTAAATTTGATGCACGTAAAAATGTTAGAATCGGCATTTGAAAGTAGTATTGAAATTGGACAGTGGGAAGATGCAAAATCTTACGGCCATCAACTAATTCCGGGATATAGGCAAATATCTTCGATTAAAAATTCTCAACAAAATCATTTGTAACGTTAATTTTTTTTTTTTTTTTTATAGAAAATACTATGGGCAAAATCATCCATTACTTGGAATTTTATACTTGAAATTAGGAAAAATTTTAGTCTACGAGAATAATTCCAAGGAAGCGCTTCCAATTTTATGTATGGCACGTGATATACTACATGTGACGCATGGAATTGGTCATACACTGTGTAAAACATCATTAGCTCCTCTTTTGCATCAAGCTAGTGTCGAAACATCAATTTAATAAGGGTTTTTTTTTTTTAAAATAAAACTTATTATATGAAATAATAGCAAAACGTTTTATTTTTTATTTATTTCAAACATACAACTACAATAAGTCGTTACTTAAAACAATTATCAATAATATTGGGAAATAAATTAACGAGATGAAAATATTATAGTGGATTCAACAAATTAATAATTGCTTTAAGTATTATAATAAATTATCTAGAGAAAACATTTACCTTAAACAACTAAGATAAATGCTGAATGAATTTAAATAAAGTGTAAAATTAATGACAATTGTAATATAGTTACATATAGTATAAAACTTGTATGAATAAGTGGCGGAGGACCTTTGATCACAATTATTACACGACTAGAATAAAACACTTAAATTTCATTCTAATCGGCTTGCGTTGAAATTTTGAGTAAACCGACCAAAGGTTAGGTGAATTTATTACGAGGCAATAATTTAATAAGTTCATTAACTTTATCAGTCGACTTTAAATCAATTTAATTTAGAGCTGTTTTATCACCATCACTGAATGTCAGTTTATAATGTAACTTTTAACATTTTAAAGTTCATCTTTTAAGTCTTCATCGTCGTCTGAAGAAGATGGTGGTGGTGGAGCACCTCCGGCATTTTGATACAATTTTGCTACAATTGGTTGTACTACGTCCTCTAACTCCTTCTTCTGTCGTTTGAATTCCTCAACTTCAGCTTCTTGATTGCTCTCCAACCATTTGATTTTTTCGTCGATTGCTTCTTCCATTTTTGTCTTTTCATCGCTTGATAATTTAGCACCTAATTTTTCCTTATCGTTGATTTGATTTTTTAGTGAATAGGCATAACTTTCCAATTCGTTTCGAGATTCAACACGTTCTTTCAATTTTTTGTCATCATCGGCGAATTTCTCAGCATCTTTGATCATTCGTTCGATGTCATCTGGAGTTAGACGGTTTTGGTCGTTTGTGATGACAATCTTTTCTCGGTTACCAGTTCCTTTATCTTCAGCGGATACTTGTAAAATACCATTAGCATCGATTTCGAATGTTACTTCAATTTGAGGAATGCCACGAGGTGCTGGAGGGATACCGGTTAAATCGAATTTTCCAAGAAGATGGTTGTCTTTGGTCATGGGACGTTCTCCCTCATATACTTGAATGGTTACCGTGTGTTGATTGTCAGCGGCTGTTGAGAAGATTTGTGATTTTTTCGTGGGAATAACGGTGTTACGTGGAATCAATTTGGTCATAACGCCTCCAACTGTTTCAATTCCCATAGTCAATGGATTTACGTCGAGTAAAACGATCGAGTCGGTGTCTTGTTCTCCAGATAGTACTCCAGCTTGAACAGCAGCTCCATAGGCGACAGCTTCATCAGGATTCACACCACGTGATGGTTCTTTTCCATTGAAGAATTCCTTGACCAACTGTTGAACTTTAGGGATACGGGTTGAGCCTCCAACCAAGACGATTTCATCAACATCTTTTTTGTTCATGTCAGCATCTTCCAAGACTTTTTGCACTGGTTTCATGGTTGAACGGAAAAGATCCTGTAACATAGTAAGTACATACATTAGTATGTGAATATGATTTTAAGTGGTTTACATTAAGTTTATTCCTAATGAAAATAATACCTTAACTGTACGGTCAAGTCATACGCAATATAGAAAATAGCCATTATTTTATATGTTAAGGTCTTCTACCCGTTTATTCTAAATAATATGAGCCGCTCAGTGCACACATCGATTAACTCCACTTTTCAACTTTTACAAATTTTCATGTCAACAAAACACTTGGTTGACTCCTAACTTTATATATCCGGAAAAAAATTCTAATAATAAGTAATAACAGCTCTAAATGACCATTTGCTTTTTAGCTTTTCCATAAGAAGCAATGTATTTCAGAAGTCTATTTTATCAATTTACTCAACTTTTTGCATCACGGAGTTAATCGATGTGTGCTTTGAACGGCACATATAAAGACCTTAATTTTTAGCTACCGGATTTTAGAAATCAAAGTATGATCGTTGAGTCCCAGTTTTTAATAAATTTTAATGTCAAGTGGGTGAAAAAAAGGCATAACTGCACGGGTTTACTTGCATCTCGAACAGACCTAAAATCATTATAGGAGACGCTGTACGTTTGAAACTAAGAGCATCACGGCGACTATACTAGAACTATTCAATCTAATCAACATTAAAACTGATTAATACAGAATTATTTTTTTATAAAAAATATCTGACTGGCGGTTTTATTTTAATCAGGAACAAACCTATTAAATTTTAAGAAAATATTCTTACCATGTTCAATTCTTCGAATTTAGCTCTGGTCAAAGTTTCTGAGAAATCGTCACCTTCGAAGAACGATTCAATTTCAATCCTAACTTGATGACTGGCAGACAATGCTCGCTTAGCTTTTTCAACTTCCCGACGTAATTTTTGTACAGCTCGGTTATCTTTGCGGATATCCTTTCCTTTCTTCTTCTTGTACAGTTTAATGAAATGGTCCATAACACGTTGATCGAAATCTTCACCTCCCAAATGCGTGTCTCCGTTGGTAGCTACGACCTCAAACACTCCATTGTCGATTGTGAGTAAAGAAACATCGAAGGTACCACCGCCCAAATCGAAGACAAGAACGTTTTTCTCTCCGTCTTTTTTGTCAAGACCGTAGGCAATAGCGGCGGCTGTTGGTTCGTTGATGATTCTCATGACCACTAAACCAGAAATCGTTCCAGCATCTTTAGTAGCTTGACGTTGAGCATCGTTAAAGTAAGCAGGAACCGTGACGACAGCGTGAGTTACTGTTTTTCCGAGATATGCTTCAGCGGTTTCTTTCATTTTTCCCAAAACCATGGCGGAAATTTCTTCAGGTGCAAAGGTTTTATCTCCTTGAGATGTTGATACTTGGATATGAGGCTTTGAATTTTTCTCGAATACTTTGAATGGGAAAAATTTGATGTCATGCTGAACGGTATGATCAGTCCATTCACGACCAATCAACCGCTTAGCATCGAAAACGGTGTTTTCTGGATTCGTGGTTAGCTGATTTTTCGCAGCATCTCCAATTAAACGTTCCCCATCATTTGTAAAAGCTACGTATGATGGAGTGATTCGGTTTCCTTGATCGTTAGCGATAATCTCCACTCGTCCATTTTTGTACACACCCACACTAAAGAAAATTTAAAAATAAAATTAAACTATCAGTATTTAAATTTCTTTAAAGGAAGAACCATGTAATTTTTACACGTACTAATATAAGAAATAACGGTACATCTTTTATGATGACCTCATTTAATTTAATAACGGTAAAATATTCAAAACTTTTAACTTAAAAGAAACTACAAGGATTCTTTAAAAGAAAAAAATCATTTTTGGCACCCCTCATTTTTGATCAACTAATAAAATTTTTATAAATGACTAGGCAATTGGAAAATTTTGAAAGGTTTGAGTATAACTATGAGATTTTTGTTCTTACCAAGAATATGTGGTGCCTAAATCAATTCCGACGACAGTTCCAACATCTTTATCCTTTTTATCGTCCTTCGCCCCAACTAAGGCTATAAGACAAATTGTTCCTAATACTAATGTTATCTTCATTTTTCCGATTATTGAAACTAATATTTCTGGAAAAAAGAAAGAAATAAGTTTTACTTACAATTTATTAATCAGTTTTACAATAATTATGATCAAATTTTTCTTTAGTTAAATCTAGAATTTTCCACGTTGAATATTGAAAGCCCAAGTCGCATGCTTACGTGTCTTTTTTGAGAGTTCAAATATTATTCTTTTTAAGAAAATATAGTTTTACGAAAACCGGACCACAGAAATTTTAAAACATATAAATTCATAAATGTTACATTTTAAATATGAATACTACAAATATAATCGAAAATGTAAAAATCAATACGTAGAGAACCGGTACTTGTCTATGTATAATATTTAGCTCGGAAAATGTACAAAAAATAATATTAAATTAATTATATTATAAATACCTGATCAATAGTGGTTATTTCTTGGTGGATTCACAATAAATTAAAAGTAAATTCGTTCACTTTATTCACTGAATACCGAAAAATGTTATGCTCTGTTCTAATGGTTTACTGTTCCTCAATGACTGAAACTTCGACTAAATGCCTACCATATAACAGAATTGTTCGTCGTGTGGATCAACTATTGGCTGCCTTTGGTACGATTGTTCATTTGATTGGTGCAAATCTAACCAGTTGGCTTTTGCTGATTGGCCCACGTTCGAACATCGTATCAACCGGGATAATTTAAAAAGATGACTATTCTAGAAAGTACTGGAAGCACTACGGACGAGAAAAACAGTCTAGAAGAGTTTCACTACTTTATCAATTGTTTATTTACTATAGTAATTATATTATATATATTTATATATATATATATATATATATATATATATATATACTACATATACGTGTAGCGCTTCTATACACCCGGACCACCCGGATACATAATATGCATAATAATTTAAACAACCACACGAGTTACATATATTATCTAATAATTTTCGCGAATTGACTGAATAACATGGTCATATTCAAATATTAAGAAGGTAAATTCAGTTTATATTAGAGTAATGTTCAATCATATCAAACCTACAGCTAATAAAATATATCACCAATTTTTAAAATAAAAAATTATTAAAACTACTGTATAGTTTTATAAGAAGCGAGTTAAACTGGATTATAGATATTATTCGATCGGTAACTTTATCAAATTGTTATCGAGAAGTTAACTAAAAAACAATAAAATTTGGAGATTGAATGAACATTGAATGATTTTCATTTACTTATATTTTTTTTTCTTTAATTTTTAAAGTCGCTTCAACTTCTAGGGCTATTAGCGACTGCGCATAGTGGTACTATGCCTAGTAATTAATTAGATTTTTGATAAAAATAATAGATTGGAAGAAAAAAGAAAAAAAAAATTGATATACGCTGTATAGTGGTAACAATGATAATAATAGCAACAGTAGTGACGGAGTATTTTGTTTTAGATGATAGAATATAATGCTAAAATTTTAAAATACTAGTGTTTAGCGATCCATTTGTTTGATGGTTAATTAGAGGGTTTTGTAGAAGGTGGAGTTCTTTATTCTCCTCCAATGCTCGTCAAATTCGGGGTGTTCCGGGTCGAGAGCAGCCCTCAGGTCTGATTGGCTGAAGGACAAGTCGCAGCTGGGACCTGGAAAAACCAGGTGCGGTACATCTATCCGAGCCCCACAACTTCGACAATTCGGTGCAGGCTCTCGAGAAAGGATGTAGGAATGGGTAGCCCTGGTGTGGCCTGTTCTCAGTCTTGTGAGGACGATTTCTTCCGTTCTACTAACTCTGCCGAAGTTAATTACTAACTCTCCCCAATTCAGGTTTGATCAGCCTCAGTCTATCGAATGATAGATTCCACCCTCTCTGCCAGCTTTTAGTCAGTCGTTCTTTTATAATCGTTAGGGCGTCCCAGTAGGTTATTTCGTCGTCTTGAACTTCTGCAGTAATGGCACGTTTAGCTGCATGGTCAGCTATCTCGTTCCCTTCAACGCCTATGTGTCCCGGGATCCACATTAAAGCTACTCTAGGACTCAATTGCCAGATCAACGATTTTATATTTTCTATTAGGTTTTCGTCGTTTTTTCCCCTGATAGCGTTGATGGAGCTTAGGGAGTCAGTACAAATGATAAAATTCTGACTATTGTTTTCTAATTCACGAATATAGGATAAGGCTCTGTAGATGGCTTTTAGCTCCGTGGTGTAAGATGAGCAATATTTATTTAGTTTTACCAGGTCTTCAAAGTCGTCCAAGATCCAGGCACATCCAGTTTTTCCATTTATTTTTGAACCATCGGTGTATATAATTTTATGATTGGTATAATTATTTTTAATTTCTCTAAATGTTTGGGTTAGTAGTGAAGTTGGTGTATTTGCTTTTCCCAGTTTTTCACTGTTTCGGGTTTGAATTCTATCCAGGGGGGGATAGTCGGCTCATTTTGTTGGGCCAAATTTGGTATGGGGATTTTGTGGAGGCTGGAGCCAATTATTGCTCGTGCTGAAAGGGGCTTTGGGAGGTTTGTCTTGGAGTATACTTATATTTCATGCTATTCAAAATTAAATTTAGGAAGTTTTATATGCAAATACTAAAAAATCACATCTTTTGTATACAGTGGAGTCAGTGGAGTTTGTTGTATTGAGATCATAACATCTTTTAACTGTCACTATGCCCATAACTAGGTTCATTTAAAATTTTCCAAAGAAAGTACCGATAAGAATATAATTATCCTACTTACAATTAGAGAACAAACCTCTGTCTCTCGCTAGACCTAAAAATAACAAAAAAAATAATTCGAATAAAACTAAAAGAACTTCCGAAATATCATCATCAAAAATTAAATATAAACCGTATGCACATAATACAAACGTATAAAGAGTTTTAAATAAAGAATAATGGAATTTTATTATTCCTTCCATAACAGTTGTACCTAATCACTATGTAACTATCTTACATAGTACGTTATATTATGAGTTAAAATTGATTTTTATCACACACCTCCTCAATATCTTTGAAGGGTAGTAAACGTAGTAATAGATTAATGTCGTCTATATCGCTAGATTAGTAAAAATTTATTTGTACAATTATATTAAATAAGAAAAAAATATTTTTTTTTTGGTGTTTTAAGTCGCCTTAACATCTAAGGTCATATCACGCTGTCTAAACACAGAGAATTTCTGTTGGTCAATTATATCTTAGGTCTAGAATCTTAGTCTAGGATTCAACGGGGATCGAACTCAGGACGCCCAGGACCACTTGACGCATGAAGCGGAGAGAGCAATAGCTCTAACCACAGCGCCAATAGGTGGTCTAGTATTTCTTTCTATCGAGTAAAATTTAATATATTTTGTATTTCAATAATTTTTCTATGTAATATAACTATACTGTTTCTTATTCATAGAATGTTATAGTTATAACAATCGTATCTATAGCTTCATCGCTTATGTTCATAAAAATGTTTTTTGCTCTAGCAGAATTTTTGAATTTCTTCTAGAGTTTTATATTATTATAGGCTGTACTAGCCCATATAAATAAATAGTTTTTTAAAGTTTTCAAAACCTTTAAATGTTGAAGAGACACATTTTTTAATAAATTTTAAAGCGTTCTGACAAGATTTAAGTAAAGAAGAGCAATGTCTGGCAATATTCTTTTTATAATCGAAGGATACCGAGGACGTTAAGAAAATAGTATCATCTTAAATTTCATAACTCACTACTTTTTCAATGGTTACGACCAAAATGATCATCATTTTCCCCTTCTTCGTAATTATGGGATGGTATTGTGGGCATGAGTGACTACTAGAATTGAGCTACATTAATATTGAGTAAATTTAAGATTTTGGTAAATTAAGAGTTAAAATATTTAATCTACAACATTTACGATCTATAAAATGATTAATGCTGCATTACTAGATAACGGTTCATTTGGCTTATGTTTGTATTTATTTGGATTGCGGATTTTTTTTATCCTTTCTTGGAAAACCGGCAGAGGTTTCTCAGGAGTTCTTGTTATTTCCCAACCATTACCTCTTTTGGAGAAAAATTTTGACTTATTCTTATTTCGATCTTGGTTTTTACTCATAAAAACATATTACATTATATTATTTCTTTAAAAATTGCAGTCCTGGATTATAATCTTTCTGATTAATGAAAAAAATATTGTTTATATATAGTTAATTATTTAGGTACCCTTGTTATTGATATAGGTGTTATATTAAATTGATAATGAAAGTTAAGCATTTATCCGGTAAAAGTTTAAATACGGGTTTTTATGCTGAAACAGTTTAGTTTTAATACAATATTAGGTATGTGAAGCAAAATTAAACAAAGAATATGCCATAACAAAAATTCAAACTCAGCTATTATCAAATAATATAACTCCTTATCGTAAAAATAATTTATTGTCTTAGTAATTTTTATCTGCACCTAACAATTTACATACCAACCAAGTTGGTCTAATCTAAAAAAAATCTTTATCTTAAACGTCTTAAACTAAACACCGCGACCGTAAAGAATAGTCATACTTAAATAAAACTTGAACTAGGAATGCCGATCTGAGATCAATTAATCGATTTCCATGAAAATAAAATCGACGTTTTAATTATATAGCCCTGAATCGATATTTCACCCTAAAAAATCGAGATTCCATCTGTCCATCCTCTGTTTTCATAACTATAAAATTATTTACAATTAGTAGAATGTACCCAAACAACAGATAATACAGTCTCTGGCAGACTGTTGATCCTGAAAAGCTTGGACGTTAAGTATTGGGAACTGTAAACATTAAATTTTAATTTCCAAACTTTTTAATGTAACCAATTTTGTGAAATAAAGATCTTTTTTGTACCTGATATTTTGATATAACTATAAAAAACTTAAACAATTTCAAATGAAAAAATCTCTGTCCCTTTTGTTTTCTATAATTAGATACTTTAAATACACACCCGAAGAAAGAATCGTCACCTCTAACTCGAACCAAAAAACTTGATATTTAAGATAGGAAATAACAAGAGGTAAAAAATAAAATTTGATTTTTAAATGTAAAATTTGTGATATTTAATATAAGGTCAATTATATAAATCAACGAAATACAGACTAAACAAATAAAGTTTATTCAAATTTTAAAAGTTCTTCACAACTAAGATTCTTATATTTATTTAGTTATCGTCAGAAATTATTAGCAATTTAGTATTTGTTTTAACTTTATAAAAAAATCTAATTAACACACCAGAAAAAAATACTTCGAAATTCGAGAAATGAAAAAAAAAAAACAATTATAAAAAACTTGAAAATGCAAAAAAGATACATTAACGTTTAATATGTTAGGTATATTTTTTGTAATTTTTGTCATTCAATATAATATTTTAATCTAAACATTAAGTAATCAATTTGAATAATTTCTTTTGAAAATGGCCTAAGTCCATTTTAAGACATTTTTAACAAACATATCAAAGTGTTGTAATATTGAATATATTATGAACTTTTTTAAATCGTTTGATAGCATAGCGAAATGTTTAATCAAATTGATCATTACAATCAAAGGAAATTACATCATTTCAATGTGTTAATAAGCAAATGGATAACATTTGAAATAGACTTAGGCCATCTCAAAATAAACGGCCCAAATATTTTGACACAAATTTAATAAAATATTCAAACTTATCACGTTTAAAACAATGTTAAGCCATCTTCATACTATGGGATATATCTATTATCTACATATCTTTTAAACCAATTTGCTTGCATTGGCGATCGTCTACGGAGAAACAAACTATAGGCAAAACGCTGGCAGGAATGAAGAAAGGTAAAATATAAACTTCAAATATCACTATCGATTGAAAAATATTTATCCTTTGAGATGTATTATACATTGTATTTCAATGTACACAGTCCCCCATGAAAGCACAATGAGCGATAAAAATTGATATCTCAAGGTAAAATAAATCATATTTTATCCCATAGTATGAAGGTAACTTTACGGTATATATTTGCAGATATAGTTTATATTTGTATATTATATCAATTGGAAAACTATTATGTTACGTTTTTAAAGAGTATATTACATATTGTTTTATTCAACATTAAATTTCTTGGTTTTGAGCTACGTAAACGATTAATTTCATAAATTTACTTGTAAATTATGCATTTTTAACGACTATTAACATTATAATTATTGTTATTTTTAAAATGACAAACATTGTGTTTTCTCATCATCTTAGATTTATGCACTTAGATAAAACGACTAAATTTAGACACTTTTAATACAATTTAGTAAATTATAATTAAATTTCAAACGCAATTCTACAACCCACAATTTTTAAGAAAAATACTATTATATATTTATATATAGCATATATAGTTTTATCGAATTATTGTTTTAAGAAAAATATTACTTTCTTATTACCTATAAAATAAAATCAAAAAAAGTTTTTCAAGAAAATTTATTTAGGCATTTTAAAGTGCCTTGTAAAAGAGCATTTTTAAGCAAATCTTGGTTTATTTAAGAGAAGCTGCGTTTCTAACAACTCGAGCAAGTCCCCTAAATTACTTTTTTTTTTTAAACTTTTAACCGGTTTCACATAATAAAATATAATATATATTCTTAAATATGTCATATACAGTAATACTTCGACTTATACTACCCATATTTATGCAAGGCTAAAGTTACGCGATTTTCAAAACAGACAAATACTTCATTTCAGTACACGAACGGTAAAATAGTGAAACATTATAATAAAATGGAAAAATAATCTGACTGTTTCTGGACAAGGTAGTTGATGTACTGGATGCAATTGTGATTTTATATTATACAAATCTGAACCAGTAATATCAGTACTTGGTCTCGAGCAAGTATCGTTTAAAAACGCCCAAAACTAAGGTAAAGGTAGATATACGGACAAAGTAAGTACATAAAGTTCTTTTGTCCAACTAAATGCAAAATCAAGAGAAAGACATTGAAGAAATTGAAACTTTAGACCTAGTTCCATTAGAAGATTGAATGACGGTTGAAATATAGACCTCAACGAAAAGCACAAAATAAGATAAAAAAATAATAAGCATGCTACGAGACATTTAGCACGCTAAAAATTTCAAGAAAATAACCTTTGAGCCGCATACGTTTGTTACATGTTATGAAGTCTTCTATGTAAAAATAATTTTAATTTGTGATTTTGCATATAAGCATCTTGTGTTATCTATAATTTTAGCAAGTGTTTTTTTCTTATATATTTTTTTTTTAGTTAATTTATTTGTATCTATATGCAAAATTATATCCCGACTTATGCGGTAATCGTTAAGTCCCATATATCGCGTAAGTTCAAAATATTATTGTATATATCTTTCTAACTAAGTGAGATTGGGCACGAATAGTATTACTTCCACCGAGGAGATGTATAAAAAAAAAGCTCTAAATATAACTTACTCGGTTAAAAACAATTTAAACATTGAGATATAATGTCATCTTGTCACCACATTAATCTGGAAGAAAATGCCTAGTAGAACATAATTGACGAAATCTGAAAAAACAGTAATGATTAATATAACGCTGCAAAAGATCAAGGACACTATTATTTTTCAGCAATATATCTGATATATCAAATTATTAAACCATTTTAAATTAACCGCGCTTTTAGCGAACAGTGGAAGATGTTAAAAATGAAAAATCTTCTTGTACATTACGTAGCAAATAAAGCATTGATCACCTCAAACATTTTTATAGATTAATCTAATAATTAATCATTATTTTAAATTTAACAACCCGTGGATCATTATTACACGGATTTTTCAGAACGAATCTTCAAATTTAATATGAAATCAAAGGCCTCATTTACGCGGTTTTTTACATGATGAAACCTATCTTATATTTTTGTATCAATTTCTTGCCTTTTTTACGCGGGCTTCTGAAGACCGTATCTACCGCGTAAATGGGGGTTAATAGTGTATATTATCTTAAAACAGGTTCATTCCAAAGTATGGTAAGTGATGTAAATTTAAAACTTCATATATGAAATAAATCAATGTGAAACCGGTTTAAGGGAAGATATATTAACATTTACATTTAAAAAAAGAAAATAGCCGAAATATGCGGCTATGTTCCATGCAACTTTTAGTTATTAATAACTAATTCTACTAAAAAAAAAACATTTTTGAAAAGCCATTGACAAAATTAAAAAAGAATAATTGTCCATGTTTAAATTAGGTATATTAAAGATAATATTTTGTTAAAGTTAAAAAATATATATAGAATAAAGATGTATATTTTATTTAGAAGTAACGCATGGCTAAAGAATGCTCTCAGCATGAAGATAAAAACGACAACTACGATGATGAGTTTTTATCACAGTCACAAGTTGTGGTAGTAACCGTAAGCGAGGAAAAATGGTTAATTAGTTATAAAATATTTACATATTTTATAAACAACTCGCAAATTTATTAATGATTTCGAAAACGTTTTCGTTCTAATTGATTTAAGTATCACTTTCGCTTTCGAAATTGAATTGGAGGTAGTGGCGGATAACTACTCCCATATTGAGACGATGGTCTCACTGGAAATGTAGAGTTATTAAATCCAGATAAATCCCATGTGTGCATTGTATCCTGCATTGGTACAGATAGAGGTGTTTGAAAGGTGGAATGCATCGCTGATGTAATCGGATGATTTGTTTGAGAGTGCATCATATAACCGCCATTTCCTCCAAAGGACGGTTGCTGATGAGGATGCTGTTGGTTTTGATTATATTGGCGTGATAAAGCTGCTGTCGGGGCCCCCATTCCGTAAGTAAGAACGTGTGGAGGCTGTACCGTTATTGGTAGCGGCCTCCACATTCGTTGCTAGCACCGTTGACTATTGTTGTAATGATTCATATATTCACTATAGCTGGCCGATATCTTTTCACTCTGGTATCTTGTTAACTTGATACTTCGACGAAGTTCATTCGATATAGCAGCTTTATACCCTCCTTTACGCAGCAGTGAGTCGATTGTTTGAATTTGATCCCATCCTACATTAACGTTATAAAAATTGTAACAAAAAATGTAACGAAAAAAAAACCCTAAGCTTACCTTGTTCGGGAGCAACTTCGGGCAGGTAGGTAGCAGTGCGTTTATTGCCTTTTTCGTTGTAAAATTCGATCCGAATGCCATGAGTCCCCACTTCCCAATCAAGATAATCAGCAGCATCTTCAAAGTGTCGTAAAATCGACACAGATACAAAGAGACGAGGAAACTCATCTCTTGTTATTGGATTAAAACGAGAATCTTTAAAGGCACTAGTAATGGCATACTCGCGTAACCCACTTTGAAGATTCATGGCGTTGAAAGTTCCAATACAACCGCGCAACCTTCGCCCTTTACCAATTTCCCACGTTACAAATAATGGGCTGCAAATGAATTCAATGCATATTAATCGTTCTTATCATTAATTTGCTTTCAGAATCACAATGATAATCTTTAAGACAAAGAAAATACAATAAATTATTATCGCTAATATTAATTGTGGCAGTTGGTACTTACAAAGCATCATTGCTGAAAGGTGGTGTTTTTGGTGGGTCAAGGCTGTACAATTGACAATAGAGAACTTCAAAGCAAAAGAAACACATTTCAGGAGCAGCGACGGTTCCATTGTGTGAGACACCATTGGACATTGATGAGTGGCCATTGGTCATTGATGAGTGGCCATTGGTCATTGATGAATGCCCATTGCTAATTGTCGTCAAGCCATTACTATGTCCGTTCTGTAAAGCAGATGGTTCAATATTATTAGACGAACTGCTGTTCAGTTTTTGCTTTTTGGTTCCACAACAACTAGCGGCCATTGTATTATCGTGGTCGTCGCTGCTTTTCCTGCTGCTACAACTACTGCTCCGTTTGCTCCGTCCAACAACTCGACTGCTGCAGCACCAGTGACGTCGTTGTGACGTATCCATCTAACCTTTTATTCTAATTTCAACCCTATTTCACATTAACTTTAGGTCGAATGTCAAAATCAGCTGACTCAACGACCGTGATGAAAAAATTTCTCTTTCTTTGTGATAGAGGATTTTATCATTGTTGTGTTGGTCAAACTGTTAACACCTGGTGAGAACTGGAGGAAATGTAATTGTTGCAATTTTAAATTATGATTTTTATATTCATTTTTATTGATTTCACTATCAAATTTGTGGTTTCTAAATATAATTGTCCAAATTATTATAATATCATTACCATAATAATATTAAAACAATTTCAATAATGATATTCTACACAATACATGGATATAACGATCAAGATTTACATGGTGATTTCTGATTAAAAAAATTATTGGCCTTTGTGAACTTCTCTAGTTCATCTTATAATTAGAAAAGCAAAAGTAAACTTAAATATTCCCAATTAATATGGAATAAGGGTTAAACTGTGTATATATTTTTATAGAAAACCGTATAAATCAAAAATGAAACAAAAATTCAATTTCACATCCACCGCCAGTACGCTATTTAAAATTTTTTACCCCTACCGACCTATTAATACCAATTTGATACCCTATACTTCCCGCAAGTTCACAATCATATTAGTTACAAGTTTTTATCGAAACTATGATATAATGATTTGTAATTGAAATTTTAGCCTCAAATCTGCCATCCTAAATGAAGCCTACTCGGTCTCCTGGTAAATCGCCCTTTGAATAGACTTAATATGATAATATATTAGTATAATATGTACTGTTTTTAGTGATTACATATTGAGCAGAGGGATTTTTTGTCTTATTTATATTATGGTTATAAAGTTGTATTAATTTTATCCAAATTTCTTCATATCCAATTGAGCTAAAATGTAGCCTATAAACATATTCTTGATGACAATGTTTATCGTTTTCAGGTTAATTACTTAACTATAGTTAAGAATAAAAAAAAGGATACAATTAAACGACAGATACGCTTGGAAATCACTAACACGTGTTTAAAATTAACCAAATGCATAGTCTGTTTCTTTCATCAGTTCTGCGTTTTGCATACGTTTTATTATAACTTATGCTTATAGGTATTTAAAAGAAAACGTAAGAATTTTAATTATTGTAGTAATTTTAATTATTGTACTATATGTAATTGAAACTCTAATAAAATTGAGCGTTAATCTTACAAATATACTTAATGTACTTCCAGAAAATTTATTTTCAGTATATTTGAGTTGTGGTTTAAAAGGAAACTTTTGATTTTTATTTATTTTTGATTTTTTTTGCAAAAATTGTATTTAAAACTATTATTTAAATTAATTTTTTTTTAACTCAGCATAGTTAAAATTACAGGTTATAGTAGTGCCCCATTTACCTAAAAGATAATAGGTTTGTTCCAGATGAAAATAAAACTGTACAAAAAGGTGAAAGTAAAAATGTGTAAAAAATGAACATGTAAATTAAAGGACTAGTGCAACAAACCCAATAAACATTTTTACTATAATTTTCTATCATAGATCCAAGTTACCCAATGTGAATTTTCAATCAGGGTGTAGTTAGAATTTAGCGTAGTTTTTAATCCAATTTGGAAATAATTCGGTTTCCTAAGAAAAAACAAGGACCCCAAATGGCCCTAATATAAACAGATAAATTGACAACTATCCGCAAATACATATACGGTATTTACCTGCATATTATGTATTTTCTTCAATTTCATTGAAAATATGCATTGTATCGTATAATAAGGACACACAAAGTGAAGAATTACAGTAATTTTTTAAAAAGGAGTAAATGACATTAACCAAATTTCCTTATTGTAGGAATATGAACTAGTTTAATAATATCTATGATCTAAAATAATACTTACTTTAATACGATATCCATTAATAACCGGGAATGTATCAATGATTAACAATGCAAACAAAATCTGTTTTAAAATTACAATTAAAAACATTGTTTTTCCTTATCGTAAAAGTATTGAGTAGGTATATAGTTTTTAAGTCATTAAGCGGTTGAGTTAATAACTAAAATAAAAAAAAAATGGATTACTATTCATGCTTCTAAAATTATTTTGAAAAATATGTAAGTAGTTTAAAAGATATGATAATAAGTTATTCGGTATATTAAAATGATTTATTTTATAAGATAGAAAAATGATACATTTCTTTAATGCGTAGGTATATTTTATATTACTGAATGCAGATTTTTTATTTTTTTATTTCACTTATTTTCAGTCAGTTGTAACGATATCCTGAACCATGACGAAAAACTTGCAAAGTGGTAGATTCTGAATCGACAAATTATTCTTTGTGATATCGTGTATCTAAGGTGTTTTTACGATGTTTATTCGTATTGTGTTAGATGAAAGTAGTTTGAAGTAAAGTTTTAATTTAATCAGAATTATATCAAATTTACAATAATACAGGTGGAATCTAAGTGTTTGTGTTGTTGGTTACTATAAAGATTCATTATGAAAGACGATCAAGGTAAGAGTTTCAATATTATTCAAACGTATACCAATGTCTTACTATAATTTTTAAATAAATGGATTAAATTTAAACGCATATAAATAGAAACGTTACTAACTAAATTTTACAATAATATATAAGCACGTAACTGTATAACCACTAAAATTGATAAATAATATTGATGATAATATGATAATCGAAAGAAGACTTACCTCTATTTACCTTTATTAAGCAAAAAATAAAATATGTTTTGAAAAAATTAACGCTTTAAATACTTCATGCAGTTTTTGTTATACATAAACTATTAAAATCACAGCCATTTTAATTGGTTCAACATCCTGTATGATTAAGCATTCAAATAATTCTTAATATACTTTTATCAAATGTTACGATTGTGTATATTTGATTGTAACTAATAAAATACTGCATAAAGAATATAGTTTTTTGTGCTAGTAGTAATAAATATTGTTATTATTGTTATGAAATTCTTATCATAAATGAATGTTGGGTATATCTTAATCACTGTTTGCTAAATAAAATTTAATGTTTTTTTTTTATATTTCCTTTTACTTTTTTATATATATAACAAATCCTATTTATTAATTATTTATTTTATTTGTTTATTTACCAACCAGAAAATATTATTTACATATGAATTGTATAGAAATGATATTATATCTGTAAAGTAGGTACTGTAAATTACAACGTTTAACCTATAAAATAAAAAGAAGAAACAAGAAATGGTGAGAAAATTATATTTTCATGTTGTAAAAATAAGTGACGACGAATACCATATTTCGGCAATATCTGATAGTCCAGTCAATTAACTTATTAAATCGACATTCGTCTGGGGGGGCTGATTTTTTTAGGGGACAAAACAGTGTGGTTTAAAATCCCGAAAAATTATTTAAACTTGAAACACCACACAAAGTTAAGAGAAAAAAAATTAATATAGAATACTGTCAAGGCAATCAAACCTATTAAAAGATATAGAACCATAGGAATAAACTTAGATGAAGAATTAGAAACAGAATATTTTGATGAATTTGAAAACCCCACCTTCAAGGATACGCCACTGGAGAAATCAGATGTACCCACCACACTAAATGTTACTTTACTCGAAACAGAAACATTATTAATGCAAAAAGTAGCAGATTTAGAAGAAAAATTAAATACACACACAAAATTACAAGACGTTGAAAAAAAATTTTTAATAAAAAAATTCAATAAAAACCAGAAACCTGAAGACTGGATATTAGAATATGAAAAGGAATGTCTAAGGTATAATTTAATGACTACAACAAGCAAAATTGAGGCCCTACGATTTTTTGTCAAAGGCTCCGCCAAAGATTGGTATGATATAAATGTAATTAAAATTGGTCTACTCAATTGGGATGGATGGAAAACCTCATTTTTAAACGTATTTGAAGAAACAACTTGGGCTAGATTTAGAAAGGCATACAATTATAAATATTTAGGGGGATCTCTAGTTGACTATACGCTAGTCAAAGAAAAATTATTTGCCGACGCCAATAACATTATGAAAGATCAAGCGTTAATAAATTGTATTGCTATGGGACTACCAATAGAAATTCAAAATAAGGTACACCCAGAAGAAGTAGACACTGTGGAAAAACTAATTGTAAAACTAAAAAGAATAGACGTAAAACCACGAAGAATTGAAATGCCGTACAGCATATCCAGGGAAAATAATTCACAAAAAGCAAGTACGGAAATTGACACCATTACAAATAACCGAAATTTATTGAAAAATGTAACAATACCAAAAAAAAAACATGTTTTATTTGCGAAACTTTGGGATGGTCAAATCGATTTCATCCTTGAAAGAAGTGTAGAAATAAGCATTTATACAAAAAGAAAGAGAACCTTTTAAATGAAGTCGAGATTGATACAAATGAAGAAAACTCAGAAGATATGATAAAAATAAGCATGGAAAACGAAGATTTAAACGGAGAAGCCCGGAGAAGTTAAATTCCCTAATTAAAATAAACGTTTTAGTAGATGATGGGATGAAAATTACGGCGCTTTACGACACTGGTTCAAACGTTAGTTTATTAAACCAAAAACTTGTGAACACCTTAAGGTCCAGCCTCATTAGGCACAAGAATGTATTTAAAACAATAGGGGGACTAAACTTTTCTTCTGCCCGGGCAAATATTACATTAAAAATCGGAAAATTAAGGAAACAACTAAACACGTATGTTGTAAAAAATAACAATTTCTCCTATGATTGTCTTGATGCAATTAGAAAATTCAAACTTCTTCAAGATGATAATCCACAAATATTTCAAAGAATAAAAAAAAAATAATACGAATATATCCAAAGAAAACGAAACAAAAGATCAAATAAAATGAAATAACAATGAAAAGTCAAAAATAAACACCACAAAAATCGATTTGGATCATTTGGAAGATGAATATAAAAAAATACAAATTTATAAAATAGTAAATGAATATAGTGACATATTTTCTAAAAATAAATTTGACGTTGGAAAAGTAAGAACAAAAAAAGCAGAAATAAGATTATTACGAAATGAATATATAACATCAAAACCCATATAAATGCTCCATACCGGATGAGAAAGAAATAAAAATACAAATTGATAAACTTCTGGAAGCAGGTCTAATAGCGTTTTTCTCGAAACTACTTTTTCGATGCGGTAGCCATAATATATAAAGTTCTAATCAACTGATTTACTTGAAATTTAGCATAAACATTCTTTAAATATCTCTCTATCGCATGAACCAACAAAAAATGAAAATTTTAAATTTGTAATATTTTAAAAAAATTCGACAAAGTTAAAAAATGAGTGAAAAAATCGACCTTTATTTTTAAGTAGTCGCCATTTCATGAAAAATGTTCTACTTCCGTGGGATAGACATGTTTTTGTTTTTCACAGAGTAAAAGATAGGCATGATTTTTTTTAATATGATAGTTGAGGGATCAGATAATAATATAGATTATTTCTTATGCCAGAATAATGCACGGTACTCAAAGGATAGCATGATAATTGCATCCTGCAGGAACCGTGTGTTAAAAAAAAGGTCGTGAAATAGATCCTTAAAGTTCGTGAAATAGCGTTTTAACACATTTTCTCTTTAGGATTAAAATAAAAATTAGAATTTTCACATGTTGATATGATTTTTTATTTAACATCCGAAAAATAATAAAGAAAATTTTTGAAACGTTGAAATGTCTTTCATTGTTAATTTTCGAATACATATTTAGAATTTAGCGTGTTAAATTACATTTAAAAAATCAACAATTACATATTCAACTTTTCTTTTCAAGACTCCCCACTCTTTAAAATATGTTAGGCTTGCTAAGTGAGCTCTAAATTTGAGGCACATAAAAATAAATAAAAATTATACTTAGTTCCAAACTAACACACTTAAAATATATTTTTCTAAAAATCATTCTTTAAATTTGAGTTGCAGCGTCCGGTGCCTCCTATAGCCCAAAAAATACGATACTTCCTTTTAATAAAATATTTCTAGATTACAAATAAATCAAAATTTTTTGTTATGAAAATATAAAACCAGACAAAGTTTGCGGAATTCTGAAGTCATATTGTAAAATTATATGAATTTATGGCAAAAAATAATCATTACAATTTCAATATCTCTCGCAAGTGAGTACATTTTGTTACCATCCGTATATATAGACAAAAATTTACAAGTTAAATAGGTAGTCTGACGCTTCTCGGGGATTCAGCATCAGTTTTATGCTGTAACTTCGAATGAAAAGAAACGTACTATGATAAGAAAAGACACCGACAATGTTAAAAAAAAAAGAAAAAGATACATAAAAGAATAAAAATGAAAAGAATATTTGTAAAATGACCAGGGTATTAGAGTTCAACTAATCTAACACGATTTCACGTTCATTTTCTAAGTTGGTTTATCCCCTTAGCACAGTGTGGGGTATTTGAAAGGCCGTAGCCGTTAAAAAAAAAACAAGGAAAACCTGCAAATTGGCCGTGCATTTGAATATAAGAAGAAGAAAGAAAAAAAATAGACCAAAATGAATGTCAGAAATGTGTACAACAGTGAACCCTAACACCAATCACCGTAGTAGCAGTATTGACTACCTTTTTTGACCTAGGTAAATAATTTATAAATGTACATTGTACATAAATCTCTCGCTTATATATAGGTACCTCTCGTGTATTTTTATATCATTAAAAACTAGGGTTAATTGTGGAATTTGAAAGACGTTGAAGAAAAGGATAAAGTTAAAAATAGTCTGTGATGGCTTTTTTTTTACTTTCTTTGTGAAATTTACATTCATGTTGGAATTGTCTTTTTATATTAATTCGATTCCCTAATTGCAGTGATTTGGATCTAAAGTAGGTATATATATTATATATAGAAGCACCAAATATCAGTGCTGAAAGTCGAAATTTTGAAACCGAAAAACTTGAATTTTTCATTGCTGAAAGCAGCGCCGCGCCGTATATATTAGCCGCCCCCTCCCCACCAATTTTTTAATGACAAATTTTTTGTACAATATGCTTCTTGGTAATAATTGCAATGTGTCTACGAATACACTCTTCAATAGGTTTTGTCCACTGACACAACTCAATTTCTTTTATTAACATCCTTGTGGTGTCTACTGAAACCTATTGGTCAACTCCAGAACAGTAGGCCTCTTCAATCTCCTGTTTTCATTACTGTTATCAAGCAGATTGATAGCAAGTTTCGATTCTCAGTTGTGATCTTTGTCCAAAGAGCCACTAAATTTTTCCAAACTTTTTATTGAGTTGTTTTCTTTTTTTTTTTTGTAATATGTATGGACCAAATAAGTCTTCTATCAAGATACATTCCCTAATGTTTTGCGTGATCGGATTGAGGTAGTTCGACGTCGTTTCATTTCACCGGAGGGCAGTGCTGATGCCTGGTAGTAAATCGTAGTACTCGTTCGGCACGGTTTTACGAAGTTTCTGTAGCAGCCCTTTGTATCATACAGCCTCCTGTACTATATCTAAGAAAGCTACGGAACAGTACTCTTTATTTTTCAGTGCATTTAGAATGGTGTTAAATACTCGATGTATTTGTTTTATTGTAGAGTGACTGCCTAAAACCAAATTGATGATCAGCTATTTGTTCATTCTTATGAAGTTCTTCTGATTTTCTTCTAAGGGCTCCTTTTTTGAATATTTTGCTCATGGTTGGCAGCAGGCTTATTTGGTGATATGATATAACTTTGTCTTTATGTTTACCTGGTTTTGGAATTAGAATTATTTGTCCCATCTTCCATTGAGCGGGAAAGTATTTGGTTCGTAGTATAGCGCTGCAAATGATTGTTAAATGCACCATACCTTTCCTAGGTAGCTCTTTGATGATTTTTCCAATTATCAGGTATATCAATCTAGGTGTATTGTTATTGGGAAATTCGTTACATATATATTTTATTTCCTTTGGGGTGAATCACTTGACTGGGTTGAAGAGTGAAGATTCTATATCAGAAATCTTATCGGAGAAATATCTTCGTCGATATTTTTAACTTTGGTTTTTGGTGTTGAAATCCATGCTGCTGTTTGAATTACTTTATTAAAAATTTTAAATAGCTATCTCTATGTTTTTAATGGCACAGTTACAACTAGTTTTTCATTTATTAGTTCTTTAAAATTATTCCAATTCGTTTTGATATTACTTAGTCTTAATGGAGGTTTTGTTGTTTTGACTGTTGCGTAGATTGTGAAAATTACGGGAGTATCATCTGATGATATGTCTAGACAACCAGAGATTTTTGTGTAAGTTTTTGATATATTTTTGACGGTAAAATAGTCAAGTAGATCTGGAGTTCTATATTGGTCTGTCGGCCAGTATGTGAGCTCACCGGTTGAAATTGCTCCAAGGGTTTTCTCTTGTATGACACTAAAAAGCTGTCGGTCTATAGTACAGTTTCTACAGTTTGAAAACTGAAATTTGTTGTTGAATTTCACTAACAAATAAAAAACAAAATTTGATTTACCTAATCAATATTAATATTTGTATATTATAATTCCATATAATTTCCTTTAGTTATAATAATATGAAAAATGATTTCACCTTGAACATGATCATAAAATAACCCTATTATGTGCGGAAATAAAAGCGCTGAATTAAAAAAATTTGCTCGTATATAAAATATGTCCAGTGAACATATCAGAGGTCATTTCCTAATATCAATTCAATACAGTCATAGTGTGTTTTTGTGAAATTTAACTTGGATAAAATGAGTTTTTAAAAATAGTGTAATTTGATCAGTATCACTGATAAGCTGTTTTGCGAAAAACATTATGATATTATCGGAATTTGGAACCGTCAAAAATAATTTGAAAAAATATTGTGAATCATATCGTAATTAGTCTCCCGATCAATAATTATGATTATCTATATTTAAAATTGTGGCTGTTGATCAGTGATTACCTCCGTAGAATTAAGGCTTCTATTGTATTTTTTGTATATAACCAGGCCCGAGATTTCAATTTAAATCATTTAAATATTTTCTTTAAAAAAAATAAATAAAATTAAAAATGAATAATCGCGGTTTATTTGTGTGGTTTTTGGTATTTTCTGCATTTATTGCAGTAACATTTGCTTGTGTAAGTAATTTTTGTCACTTTAAAAATTTAGTTTTTATGAAATAATTGATTTTTTTAGCATGGATATAAATTGAAATTTCACAGTGTTAAAAAATGCCATGACAATAATATTTTCTTGTTGGCTGATGATTTTAAAATGGAATTGGACAATGAATGTAATTTGATTCCCAAAGGGTGTGTCGAAGTTAAACCTTTTGCAACTGCTATTGTACGTAATTGATAAATAATTTCATTGATTTTCAGCCGTAAAAATAATTATACAATTGTTGCGAATTTTCAGGCTACATATAAAGCAACTAAAGTTCCACTACCTCCATTACAAGGAACTATGGACTTATGTGAAGCTGTAGAAAAATATGGAGATCAATTAGATTCGTTGATGGATATGTTTGGAATAACTAACAAACGTTGTCCAGTTGAAGCAGTAAGTGTTTATTAATTTTTATTATTAATTGTGTAGCCCTATAACGTCTCAATTAGGTATATTGACAACTTGCTAAGATTACATTTCAACAGCCCGAAGACTATCTGGTTCCAGTAGCTTTAAAAGAACTATAATAATTCCCAGAACTGTTTCTGACTCAAAAAATTAACTTTCAATAAATTTAAAACGGCTTTTTTAATTTTTGCAATTGACATTATATTTTTATTAGTAACATGCTAAAATTTTTACGAAAAACATTAGAAAAATTACACTTTTTATACAAAGAATCAATTATTTTGTTTTCTCTTCACGAATTGTGATTATTTTTGACGAAGTAGGGGAAGCCCGGGCAAGACGAATATGTTAAGGGAAGTGGTAAAAAAAAACACAGAAATTTCTAATCAACAACCGTTTTTTTAATTATTTTTATTAATTTGTATTTTGGTCAATCAGCATTGGAAAATATTAGGAAAAACTTTAAAACTTAAACAACTTCTAAATAAATTTTTTATAACAAAAAAAGTCCCTATTATCCGTTTTACCCGTGGGGGCGGGTTGGGTCGGGATAAGTAAGGTAACTGGTGTTTTAATCTTCACAATCACCACAATAGTAGTTTCTTACCCCTGAATAAGAAGTGCAGTCTCGTGTGCTCACCTCTTGCATTGGTTGCACCCTATCCAATCTTCGATAGGCCTAGGCGATTCAATATTTAATTCTGAGCACACTAAACATAAACAACTTGTTTTATCCCTCCGATTTTTATTGCTAGACTTCTTTATTATTTTATGTTTACTATAGCCGGCCAAGTTGGATATATTAGTTTTTTTTATATGAGTAGCTTTACTGAGGCCTGCTAACTCAGCTATTTTTGTATTTTTATAGCTATCCGTTTTTGTCCAAAGCACTAGCATTTAAAAGTCGTTCCCTACTGTAAAATGTATAACGACGATTAAAAAGTTACAAACACAAATTAAATTTCAAAAAACACGCAATCGATTAAACATAGTCTATTCGTTAACACTTAATACATAATATATAAATCAATATGCAAACTTTGCCAAAAATCGTAACAAAACAGTAAAAAACGTTTATTTTTATTTAAAAAAATGACAGCAATTATTATTTTGATTGAACTGTTATAGCACTGAGTCACTGTTTTACCAAACTGAGTTCGTCCAGTAGTACCATCTATTGTAGGTTTTTAATAAAATTGAGTATGCGTCGTACCCACACTATGCATCTTGCCCGGGCTTCCCTTACCTTTTTGTAGAGCGCAAGAAGTTTGCTTTAAATCCCGTTTTTCAGATTATTGTTACGATGAACTGATCCAAAGTTATAAGATGTAAAAAAAATCCATTGTTATTTAAATCGAAAATTATTTGAAGCAAACCTTAATATTGATATTAAGATATCGTTTTGCTTTAATATATGCTATCAGTTTTTGGACACCATACATTTTTTTTCTTGAAACACCCTTATGCATTCGGCTTAAATAATTCCCTCGTTACTATAATCTGTCTAGTATTCAAAACCTCTACTTTATAGAGATAGCACCAGTAGTCATGTTTTCGATTTTTTAAAGAAAGAAAATTTGACTCAGAAATTATATATTAGTCACAAGGGCTCTGTGTTATAACTATGATACATTAAATTAGTAATTACTTTTTTATTGTTAAAAGAGACGATGCTTTTAAACTACAAATAAATATTTGAGAATAATATAAAATCAAGTAACTAGACGAGCAATGCATTAGGCTTAACACTTAAACCTTGAAATGAAAAAACATACAAATTTAAGAGGTACTTGAATTATCTTGATATTTAAATATTAACATTTGACTTGATCAGGTAGCTTGAAAATCAAGTCAAGTAACAGAAGAACGAAGTCAAGTAGTGAACCTCTAAAGATTTATCAAATCTAGTAGGTAAATGAATTGTGATTGATGTTTTGACTTCTTAATGAAATTACTTGCTAAATCAATGATTGACATTTTAAAATTAATGATTGGCTCGAGTTTGACTTGATTTCAAGTCAAATTTACTTAATCTAAACAGGTCAAATAGCTTTAAAATTTATTCAAGGAGTGAATACCTTGTATCTACTACAAGTTGTTAATGTTTAATTTAATGAAAACAACTAAGTGAGACGTTTCATTTGACTCAAGGAATATAAAATGTACTATGATAAAAATACATTTTTTTAAATTAAAATACAAGTATCTATTAATAAAACTTATTTGTAGCAAAAAGTATGCGCGGAAGGTGACAAGAAAGTGAGCATTAAAAAATACAAATCAGAACTACAAATGATCGCTGGCGGAAAGGTAAATGTTATGCTCAATGTAACCCACGATACAGGACGAACTTGCTACAAAGTGGTATTCGAACTTTACAAAGAGAAAAAAGCTAAACTAACCGCATGAAGAGATGCTTAATTTAATTATTTATGTGGCTCTGAATAAAATGTATACGTAAATTATTGTATTAATTATTAGATAAATAAATGATTTTTAGAGCAACCATATTATATAATATTTCATCTAATATTTTTTGAGAAAAGTTAGATTTATTTGACAATATACATTTATCATAAAGACAATTTATTTTCTTCACATCTTGCAAACAAAAAGTAGGTATGGAAAATTTTAAAATATTTATCTTGAAACTGGTACCACATTGTTGAAGTTAAAGGAAGTTTTTCTCAATTATTTTTTTTATGTTGATGATAGATTAGAATTCATTGTCACTGTTCTTGACATCCGTTTCCTTACTTTGAGTTGACTATCGATAGATGCGAGTGTGATTTTCTTAAAATAAGCAGGCAAGTTCAAATTTATCTTAATTTTGAGCTAATTATAAAAGGGAAAAGACGTAATCAACATTTGAAACATTTTTAAAATATACGAGAAGTTTAATTACTTATTACTGAAAGTCTTATATTTAAAGTATTTTTTTTTTAAATATTTTTAAAAATAAAAATTCATGTAGTATTATGAAAAAGAGAAACTGAATTATTAACTGCCATTGTTTTAATAAATGTGTAGATGTAAGAGTGATATTTATTAAAACTTTTTTAATTAACTTACAACAAAATTTTAAACTTTGTAGCAGATATTTTTACCATCTACTGATTATAACTACTGATATTACGAGTAGTTGCACATAGTTGCATAAAATCTCATTTTCAATTGTTTGTAGATTAGTCAAATATAATATAAAAGACACTTTTAAAATGGGTTGTTTAAGACTTTGATTTTTTGATAAAAGTGTTTCTATGTGTTTTGTGATAATTCCACACATTAATTAGTGTTTCTGACATTATACTTATATGGGAGTTAATAGTTAACATCTTTTTTATTTTCATGGCTAATGATCGAAGAGACTAAACGGAAAATCTTGCTAAAATGCATGTTTAAGATAGTCGTATTATTTTATTTTAATATATAGATTCTAGTCGTTATGAACCTTTTCCAAGTCTTATTTAGTTTTTCACAAACCAAACTAAGCTCTTACCAAAAAGCAAGCTATACGGTTTACAAAAAACATGGTACATACCCCATATGATTTGTAGCCTTCGAAATAAATTGTAGAGCACGGGGGAAAAACGATATAAAATATTTTTAGAGTGAAATTTTCATTAGAACAATAATAATATTTACGGCCAAGCAAACAAATTTTCCATATTGAAAACTAGGGATTCATCAAGTCAAAATTTTGCGGACATAAGCGAAATGAATTGAGCATGCAAAGTTAATGCTTGGCTTGGTTTGATATTTGAATATTAACGTTATAGGTTTTACTGTTTGAGTTTAAATTTATTTCATGTTACATAGATTGAAAACTGAACCAAGCAACATAAAAATCAACTAAAACAGTGAATCTCAATTGTTGTATCTTAATAAGACCCATCACGAACAATGATCACAGTGTACAGTTTTTTTTCCTTTCAAAGCTTTTTTTAACATAAACATTATTCATGGAAGCAAATTAACACATATTTGAAACCAGTATTTTATTCTATTAAAAATAACTAGGTAGGTATACCCTACACCTTTCACAAAAATGAACGGAAAAATAAATAACCAAAAGGTTGATTTTTTCATTTTTATAAAAACCACTTTTTTGGACTCCCAGATGTTTGATTTGTGAAGATCCGTCAAAATGTCGCATAGTGATTTTCTGTCGATAACATAACTCTGCCTCTATTACATACGAGATAGTAAAAAGTGAAAAAAAAGTTATATCTACTTACTAATTTTCCTTTGAAAATATTTTTTTATTGTATTTACTACCCGTCGAAGTTGATTTACACTGATTTTGGTTCAAAAACACCATTATCATAAACACTTATATCTTCAAGTTGTGAGACCTGTTTGGATGTATGGATGTGAGCTTTGGGGTACAGCATCAAAAAACCAAATAAATCGAGTACAGGTGACTCAGAATAGGACTTTGAGGCTTGTGACAAATGCTCCGTGGTACGTTACAAGTGCCACTTTGCACCACGACTTAGAAATGCCAGAAGTGAAGGCTGTTATCCAAGGCAACTATTGTAAGCTAAGCGAAACATTTGCATCTCACCCTAACCCAACTGTACGGGAAAACTTAAATAATCTGCCTCCGCCCAGGAATCAAAGAAGGCTCAAGAGAAAGAGGCATGTTGATTTAGTGGAGGATTAATCTCCACAGTAATAATAAAAGTAAAAGAATGGTTTCTAAGAACCATCAAAGGATGGTGACCTTATTCACGTGACAGGTTAATCTGACTCTAGTCAGCTTCTGCACTGTGTCTGCCCAACCATAATGCCGGCAAAAAATTATAACAAAGAGTAAAAAAAAAAAAAAAAAAAAAAACACCAACCCTGCCTGTAGAAGTTAATTTAAACTGCATTATTTCGAAAAATTGTTCTTTCAAAAAATTGTGCATTTGAAAAATTGTGTTTCGAAGAATTGTAATTCGAAAAACTGGTCGGACACCACAATTTCGTTCTACAAATCTTCTTTATCTAAAAAATAATAAAATATTTATTTCATTAACAAAAAAAAAAAATACAATTTTTTATGATTGTCAATCTTTTTGTTAGTTTTAATATCAATTAATACTTAATAATTTATATTTTAAATGTACCTACTTACAACCAATTTACAATATTTTAACGCTGTACTTTTCTTTCTTCTATGTCTCAGCATTTATTCACTTCAAACATGTAAAGACATGTTAAAGTGTTAACCTTACGATGATTTTTATCGATTAGAGTTCAATTATGCCACTTTTCTTGCACTTCATCCACCAAATGAATGCATATTTTTTTCTTTTCATAGTTTCTTGCATAGTTTTGTTTGGTTCTATTCAAATATGGCGGATAGTCGGTCGTTTTCATCGGTATCGTCTTGTAGAAGTGCATTACGCACAAGATACTGAAGGTACAATTTTCTAGCATCACTCGATTCCCAGCGATTTTGGTCACGTGGTACAATGTCGACCAATGTGCTTCCAGGATTTTGTATCAGACTTGCGGATCAAAATCGGATTTCTCAAATAGCAGGTTCTTCAGGTTCAATATCGGACTTCGTCGGTCCAACGAGCGAACGGAACAATGTCGGATTAGGGGGCCAATTTTGTCTCAAAATTTCGCCTCGGGCTGTAAAGCCAAAATAGAGCAGTAGTGGCACCTTTTTCAGTGTTTTTTTTTGTTTTTTTGATATTTTGGTTTAATCTAATCTAACACTAGTGACTGAAATATATCTTATTTGTTCAATTTTTGCAGCCATAGGTAGTTATAATAACAAGTTCATAGATTATAAATGAATAAATATTAGAAGAAACATAATAAATTTATAATGGAGGGGCTGCAACCCGCAGTCTTTATGGACGAGCCACCACTGCTAAAGCTCCAAATGATTATTTCTTGCGGCTATTTGATAGGTATATAATATACATTATACACTATACTACATATAGTATCGTCGTTGATATTTGCATTTTTAAGATCTGATTCTACTATTACTTAATTTTTAAGCAGCTATTTAAATATCTACTGTATTTCTACTACATAAATTTGCAACTTAAACATAAGAACTAACTTATTTTGCAAATTGTAAAACTGTGTATCTATACATAACATTTATATTGTTTATAAGTTGTGAAGATTTTTAGGTAGATATGAATACATCAAAACTATTTTTTTAAGTAGGTAATTACCTACTACCTAGTATACTTAAAGTTAAAATTTATAAATATATTAAAATACGGTACCTACTGCTGATTATAGTAAAAAAAAACTGTATGTATCGTCATTAATATTAATTTTTACTCTTGAATTAAAATGATGCTGTACGCATGGTACACATAGATACACACTACACAAGTATCTATGGAGGTACATGTTATATGCGAGAGAATATAATTTCAATTTTAAATATTTTATCTCACGTATTATCAGATGGAAATTTTTATTTCGGGCTATTACCAGCATTAAAGTCGTCATATTCAAATTGAATGTACTATAGGTACAATTTTATCCTTTCTAAGCTATATTATAATACATCCACCAACACAAATAGATACCTATAGAAACTTTCGTCTGCAAGTTTAATGAACTTTTGCATTAGATTTTTCTACAGAGACGAGCGTCAAGAGCTTTGTATCGCCCAAGCCAAACGTTAAGTGTTTTGATTTAAAATTTTATTTCAAAAGTTAAACACAATACACCACTGATAAATGCTAAACAAAGAGATGATCAATCCTTCTGTGTTCAAGTTTGACAAAGATAATGAAATCGTGAATGCTCTTTATTCATAAAATGGCGGACCGCACATGTAGTTCCTCTATATAGAGGGTATTTACGGAAGAAGGATACTGATAACGTTGTGGAGCTTTCGGGGTATCGAGGAGCTCGAAGGGGTTGGCAGTCGGGGGTGGATTTGCCACGTTTGTAAAATCGATATCACAACTGGCGGTACGGGTGGTGATGACAGAGGAAACAGCATCTCATTCACTCAGAGTTGGATTGTTGAGAATATGTGTCACTTTTGAAATTATTTTGTATGATTTTAAATTGTATGAGTGAGTGTCTGTACAGTTCATATTTTAATTTTCACCGTAATTATATAGATAACCCTATTGTTTTTTATCCTCCACATTAAGCTATTATATAATGAAAAATACTTCGACTCACTGATCTACGTAGGTAATTGTACCATTGTAGTTTATCTATAATGTATTTATATAATCAACATTCAAAAAATTTTTTAAACAGTTTTCTAAGTCTAAAATTTCTTGACCTAAGTTTTTATCTAACTAAAATAATTCATATTAAAATAAGTAAAATGACACAAACATTTTTGAAAGCTGAAATGCTACTGAAAAATAAAGGTACATAATACATATCTATAGTTGTACGGCGACATTTTATTTAATTTAAATGTAGGGGAGGGTGGCTCAAAGCGAGTAAGTTAACGTTGAAGGTTAAAATATTAACAACAATTAAAATTATCGAACTAAAAAATAAAACACAGAATGGTTTTGTATCTAATACTTTTTTATTATCAAACAATTAAGAACTCTCCAAAAATCCGATTTCAGATAAGTCTTTTGAGCAAAGTGAATAAACATCAAAATCGGTAGGTACAAAAGATTAAAATGATTTACATGTCAGCGCTGAATCAATCTTTAGTAATAATTTAGTGATAAAAGTCTAGATCATATAAAAGTAGCAAAATTTAGTACCTACGGCATTTTTTTGGTACCAAAACGAAGATTTTTTTTTTCGAAAATTTCAATTTTTTTAAATTTACCTACACACTTTATCACAACTGTATCGCAGTTGCGATAGTCGATCGAAGCTGATCAAAACTCCGAAGTATTCAGGTAGTATACGAGTGCATGTCCACTTAAGGGTACTCTCTTCTAGATATCTAGGTATATAATTGTATGTATGTATCTAATAACAAAATACAATTATTTCATTTACAAAATCATTTCATTTATATCTATGTAAGACGCTTGGGCATCTCTTAGAGTTGCTATGAATATCAAATGTTATTTACAACTATGAACTATGAACTATTAATTATTTTACTATTATTAATAGTAGGTAGTATACATATGTATTAAATAACATTTGATGTCCATAGCAACTCGATGAGATGCCCAAGCTTACATCTATATATCTGAAAACGTATTGATTCAAGTAAATGCAACTAAAATGAAAACTTATTTAAAAATTCTTAAACATCGAAACAGGCATTTTCTTTTTTTATGTAAATATTATTAAATTGTGAGGCCTTTTTTGTGAAGCATATCTTGTCCTATATAAATTTTACTCTTTTATAATATATCAGTTAATTCTTCGAAAAATCATTTAAGTCCATTTTTTCGAAAATGAGTTTATGTTGGATTTCAAATCTCCATACAACTCCATCAACTGTCACAAGGAAAATTCCTGATTCCACCTCATTTGTTAGAAATCAAAATATGAAAACAAAAACCTGAGTCCATTTTACATAACTCTGTAGAACTTATAAACGCGATATATTGAAAAACATCAAAATTGACCCTACGTAAATATGCGTTAGTTTGCATTATTATGGGCTTTGAAACTTTCACGAAAATACATTTTCCAATATTTAAAGTCACATTTAACGTTTAATTATAATTATGATATTCGACACACAGATACCATTAAGGAGTGCATACTGAACGTTACAACTTTTTGAATCGTTTTCTCAAAAACCGTTAGTCTTACGAAAAAAAGTAACAGTATTTTTTTTGTAGATTTTTTCCTAAACTTCAAATTTGATAACTAGTATTTTTTGAATAAAAGTTACCATTAGCGAGATTTTTACGAAAACTCGTTTATCGTAACCTTTGCCTCCGCGTAAAATTTTTAGCGGCGCATGTATCGTCGGGGACTTTTGACATGTTGTTAAAAACCACAAAAGGAAGCTTCATGCAAAAACTCAGCTTTCCCATAAATTTTCCGAAGTACAATGTCTTTATTCCCTGAACTACAGACGATGATTGAAAAATAAAAACGCAGGTTGAATAATAAGTTTGTTTTTCATGGGAGCCAGGCAGGCCGGAAGTATTCGTGTATGTCTGAATGAGCTAAGATACCGAAGTTTGCTGTTTCTCCAAAAGGCTGATGAGTAATGCAAAATTTGCAATAAATTCCCATTTAAATGTATAAAATGAAAACTTTTATTTGTTTTTCGTTGTATTGATGCATATATTTAAATATCTACTGCGAACCACAATAATTTGATTCTCTTCTCAATGGCTATTGCAAACCACATGATATATTTGAATGTCCAATGTGCAATTTTCACGTAATGTATAGGTACTTATACTAGAAAAATCCGTATTAGATAAATATTTCACTCGAACACTAGAAAAATATGTTTTTGTTCTAACAAATGCTAGTTGGTAACGTTTTGAATCTATTAAAAATGTTTAATGATTTGTCTTTATATAAATCAAGTAGTAAAAGGAAAATATTACAGCATTTTACAGACAAATGAATCGCCTGGACACGTCATTAAACTCCGAATACGGCTGTGGTTTTAAAACGGCTTTCCGAAATATCCTTTGATGATGAACATGAAAAAAAAATTACAATTTGATAATAGTCTATATTTATTTCATGATGTAGTTAGTTTAATAAGTTTATCTCATGGCTTTTGAAAAATTTTAAACAAGAAAAGGTTTTACTGGAATTGGTGGAAACTTGTATTCAAACTATATATATATAAAAATTGTATTGTTGAAAAATAAGTCATCTGTCAATAGAAAAATATTCGAAATCAATTTCAAATATAGAAATCACATCAGACATTTCTTAAACAAATAGGAGTATAATGACGAAAACATACATAGCTAAGGTCTAGTTTATTCAAATAAGTGGCTAACTATCAACAAGTTTTGTATAAATTTTTTTATCTAGTTTTCCCAGTATTTTGATATATTAATATATATATATATATATATATATATATATATATATATATATATATATATATATTTTAGTATGTAGTTGATTATCATAGTAATCTAACAATAAGATAAAAATAAGTGCATAAATAATAAATAATAAATATATTATTTTTGCACTCATTTTTATCTTATTATTAGATTACTATGACAACCAAATACATACTAAAAATAAATTATATTATAATTTACAGCTATGCACAAATTTTGTATTTTTGTTACTTTGAGGGTCTTCCACCTCATAAATTGATGATGAAATTTGGTTTAAAATACGAAATGGTCCTTTTCTAACTTGATATAATTTATTTCGAATTAATTTATTGCTGTTTGATATAAAAACTAAATCACCTTTCTGAAACTCAAATTCATTTTTATGTTTATCTACTCTTTTTTTATTCCTTTCAAAGCTCAGACGCGAGTTTTCTAATGCTTCTTTGCGATAGTTATTTTCAATGCAGAAGTTGCCATCTTCATCAAGGTACTTCTTTTTTAGTTCTGGTTTAAAGGGAATAGCGATCTTCCTAAAACCTCCTATTTTAGCTATTGAATTTCGACTGTTTGTAATAGTTTTTGCATTATTTACATCTTCGTGTAAATTTAAATCTCGAAATTCTTCAGGAATTTTAAACCAAATATTTTTGTCTTCTGATAGCGACATTAATTCATATTTGAATCTCCTCTTTTTACTATGTGAACATATAATTTTGACATATTGAAAAATTTTTCTTCAGTTATTCAATTTGTAATGAATTAATTATCGATGCAGGAGTTAAACGATTATAAAATGTATTTTATTTAATTAAATTATAAAATTGCAAATAAATAAAATTCATTTTATAATCGTTTAACTCCCACATCGATAATTAATTCATTACAAATATATATAGATTTTCAAAAATAGACTATCAAAGATTCTATAAGGCTCAAGTTTCAAAACTATCAAACCACATACTTACTCAATTTTTAACCTGATTATCAAAAAAGTCAATATTTGAACTTTTGATGCACTTTGGCTAAACTACAAAATCAAATTTGGTAACACATAGGTTTATAAAAATAGTTTTGATGAAAACATTTCGAAAATGATTTATTTCAATTTTAATGTCCAGTCAATAGTTATAGGTACGTATTACACCAAAAGTTTATAAAAATTCATCGGACCATTCACTTAGACATTGATGACATTCTGCTGATTGTTTTGAATTGGCTGCACATATATCCTTCATCCACTTTTGGAAAAGCTCCTGATTTTTTTCCAATATCAAAAATTTTCCTAGTATACCGTAAGCCTTTGAAAATAAATATTAATTTAGTAAAAAAAGATAATAAGATTAAATATATTACCTTAGTGAAACCTGCATCTACCAACCTTTTGCCTAATACTTCACCAACGCCCGCTAAATCGGTGACTGGTTTATTTCCCATTGGTTCACAAACAAAAATTTTGTGTTTTTTAGATGTTGTAGTCGACATGATGTTTATATTTTTAGTCAAATCATAGACAAAATAGCAGTTGATTTTAGTTAAGTTCCGCATTTGAATTAATTTTTTGACTTTACAAAATTTCACTATTACGTTCAAGTGTGATTGTCTTTTTAATATTGATGGTAGATAATCGTTTTATTAATTATATGCAAAGTGTGACAACAAAAAAAAATTTTTTTTTGGTGGGGAGAAAACTTATTATCATAGCAAATTGGTATGAAAAACGCTTTGCTCTAAAGAAGAGTTGAGGACTATAACTAAGCCATTTTTGATCATTTGTTAATCTCACAAGAAGGAAATTCTTTATGAAATTTATATACCAATTACTGAGAGATAAATTAACGGTGAATTGTGAACTGGGAATTTTAAAGGGAAATTGAAGCACTACCATTTTTTTCAAGCACTATTACAACTTTTGGCGCTTTTAAGATTTTGGGTGTTTCATCTGGCAATTCTTGAAATATAATGAGAAAATTAAGCACGTTTTTATTTAACGCCAAACGTTCCCATTTGGTGCGCTTTTATTTTGTACCAATAGTTCACATTCGTTCGTATATCTATTTATGATCGAACTTGTTTGAATGATACAGATTTTGATCAACGATCGATATAACAAGTTTTGAAGATTAATTAAAGGAAATTTTCTTATAACATTAAAACTGATGTGAAACTATAAATGAACAATTCACACAATCACACAAATCACATTTGTCAATAATTGTTAAATGAAGAGGATAATGCTGTAGCTAAGGGTAGTTCAGTATCGTAACTTAAACTACAGAACTGAACTCAAAAAAATAAAGCTAAGAAATACCTTACAATATTAGGTAAAGAGTATTTGGCTGGTTGCACAGAGAAAAAAAATTGGGAAAGAATAAAATAATGTCTTATTCTCTATTCGTAAAATTAAAATAATATCAACTTAGAGTTGAATTATAACAAATCTTAATAGCAGAAAGTGGAATAAATAAAGAAAACCAAAATAAAAAATGCAGCATATTTGGTTTGTTGTCTTGGATATGAACTTCTATATTTCTAAGCTTTTAGTTTTACCTTTAAAACTAAGAATTTTAAGCCATAAAACGAACGTAAAAGTATATATTTTTTATATACATACATTATTCATACTTTTTCCACCTACCTACGTTCTCATTAATCCCGATTTATAAGGGTTTTATTGAAGTGTGATTTAAGCAAATGTTAAAAACTGTAACAGTGTACCATGTCTTCTTTTTTATTATTGTGAATACATTTCTCACACACTTAATAAAAAATAAATTAATATTTTGCTACTAAATTCTTAAGAATATTTTAAGCTACACTTGCTTACAGAAACCTATAATCTCGACCAATGTTGAACACATACTTATCTGATTTTGATGTTGATTTTCAATATTTTTATGTTTGTGTAATCAAGTTAAATTCGTTTTAATTCCTGGAATAAACTATGCATATACAAGTATAGGTATAATAAATGCAAAGAGAGGATTAATACGAGGACATGTAGAAAAGTATAGGTAATTTAGTTAGGCTTTGTTTGAATTTATAGGGAATTAAAGCAGATATATAATTGCTTCAAAAATCTATTTAAAAAACTTTTTATTTTATAATATGGTTGGAGTAGGAAAGCTGAAATAACAGAAGTGTTCGTATTTCTAGTGAAAATATGTTTATTTTTTTTATTTTTTACTTATTCTATTTTTATTTTTTCTACTACTATATATATAGATAGTAAAGGAAGTACTTATTGTAATCGGGTTGAATTTTCGAATTCGGGCCTCACCGGAAATACTTGTTTTGAGGTCCCCTGAGTCCAAAAAAGTGGTTTTTAGAAACATGTGTGTGTGTGTGACAGCCATATCGCATCGAAAGCCTTATCCAAATTTCACCAAACTTGGAATTTGACCTATATATTATACCTAGTTGTGCCGCTAAGCTTTTGGTTGAAATTAGTTGACCGAAAGGTCCACTTTATTCTATGAGTTTTTAAGCTTTTTTAATTTTTTTTAAAAACGGCTCCAACGATTTGTTTTAAACTTTATACAGTTCTTAGGCTCATTGATGTCTACAACTTTTATTTGAAACTTTTTCCTAGGAAAATTCGAATAAGAACGGTTCTGGGGTTAAGGTTGGGAATTCGTATATCCTTATGTAAATAGGCTGTATGATATACAATAGTTCTGTTTATATGTATAGTTATCCAAGTACTTATAGTTCCATTAACCAATAGTGAGTTTCATAAATTAAAGTAAAAGAAAGTACTGTGACGCCTCGCAGCAGATATTTTTAAATAACTGAAAAGCTACGTTTTTCTTTCAAACCTTGTTATTTGAAAGTATATTTTTTGTAGACATAATTTATTATATTGTAATTATTTGAGTCGTTTTCTTTGAGACTGACGTAAGTTCACTTGATACTAACGTACGTACTCGACTTTGTTCGAGCTTATTTAATTAAGTAGCCACAATGACGTAATTTTTTGAATCTAATTCTCAAGTTTTTTTTATAATAGAATGATAGTTTACTATTAAAAACTTTATATACTGTGGTCATTTACAAATTGACAAAATTAAAAGTGATATTTCGAAAATGACAAAGTATACTTGAGAATAAGACGTTTAAATTCTACAATATTATGTTAATAAATTCTAATAAATTAAATTCTACTATATTATGTATATTATGTAATATTAAATTCTGGAATATTTAAAAAAAAATATTGTAATGTTTTACGAAACCACGATGCAAATGAAACTTTTTTTCGAATTTTAGCCACTTAAGTAACGGAAAATTTTTGGAAAATTATTCGATTTAGGGTATGAAAATAGAATAGAAAGAAAGAGATGTGGCACAAATTTACTGTCTGAGGTGACGCGCACCGTTGCAACTATTTTTGAATTTCCATTATTGATGTTAATACTCGAATGTTATTTTCATTATTGAATTTGTTGATTATTGTTAAATCGATCATCTGCCTGTTGTTATCTATTGTAACATCACCGTCGGATATTTTTGCACCATTCTCACTAGCTGTATCTTTGTCTATCATGATCAAGTGAACAATAACATTTAAACCAATACATTAATCAAAACACACAAATACCATTCCAAATATGATTGACAAGTAATGACAACTTATAATATAATAAAACGTTGTCATGGAGAGGAAAATAGCTCATCACATTCAGTAATAGCTCGCACAACAGGCCTGGAAAAACGACATAGTATATAGCTAACAATGTGTATATGTGCTCTGCCGAACACTTGCCGATTCTCTGCCGAGAATGTGTTACATTTAGCGACATGCTAAAGACAGGCTAAAAAATTTGAGACGATGTATAAAAAGTTTCACTTTAAAAAAATTCCTATCAATATTTCTGGAATATCTAATGCTAATAGAGCCGCTAGATTTAACCTAACTCATAGACACACAGGCAAATACAGAGCGTGAATTTAATTTAAATGAATAGATTACGATTAATAAATATGATAAAATAAAGAAAAATATTTTTTTTTTCAGTAATTTATGTTAAAGTGTTTACTCTAACGAATGAAATGTAATTCACAATCAATAATTTTCTTAAAACTAAAACATTTTCTCTCAAGGAACCGAACAATCAATAAGTAGAACTTCCTCGCTAAAGCGAACGTTTAGTGATTCAAACTATAGCTAAGTTGAAGAGTTTTTTTTTTATCAGCTCGTGAGGCCGAGTTATCGAGAGTTCACTGAATTTGAATTTCAGTAATAAGAACTGTAGATAACTATTATGCTTTTAAAATTAAAAAAACCGTAAGTATAGATGTTGCAACTGATGGCGAATTTAGCGAATCAGAGAAAGACAAACTATGTATGTATTTATATGAGTAATTTTTAACAATGCAACTTGGTCGTCACCTACACACGTTTTCAATTTTTATTAGTTTAATTAATTGTCATTCAATTGTATACTTTTTTCTTGTTTGGGTTTAATTTTTTTTATTTCCGTCAAATATTATCTAAGCCAGGAAAACCATTGCAATTCAAAATGTGTATTAACAATCCTTAATTTTTTTCCTACATCGCTTGTGTGTTGTGATGACATTTTTCCGTCCATTAAGTTCTTTTTTTGTCACTAACGTGACGTAGTTTTGCTATATAAGTAACAATAAACATTAAGATAAATAATTAAAATAAAATGTAAGGTCCTAGTTGAATAATTTTGTTTATAACGGAAAACATGCTAAAAATTGCGTCTAACCATACAATGATACAGTCCATAGTGTAACTTAGTAATTCCCAAAGTGTGGTATGCGTACTCCCAGAGTTATGGGAAGAGTTTGGTGAGAGTATTTGTTGCACTGCGCTTGATGATGAAAATGATTTTCATTATGGTATATCCATTTTTAGACAAGGGGAACTCAATGCTAACAAAAGTTAAAGAAGTGGTACACATATGTCAAAAGTTTGGGAAACACTGGTCTAAGCTATCGAAGCAATGAAAAATTCAATCAATGCAAGCGCTACTATGTATATTATGATATTGAATAACAAATATAACTGAATTATAACAAATAAAAGCAAAATTCTTTTGTATTACATTTTTTTTTGTATTTAAATTGCATTAACTACGTAAATTATTAACTAAAAGAGGAAAATTTTGGTGGGAAATATTTACATATAAAAACACATAGCAGATTAGATTCGTTGCTAAAATTAACTAAATTTTTGTCAAAATGTGGACTATTAAAAATAATCGCTCATATATTCGAAAACTTTGTAACTTGTTTGATTTTTTTTCCATATCAATCAAAAATGTAAGCATGGCCGGCTATTTAGGCAAACTAGGCGATCCCACTGAAGGCACTTTAATAAGAGTTTGTTTTCGTCTAGAGCTCCAAAAAGCCTCGAGTCGGTCCTGTATGTAAGTTGAACCAGTTTCATAATTGAATGAAAATTTGCGACATTATAAAAACTCGATAGTAAGTGTTTTTTGATGCATGCAATTTGTTAATTTGATTTTTTACGACAATATGCTAAAGTTACATCGTCAGCGATCTTAGTAGATCAATTGATAGTTGGTTCATATATACTTGATGAATTTTGATAAAAAAAAAACTTTTCTTTTTCAGCAAATTAAGCGTAATTGAAGAATATAAAAGGTCTTATACTATGACTAATAGGAATTTCATAGAAATTCGACGAGGAATTTACGTCCGAACTAAATAACAATTCATTATTTAAGAAACTGAGTTAAAGTTTTAAAACTTTACGTTCGTTAATTAGTCAACAGACTACTTCAAATATTTAGTATTTGTATCTTAGATACATACCTATTACCTATGTACTTCTAAGAGCTTAACTTTTA
The DNA here is from genome assembly GCA_958496155.1 of Sisyra nigra. Classification (NCBI taxonomy): domain Eukaryota; kingdom Metazoa; phylum Arthropoda; class Insecta; order Neuroptera; family Sisyridae; genus Sisyra; species Sisyra nigra. The sequence goes on along the minus strand of OY292313.1, from coordinate 35,679,088 downwards.
GTTAAGATTTTAATTACTTCATATTAACGTTTAACTGACTTTATAGCATTCGTTAATCATCATTTTGAATATTTAAAAACATGTAGGACGTCGCTAATGTATACTTTACTTGACTCGTTTCATTTAGGATTATACATAAAAGTATACATATTATACGAGTATGTATTATGTACACACTTAATTTATTTATTAAGACAAAAGTAAATATAAAGTAATTATATATGAAAAATAGACGCAAAATGTAAACAAGAATTTTTTAAATAATTGGAATATGTTAATTTAAAATAGAATAAATTGAAATAGATATTCCGTTTGTGTTGTATTCTGCTATTACATTTATTAAAGCTTTTGTTAAATGTACACAGGTATTTTGAACTTTACGATTTTATGTAAATATTCGTAGCTATATGAGCTCAATTGAACAAAATCACATTTTTAAAATGACTATTAGCTCAATCATCCTATATATATTTTTCAACAAATGCAGGTTTACATAATAGGTAGATATAATATGTAGGTAACCATGTAGATAACCATACATGGACGTTTTTACATTTTTACATTAAATGACACAACTATAGAAAATAGCAGTAGTTGGATTATAAAATAAAACCATTATCAAAACTATAAGAAAAATAAATACTTGTAGCTACAATAAATTTAATTCAAATTTTACTTTGACGATAAAATTTATAAAATGTTTTTCTGTTCATAAACTGTATGTACTCGTAGATTTTAAAATATGATCGTTGATATGATTACTTTTTGTCCACTGTAAGAACGTAAAAAAGTTCAATAATTTATGAAATTGTGAATATTTTTATAGGCTATTAAGCTCAAAGTTGTAAAATTCATTGTCTGAAGTTATTTTTATAGCAATATTTATAGCCATATCAGCTGTTTATTGAACTTCAAATTACAACAAATAGTATTTTTGTTTGAAAGTAAAATTATATGAATTCATAATTATAAAAAATAATTATTAAGTATAAAAATTCTATTAATTTTTTATTATTGCACACAAATCATTTTTGTGGAGAGGATTGAGGTTTTTTTTACTTAAAACCAAATTGTTACCAAAATTGAGGTTGTTATTATTCATGTTTAGAATATATAAAAAAGGTTATTGGGTAATTGGAAAGATGAAATAAGTCAATGTTAGTTCGATATACATTGTTTAAATAAAGTACCTACCTAATAACAATCGTTATTAGGTAGGTACATGCTGTTAAAATATTAGCACAAGAAATTTTAATAGAAATTTTTATAAAGAAAATTAATATACAAATTAGAGAAATTATAAAAGAAAAGCTTCATTATTTGTAGGTACTTCACATTATACGAGTATATATTTGTGACATAAAAATGTTACTCTTAATACTCAATAAAAATATTTTATAAAAAAATTAAAATAATGTTTTTGAATTTTTATGACTTTTTTACAAATTACTTTAACTATGTTCAATGTGCATGAACGTTATTTAACTTTTTAAAGGCTTGATGTGGTAAAAATGCCACCAAAAGCAAAAAGCTTTTATGGTCACTTTTTTCAGTTCCTTTTATATCTCCCTTGAATCTTGGGGTTGTACATTTTGTACCAGTGTAAATTTAAAATCATAGAAATGGGGCTTTTGCAAAATTCTCTGATGGATTGATAACTTTGAAACTCTTCCCATGTCTAGTTCCGCTGATCGGATGAAAGCATTTGGATGAATTTTAAAATATGCCAAGATATCTGTTTCGATTTCTTCGTCATCAAAGATAACCCTTTGAACATTTCTTTGTGCCGTTATTTGGCCAAATTGCAGTAAGTTTGATTCAATGCGTTTAAACTTTGAAGCATAAAGAAGAAGTGTGCAACTTGTGCATAAAGAACAAGTTTAAAATTGCTTGATTGTCGTAATAATTGTATTCCATTTTCAAAGAAAACAAAATTGAATCGAAATATAATGATATTTCGTTATTAAAGCCCCTATAGGTTGCCTATAGGTAGCTAAAGTAGCCAACTGTGGTTTGGCTATAAACTTAGAATAAAAGATTTTTTTCATTATTTGCAACAATCACGTTTGAATTTTTCTTATTTTCAATGATAACTCAAAATTTCTCACATTTAGCTATAGGTGCCACATAGCACACTTAGCCATGAATTATGAAAACGTGGGGAATTTTAAGAAGAGCCAAACATAAGGCAAATATATTTAGGTCTTGTCATTTAAGATAATTAATATTTTGCACAATTTAGCACTTGTTACTTTACGATGCACTTTGAGATACTTAGTAACAATTGTTTTTTTTTTTATAATTTCGAGTGTAACAGCCTCTTTGAGCTCTTAAACGAGCCTATGTAGAGTTTCTTACACAATTTGATGTGGGAGTTACGGCCCTTTTGCAAGACGTTCGTTTGCTGCAAAATTTCCAAAAAAAAGTAATTTTTCTCAAAAGACCTTAAGGATTAGATGAGGTCTTGTTATGAAATATACTCAGAATTATCAAAATGCCATTTAAAATAACGATTTTAGTGTCGACTTCTGGTATAATTGGAAGAGTCAAAAAACTAAAAATATATTTTAGGATGGTAGCTCCAATCCAGTTAGGTTATAATCCCAATTCTCAGATTTCTATTATTTCATGTTCTTCGGAAACTTCTAATGGACGGTCACGCTAGGACAGCCTGTACGTATAACAAACTTCTTACCGTTTGTATAGTTTTCCTAATGCTATTTGGTGTTTCCTAAAATTAAATAACAAATATATATGTTATAATACATTGAGAGCTGCCTTAAAATTATTTAGCCAGAAAAATACCTAATTAAAAAAAACCTACTTAAAATATCTAATTGAACGGTATTTAAGGTATTAATAATAATAGGTGACGCAGGTTTGGAATTTTAAAAATAGTATGAGAAATAGTTTTCGGGTATTTCATACTACGGTAAAAACTAAAACGCTTTTTGTATTGATAAGTATTATATAGATACCTAAATGCCTTATTATACCTTTATAAATGTAGACTAATTATAACTTCAGTACAATTTTAAGTAATCATAGGAACAACACCTTGTGAAAACTCTTGACTTTTCATATCTTACTTTTTGTTGGTAATACGAGTACCACTTCACTTTTTAAAAGTTTTTCTAAAATTAGGTAAAGATATTAGTCGTGCAAAACGTATTATTAATAAAATAGCATTTGCTAATCTTAAAAATATTTGCCATTTAGTTTCTTCATTCAATATGCCATTAAAATAGCATACCAAGTACTAGTTTCATTGTATTATTTTATTGTATCTCACAATTTCACCCGCGTAGAATAATAATAATACTGGTGTACATTTGCTTAGCTTAGTACTTAATGAATCAAATTAAGATTTTTCCAATTTTCTCAAAAAACTAACTTGACAAACTAGTAACAGTATAAATTGAACGATACTATTTACCTATAGCCCAAAAATAAGAAATAATGTAATTCTTGTCTGTACTACACTGTAAGTAGATATAATAAAATATGTTTCCAAATCAAAAATTTGTTACCGCTTCATTTGGTTTTGATATAGTCTGATTCTGTTGCACACATTTGATGGTGAATCTGCTGGAGAGCAAAAATACTGATGATACTAGTTCAGATTCATAAAATATACAACCACGATTTATCTGGAGAAACTCACCCGTCTAGAAACAGTCACAGATTATCTGGAACGCTATTTTGCTGTTCATATACGAAAGTGTATGGTTTGTCTATTAAATGAAACGAATGTAATATCGTGCATCGCATGTAAATTACAAGCAATGGACATTTTCTTCAACTTTCTTAAAGTTAGTCAGAAATTTTCTCAAAATAGAAGTGTGCTGGAAAAAAATAACTACAGATTTGTTCTCAACGAGAAAAAATAGGTCCGAAAACATATAACATATCGCATCTCTGGAGTTTATGGGTACTTCTTACTTTTTTGTGTGGCTGTGTAATTAATATGTAAAAAAACTGAGAAGCTATAAAACATTTTTAATTTAAGATAGAAGTTTAAATTTAAAAAACTTACAATGGGTTCAGGATTTTTTTTTGGGTTATTATAGTCGCTTTAACATCTATGGGCATATCACGACTGTGTGTTAATCTTAAATCTAAGGATTCGATGGGGATCGAACCCAGAACCACTGGCGCATATAGCTGAGAGAGCAGTTGCTCTAACCACTGCGCCAACAAGTGGGTGGTTCAGGGTTATTGTGGATAGTAAAAAATAGATTTTGTAAGATTAAAATAATATCTGAGATTCGAGTGTTAAGAGTTAAAGTTTTTTTTTATCTTAATACGTATGGTAGTATAGCTTTAAGAACTGTGTGAACAGATTTAATTATTGAAAAAGGACAATATAAAACACATTAAAACTTAGATTTTATTAGTAATTTAGTTATAGTAGTAAGCTAACTAAAAGCAAACATTTCTTTAGAATTCAAGTTGCTAAATTGATTATAAATGTACCAAGTGATATTTTGGTAAGTTTCGATGTAGTCGTGCGTAGGTGAAACAAGTTTGGGGCAAACTTCAACGAACGTTTTCTATGTTTAATACTGTCCTTATCTTTAGTTTTAAAGTCCATTATGAAGAAACTGAATGAAACTTTTGGATCTTATAACCACCCAACCTTATAACTACCTGTGAAATTCTTGTATATGATATTCTGACCAAAAACCACCCTGACCATAATAATAAAGCCTAGTTTACAATTATTATTTTCTAGAAGACTGTCTTTTGGAAAGAAATTTCTTGTATAGAGTAAATTAAATAGTTTTCCTAACACCAATATAAAGAAGCTTAGGATATTTTTGATTAATCGCGGAAAACATTTTATTTGCAATAAAAACCGAACCGGAGAAAAGTAAATTGAAAGGAAAGTTTTCGTTAAATAACATTTCAAAAACTTCAGTATCTGTAAAATTATTTGCTCTTCTTATTTGAACTTTGAGATTGTTTTACGATAAATCTATCATTTTTATTTTCGCTCGTACTATGTGTATACGTGTACCGGGAAATATTAAAGACTTTAAGTAAACGATATTTAGATGATGAATTTTTATGCTTTGAAAAGTTGATAAGTACTTATACTTAGTCTACGAAATAAAATATATATTTTTTAGAAATGGCAACTTTGTGAAGCAAAAATCTACCATTAAAAATTTTGTTTTTTAAATTGTTTTTACAAAATTAATTAGTTGCTTTAAAATTCATAAAGAGAAATGAAATGAATTTCAATTATAAACCAATGTTGAGCTTAAATTTTATCTTGTTATACAAATAATATTTCATTAGATAAAGGTTTATTTACAAGTTTATATTTCCACGAAAGTGAAACATAGGTTATTGTATAAGCCATTGAACTTTTCCTTGGAAAGGGAATCTTTTATAAAGACATTTCATTGATCAGAAAGCCTTTTTTATAGATAAAGGTATCCTTTGTAAAAAACTGTATTTCTATTATCATTATGGTTTATTTGCCAATACGAGAAATTTCGAGAGGGATAAAATCAGAATTATGCCCTTGTGTCTTTCCAATCTATGTATAAAGGACAGGGTAACCCAAAGTTGGTAAGCTAATGTTGAAGAGTGAAGACTCAACAGTTTAAATATTTGTTTGATTATGATAACAGATTTAATTTTATTCGATAGGAAAATTATCACATTTAAAAATAAAACAGAAAAATGGTAGAGTTATTTTTATTGTCAAAAAATTAAAGATTCTCTAAAAACCCGTTTTGTTCTAATAGAAGGCTTATAATATTAAGTATAGGTAAGTCTTTTGGGTAAAGGAATTAAACACCTCAAATATAATAGAAATGATTAAAATAGTTTATATAAGTATCAGTATTTTAACTTGGCTATCAATAATAGGCATAATTAGGCATTTTTGTTAATATAAGCAAAACAGAAGTTTTGGGTACTTCTATTACAATTTGATCGTCACCTCACTCCTAAATGCTTGTTTGATTTTCCTGGGATATTTATTCACATTCACCATCTGTAAATTTTTACACAAAATTAAGCATAAAGCTGTATCAGCTGTGCTTCTTTATTTTGCCCTACCCGCCTTGTCTAATGGCACATTTTATTACTTAAAGCAGTGATTCGTACTCTTTTCAAAATCACGGTCACTCTTGATCACAGGAAAAGCTGGCGGTGCACCAGCGGTGCTGCTAAGATAATGCCCTGTGTTTGGTGAGACTAGAAAGGAGTTCTGTATTATGACCTTCTAAAACCGGGTGAAACCGTTACTGAAGAGCTGTACCGACAGCAACTGTTTCGATTAAGGAAGCATTGGAGGAAAAACGGCTAGAATGAAGACCATCAGACACGCGACATTGATTTTCCAACATGACAATGGTCAACCACATGTTTCTCAACCCGTCAAAACTTTTTGGAAAATAGTGGATGAGAAGTTCTGCCTCCCCCACCATATAGCCCAGATTTGGTGCTTTCTGTTGGCGTTTCGGTCGATGCAAAATACACTGTCGGGAATTCCGTGTCATGCCATCAAAGATGGGCACAAGCAAATCAAAAATTGTTAACTTATTTTGAAAGTTTATGAAAATAGTTTCAAAAAGGCGTGTCAATGATTATATGGGAGTTACCTATACAATAATTATATCAAAATTCGACTTAATATTTTTGATATTTGTAAAAGCCAGCATGCTCAGGTATTATATCAATTGATTTTTAGTCATATAAATGTCATTATGCTAAGCAGGGTTATTTTGGGTAAACAACACAAAAAGGCACCTGGAAATATTAGTACCTACCAATATTTTTAGTAAAGCGCGTATTAAAATTAAATTATTTCAAAAGAAAAGTAAACTAACTATTGGTCTATAACTTAAAAACCGGATTTTAGTAATTTTGAACGTTTATCAAAGAAGTTCTTGTACAGTGTTATTATTCAAAGTATTTTCCATCGGAATTTATATAACTTTTCCATCTTTCTGGGAATTTGTGGATGCCATTTTAAAAAACCGCTCATGTTTTGAATTCAAGAACTAATTATTGAGCTAATTTTTGATACCTTGTACTGAACTTTATATGACTAAAAATCAATTGATGTAATACCTGAGCATGTTGGCTTTTGCAGATATCAAAAATATTAGGTCAAATTTTGATAAGTTTAATTAAATATTGCTTAATTCTTCGTCCTCAATTCTTTGTCTAAATTCGTAAGTCTTTCCCGTTTTTTTAGTTTTCATATAAGTTATTGTTTAGTTCGAAACAAAGTTCACACAAATGTGCAGTTGAAAAACTTTCACAAAATGTTCAGTGCCTCCATGTAAAAATCTAGATATTCCTACTGAATATAAACTCTAAGTCCTCCATGCTCATTTTGGAAAATTTTTTTTTAGAGTACATCCGTTTTAGACGGTCTATCCACTTTAGGCTACTCTCCCCTACAAGGTACGTAGTTAGCCTAGATAATTATTGTTGATCGCATCTTTTACAATATATAGGTAATCTCTTTGATGGGGTAGATACTTTTATATAAAAAAGGCAAAAAATTTGAATTTATTTGAACATTTTTTAGTTTTGCTCGTTATATTTTCGTGGCTTATTAGCTTTATTGTAAAACTTGGATAATGGATGTTTGATGTATTCAAAATTGAAAGACGTGGGTTAAAATACGAATAAATTTCAAATGTTCCTTGAAGATGGGACATCCATATATGCGGACTTTGTTATTCTTTTCCTAAAGTTTATTCGATTTTTCTTCCTTCTCGAATACATTGTTATACTCGCACACAAGCGTATTTAGCTTTTGGGAAATATAGCAAAAATGTATTAAGACTTGTTTTAAACGTGAGGGACGAAAGAAAATTTTTAGGGAAGGGATATACGACTTAGTTCACATGTTGAATATAGAAACGTAGGTGGCTATCAGAGCGTCACGACGCGTTGAAGTCGACGCCGTGAAACCACCACTATTCATGCCGCCGCCGTTTACTATAACCACGTTCACCGTCAATATTATCAAATCTTCCAGTCGTGGTGAAACCATCCACACAGGATCACCTCTGATTACGTAGCGACGGTTACTACATAGTTATATGTATCTCATAAACATGTATATGTTGATATATTTGTAGTCTGACAATTCGTAGACGAAAACATTTTCACATGTCACGTAAATAAAAGCTTTTCAATTTCCTTATAATATGCTTAGGTATAATTAAAATTCGTGAAAAAAAAGGAAATAACTACTCAAGTGAAAAATCATAATTTCAATATAAACCGTAAATCAAATATGAAGTATTAGAAGAAAATTTTTCTTTTGTTACAACGAGTTTCACCGTTTGATTCAAGTGCATGCATATTTCATTGTCTGGATGTAATTTTCTGGAAAATTATTCACGTACTTTATTCCTTATGCTTTAACATTTTAACATTTTAACATTTCATTTGTCTATTTATTTTGAGATTTTCTTTAAAGATAAGAATACGAAAATATTAAATTGCTTTGCTTGATCGAACTTTTTGTAAATTTCCGGTTACGCTATGTGTAAACGTGAAGATGAAAATGTGTAGACCTTGAAAACAGTGTGAAAATTTAACCGAATTTGGTGAAAAGTCAAACGAGAATTGTATTTATCTATCTGTTGTTATAAGTGTTATTGTTGTGCTCATCATTGTTGTGACTCTATGCCTTCAATTAAATGTTGGTTCTTTCTACTAACAATTTTTAAATAGACGGTATGAAATATAAACATATTTTATTTATACTACTTATCTTAAAAAAATTCCTCGCTTCTCTTAATAACTTAAAATATTTTAAAACCAGCTTATATATATTAATTAATTCCACATGTTCTGTATTGTTCTCTTTGGTCTTTGTGTTTTTATTTTTGGCGTATTTTATTCGATCACTAACTCCTAACCTTGAGTAAGTTAATGCAAAAATTATTGGTTTCCAAGGTTAAGGAAATTTTCCGTTTTTCATATTTCTGCTAAAACGCGGAAGGACAGCTATAAAACGAAGCCTTTTAATATTTACGATTTATCTAGCTAATGATTTGATTTATGTTAATCTTATTTTGCTACCAAAGATCTCTTTTATCTTTCGACTTGTCCTTGTGCAGATTTTCCTTATATTTTATTTAATGCAGTCTTAATTTACACTATTATAGATTATATTTTATTCATCACACCGTTGTAATGTGTGGTAAAAAGCAATTGTTGAATATTCATCATTTAATGAGTTTAAAAAAATTATCGCCTGGAATTAATATCGTTGTTTTTTATACAGAAAAAATGGTAATTTTTAATTTTTCAAATGTTTATTCATCCGATAATTTTGCAGAAGAGTTTTTATAGGTCTAATTATTATCGATTCTATTTGTTATATTAATTTTTAAAAATGTTTTCTGAAATTAGAACTCGTGCAATTAATTGATTATAATTGATAAAGTCAGAGGTAACAAAATAGGCAATGACGTCAAAAAATAAAATAATACATTTTTAAATGATGAGGATTTAACAAATAATTTGTTGAAACAAAAAACTATAATTACATTTTACGAAACTAAAATGTTTGTTATTTAATACTGATAGGTATGTGTAAAAAATTATAAAAAACAACTTGATTGTGGTTTTCACCACAATTGCGATTGAGTTATTTTTATTGTACCACAGCAAAGGTAATATCTTTAATTTAAATCGAATGAAAATTATCCATCCTCAAAATGTATGTCCGTCTTTATTCTTTTTAGAATCATAATCTAAATTTTTTTTAAGTAAATAAAAAAAAAATTAAAACAAAAGTATTTCATTCAATTTATAAACTATAAAGGAACTCTTATTTCGTGTTATCAGTTCACATCCTTCTTATAAGCTTTTGATCATTGCAAAGTAAATTATAGTGACAATAATCTCATGTAGAAATAGACTAGAAACAAAAAAATGAATTGTATCTATTTTTATATAATTCTAGTGAAAACATAGATGATATTTTGAAATAATAAGAATTGTAAATTTAAAAAAAAATTGTTAGTATGCCACACAGTTGTTAAAAATGATCTAAAATACAGAAAAAAAAATAAATTGCTTAAACCAAAGAAATTAAGCTATCAAATTTAAAAGCAATTATCTGACTATTTTAACACAAATTCAGAGGGTTTTCGTTCCTTTTATATTGTAATTTTTGCCCGGAAAATTTTCTTACTCCTCTTCCCGAAAAATTTTTATTTTAAGAGAGAGTGCATCAAAAACATAAACTATTAATACAAGGAATGAAGGAATCGGCCCATTTGGGATTTCTACTTAATTTTAGTAAGTCAGGACAATTTGTATCTCTTTTATATTCCAATAAGTGCAGAAATTTTTGACTTGTAATAGTTAAAGACAATGTTTACTATCCTATTTCAAAATTAAGTTCAATAGTTAAAATTGTTTCTTAAACACATTACTTTGTTACAATGGTTTTTTTACATCCATAATAAAAACCATAATGCTTCTGCTTTTGTATAAAATTTGTTTTAATGAGAAGCGTTTTCTCGATAAATTTTACTTTCATCTTGCATTTGTAACAAGAACTGGTATGAGATACTTGTTCAGGATGTCTACAGTCTGTACTCTTTTCAATCGTACATTTAACGTTATTCTTCCACACACTTGACAACTTTCGGTCCTTACATCACAATATCACAATTTTTATTTTGCAAGGGTATCTTATCGTAAAATAAGGCTAGAAATTGAAGGTTTCACGTCACTTAAAAGCAAAGTTTTTCACATTGCAAGTATTTTTTTTTTCAGAAAAATAAAAAAATAGTTTTTAAATATTTTAAATATTTATATTATTTTTAAGATGGAGCTTCAATTGTACGTTTATTTAAGTTACTCGTACTATTACTTTTATGTATTTATATTTTTAAGTCTTTTTGGAGGTCTATAATTTTGTATTTTATTCTTCTATATAACTACCGAAATGCTATATACAGAACAAGGGCGCATATAGCTTAGTAGCTGAGTGCTTACAATTTAAAAAAAATATTTAACAATTTGTATTTCTATAAAATGATTATAAAAATAGTTTTGAATAGGTCAAGTTATATGAACCAGAAAGAAACATCTAACATTGAGCATGGTTTGCTCCTTTGAGAGTAATCGATTGTATAAAACTAGAGATTTTATGTCAACTAAATAGAAAAAAGATGAGAAAAAATTATTTTAATAATATTTTATTTGTTTGTTACGTTTGTGTTCCGAGGTTTTCGAGTCCTGAAAGCTTTTTTAAATATTGATAGATGTATTATCTTGCGATAAGTCCCAACTTTTAAGGAACATGTTACATGTTGATATTTTAAAAATTATTTTTATGGTAGTGTAACAATTATATTTACCTCCTACATACAAGATTATTCTGAATTCTGAGCAATATAAATAATTACTTTTTAAGTTAAACGAAAGTTTCATCTCCATTATTCTAACGTAGGTGTATTTTCATTTGTGCCAAAGGATAAAGCAAGGAACCCCTCAGAAAACATTTAAACAACAATAATAGAAGTTATAATTGTTTAATGTATTAGGGACAAACCTCTACAAAATTGATTAATTAGGAATATTCATTTAAGAGAACTACATACAAACGGTATACATATACAATATATTTTAGGTTGATAAAGTTTACTGGCATCCTTAAAGGCATCCTGTAGACCAAATTTTTCAAGTTATATTATATTTTGTTAGTTTTTATTTTTTTCTGAAATGTTAATATTTGTCTAATATAGGTAGACTATATATAGGTATAGATCATATATATATATATAGATATAGGTAGATTATATGAAACAATGAAAAAAGTATTAATGAATCCTTTTTTTTTGGATTGTAAAGAGGATATAGTTAAAACAACTAAAACAGCGCTTATTTATAAATATTATCGGACGTGAAATTCTTTTTAAGCCACATAAAATCAATAGAAACAAGTTCCATTCGATTTATTTAACAAGCAATGTATTAAATAGATTGAAAAACGAGAAAGATTTATTGGATAGAGATTTTGGATTCGATTTCAATTACTCCCTGCGGATGTTTTTTTAAGGCTATTACATGTTTGTGTATAGAGAAAAATGTTTTAATTTACCAAATATCCCAACGATTTAAGGCAAATATTTAATTTTTTCATTTGAATAATCAAGTTTGGTAATTGCTTTCATTTATTAATAAAAAAACATGAAAATTACTTAGATTTATAGCTTCTGGTGATTACCCGGAAAAGAAATTTCGAATTTTCTATACAGAACGTGTTGATTGTGCATGAGATTTAAAATATTTCCTAAATTTTGGTCATGTCGAGCCCTTTTACATTCATTATCTATTTATATATTAATATAACTTTTACAAATTTTTTAAAATCAACAACAATTTGTGTAATTTTTTCAGTTTCTATTTTTATAAAACCAAGCCTTGATCAAATTTTTATATAAAAAACTCGTTTAAGCATCTTTTTATATTGGTCTTCTTAGTATTATATTTAGAATAAAATTATACAACCTAAATACTACATATTGAAAATGTTTTTAAGATGCTCTCGATTTGCATGAAAGTAATTACAAATGTATTGTATAATAGCGTTGGCATTAATTTAAATTTTTAACAAAGAAAATCAAGTTTTTATTCATTTTTATCGTTCCTGTTTCAAAATGAAAATTTGGACAAAATAATTACAAATAAGAGACAAACCTTTCGTGCAAATATTTGAAACCATTTACCATTTAACTAATTTACGTTGAGAGTTTTATGTGAAAATTTATGAATTTTTAATAAAGTCAATATTATTCAATTAATTTGAGGAAGAGAGAGTGCATTTAATACATAAATTGGTAACGCTTGAAGGAATCGACCTATTTGGGATATTCACTTAATTTTTTGATGATAAAAATTTAATTTAATTTATTTATTTGATGAGATGTTTTAATATTTCCATTTACAAATATTTAAAATTTAATAATTTCATTTCCTTTCTTGTTCAAATTTCAACATGCAACGCAGATTATACATAGCTAATAAACACCATGTATAAATGTTTTGAAAATTCTAATGAAAATAAGGAAAAGTTTTTTAAGTAACAGTATAAGAATTTATTTATAACTATCTATACTTCAAATTTTACTTTCTATAATGAAAGTTCTTATCTAGTTTAATATGAATAAAAGAAATTAGTAAAAAATGAAATTATTATCATAAATAAAACTATTTGAATTGAACTAATCACACCTATAAGGTTATTTAAAGACAACCACTAAACTAAATCTAGGGGTCAATGGATCAATTAATAAATTCACAATATTACTCAATTTATTTGATTATGTATTCAACTAAACTAAATTTACGTTGTAAATTTTGGTGTTTTCAATTTAAAAATTTGTAAACAATAATTTACAAATTTTAATAAACGCGTTTCATAAATTCTTTATGAATTTCATAATTGACAGGATATTATTACAAAATGATGTGCTCAGATACCAAAAGAAATTGGCAAAGAGGAGTGGAAAAAAAATCATGTTTTAATCAAATCATCATTCTAATTCTTCTAGCCGGAAATAATGTGTAATTTAATTTAGGTCTATGGTGTTTCAAAATTCCATTGTATTTGTTCATATGTATGAAAAGTGTTTTATTAAAACTGGGAGTCGAAACTACGAAGATATACATTGGATTGTATTGGTCATTGTTTATTTGATATATTCATCGATGAAATTTTATGTGAACTATTTTTATGGTTGTACGATCTGAAATGATCTATGATACTATAAACGCATTTTATATGCAACCAAAGAATCATATTTTGCTGTTTTTAGTTGCCTGGAAAAATTTTCACAGAAAAGGAATTTTCAAGTTTATATTGTAGTCGATATGCACACAATAGGTTTTTAAGCTTAAAACCCAAAACATCATTATTGATAAAAAGAAGGTTTTTAAGGTGAAATCACTCAAACATCTAAATACTAAATTTTTATATCCTGCTTCTAGAATTTTCACTTCCCTTACGAGTATTAAACACTTAGGTATAACAATATGAATATCCTTATCTATATTTATTATTATCAACATGAATAATATTTTGAACTTGACTTGACGAGGGTTTTCTCAATTGATAATAATAACTCTAGGCTAGTATCAATTAAGCAATAAATGAAGCGATTTAAATATTAATTTTGAAGAGAAATAATATACCAAAGTAAAATCTAAAACATATTTTGGACGTATATAATTAAGTGGTTTCCTGAGGCAAGTGACTGATTTAAAAAAAAAGACAATGCTCATATAATTAAATTTGCATCTATTATTCAAATACAATAATAATACTGGCTAAAACACCAATAAGCGATAGTCAGGTGGAAATTTATTGAAAATAGATAGTTACCGATGGTTACCGTTAAAGACAGTGTTGTTATTGAATATAGAATTAAATCTTTACTACCAATGCCGGAGTTACAATTTTTTGAACCGGAGTCAAAATTTGATATACCTATAAGCTCCCATTAAACGGTTATGAAATTTTGTATAAGTTGCAATTTATAATGTAAAGATGCCCTTTGAATTGTTACTATTTTTGATCCCGATATAGTTCAATTATTATTTTATATATGAGTGATTAACGGATCGTTTTTATCAGTTCGAAATATTAGATGTTTTTTTATAGACGTAAAAATATATAAATGGTATATTTTATATAATTACTTATATGATTGTCAATTGTATCAAATGATAACTTAGAAATAAAGTCAATTTATTACTTATTTGTGTTTTATTTTAACAATTTCTTAAACATCTAATATCCGCAATCGAAACTATCCAAAACTAACGGATAATCTGAAATCTTTAGTACCCGTAATGGTATCCAAAACCGGCATAATATTATTTTTACTTTCGTATCCGTATGCAGATCCACAATTTCATATCCATGACATCCCTGTTACAAGAATGTGTTAGTTCTCTTAACTCATGACTGATAATTGATACTACTTTTTGACGGTATTAATGAAAACTATTTCAAAACTAATCCTATATTAACTCTCTACGTTATTGTCTAGCTTGTAGGTGTATGTTAAAGGTAAGGAAGATCCAAGTGCAATACTCTAAAACGGAAATTAAATGTTTAAAAAATAATTAAAACAATTTTAGCCGAAAACGTCTTATGCATCCTCTATCTCCAATTTCCGACTTCCTTATGACTTATGTTATGCCCTATTTAGTGTATTTAGTGAAGATGTAGATAAAAATTGCTGGAAATTTTCTATTCCTTAAGATCACAAGTGAATGAATTTAACATTAAACATAATGTGAAAAATATTGGACATATTTGATTTTCTATTCCTAAAATGATTTTTTTAAGATTTTTGGTGAAGTTTTGCAATGTTAAAGTATTTTTATTTTCTTATTTATTGACGTCTTGCTTTTGAAATCTCACGATGACTACTAACGATGCCAACTTATAAATCTCGACCCGCTCGCCAGTAGTCAGTGGTCCTAGTGTCAAATTCTAATGCAAGCTCAGGATTTTTATCTTGCGTTTTCAGATAAGCAAATCGGTAATGGTCGTAATGGCGTAAATGTATTTAGCTATGGTTTTTTGCTGTAAAAATATCGATATTTCGTTTGTTATAATATAAGTAGATCTTGCTTTAAGCCTCAACCAATGCTTCAATTGCTAAATAAAATATTATTATTGCGTAACTTTTAAAGATGCTCACTACCAAAGATAATAACAGCTAGATAGCACTAGATACTATTTTCATAATAAAACAAGCCTTTTAAAGTATAAAAAAATATTTATTTTAAAACATCACGTTGTGCTTTTGAAATAAAACAATTCTTAATCTACGACACACTTGTTAACTTAGCAGATAAGCAGCTTATAGATGTGGTCGCTTTAATAGATTTTACGTTGAGGTTTTATTATCTGAATCATTCGATTACCATTGGTGACAACTGTAGAAACAGGATTACTGACGCTCTAACCATCTTAAGTCATATCAAGGTTTTAATGTGAAGTTTGCTTGAACATGAATTGAGTTAAAAATCCTTACCAATAGTGCGATTGTGCATGGAAATTAGGAACGTAGTTGACTGTTAGTGGTTTTGCTACAAGCACTGAATTTACAATTGGTCTGTTGTTTTTTAATATAAACAAATGACCAAAAAAAAAAACTGATTATTAAATTATAAGATATATCGCAATAGCCATAGAATAAAGGTAAACCTCAAAAGCCGTTTTGAATAAAAAACTTCTAATATTTTCCTTTTATTTATAACACCCGCTCTTTTACGGACCAAAATAATAGAGGTCGAGTTAGAAGAGCCAATTAAGGTAGAGTAAAACTATCGTCTCCCTGTAAGATTTAGTCTATCCACAGTTAATTTCCTGTTCTAAATTAAAAACCTTAAGTTTTGAGTTGTATAATCCTTATCCTACGAGGAATGTGAACTGTACTTATGTATGATAAGTATTTCCAAAAATTTTTTTTTCTCATGTCCAAAAATTGATAGTACCTACATATAAGAACAATAATTTTGGCGCCAAATTTATTTTCCATTTAAATAATACAAGAAAATGTATTTTTTCATTTTGAATTTTTATTACTTTGGAACAGTTCATCGTAACAATAATCTGAAAAAAGAGATTTAAAGTAAATTCCACGCTCTACAAAAATATCCTAAGAAAACAAACTTGGAAAGTATTAAACATTTTTAATTTGTGGAATTTTTGAACTCCGATATCTGATATTGAACTTTGAAACGTTTGATCTAAAGCACTTTGTTCTAAGGACTTTTTTTGTAGAGCGTAAAATTTCCTACAATTCCTTTTTCTCAGATTGTTGATACGGTGAACTGTTCCAATTAAATTAAAATTCCAATTAAAATTCAAAAATAAAAAATATTCTGTTTTATTTATTACGAAGGTACGATGGAAATATACCTATAAATATTCTGCAAATATAGATATAGTATATAGTATATAGTAATATAAATATTACTTACTTTCCTATTATCCTACCGTGCTATAAAGTATTCGTTACATTGTAGTAAAATTAGAAAATCTGAATATAAATTGATTCATTTGACTGAAAAAGAATCATGTGAACATTCACGTATAGCTTATTCGAATCAAATTACGACAGTATAACTAAAACTTAGAAATTCCCATCAGTTTGTCAATGTAATCAACGAATATAAGATACATAACTGAATGATGCTATTTTCAGGCGATATAAGTCATCCTGCCTTTGAAACTATGCAGCAATTTCAAGAATTTAATAATTGTGTTTCCTCACAGCAAAATAAGGGTAATTAGCCATCCCAATATCTTGTCCTATGTTCTGACACCCTTTAACTTTCCTTTGTTGGGTTTACATAAGAATAGAATGTTTACCAATAAACTCCAAATTTATGATTGATAACCCAAAATCTGTATCAATACGTGTTTTGTTAAATCAGGAAGATATTATTAAATAGAAGTATTTTTTATTTTATCTTAATAATAATTTAATAATTTTGTTGTCTCTCCTTTAAAGTAAATTGGGTTATCATTATAACCACTAAATGGATTAGGATTTTGATAAAGCTTATGAAGTTAAAAAAAAAAACAAGAATAATAGGTATTCCATTTATGTTTGGTTGTATTGGACAATGAAGATAAAATATAATGAAATTATAAAACTGTATGTACATTATGCACCTTGGTACATATTATGTAGATATATATATTTATATATATGTATATATATGTTTTAATACAACTGAATTACGTAAATTTAACGTAATTAAAATTTAATTTCAGTTTTCATAATTTGAGTACGCATTAATGAAAAGAGTTTATTTTACAGATATGAAAGCATCAACTCGTTTTTATTCAATGTTTTTATAGAGATTGGAATGAATAATTGGATTTATAAATTGAAAGTTTAAAAAAAATAAACTTTCAAAATCACCATTTTCCACGAACCTATATGATATTTTTGTCAAACATGTTTTATTATAATTTATTTATTTTAACCTGGAAAATGATATGCTAAAGGGGTGCTTTTGAAATATTTAATATGAACGTAGAGAGTAGAATGTAGCTGTACAAGGAGGTATATTTAATAATTTACAATTAGTGTAACCGTAGGCGAAACGTACGATAGCTGCCTACCTCAGTTTGGTTAACTTACATTTTTAAAACATACTGTCATAAGAATGAATTTTCAAATTTCACTCCACATCCATCAGTAGGTATGTGTTTTCTGATGCGGATGATATTTGATAGAATTATTTAAATTTTTTAGACTTTGATGTCGATTAGAGTAAATTTTATTTAAAATTTTCTCTTGGGTATTTGATTTTGTTTTTTAACATTATATAATTAAAGAACGCGATGACGCAGCGGTTAAGTCAGATGATCTTTGCTCTATGCGTCAGATTTATGATCTATAAAAATTTTCTGTTTTTAAGACAGTCGTGAAATGACCATAAATGTTAAAGCGACTTAAAAAAAAAACAAACAAAAAAGAAAACTGAATATTTTACACACATGGCCATTATTTTATGATTCGTACAATAATACGAGTAGGTATTAAGTATGTTTAAACGTGTATAAAATTTAGACATTTTTTTATAAATATTGGCCGAAAAAAATTAGTAAAGGTTGAGGGACGCCCAAACGGTTTTTTCAAAATGAGTTTCTACATTTCTTAAAACGTAAAAAAAATAATTTTCTGGGTAAGGGGTAAATTTATTTTCCAACCGTTTACCTAGATATGAGTATATCATGTAATTGTATATTAACGTACATATAAGATTAGGTTTGCCCAGTTTTAAGTAGGATTATCAAATAGATAATTTTTTTTTTCATAAATCGAATAAGGATTCTTACAAATGAAATTCATTGTTATCGTTACTGTCTATCAATAAGAAAATATTTTGCTAATTATTGAAATTCACAGAAGAACTAATTAGGTACTTAATAAGCAATTAAGATTCAATTGAATTGAAACAATCAAGTAATTAATAAAATTGATCATTGATCGATTGAAACGAAATTGAACTAATTCTGCTTTTTGGTCAATTTTTTCTCAGTATACAAACATAATCCGGAATCTTTGAGGGTTGAGGATGATTCGGAACTGAGATAATTTTTTTTTTAATTTATATTTTAATATGCGTTCTTATGGAAAAATGGGAATATCCGACAGAAAAAACTTTACCGCGAAAAAATAAATTTACCGAAATCGACGAAACCATGTAAGTACGAAAGTGACAAAATCATTAAAGAATATGATAACAGTTTTGTTTGGCCTGAGGATATCGCGGTCTATGTTTAATTAATAAAATATTCTTCAAATACTATAAAACTAACACCCGACAAGAGAAAAAGAAGTAGAAAACGAGCGGGAGAGAGAAGGCACGAACTCTGATCTAATAACAATAAACATAAGCGACGTCGAAAGTAATATTTGTATGAGCGTATACATCAACAGCTTAAGAGGGAACAACCTTAGACTTGGTTAATTAGACAGTAAAAAAGTGATCATGGTAATAGATCTGTTTCAAAATCTTTGAAAAATTTCAAATAATCAGGGAGATTAATTAGAGTGGAGATAATTTATACCATTAACACTTCATACATGGTTCATTGTCAAATGGTGATTGATTTTATATCGAAAGTTTGATAATTTTTAACGAAAAGTAATTTTTAAGAAGCTTCTTGATTGTTTCAACATCATTCATTGAAATGTATAATCAACAAGCATTTTTCAACATTTTTATTGAAATAAAATTAATAATTGAAATATTGAAACAATCATCGTTTCAATTAAATTGAATAATCTAAAGGAGCTTTTAAATCAATATTTGTCTATGTATTTTGATCTACTATCTTCGCTTATCCTTATCAATTATATTCATAACATTTTAATTACTTTTATAAGGGATTCGTTGCTTTTAAAATAGTTTCATAGTTTTTCTTTGAGTGTACCTACTAACTAAAATGTTCAAAACTTTCAAATTCTAACAATAAACTTGGAAAAATAGAATTTAATCATACGTGAGTATACATATATAACCACAATATGTATACAACTTCTCTCTAATAGGTATCACGCATTGCATTTTACTGGGTTCTTATAATTGAGTTAGGGAATAATTAAAATAAACATATAATGGACTGAAATAGTTTAATCACTTTTAATAGCCATGAAAAAAATATTGCAATCATGTTTTAAACTGTGAATATAATTTTAAACTTTCCTCATTCATAATTGAATAGATGTTATATGACATTAATTAAGCATTTAGGTATAGTATAGATGCATATTCCTTTATGCATGCACGAGTATAGTTGTAATACATGAATATTATTTCAGGTAGAGAACATTCATTAAATTGAAATATGTTAGAAACACAAAATTGATATTTTAGCCGAACGAGTAACAATTTTATAATAGAATAAATTATTTAAAGTGTACAAGCTTTGCGGTGATAAGTGAAATTGGAGAATACTTAATCAAAATGTGTGTAGGTGAACAATGTTATTTTGTATAAAATTTTCCGTAGGTAATATGTAGGATTTTAATGTGATTTAATTTTAATACTTAACTTAATTTACTTCATCAATTTTTCAGTGTGAACTTTTCAACTATATTTATAGAAGAGCAAATCATCAACTTGTCAATTCTACAACTTTGTTGTAACGAGCGAAAATTTCATATATACTGATAACGAACATTAATGTTTTATAAGTTAATATTTGGTGAGCTTTAACGTTATTTGTCACTTTTGTAGACTCTTTAAATATTGACGTGAGTTGAGACGAGTTCAAAATATATATAGCTGAAATTTACTAGGAAGGCTCAGTTTCAATTTGTGTTCATTAAGTTCTGTCGATCAACATTTAACCAATGATGCGTCTATCGAGAAAATATATAATTTAATCAACAAAATGAAATTGAATCATTAACGAGATGGAAGAGAGTAAATTAAAACAACGATTTTATTAGCTACGAACCGAACCGATATAAACCTATCTAACCAATCAAATAGACGCGCTAATGAGATTTATTTCTCTATACAAATTTTTTCGGCATTCAAAAAAATACAAGACTTACAAAGAAACTTGTCGCAAGCATTCAAATTTGTTTAGAAGTAAAATTTTCATTTGCTTAAAAGTTCTATGAAAAAATTTACCTCAGATAATATATTAAATATTTTATTAGTGAAAGTAATCAAAACTTTTCTATATTACAGGACTTTAACTTGGAGTAAATAGTTAACACTAACTTTTCTAAGGAAACAACTAAATAAATATTTATTTAAAAGTTTTCTAATTTTCAAAGGAAAAATCCTTTATTTTAGAGACATATCGTTACTGATTGTGTTTAAAAAACCGCATAGGAAAATCTGTTTTCTTTGTTATTTTTAAATTATAGAAAATCAAAAAATATTTTAGGTAATTGATTTTAAAATACCGTTGTAATATGGAATTAGATTACACATTTTATAACTTGAACACTTTGTGGGTAAAGCTATTGAATACTAATGCAGTTGTAATTGGATTGTTCATCTTCAAGTTAATAGAATCAAGGTTAATTCGACTTCCTCCAATATGCATAATGCATATATTATTTGGCCTACATCAAGGCAAGTAGAGAACAGTCAAATATAAAGTACTTAATTAAATTTGTAATGTATCCGTAGAATGTATTTGAAAGATATTTAACGATCATTATTAAATTTCTTGATCTGAAAGTATAAGACATTTATTAAAAATTATTTTAAAAACTAAAACCTACTAGGGGAACAATTATTCTCTAAAAAGTACGAGAGAAGAAAATATTCGTAGGCAACTTATAATTTTCAATTTTAACCCCCAACGCAAATAGATGGGTGTTATTAGTTTGATTTATGTATGTGTCTGTTTGTCTTTAATCTCGTACCTCTCAAACGAATAAATCAATTTTGTCGTGATTTTTTCTGTTTGAAAGCTAGGTGATCGATATACTTCTTAGCTATAATTACTTTAAAAATATATTTGAAAACATTTTAATACATGCATATAGTAAGGTTGAGAGGATAGCTACGTTGCAAGGTTTGATTTGTTACTAAGACCCGTATTTATATGTGATAAAAATTGTAAAATATACAAAAACGAAAACTTTTACAAACGATTAATTTTAATGCTTAAATGTTTTGAAAACAAGAAATAGCTACTGTGCTAATTATAAAGTCTTATTTAAAAAATAGAACCATTTAAATTCGCTCAATTTATAATTGTTTCAAATGTTTGAGTTAGAAGTGGTAATGTAATTATTCATCTCATTTCGAATAGATTGGAAAAAAGTATTCCACTTTCATGAGAATGTTAAGAGCAATTGTTGAGCTACCTACTTTAAATAGTTGATTGCCAAACTTGCACTAAATTCTCAGAATTAATTGAAATCAAAGCATCGACTTAATTTGAAATTTGCCATGTATTCTATGGTAACACTAGGGTGCGTTCCAGTAAGGGTTCACAACGCTTGAAATGTTCTTTTACCCATTACTTTAACATTGTCGAAAAAAAAATTTAGGTGTTGTGAGTCTTTATTGGAACGCAACCCTAGTAAACAATTCCGATTACTATATTGTTAATAGTATTTATTATAGAATCTAGATACAAGTTTTCATGCTAAAATATACAGAAATATATGAATGAATGGATGCAATTTATGGAACTATGTATTATTTGTAGAATATGTAAAAATATGTAGTAAAAAAAATAGAATCAGATTGTTTAGAATGTTTACTTTCCTTTACATCTATATCATTGGAAATACATGGTTTGAGGTCCGCTGCATCCAAAAAAGTGGTTTTTAGAAACATATGTATGGCTCTGTGTGTAGCTTTGTGTGACAGCCATAACCTTTATCCGAATTTCACCAAACTTGGAATCTTACCTTATTATGTCTAGTTGTGTCGCGAAGCTTTTGGTTAAAATCGGTAACCCGGAAGCTCCGATTTATTCTAAGAGCCTTGAGCCATTTTTATTTTTCTTGAAAACGGCAACAACGATTTTCTTTAAACTTTCTACAGTTCTTATCCTCATTGATGCCTACAACTTTTATTTGTAATTTTTTCTTGGGAAAATTCAAATAAGCAGGGGTCTGGAGTTAAAGAGGGAGTTTGTATATTAAATGCATTAAGCTCTGTTTATATATTGATATTAGAATATTGTTCAATTTAATAATGTTTGTTAAAAGTTAAATTAAATTTGTTTAATAACTTTTTTAACCAATCGTGGGTTTTATTTATGTTATTTTTACCAACAGCGAGTTTTATAAAAAAAAAATCAGTAAAAAAAAGTATGGTGACGCCTCGTAGCAGATACTATATATTTTATATTTAGTTTTAAGATTTCATATTTGATTTATTTTAGAAATTTTGAAACAATGAAGCCAACTTTTGAACGTTTTTAGTTTCAAAGTAACACGTTAGACAAGAGATTAACAAAAAAAATTACCTAGTCGATAACGTTTTGTAAATTTAAATACCTGATTTAAAATAAAATCATTGGAAAAAACGTTTTTAAAAAATGCTTCTTTTCAAATGCAGTTTTTACTTTAGTGCATTTGGAAAGACGTACTTTTGTTAAAAGGTTTTTTTAAATATATTTAACGTTATCATTAATTTAAGTGAAATAAACGTAACAGTTTTTAAAAATTTGAGTTTTTATTGTTTGTTTTATATAAATTGAAATGATTAAATTAAATCTAGAGATGCTCTTTATAGTTTCAAAAACTTTATTTTCAACATTCTTTATCGAAATTTAGTTCATGTAGTTTTTGAGAACGAATTTTGAGAAAAATTGTATTACAGGAAGGGGTTCAAAAATTGGGTAATATATTAGCGATATATCATAGGAAGCAAGTGAAAAGAAGCACTGTAAAATAGTTTGCAAGATCTCGTAATGGATATGTTAAATAAATATTCTAATAGACATCAATTGAAAAGCTTGTACAAGGGAACTTTTATTTCTTTCAAAAGTAAAAACTATTTTTTATCCAATTGTAAGATGCAATATTCCCAACGGTTTTACTATGATATAAACTCGAAAGTAGTATTTCAATGTTAATTCTGTGTTGCATGAATAATAGAATTATCTAAGAACGAGTAGATTGCGTTGTTCAACTAAACGTCTCGGTTTTCTTATCGTTTTAATTAAATGAACTCACGACACCGTTAAATCGTTAATGAATGTTGTCATCGAGAGTAAAGGTAGTTCACTCACTTTTATTTGGAAGCATAATAATTTTGTTTTGAATGATATTTGGAGTGATAACTAAGACGTTCATCATTATATAATCGTTCACAAACGTTTCAATGACAAAAGCGGACGTTTTATAAAAATAAACAGAGTATAAAATATAAGTTTTAATGAGAACAAATAAATATTGTCTTCTTCAACGTTAATTATGTTGATTTGTAGACGGTTTTAGGTATTAAATTTAATTTATTATCCACTTAAAAGTTACTATAAAAACTGATGAAAAAGTAATTATGATAAAAGAAATTGTTTAAAAACGAATACCTTTTGTTTCTATAAAGTAAATTATATCAAAGTCTGCTTAATAAAGTTCCATTTTGTTTAAAAAATTATATTTTAGTAGTTAATTTTTACAAAGAAATTATATAATCTCATTTTAAAATCTGTTTCACAAATTTTTAAATCAACGTGTATTTCACGTATTTTTGACGTTCTCTTCATATTTTATTTTAAATTTCAGGGTTGTAAAGTATAATATTTCTGTAAATGTCAGCATTTAAATACTCTGCACATTTCAAACTCATACCTTTAATACGTATTTATTACACTGATTTCGTGTTTTGAACGTAGGAAACTCAACAGTTTTGAAACGTTATGACTGCTTAAAGCCCGAAGCAGATTTATGGTTTCTAGCCAACAATAGTAAGGGTGGCAACGACGTTTAATTTTCATTGTACACATTTATCAACGAACTATTAATATACGTTGATGAAACACTCTAAAGTTTCTAATATAAGATTGAACTCGCAATTAATGTCGAATATGATATAAGACATACCTAATTCTTTTTCAAACGAAACTCGCTAAAATTAATAAAATGTATTTCTGTCGCAATAAATGTCGAAGAAATCAAAAAGGCATGGTTATGGAAAATTGAGCTTTGTTCGTTATATTTAAGATTGCAAATATTGTAAGATTAGAAAATACGCCTTATTTTATGCGTTATCTGTTTAAATCCAGTTTAATGAAAAGGTGGAAGCATTTAAGTCCACAAAGAACATCTACTTATATACAGCTTAGTCCTTGTTTGTAGCATTGCTCACCAGTATGAAAATTTGACAATTACAATTTTCCTTTATATTCTTTATTACATCAAAATCAATTTTGTGTTTTAAAACTAGAACAAACTTTTTTAAAACTTTGTTATAATACAATTTATCATAGTGTAGATATATATTGGTAATTTTCAAGTTGATAATTGAAAAACACTATGTAAATAATGAATTCAAAAATTCAAATAATGGAAGCTTTAACTTTCCTATATCGACATTTCAAATTACAACAATAGTTTTGAACATTGTTCAAACTTCAACAATGGATTTTCAATAGTGAGTTGTTGATGCAAATGGACTAAAAAGTGGGAGCAAAAGTGCAATCAGAGAGCTCTCATTCTCCTAACTGTCTAGGCGACTACCGGATACCATGCATTGATGAATGCATAACATATAACTACATATACATATATGCATCAATATATATTTTGAATAATCTATTTAATAAAATCTAACTTAAACCTCCTAATTTTAATAGAAATGTTTTTGTTTTCATATAAACAGTTAGTAAAATGGAAGATGGTAGCTAAACTGAAAAAAAAAAATTAAAAGCAAATTAAATGTAACAAACACATACAGGTTCTTATGGAAAAAGTCAGACATTTGTCTAAACCAATAAAACAAAAGCTTATATTAAAAAAATATTCATACGACAATACTTACAACAAAATCGATTCTAATTTTGTAAAACATAATACTGACTTAAATCTTTGGTGAATACATTAACAATACAAATCGTCAAAATATAATCCATTGTAGTTTAGGAAAAAAACTAAGTAATAATGTTATAGTTAATGAATATTGAAACTTTAATAGTAAATTACAGCTTTAAAATTTTCTTATATATACTTCACATGTAGCTATTGTGAAACTTATATATATATATATATATATATATATATATATATATATATATATATATATATATATATATATATATATACAGTAAAATAACTTCTTTGTTGTTAAATACGAGACACTATAGACGTGTTCTTGATATTTTAGGTAAACTATACAAAACTATGTACGAGCATAATAACTATGTTGTATAATATTTGAAGTTCTATAGCACGTGTTATTTTTGAATGATTTTACTTGTTTGTAGAAGTTATATGTTCTATTAGGTATATAAATTCATAGAATAGTAGAGTTAAGAAATTATTAAATTTTGTTACGTTGTATTGTGTTTCTGTAATGTAAACATTACTTTACTGCTGTAATTCTCTTTTACCCCCGACTACTTGGCCTAAATTCATCTTTAAAAATCAAGTCAAAGTCGAATTAAGAATTAACTAATATTGATAATATGTCAAATCAAGTCAAGTATTGATTTTGTAAGTTATTTAATTTATAAATCAAAATATCAAGCACAAATCATTTAAAAAAATGTCCAACTGCTTGGCTTGATTAATTTCTACATCTGATAATACTTTTCTGTGCAATAGAGACACAAACGCTACAGATTTTCCACCCTAAAAGGGTTATAAAAATCCAATATCAACCATATCAAATGACGAATTTATTCTACCTTGTCCAGATCTCATCAAAACAATAAAATCATACTGGCCTATATTAATTTTATTAAGTTGAAACTTAAAATAAAGAAAACACTTTTATTACTATACCAATTGCCTGTTTTTAGAAAAAAAAGAAACTCTACAGGAAGTAATAAAGTTTGAGAATTTATGACAAATCGACCTCTATTTAATAAAACTTTGCAAAATTTAAAAAAAATGAGAATGCTATAGAAATCATCATAGTAAGTAACAATTCTCTGCTACTTGAAAGTAATTGGAGAGCTATGTAAATGATTTTAAAGATGATTTTTCAAGAAAATGCTATTTTAAAAACCTTACACAAGGAATTTTCTTACTAAAATATCGGATAAGTAAGTCAAATGTATTTTCCCTAGTGGAGTTTTCTAACGAAATTTTAGGGACCTTTTTAATAAGCAATAAAACATAATTTACTTATATTTAAGCTCTTGATTTCAAATAGTTTTCGAATTATTTAAAGAAAAATGATTTGATTTTATGTATCTAGTGAAACAAAAAAATTATCAAGGCAGTTTTAAAAAAAAAATGTTTTGTATGGAATACTCCCAACCCAAATCTGTGTTGAGCTTTTCATTAAAGACTCTTTTATTCGATAGAAACTTACAAAAAGCTTATTAAACCAAACTGCTTTATTTATTTTGTTTCATTGATAAACAATTTATCACAAAAATTACTTTACTCTAATCATTTTTCAAATCGCTCGTATCACTATTACTTGTATCTAATGTTCCGTCCTCAATCGCTCGTATAAGCAGCCCATTTCGTTCGAGCACATTCAAGAAACTTCGATTGCCGAACCTTTTAAAGATTTCAAGATCGTTTGCTGTCAACAATGAAATACTTGAATTTCCTTTATCGATAATCGCACAATCTCAAAGGTTCTGTCTTTGTTCGCTATTTGTTCGTTACAGTATTTTCTTTTCAATGGTTTGCTAGATCGAAGAATTTGATAAAATTCATTAGTTTGAAAAAGTATGAGCTAAGTTTTATAACGTTTTTTTTTTTTTAATAAAGTGTTATTGAAAAAATTCATTATGATAGATTCATATTATATTCCAGCTGTAGAATTTATTTGTCATAATGAATACCTAAACTCAAAAATTAAAATTAAATAAGTAAATAAAGCTCAACGTATACGGTTGTATATATAGTTGTATATCAGTGGCGTGCGGTGACTTTTGAAACAGGGCATGCGGTTAGAAGTGGAGGGGGGGGGGGGTTATAAAAACCACAATTTTTAAATTTATTTTTTTATTTGATTAACGTGGTGTTATAAGTATTTTTTTACAAAAATCATCAACAACCGCATCATATAATGTATTTAAAAACCACGAAAATAGTTCTTATCCTAAAGAACAGAACATTTGTATGGCCTTTGGGTCAATAATTCGAAATTACTCACGAAAAGTATCAGTAACAATTAAATTCACTGTTTAGATTCAAAACGGCAAACGCATCTGCAGACCGTTAATCAGCTATGTTAAATGCCGAGAGAGATAGTATTCGACCGTACTAGTGCGCATGCGCGACCAATTTGAAGCAAACAATCGCATGCTACTGTCGCCGACGCATTCATTCGGCTTTTGCCGTTCATTTGATTTGGTAAACTATGCCAATTTTATGTCTGATACCTTTCATTATTACGTAAATTAAAAAATTTATAAATGTTAAAAATATATCATTTTTAGAATGATTTTACAAATGCAATTACGTAAATTAAAAATGAAACGAATAAATTATAAAAAATATTTTATATTTTAAAATCGTCTTACAATCCAAAGGCATGCTTTTTGTTAATAACTTTGGATCTTGATTTACCGATGACCATTCACATTTTACACGGCCTTAAAAGAACAACTTTTATTTGAAGCTTATTTTTTAAATTTTTAATTTTGATAATATTAGATTCTTAAGGTAGTTTCAGAAGCATAGTATAGTGATAGTATCGTTTACTTAAAAATAAAATAGCCAATATACCTTAACATTGTTTATCTATACTGTGAACACAATATCTATTATCTTCAAAATAATGGAATTGAATTACTTTGTCTAAACAGGATATAATTAAATTAGATGAAAAAAGTTGGATAAGATGTGTGTGCCATATTTTCTCTAGAATTTATTTACGTTGCTTGTAAAGGATGAATACAAACACGTTGGCCAGACATACGAGTACAATACAAAACGTCATAGCACACGTTCTCTTGGATTTTAATTAAATCCTTGTCTATTTTTCATCGTTGCCTGTATATACCGTTATATTTATTTTTTATTGAAACGCAGGGTCTATCTATCTCAAGATAAGATTTGACGTATTTAAGTATAGTCTTTCAATAAAAACTTAAAAAAAATCATTTTTATTATTATATTTGGCATTGCATTTAATATCTGAAAAAACATATAAGCTATTTGATTTATTTCGTACCATCAGTTATTTAAAAATGCCGATTCCAACAGCAATTTGTCCAAAAAGTGTTTTTAAAAGCGATTGTAAAAATAAATAATTTTTTAAAATAAATTAAAAGATGATTAAAATTGAATTTAACTTATAAGTGTTAACATTAAATTTTCCTAATATTCAACGCAATTATTTTGATTTGAGAGTCCCAGTCGTATGATGGCCATACTGTGGAAACTCACATTGCAATTTATTTTAATGTCATCGGGGGCCACTCAAAACGTCCCCTACTAGGTCATTAAAATGTTCACCACCAACCGACCAAACGATTTATGTAACAGATGCATGGAAGTAACATAAATTATATAACACAAAATCTCAAAACGAAAAAAAAAAAAATAAAATAAAATGTAACGTAGAGAAAATTATGATTCAAATGAGACACGTTAGAAAATGGTAAGATAAGTAGTGAGACTGTTCTCTTATTTTTAAAGTACATACTAGCTATTTAATAATTTACGATGTAATGCCAAAGTGAATATTAAAGTTTCTTCTCTCTAACAGTGAAAATCTTTTTGACGGAACATTTAAAAGGTAGTTTGTACTTTTTAACAAAACATGTTATCGTTTAATGAACCTTAAAAAAGACTGGTTAACAAATAAGTAAAGTACATAATACGTACTTAGGATTTATTAGAGGCTTGTTTTTTTTTTTTGTAATCCCAAGGAGTAGCATAGAAAATTTTGTTTTCCTCATTTTTTATTGGTTAAGAGTTTATTTAAGGATTACCATTTTTTATAATTACATTTGTTGAATTTAAACAAATATCTAGAGTTTCGTACGTTAAAAAACAAGAAACGAAACCTTTATAATCATACTCACTTGTCTTGTTGGCTGTCCGTCTGTTACAGGCAATTTTCTCCATTTCGACACGATAAAATATTTTGAAATTTACAAAGTTTGATGAATACATGACAGATCTCTGTCGAAAAAACGCAAACACAGATTTTTAGGGTTACTTTTGGGAGTTGAAGTGAATAATTAAAAACAAAAATTTATGCCAAATGCATCATGTGATATGTCAAATGAACGGATTTATGTTAAAGATCTCCAATAAAGGGATATTTTTTTATATTTTCAAAATGTATAGTTGGAGAGACATCGAAGAAATATGTATTTTTGTCCAATTTAAAAGAAAACATACCGTTCCTTCCACCTCTATCTCAAAATTACTGTGCAAAATTTAAAAAAAAATATCCCAATTTAGGTTCTTACTCAAAAGAAGGACCTTAGGATCTTAAATTTACAAAATATTAAAAAAAACATTTTCAACTCTCTTTATCTCATACATTCTTCTATACCAGTGGTTCCCAACCTTTTTAAGATGTTGTATTAGTGTGTAGTAGACAATATGATGGCCGTACCTGTAAGTAAATATTTTTGCAAAAGTGAGTCCTACACCCCTTTTAAAATATAACCAATAAAGTTCAAATTAATCTTGAAATATTTATTTGAAAGTATTTAAATGTAAGTTAGATATTTAACATACTTTATTTTGCGCTAGATACACTATTTTGTTGCGTACGAATTTTACGCAAAAAAAAATATAAGTATACGTAAAATACCAAAACAAAAATAAGTTGATGCTCTGAAAATTTAATTTCCAACCACTATTACTTATGAGATAGATAAAAGGCTCTTTCGCAACTACATCACCTGGAACTTCCGATATGAACATGAAGGGATTGCGAATCCAACTTTGAGAAGTAAAATATTTGTTAAAATATTTTGCAAACCCCTCTAGCATCAATTTTAAATGTTGCTGAATGTCATTTGTTAGGCAATTTGAAACTGATAATTATTGAATTATTGAAGAAAATATGAACCTTCGCGTTATATAATAGGTGCGCGTTATCTATCGAGAAAATTTAGTTGTTTTTTTATTTCATTGAACTCTTACTTTTTTCTTATATTTTTTTTCCTACTACAATCATTAATTGCATTTTATTTTTCTGTAGCATTTTATTTTTTTATTGTTGTTTTTTATTTATAGTTTTTATAAATAATTTTAGAGCTTTGTTCTTAGTTTACAGGAAAATTTTCAAGTTTGGAAAGAAGAATATTAATTTTTTCCACCTACTATCTTTTGTGTTTAAAACAAGAACAGTGTTATTTATGTGCTAATGTCGATTATCGGTGATATTTTACAATTTCCGTATTTTGTAGTCTTTATTTAGAATCATTGATAGTTTTTCTTTTTGGTTATTTAAGGGCGATTCAACTGCTACGGGTATTAGCGGTCGGCGAATCCGAAAATCCATGAAAAATATCACTTTATAAGAATATCGCTATATCGCTTATTTAAAGTACTGAAATATTATTATATCTAATAATAAGAATTATAAATAAAAATTTTAAAAATTCAAAATATGAAACATTAATTAAGTACCACAGAAAATTGTGTTAATACAATGCATTTTTGGAAACTTTGAATTCTGGTTTTATCGCCATTCTAATTTTCCGAACCTCTAAGCAAATTTGGTTTCGGTAAAACAAAATATTGCAAACAGTACACTCGTAGGTGATACGAAACCCTTTTAGTAGGAATTTTCTCACATTTGGTGTTTTTTTTAAATTAAAAACAGAAAATTGTAATAAATGGAAATTCATACACCTGAAAGTTCTGAAAATGAAAGAATGAAAAAAAAGCTAGTGAATAACTATTTTAAATCAAATTGTTTGTTTTAAATATAAAGAGGTATTAAGGGTGCGAGTAACGTTGAAATTCTGTTTATTGCGCTGTGAATTTAAAAACTTTATGACCGAAAGTAAAACGAAAAATGAGCAAACTTTTATTTGATACAAGATAATATTTGTGCTAACAATATAATAGAGATTGGAAATGTGTTAAAGAAAAACTAGCACAAATACTAAACAAAAAAAAAAAAAGAAATTGCAAGCATAATGGAAAGTCTGAAATTCAATATCATCCGACCATAATATCCTCTGTATTATTGTGAAAATTGATTTAACATTTTCATTGGTGTTGCTGCAGTCTGGAGCTTTTTGCACGCGGTTCGATATTGATAATGATGCCACTTAAACTGCTGCTTTCGATCAATGAACTTTACAGACGAGAGAATTTATGTCTGAATGTGTACGTATAGAGACGGTTATGGGAAACACGGGTTTTGTTAAACGGAAACAAACTTGGTTTGTTAAGGCAAGTTCGAGAGGAATGCACAACGTTATGTAAGCGTCGCTGCGTCAGGATAATTTGTCATTATTTCTGGCAAATTTTGTGAATATTCGTGAAATTATAATCCTTTCCCCTCATCCCAACTACAGTCAATCAAAACCATTTTAAACATATGGGCTTGTGCTGTTTTTGAATATTGATTTGTGGTTACTTAAACCTCACCCTATACACATTTAAGTTTCCACTGTTTATTTATCAAAGCTTATACTTTAGGGAAAATGACAATTTCGGTTTATTGATTGAAATTATGATATTTCACTAATAACTAGATTGAATAACTGATTTGAGACTCGAGCTCCATTCAAAATTAGAGTGAAATTGAATTTTTGTTCAATGTAAAAGCGAAAAGCAAATATTATTTCTTTTTCACATCAAATATTTATTTAAAAAATATTCTATACGACATAATCCCAGAAATATACGAGTATATGGAGGTATAAGAGTTAGCATACATGAAAAGAGCCGTCTAAGCTCATTTCAAACGTGCCATTAATCTATTCGTTATTGACATCAAGTAAAAGCGCCAACACTTTTATAATACATCAAAATAAATGTTTTTAATAAGACATTTATGTTTCAGGGCTTAAAACCATAGTAAGAAAATTGTATAAATGCGTTCACTTAATTCATTTTTATAATTTATATCTACCTATGTAAGTTCAGTTATAAACGTTTTAAGAAATGGTTCTCTATTTTATTTAAATTAAATTATAACATATATTTTAAACATATAGAATAATGATTTGTCCATTTACATTTTTATTTAATAATTTATTATTTCAAATGCTAATTTATATTAACACTCCATTAACTTTGCAAGTATTGAAAGTTTTATTATTCAATATTCAATAATCATTCTATTAGATTTATGATAGATTCATGTTCATATGAAATGTTTTCTGTTTTTAAAAGAAAAAGATGAAAACAGCATCTGTATATCATAAATTTATTATCATAATATTTTATTGAAAAATAATTGATCAGGTTTTGATGAGCTTCCTAAATGGTTTTCCATTATTATTAGTTTGTAAGTGATTATAACTGCAATAGGAATTTCTGTATTAAAGGACTTGAATTAATAAGTAAATACAATTACACATATTAATTGTACAATGATATTTTACATATATATAATATGAAACATATTTACATGCCTTTCAACAGTTTTTAAACTAAACTAAACTAAAACATAAATACACATACGAATAGACGTTAAATTACTAACACTAACTTTTTATTCTTGGATTATTCTCCCAAATAAGTATAATATATTTATATAATATTTATATATTTATTTTTAGCATAAAAGCATATGCGTTAGTACCATTTAAACCCTCACATACTTAAGGATATTTAGGAGATATAATCGGGGTGAAAGTATTGCGAAATATTGCGATTTGCAGATTAATTCTACGGTTTTCAAGACATAAATCTATAATTAAATTCAGCAGGTTATAAAAAATACATATCATAAATTAATTTTGCAGTAAATCAGAAAAAACAAAGATATCAATCTTGCACAATATTGGTGGAATAAGGTGGTATGAAATATATTTATAAGCTTATACCTATGCATTAAATATATTTTTATTCGTTTAGTTTTTCTTAATTATTATTAATATTAACATCAATTTTTTCGCGGTAATATTTTATTAACCCTTTGTGTTAAAGGTTATTTCCTCATCAGCTGTTAACCTAAACGCTCTTAAACATCTTACTTTTATCGCTTACGCTAAGTGTTACTAGATCAAGTCCGCGCCGTGTCTCTCCCGCTCATTTTCTCCTCTCTTCTCTCTCGTCGTAGATGAACGGTATATTATTTGAAGAATAATTAATTTATTACACACACACCGCAATACGCTTGGGTAAAAAAATCATATCATATTTTTAATGATTTAATTATTTTACTCGTCAAATTCTGTAAACTTGTTGTTTTCTGTTGGATATTTCCATTTTTCTATAAGATTCCATGCTAAAATGTAAATTTTGAGAAAAAATTTATTTTAGCTATATTTCGGATCAGATTTATTCTTAGCGCTCAAAATTCAGATTAAAGATGTATTAACATTTCATAATTTTGGAATCATGCATTATTTAATAACACTTACTAATAATGGAATATATCAAAACTAACATGCGTTTTAAAATTTCGATGCTGCATGAATTAACAAAGGTTTAACGAATTATTTTTTTTTTAAGTTTGGATCATGAACATAATTTATATTAACAATTTTGAAATGGTTTTTTTTAAGGGAATGATGTAACAAAACGGGGAATCCAAAGTTAATAACTACTTTATTATAGGCTGACGTAATCGAGGAAAATTAAATTAATTATATCTTCACATAATTAATGAAAATGAGAACAGCTCAGAATTTTTTGCTAAGCATCCCTTCAATCTTCATTAATTCTGGTTGAAGTGTTATATACGTTGCGTTGGTAAATAATGAACGAATAATATTCGTATACAGTCAGGTTAGAAGGATGAGCCATCATTGTAAACAGTCACTAGCATTTAAAGCTTATTAATTTTCAATTGTAATTTTAATCAGGCAATAGTCAATAAAATCTTAATTTGAGTTCGGTGGAAAATTTGTTTTTTCAAGAAGACGGCTTTTGAAAATTAATTTTTTTGAGTACCTATTTCATTCACAACGTTTAGAATTAAAGTTCTCTCTAATTATTTTAACGCGGTGTCTTTGTAAGAACTTACAGTCTCTATCTTATCTGTTAAGAATATCTTTTGCAAGATGTTTATAAATATTGATGAGTAAAACTCGTTTAGTGTTATCCGAGGAAATTATTTTAAACTAGAAAACAGATAAAATTGCTTTATAAATAATACATTTCATTAACTTTTTTAAATTCAATAAGTACCTATGAAAGCTTTTTATTTTAAAAATAATATTACATACTTTTATACAATACGTTGTTACTAGATTATACGATAAATAACCTTTTCTTTTAATTAAGGTTCAATTCTCGTAAATGGCAACACTTGATTTTCATTACAGTAATAGATTTTATTTAATAAAATTCTTTAATAAAGTTAATTTTAAATATTTCAACTTAATAAAAATACCTTTTAAAAAATTCGAATTTTCCCTAAAGCAAACTTATTTAAAATTAATATAGGTACCAAATAGAAATTGCGACAAGTAGGTAATCGTTGAGATTCGCGAAAGAAATGACTAGCAAATTAAAGGAGATAATATGCTCAAGTAGAATAATAAATTATGTTGAGAGCCTAATATGCGATTTATTAGCTTTTCATTTTTTTAATATACCGCTTAATATGAAGTCATTATAAATTCAAACATTTATAATTCGTTAACATATTTTTCCCTCGTCTTAAAAATAATTTCAAAAAGTTAATAAAAATAAGATAATTTGATTTAATTAAATTTGATATGATTTAATGTATAAAAAAAAAGAAAAAGCTTAATATGAACAAATTAAAGATAAAAATATATCTTTAGTAAAATGTTAAAAATAATAAATTTCTACCTGCTATGTATGAAAAAATTTTACAAGTTGTAACGCTTTTTAATGAGAATTCAATGACACTTAAAACTGCATACTTATGGCTTTTTATGGATCAAATGATTAATTGAAAAATGACGTATTTTAACACGTTAAGCTTTATAAGTTACCTCTTTTATTATAATGTAAAAACATATATAAGAGGTGTCTGGAAACGTTCACAAGTTCAAAGGAATTTTCTAAAGGTTTTAATTAATTCATTTTTTTTACTAAGCAAAGTTGGTTTGTTCTTTTCTTTTTAGGTTTGTAATATTTTTTTGTTATTATAGGTACATAGAGACTATTGAAATTTTCTTAAAACAATGTAATAATTTGTAAGCCTGTAATAATAATTTTTTCTTAAAGTTTTTATTATTAACGGATAAGTTTAAGTTGAATGACCAAAATTTATGTGTAACTAATAAACAGAATCTTTATTGAGTTTCGCAACGTTGATGGTGGTTTTCTAGCCACCTGATGAAACTACGTAGTGAAAAGTTGACAAGTTATGGATCTCATTTAATTAATATTGGTTGAGTATAAATTTATCCTTCGTAACCTTTAACTCTATAAATAAACCTTAAACACAATCATAATTTTGTATCAAAATTTGTAATAGCTTTACTTCACCAGAAAGGAAATAGATGAAGATGAACTGTCTATAATGAAATACGTACTTTTCAAGCAATCTAGAAACTTTCTCGTCCTTTCTCTATTCTCTTCAGGTTTTCGCGGTACTTGCTAAATTGTTTGTCTCTAATTTCCCAACCAATTAATCTCTCAGACTTTTCAGGAGATAATGTATCAAATTTCTGAACAAAGCTTCTCAATGATGATTATATTTCAATACAGTAGCTTTTGCTCTTAAGGCAACCCTAAAACGTGAATCTCAGGTGATGTTGACATTTTTTTTAAATGAGTCAACGTATGACCAAGGGTTTAACAAGGGGGTGATATCTGTGATTTTTAATTATTGGTGTCCGTTTTGCTTCAAATTATTAATGAATAAAAATGTTTACAACAAAAGAAGGAAGGAGGGGCCTCTACACTACGAATGTGTGACAGACTCAGAAATTCCTCTCTAAAGAAGTTCCTACTAAAGGCATGCCCCCTTCAGTAGTCAGCACAGCCATTTTTCTGCAACGGCGTGTCGAGCGCTTATATCGACACTGTTTCAGCATACTATACACTGTCTTGTCAGCCCTCGGCCTAGGCTCTTCATTCTCTCTTGTCTTTTGGTCAATGTTTCTTGCTTTTTATCTGCCGGTCAATGTTTGAGCATCGCCATAGCTGGTCGTATGGAACAAACCTTAAATGGGACTAATATAAAAGTGATCTCAATTATTTTTTAAGTTTTTTTGACTATTATTGGTTAACTTACTTAATGTTAACATTTCTTATAATCCATAGATATACAATTTATTTGTACTTAATAAGTACCTATATCAATATCTAAATTATTATAAAAAGAAAAAAATGTTTTTTTATACGTAGGAAGTGAATTCTGTACCTATCCAATAAATCGATTTGAAAATGCATTTACCAAATAAAAGTTACACTATTAATGAGTAAAATAGAATCGCGAAGGAATCGCGATGTTCTTTCGCGATATTGAAACGATTAAAAAATGCTTTAAAATGATATTAAGTTCACTAGTAGCTTATACCATATGTGAACATCCAACGCACACAGGTTAACTTTTCACTTTGAAAAATGCATAATTTATGTAGGATAGTTAAAAAGAGATCTAAAGTGTTTATTGTTTCACATACAAAACGAAGTTACGAGGCGTAGGTACATATTTTGTATAGGGTAATCCGGGTAATCTACCAGTGATTCTTAGCTTTTTTTTATGTTGCTCTTCATTTTTGTAAATTTTAAAATTTGGCGACACACAATAAGCTTAAAAGAATTTTGTGTATCTATAATGCACTATGTAAAATAGTTTATGATAATAGTTTTCAATGTAAAATAATTATATGCAGCCCAATTAGAGATGTTGTGTTTAGATCTCTTAGATCTCCATTTCATACGTCAATAGTGCTTGATATTGAATCTTAATTTTTCTTAGAACCCAGTCGATTACAGATGCTTTCTGAATTTTCTAATTTTCTGTATTTACTCAGCCGTCATACAAAGTTTGTTCCAGATGATTTTAAAATGTACACTGCACAGTATTTAATTTAATTTACGCGTAACAAACACAAAGTTACCATATATTTATAATGCGCATAACGGCTAATGTATGTAAGGTTAAAACGACTTTAAACACCAAAAAAAAAATGTATATCTGCTACAAAGATGAAAAAATACAAACTTGCTGTATGTAAAAGTACTTTCATGTACAATTTTTACTGTAGGTAAACGTTTCTAAAATTTGGCAGACGGTTCAAAAATTTCGCAGCATCCAAAAGTGTCGTAACACAGCGGATAATCTTTGGATTATATGTACATTGCAGAACGCATACGTCAAAATGTATGATTCCTGCATGATGGCTATAATTATAAAAATGTGTTTTATGTTTCTTATATCAAAATTAAGTAATGAATCATCGTGAATTAAATATATGTTTGGTTACTATTATCTCACTTTATTAGTTTAATTACTATTTATCACAGAATTAACCAATGGTTTCTCCCAGTGATTAATAAGATGCTTATTGAATCTTGCATAGAACGAATCACCACGGTTTTATTTGTTATCTTAGCTTGTGGATCAAAAAAATAGAAATGGAGAGAGTAATTTTTATCCTGAAAAAATTTGATGTTAAAAAGATTTTAATGAAACTATCTATGAAGGTGTCTGGTGTTTTTAATTTTGATATATCATAAACTATAGGTAAAGCAAAGATGTATATTATTATTATTGTATCTGTATAAAAATAATTAAAAAAATTAAAACAAGAAATAAATAAAACATAGAAAAATTAACTTTTTCAAACCCCATCGTTCAGAAGATTTTTTCTTTTGATTTATGGGAAAACGAATAAAAACCTTTTAAAATGTAGTCAACCCCAAGAACAGTAAGGGTGTGTGTGCTAGTTGTAATAAAAATGAATCTAACATCAGTTAGGAAAAATATCAACTCCATTAAAATTTGATTATTTTACGTTTCAAAAACTCTGAATTAAAAAAAAAAACAAATTTTCGTCACCAATTTGTTTGCTTCCACTTAATTTTGAGTCAAAATTATTGTGGTTTTATAAGTAGTTAATAAAAACATTACAAACACCAAATAAATAATCGCATATGCAAGCATTTCCTTTATTTTAGTTGAGTTTGAATTCCAATTAAATTTTCGTAAAATATAGTTTGCGAAACATTGATTTGGTGTATCTTCAATTTGCATTTAATACACATTAATGTCTCATATGGACCAATAATTGAATGGCTCTGGTAAAAGTCTCATTGTACAGTTTTCCTATTTCACCGAATTGGGTTAAGTATTATTTATGTAATCTTATTATTTAAAAAAAAATCATTCCAATTATCTCAATAGTTAACTAAAAATTTAAAATTACCTTTTTGAACTTTTTAATTGCAATATTTTTTTAAATTTTAAAACAATCTAATTACGGTAATTTCACTTTAACTTCCTTAATTTCTTCTCCAATCAATAAAAGGATAAAAACTACAAATATTTAATTTTAAGAGTTAGCAAAGTGAACATTTTCAAGCAGTTATAATCAAGTGACCGATAGCGAGTGTGAATTTCATCATAAAATTAAACCAGAATTAATTTATTCTCCTATATGCTCGCTTTATTTTTCATATAAGGTTCGTTAAAGCCAAACTCTCAAAACTCTATGTATATTAATTCAAGGAACATTAAAAAATAATTAAAATCTGTATAAATCAACCATTACGTAATATTTCCTCTTTTTTAATTAGTGAAACATAATGCAGTATTTTATTAAAAGCAGGTTTTTGCCAAAAGCTGTTGGTAATTAAGTAACGATTTTCACAAGTCCCATAATTTATGTAGATGTGGTTATTATTATTTACAAAAACGATTTAAATCCACAGCTTCATTATTTATAATATGCAAACCTTTCTGATTTTATCTAATTGTTTTATCCCTAACCCCAAAGTATTCATTGAGCTTCAGTTTTAATTCAAAATTATATTTGCCTTTGGCCACGTGAAACCCACAACACTTTGAGCGTAGGCCTATTCATAAAAATCTCTTAATTATACGAAAGTAAATTCCAAAGTGATAAGATAATATTAATTTTTAACAGTAAAATTTAACTTGGAACTTCTTAAACAAATATGTGAGATTGCTATCTCGTTCAATTTTCTTCATTAAAATGACTTTTGAACACCTTGGCTTCTATACCGTAGTACAAAACTTGTTTCGTAGAATTGTACATCTCTTCCATTTTCTATTATAGCGTAATGTATTTTCAGTGTGAAACTTACACGTATAAACTACTTAAAGAGGGTACAGTTTATAATTAGCACTAGTTGATACGATTCGAAAGATTAATTTGGCAATTATTACAAGTTAGATGAGTTTAGTTTAAACAAAAAAAATAGGTCTTGGAGATACACATACTCGGAATGGGAATGAAAGCTTTTTATCACAATTAAACAGCCCCAAATCGTGAATTGATTCTGTGTATGTTCAATCTAAGACTTTAAATTAAAAACAAGAAATTTATACTTGACAAAGATTGAAAGGTATAGATGAATAATTTTTGTGAATTCATCACTCAAATGTTTTATTTGAATTGAAAGCTTCTCTCGTATTTTTACGTGACATTGTTTGCGTTATTTCATTTGCGGTGTTCATTAGGAAGTGCTGACTGCTGAAGAAAGTAATTTTTCTATGGCTTGTTCAAATTTACTTTTGAAACGAAGTAACTTGTAATTTTTCTTTGATAGCGACGACGTGCTGTGTAAAGATTTATTTAATTATTTTATGTTTATAAATTTAATTTAAAAGTTAAAATTGCTAATTTTGTACTCTTGTGCTTTTTATAGCATTGAAAATGTATTTTAAGAGGGATATTTTCAGGAATGAAAAACTTGGAGATGTATGTTTTGTTAAAATATATTTAGAGTAGTTATTACGAGCTTCAGCAAATTTTATTGAAACACAAAATTCAACTTTAATGGCTTCGAAAAGAATTATGAATAAACAATAAAAAAATAGCAACCCTAAAATTGATATAT
Source organism: Sisyra nigra (assembly GCA_958496155.1). Classification (NCBI taxonomy): domain Eukaryota; kingdom Metazoa; phylum Arthropoda; class Insecta; order Neuroptera; family Sisyridae; genus Sisyra; species Sisyra nigra. The sequence continues at coordinate 35,637,815 of OY292313.1, read as the reverse complement.
TTTATATATTCCTTTTATAATTTTTATGAGAAAAGTACCTATTACTTTTATTGTAAAATTTTTAAAAGTAACATACAAAATAAATCATCATATAAAATACCGTATTTACCTATATAGAAAAAACTCGTAACCTTACCTTTATTAAATTATAATCTAAATAAATTCATTAGATATAAACAAAACTACTAAAAAAGCTATAAAACGTTTTTTTTAAAGTTACAAAATATCAAAGTAAGTTTTAGTTTGAAGCTTAATAGTTTCAGCTTTAAAAAAGTTTTTATGGAACAAAACAAAATGTTCATGCGATATTAATTTTAATATTTCTCAAACAAATGCAAAAGACAAAGCAAAGTTTTAATTATAAAGCTTCAGTAATAATTAATTAACAACTAAAATGCATCATATAAATGAAAACCAGCCACAAGTTCAAATAAACGTTTTATTTCAATCAGTTCAAAATGGAAAAGAATAACTTTTAGTGTATAAAATTGCATGGAACTTTTGATATTTAAATTAAACCCCAACTTATAAAAGTTTTTCTGGAAAACGTAGACGCAAAAAAACAAGCAAATGAATTTGGCTTTTCATAAAATGTAAATTCTAGATTAAGTTCCTTTCTGGCACCAAAGGAACACTTCAATTTGCACAGAAAAAAATCTAAAGAAAAGTTTAAAATATTTCTCATGACAATTGTAGATGCGAGAGGTTTTTACATTGAGGTTACAATACCAACGTAGTACTTAATACTAAGAATATCGTTTATTCGTATACATTTTTTTCCTTTTAAAATCACAAGCTAAAAAACTCTCCAATAAATAAAATTTTATATTTTACGCTTTTCCCCTTTTGCTCATAGTACTTTTACATATTTTTCTCAAAATATGACTTCATAAATTCTTCTTTAAAATGCGTAGGCAGTAAATAGTAAATATTTTCCTACCTATTTGACTATACTAAAATGGATTATGGTATTTATCTGATGGTTACAGGGTTTTTAATTTAAATTTATTAAATTACATAAAGTAGGTAAGTCATTAAAATAATAATTTAGTAAATTATTTAATTAATAATGATAATTTAATTAAGTTAACATTTACGTTGAATTGGTAATTGTTTTGATTATGAAAATTTTCCGAGATTCAAACTTCACTTTTAAACCTGAAAAAGTTGATAAAATACGCTACGAGCACATCTAATATGCTTAATATATTTTTTTTTTAATTTAAAAATTACAATTTTAATCTGTATTATACAAATCAGTAACAAAACAAAGAACAACAAATGATGTTTAGACTTATATAACAAGAATTTCGCTAAATATGGAAAGGTGCTTTTTTCTGAAAAATATTTTCTAACTCAGCATAAATAAGCCCTAAATATGACTTATTATAGAAAACGTTGTAGCGTCTAAAGCAGGGGTCTCCAAACTTTCCAACCTTAGGGCCATACTGATTACTCCAGTAAGTTCCGAGGGTCAAAACCATATTATAATTATCTTTTTTGAACTTCGAGCAGTGATCGAAATTTTTTTTATGAAAAGCATCGCCCTCTTACTGAATTACAAAACAACGCATGGTTGTGGAAGTTAGCATTTTATGTTGATTTGACAAAACATTTTAACGAACTGAATTTGAGATTGCAAAGAGAAAACCAGTATCTTCCTGATTTTTACACTAATATCAAACCATTCCGGTAGAAATTGATACTGTTTCAATCACAACTACGAAGTAAATGTTTTTCACATTTTAAAGCATGTGAAATATTCAGCCACACCACTGAGACTGAGTTTCTTATCGATTTTGCAATCGAAACTTTGAGTGCTTTGAAAAGAAATTTTGATACTCGTTTCTCGGACTTTGATGCCATTGCGAATCAAATTAAATGGAAATGATTGATCTACAGTGCAGTGGTATAATTAAGAACAAATATCAAAACTCATCTTTGTTGGAATTTTATAAGAGTCTTCCACTGACACAATTTGATAATTTGCATAAATTTGCTCGTGAGCTGTTTTCTGTTTTTGGTAATAAGTAGTACCAAAAACAGAAAACAGTTTTTGGTACTACTTATTTGTGTGAGAAGACCTTCTCCAAAATGAAGTACACAAAAAATGTTTACAGATCTAAATTAACTTATGAGCATCTTAAATCCCTTTTAATAATTGGTACAAGTAAAATTAATCCACAACTACAAACTATTGTCAATGGAAAATCTCAATTATATAAATCTCATTAGTATTTCATATGCCATTATGCTTATTATAAGTTATGTTTTTATTTAAAATGTATAAAATGTATAAAAAGTTGGATTCATTTCAATAATTTGCTAGTTATTATATACTGAAGTTAAATTTTCTGCATATTATACATGTCTTTACTCATTAAAATTCTGTGTTTCTTTATCCAACTTATCACAAAAACAATAACAATAAGCCTACAACAATGTTATGAGTAGTTAACCCATGACCATATCAATGTAGATGTCATATTAATAATTATTCAACATAAAATTAGAATACTTCAGTAAACTAAATTTAATTTACTATAAAAAATATGTTCTCTAAAAGGAGTTTTCAAGTATGCTAGCTCTCCGCGGGGCGGACAAAATCTGCCCGCGGGCCGGATGTGGCCCTCGGGCCGTAGTTTGGAGACCCCTGGTCTAAAGTATTCATATTTTAAAACTCAAAATAATTATTACTTACTAGTATTTTTAATAGGTATATCTAACACATCTACATTCATAAATCTAAAAAGATATAATCTTAAAAAGATTTGATTAACTCTTAAGACATAATAAATATGACTTCTTCGCGAAGTCATATTTACGAATACGTTACGAACTCTATTTCTGATTCATGAAAATAAATTCCTCGTGTGTTCGAATTTCTAGCATCGAAAATATTATTATAACTAATTTTGTTTTTACAGGATTAAAAGACTTTTTGTTAATATGAAGGTACCTAATCATGAGAATTGGTATTTATATTATTTTTAAGTTGCAATTGAATTTTGAACGTATAACCATGAGCTGAAGAAAAATAGAAGCAATACATTTGTTTGTTATGAGTTTTAGTTTTTTTTTTTACAAATTGAAGTATCATTATAATAAGTGCATTCAATTAGATTTTTTATCTCGAGGAATAGAATTGTGTATCTCTCTAAAGGCTGATTCCTCATCAGCTGTTGACATATTAACTCATACCAGAAAGTTCTCTCTGCTCACACACATCTTACTTCCGACAAAGCTTATGTTAGAATTGTTACTAAAAAAACTATGTCCAAGCCTTTTCTTTCCTGTTCGTCTTCTTCTCTCTTTTTTCTGATCGTATGTGAACTTTATAGTATTTGAGGAATATTTTATTTAATAAACATACATCGCGCTATGCTCGGGCAATAACATAATTTATATTCTCTTACGATTTTGTTATATTCCTACACAGTTTAGTCGATTTCTGTATCTGTATCTGATTTCTGTATCTCGGTTCAGAATGGTCGTCAACCCTTAAAATTCAGCATTATGTTGTTAACGAAATAGTTGATTTTCTGTAAAATTTCATAAAAGTTTTTAAATAATTTTAGTTATGTTGGGAGCAACCTAAAATAACCAATCAAACGTTTTTCCATTACCTTTGTGACTTACCAAATATTTTATAGAATATATAGGTAATAGGTATAGGTACTATCTACCGTGTAAAAACAAGGTTGAATGTACTTTATTATGGATGGTTTTCATCAAAGTAAGATATATATTTGTATATATATTTTGTAATGAATACATAAGGATCTGGTTTTTCTTGTTAACAATATTCTGTTGCTTAACTTTCCATTTTTATGATTTCAGATACAGCTTATATGAAAACTTTTTGAAGTCTTTTTAAGTTAATGATGTACGTATTATTTAAGATTCAAATTATATATAGTTCCATTAAGTTTTATTTTTGAAAAAAATAAGAAATTAAAAGGAGTTCATTCCATGGCGTAGGTATTAGCTTAACGAATTTTATTGAATTTAAACTATGCTCAATCTGTATCAGAAATTAAGATGAAATTTAAAAAAAAAAAGAAACTTTTTATTATAAATCTCAAAAAAGTTTCATACTCTTTCATAACTTAGCATCCCATACCACCTTTACAAAATTAGCGATAATTCGTTTTCATCGATTATATTAACCAACGGTCACATCACAATAGATTTCATTGGTTGATTGGTCATATCGTCGCGGTGATAAAGGGAATGAAAGTCCTGAGACTCGCACAGTGAAAAAAAAAACAGACGACCAACACTGTATTGAATTCTTATGATTTTAATAATTCTTTTTTTTGCACAATTTATGTACGTATTCGTTTTTTTCTTTTAGTTTGAATTATTAATTGTATCGCTCGAAACAATTAAAAAATATTTATGTCGAAAATTATTAATTAATTGATCTTATAATGTACGAGTATATTGAATAAACGATCATTGCCTATAATATGTATAACTGTCTTCAATGACTGATGATGAAATAAGCGTTAATCAATGGAAATCCATTAGAGTAATTTACACATATAAAAATTTTAAAAATATAAAAATTTTAATATTTATTATTATTTAATTAATATGATATACTATAAGTTGATAAACGTAACATTAAAGGAGTTGAAAATGAAACTAAAGAAATACTGTGTGAATTTCCACCATGAGTTTTCCGTCTTAATTATTATTAATGTCAACATTGTTGGCAATCATACACAATTGTGACCCTTTTTGTAAGAGGTCACAAATACATTTGTGAAAAACCTCTGTGTTTTATGGAGGATGAAAGTGATGAAATTTTAAAAGTAATTTTTGAAGTAGAAAATCATGATAAATTACAAAGAGTGCATATAAATATATAATAAGACACGGTACAGTAAAGGCGTTTCAGCCCGTCATTCGCAATAAGAAGAAACTTTCGCGAGCATTTTAGAGCTTGAAATACTGCTGACGTTCGAGTTTTTGTTGAATAAAAGGCTCTGAACGAGGAAATGAATGTTTGTTACGATTAAATTTAAAGTTTTAACAAACTTCATTTCTTAACTAATTAATATAACTGATAAAAATGTTTCCCTTGATAAAATTACAGTTATGCTATGAACATTTAAACAGAGTTTTTCATATTATTTAAATCATTTTTTGAATTTTGTTTAAATTAATAACTTAAAAAATTTTATTAAAATAACTACAGTTTTGATTATAAGTTCTAGCCTTAAAAACGTTAAATTTACATAAAAGTTGTTTATATTTTATACGCATCATATCTTCGATTTGATTAATGATACAGTCGTTTTTATTAACGTTGCATCCATGAAGATCTTAATAATTGATGTCATTAATTTTTTTGTATCTAAAAGGGAAATACAAAGATATAATATAGGTCACGGTAATTTGGGAGAAAATCAGAAACATATATAGTATACTCCTATATAGAAATAGGACACGGATACGCAGCATTGACCCCTGTATCATACAAATAAAAGGTCGAGGTTTTTCAAAATGTATATTTGAACCCAAATATATTCTTATACTTTTATACCTATGTATATATTTTCTTTTTTTTTCTTGGTATAGGTAATAAAATATGTAAAAGTGAAAAAATTTCAATACAGATTTCTTTCGACAAAGACATTCTATACAACAAGCATATTCTATGTACAATAAAAGTAAATCATTGAAGCGAGAAAGCTAAGGTTTTTTTCGAAAGTTTCTTTTGCAGTTTTCATTAACTGTGTAAAAAAATGCATGCTTTTACAAAAGATTCACCTCAACTTTTTCTAACTTTGTACTTTTGTTGTATCTATGAAGAAATTATTATAATTTAAACGTTATTTTAAACTCGTCAATATTTAAATTGGAATACAAATTAAACAATTGTTAAACTTAAAAAAGTAAATGAACTTACGATATTTGACTTCATTATATTAAGGGATTTTAAAAAAAATAACTTTTTTACGGGTAATTTCTTGATAATAGATAGATTTTCACTTTCTTTTCAAGCGTTATCCTAATTTACCAAACTTGGAATTTTGCTTTTGGTTGAAATCGGTTAACCGGAAGCTCAATTTTATTCTATGGGTTTTTCAGCTTTTTAAATTTTTTTCCGATAACCCCTCCAATGATTTTCTTTATACTTGCTACCTATAATTCTCAGTTGCATCAATACCGACAACTTTTATTTGCTTCTTTTTCCTGGGAAAATTCAAATAAAGACCGTTATGGGGTTAAGGGTGAGATTTCGTGTATATACATAAAGGCTGTACCTATGCATATTTACATAGTTCTATTTATATATGTAAATGTATTTATTTTGTTCAATCGTGGGTTTTATTTACGTTATTTTAACCAACAATTAGTTTAATTTAAAAGAAGAAACTGTGACGCGTCGCAGCATATATATATTTTTTAATACCAATACCTATCAGGTATTTTTTAATACCTACAACTAAAATTAGTTTTAGTAACGTTAAAGTATAAAAACGAAAATAAATTCTTAAGTGTTTTATATTACCTTTAAAATTATACTCACCTGACAGTGTAGGGATTAAATTCTTCCTTCCCAGTTTTGAAAATTGGTAATTTTACAGATTTCGATGTGCTTATTTCGAATTTCAACTTTGCCACCTCGTCTCTTTGCCACTTGCGCCGTCGTATTGGAAAATGCCGCTTATTACACTGTTTCTTGACAATATCTCCTTTCCGACTTATTTTAAAGCAACATTTCTGTACAAAATGACAGTAGAGAATATCCTACAATTTATGTAATAAACTTTTTTTTCGTCAAACCAACAGTGTTGGTGCACGAACGCCGCAAACCTTCATACATCTACGTCGTCCGTGGCATTCAATTTTAACTGTATATATTTGTTTATTGTATGCATGTGTGTACATAAATTGTAGGAAATTTTTTCTACTTTCATTTTGAATAGAAATTTTTTTGTCTTAAAATGAGTCGAAAATGAGATATTGTCAAGAAACAGTGTTATAGGCGACATTTTTCCAAAATAAGATTTCTTTTCGACTCACTGAAATAATCCAATAATTTACCTATTTTGCCTATAATTGGGCTTCGTCAGTAACATATTACTTATGACTAGTGGTCGAAATAAGACCATTATTTGTTTATATTTTAATATACCTAATGGTACACTTCACTTGTAACTGCCTCAAAAACTTTAGCTACTAAGCTAACTACAGCAGATGATGAATTGTATTTGTGAATGTTTGGAAAATAATTCCTTAACTTATTTTTCAAGATTCATTTGAGGAAAGTCCATATAATGATTGAAAATATTTATTTTAAGTTAAGGGGGGAAATAGGTGTAGAGGTTTAAAAATATTAATTTTTTTCTTCCATAAATCTTTTATTAAACTATTCCAGAATATTCTCTGAAAATTTCATAACTAAATATCAATTCGTTCCCAAGTTATAAGTATGCAATTAAGTGGGTATCCCCAAGACTTGTTTTCAAACGCGTTTTCTTAAAATTATTTTTTTCTACAAATATCCAAAAATTGAAAATAGGCTGCAATATTCCTGTTTCAAACTTTGGATTGAGCTTACTCAACGTTTCTTTTTCCGAAATATCGTTCAAATATTGTAATCGACATAATTTTTATTTAAAAATATGTAATATGTAGTATATTTATGAAAAAATATTTTTAGTAATATTACTCAATAATCAAATATTCGATTAAATTTGTTTCTTTCAATTTCAATAATTATTATTTCAAAATTTAAATTCCTCTCAAAGTATTTTATTTAAATAATGACATTTGGGACATTTGGTAGTGACGTAAGACATTTTGAAGTTTGACAATTAGATTTAAATATCTATGTATTGTGTGCATGTGTGTCAAACGCGTGGTAGTGTGTGTGACGTCTTTTTTCATTAATTTAAGGTATTTTGAAGCATTATTATAAAAAAATATTATCTCAATACGCAACTTCCTCATATAAACTTCAATTGTGCCAAATTTCATACTCCTTCGTTCGTGTAATATTTGGTAAAAAGGGATCAGAAATTTTTGCTTCACGTATTAATATATAGATACATTTACAACCCCAAACTCCTTGAAATGATATTTCATTTGAGATGTCTTAAATCATACTTTGTTAAATTTTCAAGTACTTTTAATCTTGCTTTCCCTTATTTTGAGTAACTATTCCTTCAAGAAAACAAAACGTTCTACTATAGCGAAAGAAATAGAGTCAATTTTATGAACGTTGAACAACCTTTAACTTTTTTTTTTTTAAATTTAAAATTATTGTCGCTTCGACTGCATGGTCATTTCGCGACTTCTTTGTTAGTTGGTATAATGACCGTTGTGTGTTAGATCTGTCGATAGTAAGGTGAGTTTAACTTTTGATGACTCACATTTTTAAATAGGGTACCTTAATTCATTGTATAATAGTTATACATATACAAAAAAACCTTAATGTGGATTTCATTTAACTGTTTTTGGATCTAATTAACTAAATCATACTTATTCATTTCATTATAATTAATCAGAACAAAGCAGCATGGCTAACAGACACGCTGGAGACCAAGCTAATTACTGATAAAAACATGAAAATACAAGTAGCTAGGTTTGGGAATACTGTAAATTCTCTTAAGGAAGGGTTTTTTAATTTTTTTTTTCCAAAATTGGCTCAAAGAGGAGATAAGAGATTTAGTTTTTCAAGTCCAACTCTTATTGTTAAGCTAACGTTTTTATCAAACCTTTCTTTTGCATTTATAAATCTCGTACATGTTATGAGCCTTTGTCGTTATAGTTTCTTAAAATCACTCATTAAAAGGTTGAAAACGTTACTATAAACTTTTCTTGATTTACTATTTTTAGTGTTGGAACACTTAAATAATAGTGTATAGATAAGTAATGTATTTTATATGTTTAATTTTGGTAACGAAATCCTTGGAAATTGTCCTGTTGCTTGCAATAGATGTTTTTATAATTTCTCTATTCATAGAGAGATGCTGATTTTCTTAACTCAAAACTGTGTTTCCTGTTTTCTCAAAAATTTACGGGCAAACAAAGTTACGGGCAGCCACTAGTAAGCCACAGTTTTGATTGAAATGAAGTCTCCATTTGATTTTGAGCCTATTTAAACGGTAAACTTATTTGTTTCTCGTTCAAAACTTTCAAAATAAAATTAAAACAATTTTTTTATTCATACTTGTATAATTTTTAAGAGTACGAGAAATTGTTTTTAAACTATAAATTATTAGTAACAAATTTTGTTCAGCTAATAAAATTTTTAAAAAATTTAAAATTATTTCTTAATGCAAAGACAATTCAATTCAACTATTCTTTGTCTCAATTAAAATATAATTTTATAAATTATTTCCCGCATCGCATCAATCAAAACGCAAAACCCAAGGAAATGAATACGGTTTAAATTAACCAATCATTAAATTATTATGCTAATGTAATGAATAATCGCCACTAATTAACTCCCTTTTAACATTCGAAATACTATCGTATAAAAAGCTAGGTACAATATGCTTCAATCAGGTTTGATTTGGTTCACTTGGGTTTGATTGATTTATTGTTTATTTTTTGTCGACCAAAACATCCATTATCATACATCAAACGCAAATTGAAGAATATAATCAAACAATTGTGAACGGTTCGAATTTTATTTGAGATATGACATAAACATTTTACAGAAGCGGATATTGGTTACTGTTGATAAAAAAAAAAATCGATTGAAAATGTTTTTGCCAAGGAAGCATATATGCAAATTAACTAGATTATTTCAATATTTACTTGTTAAGAATTCATACACTTATAATACAGTCAATTAATTTTACTCCCATAAATAATTTATTTTTATTTATTTAAAAAATTTATCTTATTTCTATAAATGAGAATCAGTCAATTTTATCAAATGTCATGAGTCTTAAATAAAAATTTTTACTTTCAGCTCCTGTGTCAGTGCCAACATCGCCTTGTTGTGTTCAGAATGCTTGGAATTCAGCCAGGTAAAGATTTATTTAGCATTAGAATTTCATGCTTTGTTTTTAAACAAACTTGCAACTGCGTTTAGTTTCGTTTTGGCATGAAATCAATATCCATATTGTTCTCTAAAAATTCAAATACGGAACAATTTTTCTTCTCATGTAAAATACAACTTACGTAAAACACATATGCTTTTAACATTGGGATTTATACTTTTTGTGATTATTATAGATTTTCATATAATTTATTTTTCTTTGAAATGAACGTAGAAGCCCATAATCTATAAGTGTATTAAATTATAGATTGAAATTATTCATGATGAAAAGGCTTTTTGACTTAAAATATAGCATCCAATCTCATAGTAATATCTGAATGGACTTGAAAGCTTCGTTCAATCAAAAAGAAAATACGACTAGTCCAAACCATCAGAGATAGTATAATTTAGTGTAAACACTTGATAAGAGATGAGAGAAACGCTGTGCTTCTGGGTTAGGTCAGTAGATCAGAATGGACCGTTATCTAGGCTAATGATTTCCGAATTTGCATGGTCGTATATATGCGAACGTTATATAATGCATTCCATTGATTACACATGCTATAAAATTTGTGATAAAAAAGTTGTTTTTTTGCTCGAGCAAATAGAGAAATTTATTATCAAATTGTATAAACCAGACGAAATGTTATATCACTAGATTTACTTTATTTAGATTTATTTGTGTCATGCTCTTACCTACATTTTTATTGTGTACATTTTATTTATTTCAATACTCCTGTTTTCCACGAAGAACTGTCGTCGTAATCCGCTTTGTTTCCAAGTTTTCGATGGAAGCTTGAGGTTACAAATCAAGATTGGATCTTTATCGTATTCAGTCTCGCCGATTTCTTCCAGGAAATGTTTGCAAATTTTTCTTTCTTTAAAAAATCAATGTTTCTTAGTTAGTACTGAATATATAATATAAAGTATAAACCATAATACCTAAAACGATAATATGCAGGTTTATTTATGTTGCGGTTTAAATAAATAGTCCAGTTTAAATAATAACAGCGAAAGTTTTATTGAAATCCATAAACAACAATTATTTTCCAATTTTGTTAATGAAATTTATTTGGTTTATTGTGGATTGTTTTAAACGTAGGGAATCAAAGGCTTGAATTATTTAATTACTATCAAGCAAATTTAGAATAGGTAGTTGAATACAGAATAATTAATTGCAATAAATAAATCGAATAATGCTTGTAATTAGGTACAGCGATAATAATAGTTATAAAACAGTATATGAGAGTCACAGCAAAATGGTACAAAGTAAAATTCCAAAAAGTTTAATCGGAATTCAATTAAATTTAAAAAAATGAGTTAGGTATATCATTTTTTAATATTGCAAGGATTTATTGACTTCAGTAATTTAGTTCCTAATTCATACAAGAATTTGTTACTAGGTAGGTACATTAAGAATAATGTGGAATCTTTGATCATTTAATTTTTAAAAAATCCCCCAAATTTACGGATTTCTTGAAAGAACAGCATGCTTAATCAAGGATTCTGTTAAAAGGGGGCAGATGAAGAAAAATCAAGAATATACCTATGGTAAATGCTGCACAAGCAATGGTACACGTTGCGTTAAAAATGAAACACAGATATGGGTCATTCTTTTACAAATCGTACACCATTCGACACTTGACATTTTAGAATCGCCTGAACATTTTTTTACAGCTTCTATGCGTAAATATAACAACCCATATTTTTGGATTTTGCTCAAAAAAATTTTCTTTTGAAACTATGCCCATTTAAATTTTCGATGATATTTAAATTTTCACCAACCTTTGCCTATTTGAAATTTTATATCTCCAGTTCTACTATTCGGATTTATGTCAAATTTTTTTTATTCTATACATTGTTACTTAAGGTTTGAAAGTATATTTTTTTAAAAATAATTTTGCATAAATTTTATAAACAATTGCAATTTAATTGTTTATAAGCTTATATCACCCCCTTACCCCAACTTGAATCGAATTAAAAAAATATCATTTTATTCCTTATTTTATCGTCTAGAAAACCCTGTTTACAACAAGTTGGAATCTCTCTTATTTTGGAAGATATTAAATATTTTCGAGCGCAAGGTACCGAAACGCGCTCCGCGTGCGTCTAATTCCTAAGATCTCCAACGCCAGCATCTACTTTACATTGCTGAATGTTATCCATTTTGCGTTTGAGTATAAAAATGTTTGTTTGAAGAACTTCAACATAGTTTTACAATTACAAAACTAAACGTTAAAGAGTAAACTTCAATAGATAGGTATACTTACCTCAAAAATGAATCATATAGTATTTTGGAACGCAAGGAAATGTAATGAATGCAGTTAAGATGTAGGAAAATGACGTATTTGTTTTAAGCTTAAAAGTATTCAAAATATTAATTTTCATTTAATTACAATTGTTGTACTTGTTGATATATTTATATGGTATTTTGCAACTTTTAAAGTAATTGTATCATTTTCGTCTTGCAAAAAAAATATTTTTTAATCGGTATTATAGCATGAAATTTTAATGTCCCTTTGGCGGTTTTAGCTTTTCTAAATCGAGCATTTAATTTTTGTTTTCCTATAAAATATTTAATACTACTTTTCATGTCTTAATAGTTTAATATTTTAAGTAATTATGAGATGAAAAGACCAGTTTTTTATTTTAACAATTTATTTTCTTTTTACACTACGTTTCGTCAGTGTAATTCTGACTTTATCAGGCATCTTGAAAATTGTTATACCAAATATAATAAAAATATATACTTAATTTGAATATAAATTTAACAATACAAAATTTCAAATGTCAAATTTAATAATAATAATAATAAGAATAATAATAACACTGAAGAAACAGTGTAAATAAATTGTTAAAATAAAAAACTGGTCTTTTCATCTGATAATTACTTACTTAAAAAAATACTTCAAAATATTCTTCCTTAGTGACATACGATATTTTGAAGAAATATTAGGAAAAGGCTCATTTACCCATTCAAATAATTGTTTTGGTGTTAGGATGGGATTGGAAGTTCTTTGAAGACTAGCTCTTGCTGTTAACCTTTTCAAAGTTCCTCCTAATCCATCACATGCGCCCTTACCATGAAAAGTTGGGAAAAACTGTCACTCTGCACTAAGACCAAAACCCAGAAAAATATACGATCTTAGAAACCATTTTGAGTTCATTTTTTATAAAATCTAAATTCTAGTAAGGTCACTTAGTGGCGTGGTGACTAGATATAGTTGCCTTATACGCCAGTGGTCCTGGGTTTGAATCCCAACGAAAGCCTAAGATATTTTCTCTGGGTTTTCGGATTCGACGGTCGCTAATGACCATAGTAGTTAATGCGACCTTAAATAAACCAAAAAAAAAAGTTCTAGTAAATTATTTTTATCATTTTCCTCGATGGTATCATTATTTTCGTCAATAGTTGGATGAAAAATTTTTTTTCGACAATGCTTCAGATACTTTTTTTATTTTTTTATCGGAATAACGCCTTTGGGAAATTTTTCTTCTGTGAATGGCAGAAGATCCAAAAAAAATTCAAATCCTGATGGAACGAATCGATTGCTGCAGATACTACTACTTCTTTTTCCTCAAAAGCTATATCGGAATTTGCTGGGAAACGTTCCATATCAACGTCATCACTTTCCAACAACCCAAAATCGATATTATTCTTCTTAAAAAGTTTAAAAATATTTAGGGACGTAAATAACTCTGGTGAGTTTTTTATAATGTTGTAAATTAAGTAAAAAAATTATTGTAAAAAATTTAATAGTAAAAATTTACCTCCTTTTTACGTCTCAATGCATTTTTGCATTTTAACGTTTAGTTTTGTAATTGTAAAACTATGTTGAAGTTCTTCTAACAAACATTTTTATACTCAAACGCAAAATGGTTAACATTCAGAAATGTAAAGTAGATGCTAGAGCGTTGGAGATCTTAGGAATTGGACGCACGCGGAGCGCGTTTCGGTACCTTGCGCTCGAAAATATTTAATATCTTCCAAAATAAGAGAGATCCCAACTTGTTGTAAACAGGGTTTTCTAGACGATAAAATAAGGAATAAAATGATATTTTTTTAATTCGATTCAAGTTGGGGTAAGGGGGTGATATAAGCTTATAAACAATTAAATTGCAATTGTTTATAAAATTTATGCAAAATTATTTTTAAAAAAATATACTTTCAAACCTTAAGTAACAATGTATAGAATAAAAAAAATTTGACATAAATCCGAATAGTAGAACTGGAGATATAAAATTTCAAATAGGCAAAGGTTGGTGAAAATTTAAATATCATCGAAAATTTAAATGGGCATAGTTTCAAAAGAAAATTTTTTTGAGCAAAATCCAAAAATATGGGTTGTTATATTTACGCATAAAAGCTGTAAAAAAAAATTTCAGGCGATTCTAAAATGTCAAGTTCAAATTTGTTCAGATTTTGTGCGGTTTGTAAAAGAATGACCCATATACATCAGCGACTAACTTTATTTTACAAAAAAAAAAAAACAGTACGTAAGTAAGTTAGTAGTAGGTACATATTTTCTAGTTCATGAGCATTCCTGCTAATTAGCTGCGTCTTCTAGAAGGGGACAGCTGTGCGCCTGTGCCACCCTGCCCATACCTCGCTACGCCCTTGTGCTTATGTAGGTAATATTTGTAAAAGCTTATAATAAAATAGCTCATAATAAAGCAAACATTGATTACTATAGTTTAGATTCCACAATTATAATTGTGGAAGCCCTATCAGCGTTCTAGGAAATCTACGCCACCGTTTATACTAAGATGGCATAAGCGAAAGCAATGCATCGTTAGAAAGATATCGCAACGATATACTTCTAGGAAAGGTAATAACAGTTGACGATAAATCAATGTTACTTGGATGATAAAAACACAGAATATAGTTATGAAAATTGTTCTTAAAATTTTGCTGACTTTGGACTTAAATTATATACAAAAATTTTTACTAAAAAAAATACCTTTTTAAATATCAACCTAAGCAAGAAATAGATTAAACCAAATAAAAAAAATCCAAACCATTATCTACCTTTGTATCTCCAGATACGTAAAGTAAAAGCTCTTTACTCGCGGGGTATATGTTCCATAAATATGCCGCGAATACAGAAACTGTGAATACGGAATGGTAATATATGGGATTATAGAGGATACGTACCTACCTAGGTGACAAAATTAAATAAAACAAATATATAAAAAAATCAATTAAGTTAAAGTTTTTCAACATTTTGATTAATTATCTTAAGGCTTAGGCAATGGTTTGAAGAATTGTGTAATTTTCTCTTGCTTGGCAGTTTTTAAAAGCTTCTTCAATTCAGACTGATACGCAGCAGTTGCACTAGCAATTTGCCTCTTCAAAATAAGACTTCGTTCCATATACGGATCAATGCTCATAAAGAAATCGCAAAACTCATTTGCCATTCTTAAACCTTCACTAACATTTTTCAAATGTGTTTGAACAGAAGGACAATAGGAACAAACCTTCAAATACACCGATCACGGCAAAGGCGGCTTATATCAAAGTCCTCGGCGGTATCATTTAACAACATACTTTAGGTAAAGTTGTAATAAGAACTATTTTACTTTTTTTTATTAGTCCATTTGACGGCATTTACAAAAGATATTGGGTTGGATACCTATTGGAATCCTTTTATTATTATGTAGGTATCTATGTACTTATTAGATCTGCGAATAAAGACAATTTTAGCAGCGAATATAGGAATTGGGTCGCGTTTTTTTAATTTGGTGAATAGTGAAAACGCGAATGAAGGAAGCGCGAATAAGGAGCTTTTACTGTATTACGAATGCGATGCAATTGTCATAAGAGGATCAAATCTCACAAACATGTCACATGTCAAATGTTACAATAATTAAGATATTCAATTCGTAATTGAAAGGAATCGTTATGTTGTATAAAAGCTATATAGATTTTAACAATAAAAAAATATGAAGAAGATATATTTCCCTGTTAAAAAAGAGGACTAAACTAACTCAAGTTACATTGCCATTCAATGTGTCGATAGACATTCATTTAGTTAGAACGTTTGGTACTACAAAATTTATATAAATATCAAAACGAAATGATTTTTAGTAATTCAAATTTTATTAAATATCAAATAATTAGCATCATAATAAAATCATTTACGTTTTGTTCCTTATTTTTATCTCAAGTATTACCAGAGCTTTGAAAGAAAATAATTCACACGTATTACAAGCGTTTATTTTATTTTCTCTTTAGAGATTTACGTCATTTTGATATGAATATGAAAAAAACAAAAGAAAATTAAAGAAAAATACAAAGATAAAAAATGCATAGGAAAAAGATTTTTTGTTAAAATACACTAACCTTTGATATACGTCACGCCAACATAATCTCAAATAAAAAATTCAGTTGATATTCGCACTTATTTCAAAGTAATAAAAAATTGATGTGATGATCTTTCCGTAAATAAAATTACCTATCATCATTCTAAAAATACCAACGTTATACAAAATGGGGCCGTTTACATCAATTCTTAAATAACGAACTTTTTTAAAGTATCTCCTTTTTTATCTTGTTATTTTAGCATTGGCCTTATAAAATGTAATTTAACAAAAATATATCTAAATAAACGCCATGTTTATTTGAATATATTGGTATATAATGCATGGTTAAATGATGGCATCGTTGTATGAAAGTTAGGTAATAAAAATCTTGTAATAAATCGATTAGCTATTTATGGAAAAAATCAACATATGTTCTATAATGTAACCTAATTGCTTTCATTTATTCATTTTTGCCAGAAGCAAATCGAAAATCGTTGAAATGGGTATAGAAACTGTGATTAATGTGAAACGGTTAAAATGTTCATACATTTTTAATAATCGTTTACCACAAAATACGTATAGAAGTAAAACAGAAACCTAGATAATAAACGACGAAAAGGCATTTAATGATCAAATGATTACAAACATTAACGTACCGTTTATGATTGATTATTCGATAAGAAAGTAAAAATATTGCAGGAAAAATATATATAATGTAATTGCATTTATTTTTCCTCTCATCTTACTTGCTTCAAATATAAAACGTGAAAAAGCTTTATTATAATGAAATACTCCATTTCTAAGGAATCAAATCATTTCAACAACCCTAGGTTATTTTATTTCGAAGAGTTTACGTTTGTACGTATTAATGTCAACTCATTTTATTTTATCTGTTAAAAGCCTTACAAAACAAGCTTTACATTTTGTAAATATATTTTAGATCTAGAGTAAGTCAACTAGAAACTTATTTCTTTAAAATAACATCTCTGAAATTGTTATACTTAAAAAATTTACATATCTGTTAATTTTATCTACGATTATGTCTTCTTTATGTGCATATATAACATTTAATATTCGAGCTTATAATACAATAGAACACATATATCGCTTATGCATTGTATCACTTATAGATTTAGTTTTCTTTATATTAAATTATATTATATTTAGTTTATCCAGTTTCTTGGAAACAGTTCTTATTTTCTTGCACAAGAATTTAATATCTTCTAGTCCTACTATTTATTGCATTATACTCGTTATGTCAAGATCAATTTGCTTTATGAAGGATTGTCAAACAATGAGAAATTTTATTAAAGGAATTAACTTTATTACAGAACCAGTTTCATGCTTTTAATACTAAAATGGCTTTAAAAAAAATTCAAAAAATTATTTAATGTTAAAATAAGTTTTAAAAGAAGTACAAACAATGGAACTTTTTCGTTCAAACTTCTAAACGAAAATGGAATATATGCGATTATTAATGATAATTCCATAGCTTTAATGATGAACTCTGTTCACACAAAGACTTTTCTGCTGGCAAGGCTTTTTATAATTTCAAGACTGCGAGGAATGTAGAATAATCAATAATTGAAAATTCGGTACTATGAAATTTTTTGTTTGCACGTCTTTATTCTTTGCTACTCTTCAATAATTAGGACAAGTAGGCAAGTCTTTGTTCAGATTTCTTTGAAAAACCACACAGAGTCGTACCTACTGAAATACACATAGAGAAAATATGTGTTATTTTTTTTTAAATCACAAAATCTTATAAGTTTTACTTATTTTATTTATAATAAAAGTTGGTAGTTACATTTATGACTGTAACAAAAACGAAGAATGTAATATAAATATTATGTATGCATTTATTTTTCGCTATTTTGTTTTAATTTTTTTTTATCAGTCGCCTTTATATAGATTTGTCGTCAATATTATGAAGCTAAGTTTCAAATGCAAATCCGTTTAGCCTTTCAGGATATGTTGACTTTACGATCCTTTTAATATTTGTAAGCTGGTATTTTTATTGCACCGACATAAAAAACTGTACAAATAGTTCAAATATACGGAAATTTTATTTTATAGCTCTAGGAAAATAGAAATGCTGAGAAATAGAGAGTTTTCAACTCTTCAAGTTTTATTATAAAATGTATTAGTAAATGGTAGTTGTTGCAAACTATTAATTGTATACAAGTACACTTTAATAAACATTACCATCATACCGTTTACCGATTATTTTATTTTAAATTGAATTTTTTTGGGTGTTTATAGTCGCTTTAACAACTATGGTCATATCACGACTGTCTTACACACAGAAATATTCTGTAGGTCTTGAATCTTAATTTTTAATCTTATATCTAGGGATTCGATGGGGATCGAACCCAGAACCACTGGCGCATGTAGCAGAGAGAGCAGTTGCTCTAACCACTGCGCCATCAAGTGGGTCTAAATTGAGTTAGCAAATGGTTATTTTAATTGTTATTAAAACAAGATGAATATCTCTCCGTCTACTCAAGAAAGCCAAGTAAGGTAGTTGAAAAAATATTTTAAAACTTAATATTTGTTAAAAGCATCACCTTTAACTCACAAATAAATTTATAACTTGACCTTCAAAAAGTTTGTTAAAAATTAATTGTTTGCTGAGGTATTGTCGATTTTAAAGATACTTTTAGTGTTTTCAGTAATTTTTTGATATATAGAATTAGATACATAAAAAGTAGGTGCATCTTTTTCTTCATACTTTTTTTTTGTGTTTTAAGTCGCTTTAACATCTCAGGTCATATTACGGAAAATTTCTCTAAGTCATGTAAATCTTAGATTTTAAATCTTATATATCTAGAGATTCGACGGGGATTGAACCCAGTACTATTGACGCATGTAGTGGAGAGAGCAAACTGCTCTATCCGCTGCACCACTAAGTGGATTTTTCTTCATACTGTTTCAAATAATTTAATAAATAAATAATAAAATAAAAGCTTTATAAATGTTAGGTAATTGTTCAAAGTAATATGCTAAAATTTTTACTCTCAAAAAACATATAGTTTTGAAAATAACATTTTTGAAATTAAATTATTTTAATCATTTGCTCGTTTTTAGTCATTTACTGTAAAATTTTTTTTTATATACCTATATTTTTGATGAAATGAAAATTTAATTTGAACTATGTACTCATCGGGGACATTGTTATTTCCCGGGCGCCAACATTTTACAAGAGATTCTTATAGATCTTGTCAAAATAAAAACCAAAAAAGAATACAATTATCCGAGTTTTCGCTTAATTTTCGAGAAAAATTCAATTTTAGTAGCACGACTTCAATGTTATTTCTTATGAGAATTAAATGTTGTGAATGTGGCCATTTTTGGAACTACGAATTTTTGACAGCTGTTCTCAACTATTTAGGAAGAAGCGCCCGTGGGTGCAGCCCCCGGTAAAATTTTGGGGGTAGAGCCCGCAAAATAAAAATTAAAACATCCCAACTTATGTTTCAAGAGGAATTAGCAAGTTAGGTGTGACCGGTGTGACCATCGCGTTGTTTTTTAACAAAATATGACGTTGTGGATGCGACTTTTAAAATTCGATATCTCGAAAACTAAGCGAAAAATTGTATTCTTCATTTTCGATTTATTTTAACAAGATCTATATGAAACTGTCGCCAAACTTTGGCGCACGAGAAATAACAATCTTGCCTTCTCATCATTTATAGATGTTTGAAATGTTATGTAGGGAAAAGTGGGGTATTTGAGAACAATAAACTTTAAATTATCCTAATTAATAATATAAAATAACAATTTTAGTAAACTTTTGCTATAACATAAACTTTAACTTATCTACTTTAATAATTTGATCACAAAACTTTTTACATGCGTACATGCGTCATGGGCCCATTTCTTACATTTGGTACACATAATCCAGTCTTCTTTAGGGGGCGATTCATATTTTTCCGTGCAGAATATGCAATAATAGTCCACGCCGTCACTTTCCTCGAGCACCGTTTTCAAATTTCTAACGACCGCTGTATTGTTGACTGATGGTGGGTTCGTTGTACTTCTTCGTTGTTGAATATTTTTATTTTTCTTTGCAGTTTGCCGTTTTTGTTTTTCCTCTAATTGATGTCTTATCGGAGTGCTGGATAAAATTTGAGAATGTTTTCTTTTTCTTCGTTGTGAAGTTTCTATTTTAGTAATGATCGGCACGTTGGCTAAGTCAGAGAGAAGCACAGGAGTTAACGGAGCAAGAAAAGTGTGTATGGTTAAATCGGTTTGATGTTCATGATTATGGTTGTGTGATGTTGTCGGTTGATTGTCCACAGGAATTGTTTTCTCAGCTGTAGTAGTAGTAGTAGTAGTATCACGAACGGAAGTAGTATGTGGACTGTCATGACTGTCAGCAGTGTTGAATTTATCAATAAAAGGCATATTTGCGAAGCATTCGTTAAACTTGTCCGTATCGATGGGATGAATTCCAGCCACTCTAAAACCATTGATCGCTTTGCTTATGTTGGCTGTCTTGTTTTACGCATTAGTAAACAGCTCAGCCACTTTGTATTGGGTGATCCGTTTGCCAGGATTGTTAACCATGTAGAGCTCACAATGTCGATTGTATGCACATTTCAGTGCACTGAAAAATGTTAAGTCCAGCGGTTGCATTTTATGTGATACATGAGGCGGTAAGGAAAGAACATGAAGATTGTGTTCTCGAAAAAGCGTGTATGCCCCCAAGCTAATGTGACTTTCGTGATTATCTAGTATTATCAAGACTGGCTCGTCCTCGGTAGGTTTAACAAAATTAATGAAGTGCTGTAGGTAATCAACGAATATGGACTCATTTATCCAACCGGAATCAGAAACCGTGCCAATCATATCGTTATTAACGCCATTCAGCAACAGGTCACAAATACGCCTTCTTTTGAAAAACAATTTAATTTCGGTGGCATTGAACGCTTGAATTCGGTTAAGTGACGTTGCTTCTGGAGTTCGTAGACTGATGGAGGGATGTCGAGAGATGAATGAATAGTACCAGTCTTTACCAGCCATCTGATATTTTTGGTTAAATTTATGGCTCAATTTGTTGGCTTCAGCAAATGTAAAGGCAATCTTTCGTAGTGATCTAGGTGTGATGCCGTAAAAAGACTCGAAACAATCGAGGATGTATTTTTCCAATTGATTTTCGTGACTATGATTGAAGACAGGGTGTCGTCCTTTTTTCGGTTTCTTAAATTCTTCTAGATGCACTTGTCGGAATAATGTTGATTTTGGTACTCCGTATTTTGTTGCTGCTTTGCTTAAAGAAAGTCGTCGACATCTCACATCATGTCTCGCGCATTGGAGATTTTCAATTGTGTACCGCGGTGTTGTTTTTCTTGTGTAATTTCTGGACATCTAAAGAGAGAAATTTTTTTTCCGTAGAACAATCATAATTATTGGAAACAACAGCACAAAATAAAATTAGATAATAACAAAAAAATACGCACCAAAGGTCAAGAAATAATTTTTTCAAAGATTTTTACATACGGCAAAAATTGTAACAAAAGATCAAATTTTAATTATTTACCTACCGTGACAGTATGCAAACGCCAATTTAAATATTTTTTTCTGTCAGGAACGATAAAGCACACACTTCTCAATTCAAACACGAATAAAAATTTTTTTAAACAAAGAAATAATTAAAATTTAACTGTTTTTAATTAGCCGATGTTCTCAAATACCCAACTTTCCCCTATGTTTATGTTCTTGTTTTAATGATTTCTTGCCCATTAATTGTTGTGAATCATATAAAGAAATAATAAACAAATACAGAAATCCAGCTTAGGTCTAGAAGTAAAAGCAAGATCATATTGTATCTTGTTTTGGCTGTGTTTTATTATTTAGTGTCGACACTACTAAATTCCAAATTGTATGATAAAATTATTATAAAATTTCTTCCTATGGAAGCTGTCGTAATTCAACTCTTTTACGTTAACGAATTAATTTTTTTTTTCATTTCGTTGAAAATTTTTCGCATGCTAATTAAAATCTATAATGCTGTGCAAGCAAAGTGCATGCAAATTGCGTCTCTTTCATTGTACTTTAAAAAGCATTGATCGTTTACTATAATTTTCTAAGCAAACAAATATTAAGTGTATTTAATGATTTTCAATTTCATAAGATACTGTATGGAAATTATCACTTTTATTAAGTAGGATGTTTCTTGTAGCGTATATAGTTAGGGTCTAACTATAGTTAGTATATAAAATAAGAAAATTTCAAGGAAAATACTTATAGATGCAAATATTTAAATGTGAAGTGATTTATTTCTTTCAATTAAGGGCACTTTAAATGTGACAATTATAACTTTGGAAAGACTTTTGAAAGAAAATCTATTTTATTAAGAACTTTCTTATACATAAAGCTAAAAAAATATTGAATGATATTTGAATTAAAAAGTTGATCTCTTATCAGCTGGTGTCCTATAACATACATCCATACGCTTCTTACTTTTGGCGTCACTTATGTTAATTGTTATTAGATCGGATCCTACGCCTTCTCTCCCCCACTCGCCTTATGCGATATAGTATTTGAGAAATATTAAAATAAAACATAAGTACCTACACCGCAAAATGTTCGGGCAGATTAAACATTATATCCTTTTTGTTTTTATTATTTGTTTTCCTACATAATTTTGCCGATTTCTTTAACATTGTTTTTCCACAATAAATTTTTTTCTGTTGGATATATCCATTTCTTCATGAGAACCATTGTTTATAAAATATTATTCAAGTACCTTTTAGTAAATCCTAATACTATACACAGTTCACATGTGTATGTTGTGTAGAGTAGGGCAAGGGAAATATGTAGCGTTTGTTTTCTTAGAAAGATAAAACATTTCTCTTTCTTTAACGAGCTTACAAAGTTTTCTTTTCTATAGTTCACTCTTTGCCATTTTGTTTCGTTTCTGTAAATTCAAATTTGACAAAAAACAAAAACTTTTTGAATACAGGACATAGACGGTGGAGAAGTGTCTCTTATCTTATCCAACTGTGTGCGTATGCCCATGATACTCATTAATTAGCTCAAATACTAAAAACCAATACCAATACAGTTAACTAAATTTAATTATGACGCAATAAACAAATAAGTTTGTTAACGTGTTATTTCCTTGTACATATATGCAAAAATTGCACGTTTAGGTAACATTCGAGCTACAAATTCATATTCAGGGAATTGATTTTCTTTTGAAATGGATTTTAACTGGATTTAGACGTATTTGAAATGTTGAATTTACTGTAGAATTCAACAAAATAAATTAAATCAAGATTACAATATAAACTTGGCGTTATTTTATAAAAAATTTAACTAGTTATAAAATTCGGATTGAATTTAGCTTATTTTCAATACGAAAATTTAGATACAGCTTTGTGAAATTCTACCTAGTTATCTCCAAATTCAGTTTTGGGAAAAATTTATTCCGACAAAAGTCTTATTTTAGCGTTTCGATAGAAGTCGAGTAATCAGTGGTGTAGCGTAAAGTTATGCCGTCCAGAGTAACCTATGAGTATCGCCGTTCCTTTTGTTGCCTTTCTGGAATTAAAATTATACTGTTGTGTATTTGCAACTAAATCTTTTTAAAACATTTGCCTAGGTTTAAATGACAAAAAATTTTATCTTGTAACATTCTCGGCAAAGAATCGGCAAGTTTTCGGCAGAGCTCGGCATAGCTGTTAGCTATATACCATGTCGTTTTACCAAGGTTGTTGTGCGAGTTATTACTGAATGTAATGAGCTATTTTCCTCTCCATCACAATGTTTTAGTATATTATAAGTTCTCATTACTTGTCAATCATATTTGGATTGGTATTTGTGTGTTTTGATCAGTATATTGATATAAATGTTGTTGTTCACTTATCATGATAGACAAAGATACAGCTAGTGAGAATAATGCGAAAATATCCGACGGTGAATTAATTTCAAGCTGTAAGAGAAAGACTGCCGACAGAGTTCGTGCTTATAGAGACAGGAAATAGGTTCTCGCGATTTGATTTAATTTTTATAGTGAGTTTATTAAAATTATTAGAACTCTCTGCTGTTGCATAATATGTTTATGTATGTTTGAGCAATAGGTTGTTTAGTATGATGTTTGTGTTAGTGTGTAGCCCTTTTGTCCAGAAACAATTTCTTCGCCACAACAAACTTTATTTAACAATGATTGAACATGATATTCTTGAATTAGTAACTTTACAATAGATAACAACAGGTAGATGATCGATTTAACAATAATCCACAAATTCAATAATGAAAATAACATTCAAGTACTTATTAACATCAATAATGAAAATTCAAAATGAGTTGCAAGTATTAGAAAAATTGTGCTAAAGGCGTAGCAAATGGAGTTAGATGCAAAACCTAGAAAATCAATTAAGTATATCGTTTATGTTCATACTTTAAATCAAATAATTTTCCGAAAATTTTCAGTTACTTACTTAAATCCCTACAATTCGAAAAAAAATTCACTTGCATCGTGATTTCGTAAATCTACACAATAATTTTTTTTTCTGTTTTAATTTACACTGAGGCGTACACTTTACTTTTCTATTTATACAGATATTTTATTTATCAGAATTTTTTTTTGCACATAAATATATGTACTTAATAAATATGTTTCTAAAGCAGTTTTCAAGTATTTCAGAAATCGTAACTGAGTACATATTTTGTAATTTATATACCTAATAACATTTTGTAATGCAAACTATTGTAAAAACAAAACTTATACCAGTTATACCAGTCCTTAACTTGTAACCTCCATAGGGATATTTACCAATGAAAAAATGATGAGTTATTATCAAAAACTTACCCTATGTTTATAAACCAGTTCATATATACGCTTTCTTAGAAATATCTCAACAAATGAAAATTTTAATTTTTGATGATATTCTTAGTAATTAGTAAGAATTTCCTGTTAGTTTGTATTTAAATGTAAGTGATATTTATACAACGTTATTTTTCTTCGCTGCTCCAATTTCTTTACTATGAAAACATTAATAGTACCTATAATATTTTGGTACGAAACCAACTTCTTAAATGTGATTTTAATGAATTCAATTATTCTTTTTACACCATAAAAGGTAAAATAACAGCAATGGTCTACATAACATAATTGCATTAGTGTGAACCTAATATTTTACCAAAACAAATTATTATGATATCTTTTATAATTAAAGTGCATTTAAGTTTATATCATTCGTATAAAACTAAATCCTTTTTTATACTCACGATTTTCTCCTTTTATACTTCAATGATAGATAATATTGGTAATGATTGTTAATTTAAATTACATATTATTGTTGATATTTGTACGTGTAATCATTTATCATTGAAAACTATTGCTAACAACAATATTTTTACTTTGAAAGTTTCTCTGATTTGGGGACATAAAATGAAGGTGGTTGCCACGAAATTGCATTACTTTTGAATTTTACGTTTACGTTTTTAATTTAACGTTTTTGATACTTTATTGATTCTCCATCAAAAATTAAAGATTTCTGTTCAGAATGTCAATCCATTTTCATACTGACGCTCAATGTTAGATTAAGAATTTCAAAATTGGTCTAGGTCACAATGTAGTTTATGTGTAGTTAGTAGTTACTGAAGTAAATTAGTAATAATATTAAAATTCAATTCTTGTTAAGTATTAACAATATAATCATAATATATTATATGTGAAGGTTTGGTCTATTTTGTTCTATAATCGTTATCTAATCAGTTAAAGAAGCTAATAATGTGTAAATCAATGTTATTATTTGATAAAGTAATATATTTTGATACTACGTGGTTGAATCTAGTGTTCAAAACCCAGCATTTAAATACTACCGTAACACATCAAAAATAATAAATTTTGCTTAGATGACAAACTAATTATTTATATTCTTTTTAAAGGCTCACTACTTTACTTAATTTTAAATCTTGTTGACTTGGTTTTCAAGCTAATTGACCTAAATTTGACTTGAAATCAAAACAAGCTCTAGCTAAATATTAGAATTTAAATTCCAAATCAAGTCAAAAATGGCCAGCTACTTGACTTAATGAGTCTCTAATTTTATTAGATAAGTAGTTCTCAAACCTTTTGTCATGAAAAACTCTCAGAGTTCTAACATATGCGGATTGTTTAAAGATTAAACTAGAAAAAATGTTTAAGTATATTGTACGCCTAGATTATAATGTGCTATCAGAATCATTGAGGCAGAGACTTTACACGTTGAGGAGGTGCCAACAAAAAAAAAACTAACATAAGAAGAATAATTTCTTCCATTATTGTCTTGTTTAATGGATTTATGGATTTAAAAGATTAAAATTAAGAACTAATCAACAGCATTAAAACTATTTTGGATCTAGTTATCACTACAGTAAGATTGTGTATAATGCATGTAGCTTGTTTTTTCCTCAGGGCAAAGAAGAGGATAGTATACCTAAATACGTAAAGTGGAAGATCCCAATACTGGGATTCACCACGAATCCCTCACGATAGCCTTGCGAACCTTCAGTGGTCCGCGTTCGCAACCACTTAACGTATTAGACTACAAAAGTATTAATCAATTTTTTCTGTTATGTTTTAAAATATTTGAAGGGTTGTTTTTAATTGATTGTGTATTTTGTATCTTATTTTCATACATGCAGTTTAAAAAAAAAGCTTAAAAAAAGACCCATAAAGAAAAATTTTACCAAAGACAAAAGTGTATCTACATGAGACACTATCTAAATATTTATCAAATTTGATCGCTTCTTCCCGTGTGACCGATATGCAAACTCAATAATGTTCTTCATACAAGAAGAACAAAGGATGTCTAAGGTTGTAAATGTGTACACATATGTATTGAAGTAAAACCACATCCTATACTCTATACATTCTCTTGTATTCCTGGTGAATCAACGACGCCATAACCAATTTTCCCATCTCTCGACTTCACCAAACTTTTACACTTATGACGGTGTAGATCTCTGTGGAAAACATAGATGAAAATAGTGCGCGTGTAACGTTATTCCTTTACTCCTTTTCAACGTATTTTTCGTTTTTGATAGTTATAGCTCTTATATGGGTGATCATAAATCATATTTTGATGCTCTCAAAAGCTTTGCAATAACGCTTTTCGTATTAAACATTTCAAAATGTATCATAATAATACATTTAGTTTTATACTTTGTATCTGGCAGGTTATATTATAATCTCATCAATGAAAATTTCAAAGTTCCATTCTTATAAATTTTCACATCAAAGAAACTATACATATTATTATTTATTTATAATCGCAAAGAGTGATGTAAATCCTTTTTGCAGTGCAATATGTAGGTTCGCTCAGTAGAATATAATTGGGTACGAATTTATCGAACGAATAGGTTTATGTTTTCAGATAATGTCAGCGAAACGTTTATTTGATATCAAACGCTTTCGTTTGTGACGCAAATAAATGAAACTTTACTCAACAATTTTATGTTTATGACATTGACATGTTTCAAATTCATAAAACTTATATCTACAATAATGTACATTAGAAAATTTGAATTTTTGTTAGAAACAGACTAAGAAAGGATTTCTTATTTTTCTAATTTTCCATGTTTTTTTTAGTGATTAGAGTTTGTGGCTAGATTCACTTTTTGTTTTACTAATGGCTTGGTACTTAATGAAAATGTAATGTATTCACAAAAAACTTTATATCCTCGTCAAAAAAAAAATTTCCGGAATTTTATATAATTTATGACAATAAGCAGTGACTTTTCCTTTTAAAACATTGGACCATGATATCCTTTGGAAGAAATGTCGAAATGTCTTTATTAATTACTTTTCTCCTTTCTCCTTGCTGCGTTGAATAAGTTCCAGGCATATTTTGTTTTATTACACAATTTGTTATAGTAAAAGAGTTCTTTTTAATAAGAAAACTATCTTTGTGATATTTTATAAAAAATTATGTTAATTTTTAGTGAAGAACGATACATTTATGTGAAACATAAACTGTAGGTATTTAGTAATAAAATTGTTGTTAAAAATAATGAGGTTGTTTAATTTTGTTAACTTAAATGTATAAAAATATTTTTCAAATATATGAAATACAAAGTTATTAGGGAAGAAGTCAAAAGAAATTAGTTTTAAATGGGGTTTTAATGAAATTAATCATCAAGTTACTTATAGTATCTGACTTTTTGTATAAGACAAAAAAGAAAATGTCGAAAGAATCACTCCACCATTGACAATCTAATAAATAGCTACATCGGCAGGAAATTAACTTCTTTATCGTTCTTCATTTGATTTATGACCTATATCGTTCTCAAGAATTATTTAATGTTAAAACTAAAGAAGCTGTTTTTTTAGACATGAAATCCAATTTTGAGAATTTAATTTTTTTACTGGAGATAAAATGGTAGGACTTACAAATATTTTTTTTAATATTTAAAGTATCAAGTAATTATCAATAGCGTTTAGTTTATACTAATTGTAAGTGAGGCGGGCAAGGGACAGTTAATCTTAACATTAGCTCAATATCTACGCCCTACGGATATACATTGCAACCAATTTAAAATGATTTTTTCTTTTACGAGTAGAAAAAATTTAATTTTAAATAAAGCTTGGTCAAAATGTCTTAGGTATTTTAATATTCACCTCCAAATAATTAATCATTTAATACTTAACAAAATCATCGACTGTCTATTGGTAATGAACTTTAAAAAATAAAACTTTAAGACAATGTTATACCAGTTTATTTAACCTTTGTCGCAATATTTAAATGCGCATAAAATGAGTAGTTGAAGAAGTACACCGAAATGGACGTGTATTAATGACTGGAGGGTTGTAGTTTGACAGATTTTCAAATGCTTTTTCGAGCTATTTAGACCCTTTCGCCCAAATTGAATAGAAAGAGGCCCTACTGATTAAACGTAACGTAAAGGACAGAAGACAAGATATTAAATGAGAACAAAATATATTGGTGAAACTTTTATAACTATTCGCAGCACTGGGCTTAAACCACAGAATATAGACCTACGCAGAAGGTTCACTTTTGTGGTTGTCAATTTTGGCATTCGCGCTACTACGGTGCACATATGTAACACGGCTACAAACGACATATATTTGAATTTTTAGGAATGTAGTATTAATATATTTCAGTTTATTTCTGTTTTGTAGCGGAAGAGTATTCCACTTTCATAAGACTTTATTACTAACAGTTATTTCAATTATTGCTAATAAAAATAGTTGCACGCCGTAGTTGCGCCAGATTTTCAAAGATCGTCGAGATTTTAGTTGCCAACAGGAAATTAATCTTCCTGATAGGTTTAAATTTGGTGCTTTTACTATACCCAAATAGGAAGCCCCAGGGTTTGACAACGGGACAAAACTTAGGCCAATCCTGGCAAAACTAGTCTCGGCGCGCCACTGTTGAACCAAGCCTGGGCCGCCAGGCCTATGCTTAGTCAAGTTTGGCCCAGTCCCGATAGCCAGGCTTGGCACGAAGTTATTATTTCAGCCTCTTGTCAAGCCTGGGCCAGGCTTGTACAGAGCTGGTCCAGACCTAGGCTAAGGCTGACTCATATGTAAATTTCTATTTAAGATTGTTGGACACTCGAAGCACAGGCCAGCAAAACTTCAAAAGAGGGAAAATTTGAGATATGAAACAAAAAATTATCTTACTACTGTAAGAAATTACTTATGTGAAAAGCAGATTATCTTGAATATGATTTCGGATGGAAGTTTTTTATATGAGATATTTATTCTTTTGACGTTTTTGTAATCTCATTATTAATATTCAAAAGTTTGAATATTGTAGTTGCATTTATTAATTGCTAATTCAGCTAAAAGTTTCTTAAAATTTATACACATTTTTGGTAGTAATTATATAAATATTGGTTATTCTAGACTTTAAATATTGACATACTCATAGTTTTTTTAAACGTAGGCATATCTTTATTCATCGCTCAACCCGGTAAGTCTTTAAAAATGGTAATTATAAGGGCCCTTAAATAATAAATTATTTGAATAATTGCTTTGATTTTAAAATAATATACCGTATACAAAATGATGTACCACATTTTGTATAATCCTTTAACAATTTTTAACGTTGTAAGTTGCTGTAACACCTAAAGTCATATCATTCTTACCACTATCTATACAGAGAAAGAAAATTATTGTAAATCTGAAATTTAGAAATATCTAATTGTAAGATTCACTTATAGGAATATCTTTGTCACATGGAGTGAAGGTTTAACAGATCTAACTTCTGTCCCACTTAGTGAACTAGCAGCGACTGTCTTATTTGTCAACTAATATCAAATTAGATTTTTTGCTGACTTTCAACAATTCTACTGTTTATACAATATATAAAATTTATTTCACGTGAATCGTTACATAGCAGTTACGGAGCAATCCAATACTTCTTGATGATCACTGATGAAGATTGCTTGGCAATCGAAATACGTATCTGGGCAATAGGTCAAAAATACGTTTGAACTTTTGTTTTTATGTTTATAGTTTACTTATGTAAATTATATTGCATAAATAGGGCCACAATATATTTTATATATTGTATAAACAGTGTCAATTAATAATTTTTTCATATCTTAATAGAATGTTGTTTGCGTAGTTTTTTAATATAATAATCATTAGTTTTGACTATATTAGATGCATTTATTTCATTTGCTGATGCACAATAATTAATTATTCTTTAAAATTTAAAGTAGGCCTTTTAAAAAGGCGGTAGTTTTCCAAGTGTCTTAGAGCATTACATGAAGTAAATCTGACCCTTGAAATAGGCGATATCATTTCTGAATTTCTAACTCATTGAATATTGATGACTATGACTTTAAAAAAACCTAATAAGGATTTGCCGAGGAAAAATTTTTTATATTATTTTTTTCAAAATGTACTAAAAATATATTTTTAGAATATTGAAATATTATATGATAGAAATAGTGTAACTTTGTGAAACGTACGAAAAATTTTATCTATAAAATAAATCTTGTTTCTCGACGCCTGATATAATATTTTCATAGAAAAATATTTTTTATGAAACAAGAAAAAACAAAAAATAAAATTTAAATTTTTTTACTAAATTATTTTCACACACTCCAGCTCCTCGAAAAATTGTTTCAATTTTGCATTTGGATGTTGAAAATATTAAAATCAATGTAAAACTGACTTTAACTTTTGCAATTTTTCGAGGAAGCATTTGCATCGGACTGTTTTGTATAAGTCTTGATTTCTTGAATTAAATGTCACATTGCAATTAAGGGACACGTTTTTTTAATTAAATTATTGTGGAAAAAATCTGAAAAATGAGTTGCATATACTCGTCTTCGTATTTTTGCAGAAAATAACTTTAAATTATATTCTTTTTATGATCGTCCAAGCATAAATGAGAAACTTCTTTCGTTTTGATAACATTAATTAGAATTCTTCTTTCTACAGATGAAAAGTTTATTATTTAGCTCTCTTCTGGTTTAATGAATTTTGTGTCAACTTAAAATTACCTTTGATTAGTTAAATTCAACAAATTCTGATTATGTACATAAATTTTATTCAAAAAATAAATATTCTCAAACACGTTTATTATTACAATGACAGATGGGTATAGAAACGGTGAAAAATTAATTGGATGGTCTTTTGCATTTTCAATTATTTAATTTGTAAAAATGTATAAGTGGATTTCTCTACAGTTTTTAAATGGATTAATCATTTTCAATATCCGTTTTCTCTGTACTTATCTAAATACCTATTGATGAATTGAATTTTTAAACGAGCTTTACAAAATTAAAAGAAAATAATAATATCCACCCCTACTGAGCAAAATATATATTTTAAATTAGTAATTGAAATTTTATTATGTCCGAATTTTTCATTTGTAAAACTAAACAAATTAATTGTATTTCTATAAATAAAGTTTCAATGATAACCTATCGTATCTTTACAAAAGTTGAAGCTTAAATTTTAAAAAATGTCCAGATAGAATTTTTTTTTCGAAAAAATCTTTCAACTTCTAACATTCTTATACTTATATTGCATTATAATTGCGAATTTCCTTTGAAACTTTTAAAGTAGATAAAGCTTTTCATTGGATAGAATTTAATCCATTGAAAATTAGAATTCGTCCTTTGATAATACAAGTGATAGCTACACCTTGGTTTCGATTACTTCTTCGCCCATTTGGGCAGTATTATTTTCTCACGTTTTTTTCTCTATGCCGACTCAACAGTTTCGAATCTCAAAGGTATATGTTTACAAAGAATACATTGAAAAAGTTGGAGGATATTTCAATTTAATTTCAGGTTAGGAAGTAAAATAACCTTATAGAGCTACCAACGATGTTGGTCTTTACATTTCCCCTAAGGACTCTTTCTTACAACCTTCTTACTTATATATTATATATATAGTATATACTACATTACTACATATATATAAGTCGCAGTCGATACTTGTACTCAGCCTGTTAGTAGAGCCGTTCCTGTCGATTATCCTGTGAATTATTTTCCGGCATCTACTTATAATATTTGTGTATAGTAGTTTTTCAAACTTAATGGCTAATAGAACCCGAAAAAATAATAAAATTAAAATTTTCACAAAAACCATCAAATGTCTTCAAGTTATTTACTTAATAAATATTTCCGAGAAAAAAAAGTCTTCAACCTATTGTTCAATAAAATATAGCAAGAAACCGAATTTTTATACATGATTTTTGAATAAAATCTCAATAATTAACTACAGATAATATTGTTTTTCAGGTATAAACACCTGAAAATAATAGTACATAATATTGCAAAAATGTTACACGAGGCATTGGACGTTTGAACCCTTACATCTTTACCAGCAGAAACGGATTTTTTCAGACTAAACGTGGACTAATGATGACAAATTGTTCATTTTATGTTTGGACCGTCTAGGCCTAAGTTCTACTAGAAGAGGCTGATTATACGCATCGACTGCGATGTGTATATATATTTCTTAACTGTATACCATATAGCTGTATTTATTTTCGTTAGAGTTTAATTTTCATTATTTGTTGCAGCAGATGTCGCTAAGTCGATTCTCGCATGAACAACGATAGTTACACGTCGTTTATTTCAAGTTCGAGAGAAAATTATTATTAGCAAATAGTAAAGATGGAGTTGATGAAAGTGATGTCGGAGAAGCTGTTGGAAGTAAAGGTGACGACGATAATAACGACACGTGCGAAATGATGAACCGAGACGATTTACACTTGAGGCAACAGCAACGTCTCATGGCGTTGGCAGAAACGACTAAACCACCCCACAATATTAAACGCCGTTCTACAACAGGGGCAAATATTTCGGGTCGTATTAAATCGCCTATACGATCACTGTCGTCAACGTCAAAGGCAAATCATTCAAAATTCTCTTTACAAGATTTCGTGCGAAATGATCCGGGCTATACTCCAAACATTGAGCATCTCGTCTTTCCTAATCGGAAATCAACATCGACGACAGGCGGCACATCTAAAGGCGATGTTGTAAAAGCTCGATCACGACTTGCGGAAATGTTTGCACTTAGTCGACATCTTCAGCAACGGTCGGTTGATCGAGAACTAAAACAACAACAGCAACAACAAAAGCAGCAACAACAAATTAAAATACTCAATGTAAGTAACTTTTTATATTTCTTTCAACTGAGTTAAACAGATCGATCTTCATTTAAGGGGAGATAGATTTAAGGCGGCAATTTTTAAAATGTTTTATGAAGTTTTTAACAAGTTTTTAAAACATTAGAAAAACATGTTATTAATTTATATCATTAGATAATTTTAAATATATAGTTGAAAATATATGCTGACATTTTCAAATATTTGCTTCAAAAATCACGGACTACCGCGTACCTATTCTATACCATTATCATTTGAAGTCAATTGCATTGAATATTGACTTTTGTAAACCACAATGCTCTTAAAAAATTTGCCAATTGGTATTTTTTGAGCAGTGTGAACAGAAAAACCTAATTTTTTAAAATTTATATTTCATCATTGGTGTCTCGCAAAGCTTTTGGTTGAAATTGATTTGTTGGAAACCCCATTTAATTATCTGAGATTTTGAGTTTTTTCAAATTTATTTTCTAAAACGGCTCCAACTGTTTTCTTTAAGCTTGTTATGAATCTTAAACTCATCGAAACCTGAAACTTCTGAAGAAGAGTGTGGGAATTAGTTTAAAATAAAATCATAACTCAATTTATGCTTATTAATGAAGCCTATCAGTGAAAATTATGGAACATTTTACTTAACATTTTATTTTATAAGTGGGTTTTGTTTATGTTGTTTTAACCAACAGCGGTTTTCATGTAAAAGAATGTTTTGTGACGCAACGCATCAATTTTTAATAAAAAAATATTTTTAACAAAGATAGATGAACAAAATTTCGGGGATGAAATTTTCATTTAAAACGTAGCAATATTGAATTATAAATTAACGAAAAAACATACGGATATGCATTAATTACATTATAGATTCTCGTATATGTACCTACATTGTACATATTATGAATACTAGTTTTTCAAGTCATTATTGAAAAACTGAATCCAAAAATTAGAGAAAAACTAAAATACGGTTAACATTTCATTGTACTGTCAGTATTTATATAAAAAACTAAAAATTCAATACAGTAGTGGAACATTAAAAATTACATTTTTAAAATTTCAGTTGCCATTGTTTCAAGGTCATATGGTAAAGATTCTAGTATAAAATTTTAAATTGAAAAAAGTAGTCATATTTTACCTTTTTTTTAAATTTTGTTAATTGTTCCTTACTCACATAATATATTACCTACATATATTATACTACACTTAAATATGAAACAATTTTTATTTACTTGTACCTAAAAATCTCTAAACTTCAGATCAGTTTTACCATCGTTGACACCATATGGCATCGATGAAAATTAATACAATAGGTGATTATTGTTCATATGGTTGATTGGCGTCGACATTGAATAATTCATTAATAACAATTGTGAAAATTAAAAATAAAAATTGAAAATATTTTAAATTGCGAATAAATGGTTTTGGGTAGCCTAATCAATATTATCAATTGCTATATTTAAAAAGTTTTAAAAAAATAACAACTTGTCTATCAATGATTGAATTTCTAATATATGGCTATACAAATTAATAAAATATACCTAATAATATTTATTAATTAGTAGTAATTAATATATATATATAAAATTAAACCTATTAAAACCTTAATTTATTATGAGTTATTTTGAATTCATATTTAAATAAAATTTACTAAACTATGAAAATGAAATTATTATTCAATTATATTGATTTATCTATGAAATTATTTATATTATATTAATGTTTTTATTCAGAACATTAGTATAAAATTGAATTAATTATATATTATATTATAAAATGTTTAAATACAATTAATAGCTAAATCTTTAATTTAGGTATGAGACCATTGAATTCATTTTTTAACGTAATGATACATAAAAATTATATGCTATAAAATTTGACAAAAACTCATAAAATCCGGTAAATTTTTATGTATAAATTTCACTTTATATATAAATATAGTAGGTATGTAAGTTTAAGTGATTTGGTGAATAATTGCAATAATAATTTACCTTTTGCCTTGCAATTTTCTTAATATTAAGTAGCTCTACTTTGGTATTCCTTTAGGTATTACATATGCAATATATCTGTAGAAATGTTTCCCGTAGGATTTACCTCAACTCGTAATGTCTTTACAGCTGTCTCGTCGTGTTTCTTGGCAATAAATTTCCACTATTATTGAAATATCTAGGTTCACGTATAGAGCAAACAGGTACAAAATTTCAATTTACCGTTTGGGTTGCACGGAAAATGGAGATTTTCGCTTACAATGCATTTAAATCTGAATGAAATTTTCGAATGAATATGCAAGTGCAGTACTCATCGACTATGTTGAGATTTTGTTGAATATAAACTTAAAATGCATTTACTACAATTGCTTCATGATAACATATATTCAAAATGAAGCTCTAAGAAATCTTTGTTTGAGGAAGTGTTTATGCAATATGTTAATTAGGGACTTTAGTACGATTTTTGTTTGAATTTAAACAAAATAAAACATTTAAGTAGAAATAATGAATATAGAAATTACAAAAAAAAAATCGTCTACATAGGGTTAAAACTTTTGAAAACCAAAAGTAGTTTTAAATATCTTGATGTTTCCTTTATAAAATAATTGTACCTACTAGTAATTTAATTTTCACATTTTATAATAAAATTTATCAATTTTTTATCTTTACAATAAATGTTATTATTAGATCTTCTTCAATCATTTATTATTATATACATAAAATAATCCAATTAATAATGTTAATGAATCCAAATGCTAATTGCAAGACATTATGATAAGCAAGACATTAATGCAATTCGTTCTTGAAAATAATTAAATTAGAAATTGGGTACAATATATTTTAATGAAAGAACGATTTTACTTAAAAGGGTTTTCTAATCGATTATAATTTTACTTATTCAATTTTTAATTAAATTATGCATTTAATGGTTAATCTTTTATTTAACTCTTAAAGTAAATCACAAATATAAATATGTACTTAAAAGTTCCACAAATTATAAAGTCTTATTATTTTTATTATGATAATTTAGCAGAATAAATTATCTATTGACATCACCTATTGGCGCTGTGGTTAGAGCACTTTCTCTCTCCGCTTCATGCGTCAAGTGGTTCTAGGTTCGATCCCCGTTGAATCCTAGACTTAAGATCATAGACCTAAGATATAAGTGACCAACAGATATTCTCTGTGTTTAGACAGTCGTGATATGACCTTAGATGTTAAAGCGACTTAAAACACCCTCAAAAAAAATCTATTTTATTTTCCTAAGTTTAGTTAACTTTAACTAATGAATGTGTTAAATATAGTATACGTTCGATGGATGTTTTACTTACCATATTATGTAAGTATATCTTCTTTAGTTGTAAACGGGCTGCTTTATGCTCAAGGCAATTTTTCTCTAAATCGGGATTTCAACAACTGCGGAGTTGTAAAAAAAAATTTGGGTCTCGCAGAATATCCTATATAAATTTAAATTACCTCCTCATCACTTTTCGCATGCTTTTCTATATACACCAATTTGTTAAGGAGTTCATTAAAATTTACAATTGTGAACGAGGGTCGCAGATCAAAATTTTTTTTGAGAAACAATGCCGTTTGATATACCTCAAGGCTTAGAAAACCCCAAATAAATGCTTCATTTTACGAGGTATTCAGCATCATCTGATGTGATCGTGTGAGTGTCAGATTTTGTCAGATCTAAAGTGACGTGCATACTTTTATCAGTCCAACATTTGTAGCCTATTTTACTTTGTTTTACTAATACCTAATAATAAAATATCTGCTGCGACGCTTCCAGTACTTTCTTTTACATGCAAGTCGCTATTATTTAAAAGAACATATATAAAATCTAAACTGCAAGAAGGAACAAACTTTTTAAGCACAGCTCTTCCTTCAGAGTAGAAATCAAGGCAATCTGCGAAACGGTGAAACATATAATACACAAACTGGGCGGTGTGTTGTCTACACAGACTCACTAAGTGCAATAGCTGCTTTGAAGTGTCAAACCACCGAACT
Source organism: Sisyra nigra (assembly GCA_958496155.1). NCBI lineage: Eukaryota > Metazoa > Arthropoda > Insecta > Neuroptera > Sisyridae > Sisyra > Sisyra nigra. The sequence goes on along the minus strand of OY292313.1, from coordinate 35,599,917 downwards.
ACTAATTAACGACACCCAGTATTGCATCCAACGATCGAGAATACGGCTATTACTAATGTGGATACCCAGTCATGTAGGAACCGAAAGAAACGAGACCATTGACACCCTAACCAAGCAAGCTACTAAAGACGGTATCTTCAACAAGCAAGCGACCTACAAAGACGCCATTAACTACATCAAATAAAAAATCGTTAAAAATTGTCAGCAACAGTGGGACCGGGTTTTCGATTTTCTTCGGCAAATAAAGCCAAAAGTGGGAACACTTACTATCTTTGGTGATCTAAATTCTAAATAGACAAGAGGAGGTTGAATCGAGCACATAAGATGACTCATAAGTACATTCTCTTGTGGGACGCCCGACCCCTTTGTCATTCATACGAAGAACTGCTGAACAGCTACTGTTCGAAATTCGAAATTTTGAAACAGCACAAGTGAAGGACATATTTAACACGATTAATATATAAATATCTATATAAACAGAACTATATTATATTCGAATTATGGAGAGAGAACCTTTCTTATTTGAATTTTCCCGGAAAAAGTTACAACAGTTTTAGGCATTAATAAGTCGAACAACTATATAGCAAGTTTAAAGAAAATCGTTAAAGGCGTTTTTGAAAAATATTGAAAGTACTCAAAAATCTATATCTAAACTGGGACTTCCTGTCAACTGATTTCAACCAAAAGCCTCACCGCATAACTAGATGAAATATTAAGGCAAAATTCCAATTTTGGTGAATTTCAGATTAACCATTTGATACGATATAGCTGTCACACACACACGTTTTTCTAAAAAAAATCTTTTTTGAATTCAGGGAACCTCAAAACGTGTAGTAGAAAACTCGAAATCGAAATTTCGACCCGCTGATAATACTTACTTCCTTTACTTTATATGTAGTAGTAAGAGAAAGTAAAATTATTGAAGGTGGGTTGAATTTTCGATTTCAGGCTTTCGCTGAAAATACACGTTTTGAGGCCCCCTAAGCCCGAAAAAGTGGTTTTAAAAATGTCTGTGTGTGACAGCGACGTAATATCAAAAATTTTATTTTAAAATCACCAAACTTAGAATATTATCTTCATACAATTACAATTACATCTGTGTAGTTGTGCCGCGAACCTTTTGATTGATATTGGTTAGCAGAAAGCCCCACGTTTTTACAGAGTACAATTTTTTATACCTACATTATTTTTTTATGTTTTTTTTCAAAAGCAGTTTCGAAATTTTTCCAAAACTTTTTTCTAGGGAAATTATAATAAGAACTGTTCTGCGGTTAAGGTTAGTAGGTCATATATGCATAGAGACTGTATACATATAGTTCTGTTTATGTAGATTTTTAAATATTATTTAATTTATAGTTTTTTAATCCAACAGCGGGCTTTATTTATGCTCTTTTAACCAACAGCGAGTTTCATACAAAAGCACTATGACTCGTCGCAGCAGATATTTTGATATAATGATGTTTTTCATGTACTTTATATGTATTGATTCTTGCTAGACTGGTAAAAAACTTTAGAATATCGAATACATTTACTTAGCGAACATTTAAGTCGAGACTCATGATTGATAGTAATCGGGAAAAATAATTTTTGTATTGCGACATCTTTACATAAGTACAATGTATCGTACATTGGGTATTTTTTCAGTATTTTAATTATTAACTTCTTCTTTAGCATCTTTCCTACTTCTTGCTTTTAAATTTTCGTTGATATATTTGCTTTTTAGGTTGGTCAAAGTTTGTAGATTATTAATTGCCGATAGCCAAAGAAAAGTGCTTGTTTTCAGTGGTTTTGTATTAGTGTATTCATCGATTACATATTTTTATATTTTTATAGTGGTAAATCTTTAAATGTAAATTGAATGTTATTGATTAACAATTGAGTTAACTTTATTTTTTTCTAAAATGTTACTATCATATTACTAACGAAACTTAAACAAGTCTCAAATAACTAATAAAGTCACTTCACAAGAAAAGAAATATAAAACTTAAATACATGTCTTTAAAAAAAATTACGAATAACTTAATAATTTTATATTAAAACATAAACCACATTTAATATCCACATAGTTGTATTTGGTTGAAATGTAAATTTAATAAACCGTATTTATAAAAACTTGTATAAAAGAAAAGATATTTAAATTTGAGATTATTACATAGGCAGTATATTGGTTTAAACGAGTATTATTGTAAAAAGGCGGAAAAAAGTTAACACGCGGATAATGTCGATAAAATTTTAGCCCTTCTCGAACAAATTAAAACTTTTTATCACGAAAACAAGAAAATTTGAAATTTGCATATTTTTCCCACTCATATTATATTGTACTAGCTGACCCGCGCAACTCCGTCTGCGTCACATAAGAATGAGAGAGGGTTAAGAGTGGGGAACCTATGGCACAATTCTAAAGGAGTTGAAACTTTCTTTGTTTTATCCACAAATCACTTAAGAACCATTGAAGAGATAAAATTTGGTACCTATAATGCTAATTTAAAACCACGCGGACGAAACCAAGAAAAACATTGTATGTCTGTAACGTTAAAAGTATAACATGACTCATGAGCTATCTTAGGTACATCACATTATGATCAGTAAGAGTGGAACTATAGTAGAAAATGTCACGGGAACGGGAATAATAAAGGAACGCTGCATAACACTACTGGGGTGTTTTATTGATAAAATTTACGTATGTAAACTTAAAATATAATGAAGAACAAAGAATATATGAACCTTAAACAAAGAGTAACGTAAAAAAAATTGAAATGTTATTTGATTATTGCAACGCCTGTAACCGTTGTAACAAATAATATATTTTAAACTTGTACTTCTGTATCTGTTATAATACATTGCAAGGAGCTGAATGCCTGAATGTCTAATGATCTATGATCTATCTAATGATCTATGAATCAGCTCAATACTGACTACTGAAAAAAAGTTAGAAGTACACAAATATTGAGAAGGAAAAGCGCAAGCGCTGACTTAGCAAGCCTAACATATTTTAAAGATTGGGGAGTCTTGAAAAATGTTAAAAGTTAAAAATGTAATTGTTGATTTTTTAAATGTAATTTAACACGCTAAATTCTAAATATGTATTCGAAAATTAACAATGAAAGAAATTTCAACTTTCAAAAATTTTCATTATTTTACGGATGTTAAATAAAAAATCATATCTTCAAGTGAAAATTGTAATTTTTATTTTAATCCTAAAAAGAAAATGTGTTAAAACGCTATTTCACGAACTTTAAAGATCTATTTCACGACCTTTTTTTAACACACGGTTCCCGCAGGAGACAATTATCATGCTATCCTTTGAGCACCGTGCATTATTCTGGCATAAGAAATAATCTATATTATTATCTGATCCCTCAACTATCATATTGCAAAAAATCATGTCAATCTTTTACTCTGTGAAAAACAAAAACATATCTATCCTACGGGAGTAGAACATTTTTCCTGGATAAAAAAGAGATCAAGCTTTCCTGAGGAAAATTCGTTAAAACTCTTATTCATGAACTTTTAGAAAACTCCTTTGAAATACTCAGTTCCTGAAAGATTCTATTTTTAGCCTATCCTACGGGAACCGTACAATATTCTAACATAAAAAGTAACCCATATCATTAACTGTCTCTTAAACCACCATATTGCAAGAAATTATGGTAATCTTTTGTTGTGTGAAAAACAAAAACGTATCTATCCTACGGGAACATACATTTTTCCTGGATAAAAAGCGGACTGTATGAAAAGAAAAATTATGATTTTGCCTTGAGGACCTTATGAGTTATTACTTAACTCTTAGCTAATAAATGAGTTATTAAAATGTTTGGTTTCAGCATGATTATTCTTCGAACCAGTTTTTCTCTATTTTCCCGATGAAATGAGAAATTTTTCCGAAATAAAACGTGTTTTAGATAATGATTCGCATATTTATTATACTTAAATATCACCAAAATCCATTTTCAACTAAAAATAGAGTTTATGCATAATTTTTTTCTCCAACCCGTTTTTCAATTTCCCGGGTAAATGAAACATTTTCCCTAAATAAAAAGAATTCTATTTAATGACTCAGATTGTCATTTATTATCACAACAAATTTTATTAAAAGTCATATTTATTTGGGTAAGAATTAATAATATGTTTCTAAAAACAATTTCGCAATTATTTTTGAAACAAACTTAATAATCATTAAAAAGGTTATAGCGGGCTAACCTTAAAAGATAGACATATGTCGTCGCGGACTTTTTTGTAGAACTTTTTAAGAGGAACAATTTTGCTCTACATGATTTTTTCGTAACTTTAATCGTTTACGCAGGGCAGGCCACGAACGCTCTCAAAAGGAAAAAATTTTCCTGATTTTTGCAACATTTTCCATCGATGCTCTGCTCCTATTAGTCGTAGCGTGATGTTATATAGCCTAAAGCCTTCCTCGATAATTAGGCTATCTAACATTAAAAGAATTTTTCAATTCGAACCAGTAGTTCCTGAGATTAGCCCGTTCAACCAATCAAACAAACAAACAAACAAACAAACAAACTCTTCAATTTTATATATTAGTATAGATGAATGAAATGATCATTGAATGTACGTATATATATGTACATTTAATTTTTCTCAATTCTTTTTTCATTTATATATTCGTATTAAATATTTGAAAATTTAGAAAAAGTTTTATGTATATTAATAAGTTTTCCATATAATGCCCAACATTTCAATTTGAATTTCCTTTTAGTATTTTTATCATGAACGCAAGTCGGTTACAAGATAACTACAATCCTAATTACATTACATTATACTATATATATTTCTATACTTTAAAGTCTTCACGCTTTTCATTATAATTTTTAAAAACTTTTTTATTTTCTATTGTCTCGGTTAAATAAATTTTCATTTTTATCGTTTGATTCTAAATTGGTTCAAAAATGTAACTTTAAAATTTCTATTAAAAGCTATAAAAAGCAGAACCATGACTAACTACATATAATACCAAACCAACTACAAACCAAACCACTGAATAACTTAAAAACATTGTTCCTGAAATAGGATGCGTAGGCTCATTAAGACGAGGTTTTTGAAAACTTTAACCCTAAGTATTATAGATCAAAAAGGATATAGGTAGACAATGAATTTTCAAAGCTTAACTTTTAATCTATCAACTTAATCAAATTTATTTTAGCGACTATCATGTCAACATTAAAACTTTAAGAATTGTTGGCAGTTCTCTTACGTAGCTTATTGCAAAGTTTAAAAACATTCTATGAAAATAATTCAGTATATTTGAACAATATGAATCAATGTCTATTCGCTTGATTTGCTATCATAGAATGTTCTAATGTATTCTGTTATTTGCTGTAAAGATTTGATCATTTGGCGATTTTTTAGTTAATCTTTTATAATTCAAGTAAATTTTTTTAGTTTCAAATAAGAGTAAAATTATCAAAATTGTAGTACCTACTATAAGACGATGGGTTATGAATTCGTACAAATTCATTAAATGTCGGTATACAGTAGTTGCATTTTAAGTAGAAAAGTATTGTTAGTGTGATCGTCTTACAAATTCGTATGAAATTTTATTCGTTTGATTTTTGTGAACAATTCGTACAAATTCGAACGAGTAGCGTATATTTATATTGATTGACAATGTTTGCAAAAGACGAACGTGTTATTGGCTCAGTTTTTATTATTTTTTATCAAAAAAGGATCATGTTGCTCGCAATTCGTTTTTAACGTTTCATACGTCAAAAAACGAGAAACGAAACCTTTATAATAACAGTCGCTTGTGGCTGGCTGTCCATCTGTCACGAGCTATTTTCTCCGAATCTACAAGATAAAAAACTTTGAAACTTTGCAATTTTATGGAGTTTGGTGAAGACATGACAGATCTCTATCAAAAGAACGCAATCACTGATTTTGAGGGGTATGCTTATTGCCTAATACATTAGGTGATATATCAATTGAAGGGATTTTTGTTCAGAATCTCAAATATATTTTTTTATATTTCTCCAATGCGTAATTGAAAAGATATGGAAATAATTTTACTAAAAATGGCAATTCTATTTAAAAAAAACTTCTCAGTATCGGTTTTAACTCAAAGTTTGCCATAAAAATAATGCAATAATCCTAACTTCTTAAATTTACAAAAAAAAATCAACTCCTTGTCTCATGCAAATTTGTCATATCATTTTGATGACTCGTATTGGTGCATAAATCACAACGACTTTTTTTTGTTTGTGTTTTAAGTCGGTTTAACGCCTAAGATCATGTCATAGGTTGCTTTCCATTTATTAACACAGAGCGACTCTGCGCTATATTGCGAAACACTGCCAAACTTGTGTGAGAGCGTTAATTGAAACAGAAGTTAACTCCGTGAGTTAATTTTGGTTTTTTCTAATACCAACCTGAAGAACCTGAATAATTAATAATTATAGGCCATCATAGGCAGAGAAAAGAATTCTTCTCTTTTGTGTGGGTAATCCTTGGTAAAACACGGTGAAACATTGTCAAACACAACTTTTTCGAGTGTCGCGCAGTGTACAGCCGTGTTTGATATTGTCGTTGATGGAGAGCACTTTATCGAACACTGCGTTACACAGTGTCCCTTTTTAGCGTAAATGAAAAGCAACCATACTGTTTAAACACAGAGAATTTCTGCTGGTCAATTATATCTTAGATCTATGATCTTAAGTCAAGGAATCAACGGGGATCGAACCCAGTACTACTTGACGCATGAAGCAAAGAGAGCAATTGCTCTAACCACTGCGCCAATCGGTTTTTTTTTCTTTAGTATTGTTGTAGTGCAAATAATAAAGTAATTTTAAAATTCATATTTTCGTTTCTAAATTGTATCACTCAACTTATTCGGTTCTTTTTTTTTATTTCATCGTATTCCTTATGTTCTTACTTTCTCATAACATTTATATATCCTATTACAATCATTAATCGGAAATTTCTTTTTCTGTTACATCTTTATTTTCTTTAGTTGTCATTTTATTTATTGTTTTCATTATTTAATTATTCTTGAGCTTCATTCTTAGTTTATTAAGAACGAAAATAGAACACAATTCCCAAGTCCACAGACGAAAATATTAGTTTTTGTTTTTACCATCCCTTGTGTTTAAAATAAACACAGTGGATATTATTTAGGGGTTCATATCTATTATCGACAAATATTTTTTGCAATTTTAATCTTTTTTAATTTTTCATTTGACAATATTATATATACTTTTTTAAGTATATGAATGTTAATAGAAAGTACTACAACTAATAGTGGGTAAATAAGGACTAATTTTGAGAACACAAACATGATACTTTAAATCGAATATTAAATATAAAGACCTGAAGATTAACATTCTCAAAACATTTTGCTATATAATCGGGATTCTTTGTAAATTTGTTATTTGTTTTAATATTACTGGTTAAAAATGGATAACAAACAACATAGTAGAAGATTCAAACCTACATCGACCTTCACCGAGTTGATAATAGAATGAAACTTATTTTATCATGAATTTAGTATATTAGAAAATATATTAAAAAAGGGTTGTCTAAAAAAATCCTGGGCAGACTATTTTTAATTATTTAAAAAAAAATTATTTTTAGAAAATACTGCAACGTATAGAAAAAATGTTACACATCACAGGCAACTGCAATTTTGGGTCCTTTATTATTACACAGTATACTTACCTCGAATCTCTCTGTAACACATTTCCACGCGCATTAAAATTTAAATCTTTAAAATTCACTAACCCTAAATAGGACCGAACTTTTTGCAGACAAACCTATATCAACGTGTTCGCAATAAAGCAACGCTTATGATGATATAAAAAATTTTCTATTATCTTGATGTTGCAAAATTTTATTTAAAAAATGTTTTTATAAAAATAATTAAAAATAGTCTGCCCAGGATTTTTTTAGACAACCCATTTTAATATACTTTCTAATATAGGTACTAAATTCATGATAAAACAGGTTTCATTCTATTATCAACTCGGTGAAGGTCGATGTAGTTTTGGATCTTAGACTAACATAACCCTCTCTGTAAAAAAAAAAACAAAAACACGTAGATTTAAGCAATAGTACGCAAGTCATTTGTAGACATTCCAAACTAATGCAACCACGGTTGTGGAACTTTTTTTTCACAAGATATTGTAAACAATTAAGAATCTAAAGATTCCTTAAAATATTTTCTCATACTCCAGTAAGTACTGAAAACTTTGTAGCTATTCTAAGGTTCTGCTAGTTCTACAATTGAATAATTGTATTTAATAACAATATAAAAAGTATAAGATGAAATAGTTAAATAAATGTAAGTTTTAAGTAAATAAAATAAACATTTAAGTGTATGTACCTATATGACAAAGTGAAGCAATATTTAATGCTTTCTTCTATGAAAAAGTTTCGAATTAATGAGACTGAATGTTTTACTATAGCCTTTTTTACATTGTCTTTGTGTCTCAAATGAACTTTTAAATAAGCACCTAAAAAGTAATGTAATGTACCACTATATATTAATATGATTCTTAACACAAACATCTAACAAAATATACCCGTTTGCTAGATTCAAGTGTTTAACTACATACCCATTACCTACATGGTTATAGAAATGCATGCTCACATAATGCACTTCTGTGGCTATTCACTCCGAAAGCTCAATTCTAAATTCATTTCATAGAACATAGATGCAGTACCATATAACATTCTGTAAGATCAGAACATACAAAGGAAAATAAAACAATGCCCAAAGCTCATTTTGTCTTTAATACTTCAATATTACAAGATATTGTGATGTGCTTATAATTATAGACTATAAATTACGCCTTTAAAATTTTAACCAACAGACTGTTATTGTTGTAACATATAGGTAGTTTTAGAAATAGTCAAGAATTTGTTTTCGAAATTTTTTATACATATTTTATGTATTGTGCATACTTTAAATATGGGGAATGTTAGAATGGAAAACTCTGGAATTTCATAAAAGGTAAAGCAGTGAAAGTTAATATTTATGAATTACATAAGATAAGATGAAAATATTTCAAGGGCTATCTTCTACGAATAAACGATAAAATTTCAGTAAAAGTGAAAACATTAAAATGATAAACAGTATTTAAAAAAAAAATTTAATAATTTTTTTACAAAAATAATATTATATATTACCTATATATATATTCTAAATTTATTTGATCAAATTAAATTGAATACATTTTTTAGGCAATTAAGCTTTAAAAACGAATGCTACAAATTCATTTTATTTTCGTGTTTGTAACATATTGATCAAACCATCACTTGATATGATTTAATAAAAAAAATATTGCTAACGTTGCACTAATTATAAAACAAAGCTCTAAAAAATCTTTTTATAAATATCTTTAAAGTAAATAGGTAATTTTTGTTGGCATTTGTAAAAAATTAATAGAAAAGAGCTGTTTTGTAAAAAGCCTATAAAAATCTAAAATGTTTATTATACTAAAGTTTTTGTTGCCACCCACAACAAAAAGCTGTAATTCCCACATTCAAAATAAATATATGCATGTTGGTAGCCAATTCAGTTTTTACACCCCCAATAAATGTGAATCTGTAAAAGTTCTTTTATGATTGGAAGTGATTTAAATATGGTCAGAAAAAAGCACCGGCTGGTTTTTTATGTGGTAGACAAAACATCGTTTACATGATGAGTACTACAGCTTTTGAAAATGTGCCAACTCCAACAGCTTTTCTCTTTATTTGTATTAAAATTGTAGTTTCAAATGACTCAGTGTTCAAACATACATTTCCATTATAAATTTTTTCTGAACAGATGTATTGAAAAGCAATAAGCTAGACTTTTCACTTTTGATTCAGTTTTTGAATAAATAAAATATGCCAAGTAATTTTCAATTATCCAATGTTAGAGAAAGAAAAGATTTTTCTCCGCTTCATGCGTCAAGTGGTTCTGGATTCGATCCCCGTTGAATCCTAGACCAAGTGACCAAGTGTTTAGACAGTCGTGATATGACCTTAGATGTTAAAGCTACTTAAAACACCAAATAAATAAAAAGTTTTTTACGGAAGTTACTTTTAAATTTAAAATTAATAATATAGTAAAAAACAAGGTACGCTTGATATAAGGTATAAACAATTGATTTTTAATAACAAGCTTAAAAATTTTACAAAAGAAAAACATGCGTTTATTTTATGCTAGCCTTATAGATAATTGATATTTTGATAACAAAATCTTTAGATTTCACACCTCTACAGTTATTTTAAATGCATACGAATATTTTTAAGTGTCAAGTTTTCAAGAATAGCGAAGTATAGTAGTAGCGAAGTAGTAGTGAAGCTTTTAAAAAAATATTTTTACATTTATTTTTTTATTTTTTATTTATTGTTATTGAAATAAGCCATTATAGTCCAGGGAATAAAGACATTGCACTTCGGAAAAATTAAGGGAAAGCTGAATATTTGCATGAAGCTTCCTTTTGTTGTTCTAAACAACATATCAAAAGTCCCCGGTGATACACGCGCCGCTAAAAATTTAACGAGGGGGCTAAGGTTGGAATAAACAATTTTTTGAAAAAATTTCGCTAATGGTAAATTTTATCAAAAAAGTATTAGTTATCAAATTTAAAGTTTAGGAAAAAATATACTGCTACTTTTTTCATAAGTTTAAAGGTTTTTGAAAAAAGTTGATTCAAAAAGTTGTAACGTTCAGTATGCACTCCTTAACAGTATCTGTATGTCGAATGTTATATTTGTAATCAACCGTTAATTTTTTGGACGTTGTACATCAGGAAAAAGCTATGAAAAACCACCCCCTATTTTGAAAAACATTGTTGCTGTCTTATATCTGGTTGGATTGAAAGCTATGAAAAAAATATGTAAAATAATTATATTTAGTTACTAACTTTTGTTCTGCACTATTTTTAGTGAAATATCTATCATTGTTTAGTGGAAGACATTTTTCAAGTTTATAGTTGCAACCCCTGTTTTTCGAAAACGAGTCGAGTTCGGGGGATTATATTTGGTTCAAAATTATTTCTTACAACTAGCGATAAAATAACGGCACCAATCCCAAGAAAGATGCTGGTGTAGATTTCAACCTGATGAAACCAATGTATTCCAAAGGTGATAAAACGGAGAGAGGGGCATTTTACCCTATCGCACCAAGCTCCGTAATATCACGTTACGGCTCTTGTCCATTCTCTATGTTTTTAGTGGTGTTTGTATATAAGTGTTATCTTTGGTTTGCTTTTCATCTTTAACTTCGGTGAAATAAGTGAAAATTCAGGAAGGGGTGGTGTGCATTTTTTCTTATACAATAGGAGAGTACTCAACAAGTAAAATTATATTTTAACTCTTAAATTGGTTAGTTAGGAACCCTTATTTTGTTTCTTGTTAATAAATTTCTTTTATTTATCTTAAAATTGTTTAAAAAACGCGTTTAAAGAGCTATAAAAGGATGGTGACCTTAATCAAGTGACAGGTAAATCTGATTTAAAGTCAGCTTCCTCACTATGTCTGTTCAACCTTAATGTCAATTAGTCAAAAATTTCATAAATGAACACATCTATCGAAGCTGTTGATGGGTAATGCTAATTATAAATAGTATATGCTTATGTATATGTACATATATATACATAATTGTAGGCACATATTTACAACACAGTGTTTTGTTATTATAGAGAAGTATGGACAGTAGCAGTACAGGACGTCAAAACAATCAGATGTCATCAGGAGGAAATCGTGGTGGACGACGTTGGGCATCTCAAATGTCGGGCAGTTTACGTTCACCGACAGGATCACAGACATCCTTTTCTCCCATCAACAATGCGTCGAATGCACCAAATAACACCGGAACCACAAATAACACATACTCGTCATCACCATCATCGGCATCAACATCTCAAGCTCAACACATGATTATAGCAAGTGGAGGAAGTTGTCCGCCTCCGTCATCGACTCTTGGTGGGAGCAGTTCGCCAGCATCGTTGCGGCTCAGTCCCGGAGGTGACAGTGACCGCGGCGCTGCTCTTAGTGAACATTCTTCGGCAGCATCAACGGGAAGTGCTCCAGGGGGTAGCTGTATTTCTACTTCCTACACAATGCCGTCTAGCAGGTTAGTTTGTTCCTACCGAATACTAGCCTTAAATATTAACAATCTAATCAATTATTCACGTCGTACTTTGGATTAAGGCCAAAGAGTTGCCAATTCCCTAATTTCATTACGGTATTGTCATCTTACGAACAACTTTGCAAACTTGTTTCTCTCGAATTTGACAAATACTTAGGTAAATGTCTTAACAATGTTTCAAAGTCTATCAAGTCCTTTTTCGTGTTCCATTTAACAACTCTCAAAATTCATCTTAAGATACAAAACTTCAAAAAACCTTTCGCTTGCATTAAAAAGAACTTTGTAAAAATACAAATTCTTTTCTAAATTTACCTTTATATCTTCTTTAAATAAGGAAAAACTTTTAAAATATAGTTTTTTTTTAAATTGACATCTGACCTTAACTTTGAAATTTTATAACACTCGTATAATTTTACCTTTTCCATATTTTATCCTTATTAGTTTCTTGTAAGCCCCCATATGGTATGCTGATAGAGTAAGCAAGTCAAAGATTAAAGTTGAATCGATTAAAAGTTTTTTGTATAGTAAAATTTAAATTTATTCTCTCTAATCTCGTCGAGGACGTGAAAATTCTTGTCGCATTTTTACTTCTAACTTTAATGTATTCTACAAGATCATGTACATACATTAAAAAGTGCAAAATATATACAAGTAAGGAAAGCATTGAAATTGAAATTGGTGAAATTGGTGTGGCTATCAAATAATTTATGAAAAAAATCACCATGAAGCACAAAAGGTAACGTGGTTGTTTAAAAGAAAAAAAAACAATGAGGTTATATATTTCAATATTTTTCTTAGGTGAAATTTCTATTCACGTTTATCAAAAACTTAAAAGCTCCTACGCTCTCTGACCTTTTTAAAAATTTATTCGTTTTGTTTTTGTACGTTCTACGAGCTGTAAGAAACGAGTTTTTAATTATCTCATAGATTTGAATTTCAAGTCGCTCTATTTTTCTTTTTTAATAAGACAAAGTGGTGCACATAACGGGAAAATTGAAAAAAAATCAGCGAATTTTCAAGACTGAAAATCTGGACTTTAGAAACAAAAAAATAATAATTTTGGAACTTTGTAGGCCTTATATTCTTAAGCTAAAAGCCTTTATAGCCCTAACCTGTATGGCTTAGATTTTATTGGATTTTTCTGTTTAATCAAATATTTTCTTGTGGTTACATTACAAAATTATTGATTTTCTTCATTAATTCCTTCTTCGATTTCATTTTTAGTGTGAGAGTTATAAAAAATTAGAATTCCAAAGTTGAGGTTGCTTTTTTCTATCTCTAGTACCTACGATATATCTATAAGCAGATTTGTACTATCTATAAAGCTTCAATTCCTAATTTTAAAATTAAATTTCCAATTTTTAGAGTTATAATTTTTAAGTTTGCTGTATCTCAAAACAGTTATGCGTTATGACTATCCAATGGAATATTGAGGATAAAAATAGATCTTTTTGCATTTAGTCTAACAATAAACTCCAAAAGTTTGTTACTTTTATGAAAATTAGCCTGCTTTGATAATGAATTTAATCAAAATAAATGTTGATAGCAAAAAAGGGTTTAAAAATCTCTTCGACATCCTTTTCAAATGTAATACAAATTGAAGGAATAACGACGAAGGTCACTGAGCAATAGTTTTCTCCTTAAATAAATCTGTCGAATTTAATATAGAGCAGGGACCATTTTTGGTAGTAGTCCGAAACCAGAAAAAAAATGAATTAAATTGAACATGGACTTTAAAGTGTAATGACAAGCCCCTTATAAAACTAACTTTAAATATACATTTTCTTTAATAAACCGTAGATGTTTATACAAATACTTTGTAAATCGTTATAGAATAAAGGCTTCTAAATTACCTGTCGAAGGACTAATGAAAACTTCAAATTAAATACAGTTACTAGAAAAATAAATACCTTACCATATAATATGCATAACGAGGAATATTTAACTTCTGATAAGTTATTTTCAGCTTATTATCACCGAGAAAAATGCAGTTCTACTCGTTTCATTCAATAAATTCAAAACCATAAATATATTGAATAAAATGTAAAATCAATAAAAATAGTTACGAGCATTAAATATTTTTATTAGCGTTTTTATCAACAACTCACTTCGCTCAAATATTTATATTGGTATTTACTTACAACTTTGTAAGAAAAAAGACTTTTCAAAAGTGACACGGTAATAGGTTTTTCTCTTTTCCGACAATTTTGTAAAGAAATCATTATCTATATGAAAATTGATTAATTATATTTCAACAAGGCGAGGAAATATTCTTTAATACGTACTTACAATAGCATTTCTGTTATTAGATGAATATTTCACTTTCTATACCTATAGCCCAAAGATTTGAACCGTCATAACTTTCTTCCCTTTGGTATGAACTTTCATAACCTTTGACCATGACCATCTACCCGTAATAAAAATGATTAATTAAATTTCTCACATTCGGATCCAAATCATAACAAACGCCTAAATATAATACTCTGCCACAGTAAAATCTCTTTTTAATTTAGTATCTTATAAATATTTTAAGCTAATGAAGAAATAATTATCAATGTATAAGTAAAATTAATAATTGTTTAGTTCAAGAACACAATATAAAACAAACACCTGAGATATGTGAGAATTTAATTAAAAGTGTTTTATGAAAAAATATAAATTACACACCTATATAACACACCTTAATCGCATTAACTGACATACACATTTCATTATACTATATTAAATATTTTCTGTAAAGTATTGACTTTGAAAAAAAATCAACTAAACAAGTTTAAGAGATATATATTCCAAGCATTTTCTGCAAATATTCTATTTGATTTTTTTGGAATTTCCGGAAGTCTCGATACCTACATTCAATTTAAAAAGTAACTCTATACATTCCTACAGCGCATTAAAAATATTTTAAATTCCATAAAATACCGTTTAATAATTTCATTATGTACTAATTACTTCTGCTTTTTCTCAACTAGCTTTTTATATTGTAAAAAATTGTTTAATTACAATTTGTATAATTTTTGCGAGAGACTTCATTTTCTTTTATTCGCATATCCCAGCTAAATAGTCAAAGTTAAATTAGTATGTTAATTTGTTTTAATTAATTTAAAACGTTTGTTTATTTCTAAACTTTTTGTAATTAATGAATAACCGAAATATAAAACGCGTTTTGAATTTCACAAATATTATTTATCTAATAAAAATATAACGTCAAGTATTTTATTCTCACTAGCCCTTTGTTGCAATTTAAAGATGAAGTTGAATTATTTTTAAAAATAAACTTGCTTTACAACTATTGTTCAAGATAAACTCAAATTGAATTAGAACTATATAATAGCATTCCTTCATTTGTCGTCTATGTTGTCCAAATACGAATAAGTATACTGAATAGTCATAATTTCATTGTTGCTTCGAACATTTATTGCAGAGGACAGACAAATGAAATTTATCACAAAATAAGACATTTATGTTTATATTTTTGGCTCATTTAACGCAGCTCTATATGGGCACCATTATTTGCACGAAGCATTTTAAGATGACGTTCAACTCGTTGGAGATTTTCCTTAGTATAACCCCCATCAACGACGATGATGGCATCAATGGTTCTTTGCCTTAAAGCAATATCGTCCCTGTATCTTTTTTAACATACAAAACTGCCACAACTGTGATTCTCATAAATCCACCATTATTTTTTTCCAATATCTTCTAATTACTATTATTATGACAAATCTTAGTGTTAAGCTATAAAGAAAGGAAAATACCATCCTCACGAAATTAACAACGTTAACTAAATTTTCAATTAGTTATTGGATTTTAATAATTAGTTTAACATTTGTGAACTGTTTACCTTTTAGATAAAGGGGAAATTGTTTTTAAAATTTTTATGTTTAACATTACAGATGTAGATAGAGTAGTTAGTAATTTTAACATTTTCATTTTATTAAGTATAGTAAAATCAACTACGATAGGTTTTACCTAAAAACTAGACAAATGTTAGTCATTTTTTAATCAAAAAGTAATGAAATATTTAGAACCTCCTAGTGTTTAATTATAATCTATTGTACGTATAAAAAGATATGGGAGACTAACACATTATCACTACTGAAAATGAATAAAGCTACGATCTTGATTTTTGGAGACTGAGTAGTACGAATTCTCAACTATGATTCCTTTAAATGTTTTTTTTTTGAAGTTATACTTCTTTAGGCGCGTTATGAAAAAATGATCAGAGTGAAATTTTAAGATGCGCGCGCATTTTCAGCCAAAAATTAACAAAATGAAGTTAGTCGCAAAACCACTGGGTGTCCTGGCGCGCGTAATTTGCATTTTTGTTGTATTTATTTTCTAATTTATTTATTTTTATATTTAAATTAAAAATAATTATATATACAAATGGCACATATTATTAATAAATAAGTTATTACTTTTCTCGAATTTTGCAGTAGTTGTTATAATTACTTTTTGAAGTTTAATGATGAAAAAGACGTCTGCATTCCATGCATATTCTTAGTTATCACGAAATCTGGATTCTGAAATGATTCAACCATCTTAGAATAATAATTTAATAACACAAGATATGAATATAAATTAAAATATTCTTCTCTTAATTTTATTTATTTATTATATCTTTAAATATATATATTATTATTAAATATTAATTTACAATTTTTTAAAATTGATTATTTGAATGTAATTAATAAATATTAATTTTTAATGATGCCAAAGAAGTATAACTTCTCACGTGCTTACATAAGTACACGCAACCACTTTTTTTAAATTCAAACCTTAAGTGTATAATAAAAGAAATTAACAAAAGCTTTTCTAAACTTTTAACTTGAGAAAATTTTCAAATAGTAATTATTAAACTACGTAAAATTTCAGTAGCCAACATTTACGTTTCTTAAATCCTTCATTTTGGGCCTGAAACGTCAGAATTATTTTCATTATTAGATCATTTCTAAAAATCAGAAAATTCCCTATTTTGTGCCTATTTGTTTTTACTGGTTTTAAGTTAATAATAATAAAGTTAATATTATTAGTCGTAGACTATCTATAAGACCCAGGTAGATCTTTTTTAATAATCCCAATGTTTAAAGGTTAAGATTATACAAGTATATCATTATTGTGTAGTTTTTCTTCAAATGTTATTTTTTTAACGTTACATTTACCGGAGATGATAAGTAGTGTTAGTTAATTAATAGAAAGACGACTTTTCTATATCCAAGTTGAAAGTTTCCTAGGTGTATTAGTATTTTAATCTATATAAATAAAAGAATACTACTATAGTTAATTTATGTCTGCGTTTATCATAAAAATTTATTTTACAAATTTTACACTCCGAATAGGACACTTTTTAAATCAAACTGAACACTTCATTCATTGGTAGTTTGTTATATAAATACCTATAACAATTAAAAATTATTGATTATTGATTTGTAAAATATCTACTTTGGAGTGCAAACCCTAGAATTAATTTTTATTGCTTTTTTGTATGTTTGGTTTCTAAACTATGTAAAAATTATCTCCATATGCCTATTAAAATTCATATAACATAATAGTTAATGTTTAGATATTTAAGTAAAATAGAAATAGAAACACGAATCTCAAAGGTTTTAGGGACAAGGATAGGATTAGGGATCAAGCCACAAATATAGGTAAACAATTTTGTACATCTATGAAATAGTCAAAGGGCTTGAACTGCGTTTTGTAAGTATAAGGGTATGCTGTAAGAAGGTCAATTCGTTAGTATGTGAGGAAGAAGAACCCACTTACATGTCAAGTAAGTTAAAAAGAATAAGATAGAAAATGATTCAAGTTCAACAGTGAATGCCTGAATCACTACTTATTATGAATTATTTACTATTCTGCTGCATTGAAATATAAACAAAACAGATGTTTCAACAGAGTTGAATTTTACACACCTTTTGTGAATCCCTTGCAATTTTAGCTCTAGCAAAAAATATGTGAAACTATTATTAACCAACAAAAATTTTTGTTGTGAAAAAAATCAATTATGAACATATTTTGGTAAATGCTCAGCAAAGCTGACAAGTAATAGCTTGTTAATACGTCTTAATTTATTTAACGTTTTACACCCTTTATTATAATTATCAATAGATTTTAGTTTATGCTAGTTTTGCAGTCTTTAATAAACTGAGTTTTTTGATCTTTTCCATGAAACTTCTTTAATATTTCAATCTATGACATTTATAAAGAAACGTTAGAATTAAAAAAAAATAGTATTTTTCCTAATTTTACATATTTAACAACAAATTTTGATAGTAATGAAAAGAATTTTTCGATATGCTTTTATAATACTTTCAAACTAATATTTTTTAATTGGTACAAAAATCTATTAGTAAAAATATTTATTTATAGTTACACAATAATCATAATTTAGCACAACAAACGTATTGTACTACTTCGTGATATTCAGTGAGTGTAAAATGTTTTGATTCTTAACAAACCTAATTTATTTGATTTCTATTAAATTAAAAATGATTCAATTCTTTCTTACATCTTTCACTTTTATATAACAAAATTGACGAATATTAAATAAAAATTGAAATTTTCATTAAGTGTTGACTTCAAGTGTGTTTGAAATAATGCTTATTAACTCCATTAGTATTCACTGAAAAAATCATTATGACAGTAATCAGGTAAATAAGAATGAAACCTATTGATTATTATTCGAAATGGTAGAATACGAGTATTAAAAGGAATAGAACACTAAACGAAGTAATATGCTAAACATGAACACTTACTTAATGTCGTTGAGTTTCAATTTCATTTTTGATTGTTTACTTTATTATTTGCGTGGTACATAGAAATTTAAATATATTAAGTAGTTATTGTCTCATATTCATAATCACCCACTAGAGTTGTTAGTTCTTTGACCCCCAATACAAATTTGCTTATGCTAGATTTTAATTTCCTTGAAATTTTAAAATTTCTTCCAGCTTGAAATTAAAGTAAGTACTTGGAATCATTCACCTTCCAAAAACATTCATGGAATCCTAAAGTACTTAATTAATAGAAACTTCAAACAATATTTGTATATAAGATTCTTCTTTTATTTTTCTATAAACTTATATTTCTTCGTTTTTATATTCACCTCTAATAATACACTATGTCTAATAATTTTTGTCAGACATACTTTGATTAAAGTCCCTTAAGGTTTTTTTTTTCAAAGGATAATAATTTTATGTAGGAGTAACTCGTATACAAGACTGAAATAACGTCCATATAGTTTTTTCCGACAACCTGGGAATATGCAATACTTTTCTTTGAATATTTCATCGTCATGAATGAAATTAACATTTATTTATTTACTTTTTGGAGTCGAAAAGATGAATTAAAATATTTTTTTCTTCTTTCAACAACTGCTACAAATATTTCTTTTTGAGGCGTGAAACATAATTTATAATCTTATTAATAGATTCGATAAAATCTTTTTTGCCAATCCAGTTTGTCTGAATCAAAAATTCTCGTTTAAAATATTGTATTCTTCACCTTCTCCAAACAAAACTGGTTTTATTACATACTACAGATAAGGATTTTTTTTTTAGTAATTACTAGCTTTTGTTGAAATTTTACTTTTTTTTTAATTGACAAAAGTAAAATTTAATTAATTTGGCATTGAGGTTTACAGTTTTGCTAAAGGTCAATAAAGCGAAATCGTCTACAGCGAATTGTTTTTTAACCCACATATTTATGGCTTACATAACTTATTTCAACAAATCATACGCTACATGATAAAATATAATTTTTAAAATCAGCAAGACTTAACATTACATATTTTGCTCGATTTACAAATAATAACGGTAGTAACACCTACTTATATCTTTGCAATCCCACGATCTCCTTTTATTTGCAATTTTTTAGTCCTCAATTCGTCCTCGACCTCTCCTCATCAATATACTGAAAATGTAGACAATTACGTTGAAAGAATGATTGATCGTACTTTTTTATTTTTATTCGCTTTTGTTTGTTTCCAGTTATTTTTACTCGTGTGATTTGAACGAATTTCGATATCGTTTAAACTTACAAATCAATGTTAAATCGTTATTTTCAAGTAAACAATAAGAATAATTTGCTGTTGCATGTATCGATGGGAATTTCTTCATAAATTCCACAGGTCACAGACACGATATGTAGCATGCATACTAAATGATACACATCCAGTTTTCTCGTTTTTTTTAACGAAAAAAAAATGTACCGACAAATAGAAAATCGAGATTATGTAATTAGCTGGAAGATTGACTTCTTCAGTTCCTCGAGCCAAATTGTTTAATGTATTTATATATTCTAGGGTTCGCGTTGAATACATAACGATCTTACGATATGAAAACATTTAATTGAGTTAAGTGGGCGATATAACTGATGAGTGAATGACAACTGAAAAAGAAACCTCGACCTTTTGCATATCCGTACCCATTTTAAAATAGGATAAAAATTGTTTCCTATTTGATATTGATTGAAAAAAGTGAGAATTTTTATTCAGGATTCTTTTTCATCGTACATAGAGTTACATCGAGTTGAGTTTTCAAGCAGAACATTACGAAGGCCGCCTCGTTTATAACACAACGGTCCTTTTACGGTAACTTGTCATTGGCGACGATGGTGACCGCAATGAGTTTACTTTTATACCTACATATGTATATTGAAAGATATTAAAGATAGGTAATATGCGTTGGTGTGATCATTTATAATTGCATGAAGCAACAGAAAGAGAGAGTAATAACCTAATAACCGTCACGTTTCCATTTACATTCGTACATTCCTCCGGTTTTTCATTTACATAAACTCATAATAAAACTAATTATCCAAATTTGTAAAGTTAAAAGAACTCATAATTTTCTTTTTGCTTTCAGAGGATCAAACGTTTCTGTGCTACACTTACGTAGTGCATCCGAGCAATGGGATACATGTCCACCAGCAATGTCTGCCTATTCACGACCGTATTCCTCGACTCGATCGAATAGTTCTGTTAATGCACCCCCATTAACCAAACATCAATCGCTCAGTAATAGCAACAATGGATACTCACGAAGAAAAGACACAACATCATATTTCAATCAGCAGCAACAGCAACAATCTTATCACCATCTCCATAACAATCAAATGAGCTCGGGTGAACTGTATGTGAGTGGGAGTGGTAACCGCGTCGAAAACACTGCAAGCGGTTCTTGCAGCCGGGAATTATCTCCGGTACGATGGTGTGATCGTGAAGTAGATGGTGTATATTTAGGTCGCTCTGGATGGGTTCAGGTGCAACAACGTTCCCTAGATGAAAACCGCAGAGCTAACTATGAAACTTCATCGTCTTCAACAAATACATTACCGGCAAACAGTTCCAGTTTATCCCAACCGAGACGTGCAACAATAAAATTAGCTGATTATCATTGTAATAGTGAACCGGGAAAATATCCTGAAGTTATGATTGTACGAGAACAACATCAGCGTCCCATTTTCTTACCATTACGTGGTCGGTCTCAGTCCCCATCACCTCCTTCGCCCACATTGCAACTAACGACTGGGTCGTATTCTCCACCGTCAATAACACCGATAATATCGCCACCTCCCGCGTTTCAAGACGTTAAAACAAAAACAGTCAAATCTCGTTACTATTATGGCACGAAGCCATTTTTACCTCGTTCCAATGCAATTGATAGCGACATAATTAGTCCACCAGCTTCACCACACCAACCACAGCCTCCTCCAATCAATTGGAGCACGTTGCCAGGCTCTCAGCGACCTAAACACAACATAAAACTATCCTCGACCCCATCACCTAGTTCAATTACAAGTCACCAAAAGCTCAATCAATATCGAATACCACAAACGAAATCATTAGAGGATACAACGCCTAGTCGACGATCACAATTTGTTCAACGCTACATGGAATCTTCATCATCTTCATCGAGTTCCTTGGGATTTCGTTCATTAGACTCCTGTGTTAATCGGTCAGTTGTAATGCCACGATTAGCTGAAACTATGACCGATTCATCGGTTGAAGGCTACGAGGATGGTGATGAAGATGAAATAAGTTCTTCGATAAATTTGAGTGGGGTGTCCTCGGTTATTATGAACTCGTCTCCCGAGTCAATCAATGGACGTGGGAGTAATAACCGTGAAAAAATTTCTCCGTCTGGACGACAAACACGTGTTACACAACACCGTTCGGCACGTCGTTCACCGGCAATATCTGATATCAACAAATCGAATATTCCATCATCTCGTTCATCTTCGTCTTCATCGTCATCTCGTAGCCCTCCGGTTCGTTCTCCATCCGGAAGTGCGATGCTTTTACGAAGACAGCATCAATCTTCAGCCCGGCCATCACCTGATTTAAATCTTCAACAACGTGTTCGAAGATCCAGAAGTCTTCAACTACCCGATAAAAAGTCACCAAATAGTAATCGAGATGGTTCATATTCATCGCGAGGTGTTTCACCTCAACAAATGACGGAACGTGTCGTTGTGAAAATGGGAAATACTCCTGAACGAACGGTACGACGTCATATAATTCAACATTCGATGACAGCTGATGCCAGTGTTGGAAATGAAATGGCGGTTGATATGCAACGGGAAGCTGAGGTTGTTACGGAATTTTTATATGGCAGTCGAAGTCGAGCTGCTGCAAAAGCGCTGTTAATGCAACGTTATCACGAGCGCAGAGAGGACGTTTCTAAAGAGCCGCCACGTGTTCCACCTGATAATGGTTACAATGTGTTCATTGTTCCTTCGAACAATAAACAAAGACAAAAAGGATTACAACGTGGTGCAACAACGCCAAACAGAAACTCGTCAATGATCGGTACTGGTGAATATAATACCTTTCATCAAACGAGTCCAACAAATTCAGAACAACATCAACATAATTATCCATGTTCTCTCCAAACCTGTGACTTTTGGCCTCATTGTGCACATCGTGAAAGCATT